>CM053582.1:45848257-45889035 GCA_028627135.1 Pseudochirops cupreus | reverse complement strand
TTGTCTACTAAGGAGAAACTCTCCCAGTGGCTAGGGTACTAGAATCTAAGTCTAGAAAAGTCTTCACTCAGGCTGAAGAATGTATGATTACCTCCACATACCCCTGCAAGCACATGGAACTCTCTTCTGTATCTCTGTCCTAAAGTGGCCATCTCCAATTCCTTAGGGAAGGAGACTGTGACTTCTATGGCTCACTAATTTGTCGTCTGATAAAAAGAGACTGAATTGGTCTGTCACCTTACTTGACAAGTTCTCTAGACTCCCAGACAGCCAATCATCTCAGAGTTGATCCCTCATTAACCAGTAGTTCTGTGCCCTCTCTGTGCAAGGATCCAGTGAGCATACTTACCCTCTCCTTGAGTAATGCCCCTCAGTTGCCTTCAGCAAAGGCACATATCTTGTAATCCCATCATAAGAATAATTAGGGACTCTTATGATCAATCACTCTTACAGAGTAAAATAAAGGGGCTGCCTAGCTGATCTCTGAGGTCCCTACAACCTTGAAATCACTGATCTTATGAACTTTATAACATTCTTCTTCTGTTTGTTTTATTAAACCCCTATCCATTTCCCTGGTGTTACTAGCAATACAAACCCTGAAGAAGCCAAGAGAAGGGCTCTGTGTTTCTATCAGAGATAGCAGGTCATCAGGCAATGGCTGAATGATCACTTTCGGGTTAGTGTTGGTGTGAATTCGTGTTGGATTGGATGGTCCCTGAGGGCCCTTTCAAATCAGATGCTGAGATCACTGGGAAGGAGAATGAATACAAGTAAAAACTGATTTCTTGTTTTCATGAGGAGACATGGGTGAAACCCAGATAGATAGAAGAATCTTCTTGAAATACTGAGAAAAAAATTATTAATGAGGAAATATTGTTTATGATAACTGTGGCATGAGCATGTGGGTCAGTCACACAACTCTCAATGTTAGTGTTTTAAGTATACTTGAAATATTTTGAAACCACTATTGAATAGTAAGAAGATACAATGATCAATGCTAAGACTTACTGCCTGTATATCAGTCCAGCCTTGTCTACAAGTGAAACCCTTGGATAAGTGCTGGAGAGCTCAGTTTTCATCTACACTTCTATCACTATCATCAGATGGAACATGGCTTTTCTCTTTTTTTCTATGTGACAATTTGCCCATTTTAGGATCATAGATTTAGAGGTAGAAAGGACATTAGGGTCTATTAGCTCAATTTCACTGAATCCAGAGGCCAAACCACTAAAGAGCCACAGAGTTACAACTCAAAGAGTCCTTAGAGATCATCTAGTTCAACCTCCCCATTTTAGAGAGGAGAAAACTGAGGTCCAGAGAAGGGAAGTGACTTGTTCAAGGTCACACAGCTAGTAAGTAATAGAGACAGGATTTAAATCAAAATCCTGTAACTCAAAATCTAGAACTCTTTTCACTGGACAGTTACCCTTTTCAGAACTGACCCAAGGCAGAATAGAAGATAAACAACCAGGCTTTGACTTTTTCTAAGATTAAGTACTATATAGATGTAGAACATAATTAATAGTTAATTCATTTCTAAATGACAAAGGTTTCTCTTTTTTGCATGTATTCTTTTAATTTTTTCCCAATTAAAATCCACCTTCTCTCTCTCCCGTTCCCCTCACTAAGCAAAAATCAAACAAAAAACAAAACAAACACAAAAATCCTGAAACTCCTATTATAAATATGTATTGTCAGGCAAAACAAATTCCTACACTGGCCATATCCAAAAAATAAAAATTTCTCAATCTGTATCTTCAGTTTTTCATGTGTATATTAGGAGGGGAAGAACATATTTCATCATGAGGACTCTGGAATCATTGTTTTTAGAGTAGAAGAGATCAGGTCAGGGAGAGAGAAGGAGCAGTATTGGAGAGCTTGGAAATGGATGTGTGATAGCTCTGGGAGAAAGACAATTTTAACTTATTGCCAATGCAAGGCCTTAAGGGGAGGGAATTGAGGGGGAAATGGAAAAGGCCACTTAGCATAAAGGAAGACATGTTTGTACAACCAAGTGAAAGTCACTTAACCTTCATTTTCAACATCTATAAAATGAGCGACTTGGACTTGCTGATTGCTTAAAGCCCCTTAAAGTTCTAAATCTATGGCACAGAAAAGCCATTATTAAGCTCTTATTATAAGCAATTTTGCCAAGTGCTGGAATTAAAAATAGAAAAGCAAAAGTCCTCACTGTCCAAGCTCCCATAATAATTGTACTGATTAATGTTCACAAGTATTTCAAAATTATCTTTACAATGTTGTTGTTATTGTATAACTTGTTCTCTTGTGTCTACTCACTGCACTATTCATCAGTTCATACAAGTCTTCCCAAGTTTCTCTGAAACCATTCCCTTCATCATTCCTTACAGCATAGAAGCATTCTATCATATTCAAGTACCATAACTTGTTCAGCCATTCCCCAATTGATAGGTACCCCCTCAGTTTCCAATTCTTTGCTACCACAAAAAGAATTACAATAAATATTTTTGTACATATCGGCCCTTTTCCTCTTTTCCTGATCTCTTTGAGGTACAGTCCTAGTAGTGGTATTTCTGGGTCAAAGGGTCTACACAGTTTAATAGATTTGGGGGTATAGTTCCAAATCGCTTTCCAGAATGACTGGACCAGTTCACAGCTCCATTAACAGGGCATTAGTATATCTATTTTCTTATGGCCCCTCTAGCATTTGTCATTTTCATTTTCTGTCTTCTTAGCCAATATGATAGATGTGAGGTAATAAAACAAACTTGGAGCTGTTCTAATTTTTATCTTTCTAATTATTAGTGATTTAGAAGATTTCTTTAAACTGGCTATTGATAGCACGGTTTTTTTTTTCTCTGAAAATTGCCCACACATATCCTTTGATCTCTTATCAACTGGGGAATGGCTCTTATTCTTATAAAGCTGAATTAGTTCTCTATATATCTTAGAAGTGAGACTTGCTTCAAAGATTTTTTTCCCATTCATCTGCTTCTCTTCTAATTTTAGCTACACTGGTTTTCAAACAACAAAGCTCTCTAAAAAAGACATGGCCAAGAGTTCTAACAATTTTCCCTTCCTCACAAGGATTTAAGCTCCCAGCTAGGTTAATGGAGAAAGAAGTCACCTGTGCTTTGGACCCTTCAAGAAAATGACCATCAACTTAATCTCATTATATTCAGAGGCCACGTTCTCACAGAATTTCATGTATTTGGAGCTCCAAAGGAAAATAGAGATCATCTAGACCAGGGCTTCTTAAATTGTTTCCACTCAGAACCCCTTCAGCCCTTCATAAACTGTGGGTCAGTACCCCATATTGGGTCTCAACTCATAGTCTAAGGCAGCAGTTCTCAACCTGTGGGTTATGTTCAGTTTGTAACAATGAAAATACATCCTGCATATCAGATAGATTCATAACAGTAGCAAAATTACAGTTATGAAGTAGTAACAAAAATAATTTTATGGTTGGAGGTCACCACAACATGAGGAACTGTATTAAAGGGTTGCAGCATCAGGAAGGTTGAGAACCACTGGTCTAAGAAGTGCAGATCTCTAGTTCAACTCCCTAATTTTACAGAGAAGGAAACTAAGGCCAAGGGAGTCTAAGTGACTACTCAAGGTCACAAAAAGGGCAGAGTTAGAATTTGAACCCATGTCCTCTCACTCCAAGTCTAGCACTCTATTTACTGTGCCATTAAAATGAGTAACCACCAGATAAGAATGAATACCTTAAAATAATAGCATGTGATTTACACATTTGATTTAGGAAATATTTATAGAGCATGCATTTTATTAGGTGTGGAAAATTGACGTTTTTATCTAGAAATACTATACATCACATTCATAGCTTTCATAATTGGCACAGACCTGGGGCAGAAATGATTAGCCTACAGTGGCATCTAAGTGATGACTTTAATTTCAGTAATAATATACTTCTGACACACATGACCTCATAATTAATATTGATGTTATAGGTTTAAACTATTTTAAAATGTCAGTGGGTTAAATGTTAAACCAACAGGAGTTACATGGAATTTAAATGAGGATATTTTGTGTTGTTTTGCAAATCACCAGGACATGGTCCACTCTCAAAATAGAGATTTGCTTTGTTATAGAAGAAGAGCTAAACCCTCCCCATTTTTAAATCATCTCCTTATTTAATGGAATTCAGAGTAAATGCATTAAACAGTCCTAGGGTAAGCAAAAAAAAATGACCTAGGTTATTCAATCAAATGCAGACATTCAAGATGGTAAATGGTCCCAGGCTATCTCCTAACTTTCTGAGGTGTAATGGCACAAAGATATTATGTGACTATGTGGGAGAGAGGTTCAGGCTAACAAAAGTGAGTTTTTACAAGCCACACATTTCTTACGATAGATAATATTAACTTCACTGACTCTCACTGAAAAAAAAAAAAAAGACAAAAAAATGAATGACAATTTCCAGTAAGAAATTGGAACAGTGTTCACTTTACACTTGACCATTTCTTATTAAGTATTTGGTTTCTTTCTTCCCATTTCCTGCTATCTTTCTGTTCTATAGAGAAATAGAGGCAACTATCTAGAAAATCCAAACAACAGAAAAACCTTTCCTTCTATTATTTAGAATTTTAAAGTGAGACTATCTGTGGAAAAACCTAGATTATCTGGATAATTATCCCAACTCTCTTCTTCACTAGTGAACCTAGACCAGCTCGAAAGTAACAGCAAAACCCAGGTAGAAGCAGGGGAACTGAAGGAATGAGCTAAAGACTAACCAAAGCAATATCCCTCTGACACTGATCCAGGATTCACAGTCAAAAGGCTGCACTTGAGGACCTAGAGTGCCACATGTGGCCTCAAGGCCACAGGCTCCCCACCCTAAGGGATCCCTGGCTCTTTAAGTCAAGCTCCCTTCCCAGGTGGGGCAAACTGCTTCTTAATCTTCCCCTTTGCTCAACTAACATAAGGAAGAGTAGCCAGGGAAGAAAAAAGAGCAGTCCAGAGTCCCACCCAGTTAGTTCCTTTTCTTAAGAAGCCTGAGACCCCAGGATGAAGCTCCTGTGGAATGTTCTTTTACTCTGATAACTAAAATCCTTGAATCAGAGATGAATGTATTCTATGACTTCCCTCATTCCCTATTCTGTTCAAATTGCTGTTTGACAACCTTATTTACAGCCTTGCTATCACAGAAATGTATGCTTATTTTCCTTAAATGTTTACTGGTGATAGGATACCTTTTAAACTTCCCTTTTAGGTAAATTTTAGTATTTTTAAAAATAAAGTCAGGAAGGAGAAGGGAATAACTCTTTACAAAGCACCTGCTTATCTGCCCATAACTGTGCTATATAAATAGAAATATTTGTAAATATCACCTCATTTGATCATCACCATAACCCTGTGAGGTAGGTGCTATTACCTCATTATTCTCATTTTACAGTTGAGGAAACTGAGGCAGACAGAGGTTAAGTGACTTGCCCAGGGTCACACAGCTAGGAAGAGTCTGAGACCAGATCTGAACCCAAGTCTTGCTGATTCCAGGCCCAGTGCTCCATCTGCTGCACCATCTAGCTGTCTATTTAACAAGTATGCATCAGGAAAGTCCAACATATAGAATTTTATTTCCTTAAAACATGAAAGGCATAACATAAGGAGAAAAAGTATGATTTCTCCCACAGTAATTTCCATAATGGACAATTGGTGTTAACTCCTGAAAATGTGAGTGTAAAGTATGACTCTCCCAACTGTGAACCAGCCACCTGAGAGGTCAGTGAACAAGCATTAATCAAATGTTTATTTACTAAGTGCCAGGTACCATGTTAGCATGGGGGACACAAAGAAAGGCAAAAAGCCAGTTCTTGCCCTGAAGTAGCTCCCCTTCTAATGGGAGAGACGAGATGCAAACAGTTATATACTAATAAGACACATGCATGGTGTAAAGAGGATGTCTTCTCAGAAGACAGACATGAGCAGTAGAGGGAACAAGAAAGGCCACTTGCAGAAGGTAGGATGTAAGCAGAATCTTGAAGGAAGCTAGGAGGTGGCTATGAGGAGGGAGAGCATTCTAGGCATGAGTGGCAACCAGGGGAAAGATGAAACATTGTGTGCCTGAGGAACAGCTGAAAGGCCAGTGTAGTTGGATCATAGAGTGCATAGAGAGGCTGCCAGTCAGCTAGCATTCATTAAGCACCTACTGTGAGCCAAAGACTGGACAGACAGGAAAGCATTAGGTTATGAAGGGCTTTAAAACCTAAAGAGATGATTTTATATTTGATCCTGGAGGTAATAGGGAGTTGCTGGAGTTTATTGAGTATGGGCAGACCTGTGTTTAAGGAAAATTACTTTGATAAATGAATGGAGAATGGCTTGGAGTAGGGAGAGATGGTCAGCCCCATGGTGACAGCTGTTTCAATGGGGAATAGGGGATAGATACGAAAATTTTGTGAAAGTGCCAGTGACAAAATTTGGCAACATATCAATTCTGTGTGGAGGTACCCGAATGAAGTGGAGAAGCTGAGGTGACAGGGAAGATGGTGGTGCCCTGGACAGTAAAAAAAAAGATTGGGATGACTTTGGGGTAAAATATAAGGTGTGGGTCTTCACTTTAATACCCCAGTGCATTTCCTTCTCCTCCCTATCTTGGACAAGTTTCCTGACAATTGTTGCAGAATTCTTTGGGATGTGCAGAAAGACAAGGAAATACTCAGTTGTGAACTGAACCCAAAGCCCCCCAATCTAAGGGCAAAGTATTTCACTCTCATAGAGACAAGATTTATTTTCTGATAAAAGTTTCTCATTTTGCCCAACCTATCTCTAAAATCTTCAAGAGCCATGTATTTACTATGATTGACACTGGTAAGAAGGAAAGCCTCCCTCTCTTTGATCTCCCTAACAATGCTGCAGCACCTAGGCCTTTGGTGTTCTGGGGTAGGCTCTTCTAGGAACTGATCGATGGCCTTTTCCATCTTCCTAAAAGCCATGTGGCTAAAGCAGAGATTTATACTGCCATGGACTCTCGAAAACCTGAACCATTTGAAGCTTGGCCTTTTCCTCAAAATGCTCATCATGAACGCAACAATAATAATTAAGAAATCACAACCAGAGATTTATAGAATATTCTTCCAACAAATGAGAACCAAAACATTTTCAGACTCTTCAGAAAGAAATCAACTTCTAAACCTTGATGACAGACTTTAAGGAAATAAGGACAAAATAAAAGTTTCATTTATCCTAAGTTCAAACTCCTTTCCCAACACACAGAGTGGAGAAATATGCCAATCTGACAACATCCACATTTCCCTCTTGGACTAGTTACAGAGTACTTAATTTAAAGGCTTTTAGGGAAAATATATTTAGACTTCATATACTTTTAGTCATCATTATACTCATTTGTGTATTTTAGAGAGTTGTCATGTCCTTATACATTCCTTTAAAACTACTCTGGAATTTCAAGTATGATTGAGAGGAATGAATTGCTGTGGGATTTATTGATGATAATGCACTACATGTATAGGTATCTAGTGATGAACATTGACATGAGTCTATGATCCTACAGATGATTAAAGAATACCCCCAAAAGGAACAGGAGTCTCTGGAAGCTAAGGCAAAAAGAAAAGCTATATTCAAGGCAGATATGCTAGTAAATGTGGAACAACTGGCGCTCTTGGGTTCACTGGGAACACTTTTAAGTTTAATCTGAATTATTAATATTTTCTCTACTGCTTTCTTAAGTCTAGACAATCAACAAAACAATAAACCAAGCTTTGCTTTATAGTGTTCATACAAGTTGCCTCCAGTACACTCAATTCAAGGTTGAAAGCATATGGAGCGCAATGCCTTTATAAGATTTGTGCTATTCATGCACACAAACAAAGATACAGACAGACACAGACAAAGATACGCACACACACACACACACACACACACACACACACACACACACACACACACACACACCTGTCATGGCTTCCTAAAGCTTTCTTGTGACCCGCTAGCAGAAGAGATTTCCAGCTTCTTAAACAGAAGTTAATTAAGTCCACTGGAGTCTTAAGATAAGCACCTAGCAGAAGACAGAAAAGGCAGGAGAAAATAGCAGCACTATAGGAGTAAATTAACTGGTCAAAACCAAGAAGATGCAAAAATCTACCACCTTTTCCAACAACCAACCAACCACCTTCCTGTTCATCAACTCAATCCCTGTTCTACCCAGGAAAAAAAAATTTAAATTTCAGAATTCCTTTCCTTTTTTTCTTACTTATCTCTGGATTTAAGGATATCCAGCTCTTAGTTATTTGGGTTAACCATCTGCTGTTCTCTCTTATTACCCATCACTTAACCAGCAGTCCCTCTGAAGGTTCTTCCCTAGTCCAAGGATTCTCCATTGAAGGTAAACCATATCTGCCTAACAGGAGCTGCAGGGGGAAAGGGCATAGGGCTTTGTTACAGAGCAGGTGGTAGAATATTAGGCAGGTTAGCTCAGTGTTCTGCAAGCTCAATACAAGTTAATAGTGCAAAATGGCTTCCAAAATAGGGGCTAAGCTAGACAGCCTCTGAGGTTCCTTCCAACTCTGAGATGCTATGATTCTGTGAAAAATGTGTTGGTGACCACTGAAGTTCACCCATGACTCATATTTCTAGCATTTGAGATTGTCAACATGTGAACACCCAAAGAATTAAAGTATTCTTCAAGATGCTCCTCAAATTACATTAGAATGTGACCTTTTCCAGGCAAGGTACTGCTGAAGGTAGTGTTAATTAAGTTAATCACTATTAAATCAGTACCAAAGACCTTGAAAACCAAAATGTTTTCTGTTCTAAAAGCTTAAATGATAGAGCACTGAGTATGCCCTAGGGCAGCTATTCTCAACCTGTGGGTCACAAAGGGGTTGAATGACCCTTTCACAGGGGTCATAGGGCTTGCCTAAGACCATCAGAAAACACATATTTCCGATAGGCTCCTATTAGGAGCCGAGACCCCTGCTCCTCTATCCGTCTCCAGGCAAGTCCGCCCACATGCAGATACGCCCACATACGAGTATTAAAGGGACCCAAGGCTGAGAACCACTGCCCTAGGAAGATGTGGTAAATTAACAGAACATAAAAAGAGATGCAACAAGATTAAAATGCTTCCTTAAGGAGTATATAAGAAAAAAGTCCGTGTGTATACATATATAGAAAGAAGCATTTTTATCTTGTTGCATATGTATTTATGTGTATACACACACATACATTTGTAGAAAGTGAAATTCTATATTAAAGTACTGTTGAGATCTAAGAGTCACTAAGCACTGTACCTGCCCCGCCCCCAACCAATTCAGTTCATAATAGCAAAACAGTATCTAACATAACTCATAAAAGGAAAGAGAAAGGGCCTTGTCTCTTTCTCCCTAGGAGAGGAGCCAGCTCTTCTCCTCCCTCCCCTCTCCACTATGGATTAGAGCTTAAACCTGCATCCTTCTTATGGAAAGAAATGGTAATTTAGCTTTCAGCCTGAAGAGTGAAACCCCTCAGGCGCTTCATCTGGGAAATGGAGGATGTGAAAGCCTTGGAACTTTTCTCCTTTTGGCATCCAATACTTTCCAGAAAATACACAGTGTTCATAGATATTAACAACATCATGGGGAGGAGGGGGCACAACAATTGGTACCCAACTCCAGTTCAAAGATCCCCCTTCTAAAAGTGGCTTTCTGACAATTAAGATCTGTTAATATTACTAAGGTACTAACCACTGGAAAACCTTAAGGATGGCTCTCTCTTCCAGGTAACATTATTTTGAATCTACCTTTCTTTCTTTACCTTACTTTCTTAGCTCCTGTTATGTGCTAATATGAAAGAAGTTTTTCTAAGTATATAGAGATAAATTGTCTTCAACAGAAGTTCAACTACCTAACATATTCTTTTCTGGCAAGATTATGAAGCTATATGCTGACATTTCAGGTAATTTAGATGATATTAAATGTAAACAGAAAGAAATCTATTTCTATTACTCCATAAATGTCAAATGAGATCAAAGCATGCATCTGCTGTCTAATACATAGCTGGACAATTAAAGCATACACGTCACTATCATATTAAAAATTAAGCAAAGTCAAACATTTAAATAAAAAGGAATAAAAATGAAAATGTCTCAAAGCAGGGGCAGGGCGACCATGTAGCCACCCATCACTGGGCCCCCTTTCAAAGCTCTTGTTCCACTTTTGTAGATTTCAAAAGCTCACATTCAACAATGGACTGTATGTCTATTAGCAGAGGACCACCCACGCTAGCTTTGGCAAGGCTCGTTACCAGGAGACTAACAAATTATTCTGGTCACAGAAACTCTTGAAGTTCTATAAGGGCTGAAATCAGGGAAGAGCTTGCTAATTAGGAAACAAAATATCCCTAAAGTAGTCACATGAAATCCATAATAAAATGCCAAATTAGGGGGTTGAGTCTAGGAGCACTATAGAACTCAAAGAAGGTAGAGTTTTGATCATGGAGGAACTATTGGCAAATCTCAACATTATCCATTCAAATTTTTATCGAAAGTTCATACATAAAATAGTTTTACCCAGACACTTTTTTCGTAACAACGAGGAAAGCAATCTAGCAATAAATTAGTGAGCTACCTTGTAAATAAATAAATAAATCTTTCATATAACTGATACTCTCAAATGATCAGGAAAATCACATTTTCTTCATACATATCTCAGTCCCAAGGCTACAATTCAGTTTGAATTAATTCAGTTTTAGGAGATTGAATTTGCCCAAGGAGAGCAAAGGCAGAGAGAAAGACCCAAAAGATATCAAAATATTCATAGCAAAACTTTTGGAGTTAGCAAAGAACTAGACACAGAATGGGTACACTTCACTTGGGGAACAGCTGCTCAAACTGTGGTACAGAAATAGACATACACTTTAATTGTCCAGCTATGTATTAGACAGCAGATGCATGCTTTGATCTCATTTGACATTTATGGAGTAATACAAATAGATTTCTTTCTGTTTACATTTAATATCATGTAAATTACCTGAAATGTCACCATAAAGCTTCATAATCTTGCCAGAAAAAAAATATGTTAGACATCTGAACTTCTATTTGAAGACAATCTGTCTTTATATACTTAGAAAAAACATTTTTTTCATATTGGCATATAACAGGAGGGAAAAAAAGTAAGGTAAAGAAAGAGGGTCAAAAACAACGTTACTTGGAAAAAAGAGTCATTGTAAGGTTTCCTGCCATCCAGTGCCTTAGTAATATCAATAGATCTTAATTGACAGAAAGCTGCCTTTAGTCATACCAGAAGAAATGGAATATGAGATTCAGAGAAACACATGAAACCTTATACAAACTGATGCAGAGTGAAGTATAGAGAACCAAAAGAACAATATACATGATCTATGTAGCTAATTCAAAGGCTGACCCTTAAAAAATGTAAATTCATCCCCCCTTAAAAGTGGCTTAACCCTTATACCTCATTGTCTCTCTTATCAGCTTCTTAGAGCCTGCAAATAAGACCACTCAAAATCTGGCACCCTGTAATTTCTTCCTATGGACTGGAAGACTAAATTTATGTGGGACCCATTGTTGGACCCCTTGCTACATTAACACCCTCCATGTTCTCCAGGAAGGCCCAAAGAGTTATATATACTTTTAATCTTAACTAAATCTACTATTTCTGCTATTGTTCTTATAGTTGTTTTTCAATTTCATAAATTCAATTGATTAAGGGGGTAAAGATTTTTCTGGGATGTACCTAATAACAAGAACAGTTGATTTCCAGTCAGGAGACCTGGGTTTGAATCCTGACTCTGCTAGTTACTAGCTGTATGACTTTGGCCAAGTCACTTAACCCCTGAGGATGCTGAGCTCCAAATCATGTACTCTTAGGGGAACACTTGACACTTTTAAGAGGTGATCCCCATCCCATTCTAGGGCATTTTTCAAAGCAGGAGAACTATGTTCATAATGCATTTCAGTGAAAGCTTTGTCTTCAGACTGTAGCACTCCAGTGAGAGAATGAGAAATAGGGCCTAGAACATAGGAGACAGATGAATTTTCTAGATATGCCACTGACGAAAAATGAAGCATTGGGAGTGTAATAGTAATTACTGTACTTGTCAAAAATTGGTTAAATCAGCATACTGAAGTAAGTATGGAATTGAGATTCACATATAACAACAGTCTAATTGCTAATTTGTGCAAATTTAACATATAGAAGAAAAACTATTTTATCTCAAATTACTTTAATTTATAATCATCCTTATTTTCATCTTACTTAGGCAGACTGTACCATGAGTTTATTTAATAATGACTCCAATAGAGGAGTTTCCATTATAATATTTGACATCAGAGACTGAGGACTATAATTTTAAATGTTTTTTTACAAAATGATCTCTTATATATAGACTATAAAATAATGAGAAAACCAGTTGTTTCTATTTGCCAAAATGCAAAGATAAAAATCTCAAAATTTTCTGAAATATTTTTAGTGGCTATCTCCCTTCAAGTTTGTCTTACCCCTCCAATCAAATATGTTCAGCTTCTCCTAACTCAAAATGAATGGTGCCCTTAAAGTGCTTACATTCTAATAGAAGACAACATGTAAATTAGAGCTGGAATGGGGGAACTGGGTCCATGCATCTCAGCATGGTTTGTAGATGGTGGGGAAGTGATGCACATTGGGCGCATTCTAAGCAAGTTAAGGTGAAAAGACCCTTATCAGATCCCAGGGTCCCAGAGGCAGGATCCCAGGGACAGAGTCTGAGTTCTAGTGCAAAGAAGAAAAGGAAAGCTCAGAGTGGTTTGGAAATGCTTGAGAAGTAAATGTGATTAAATAAATATGATGCCAAGAGAAAGGGAACTCTCAGAACTATTGATAACAAGATTCAATGAATTCTTAAATGTCTTCTGAATAGCAATAATCCTTTTCATGGTCTAAGGCACCATAATTCCATCTTGGAGAAGTGAGATCAGCTTCTTGGGCTTGACCTTTCAAACCTTCCCAGAAACTAGATTGAGATGAGTCACTATTCTATTAACTTGTATGTTGCACCTATGTGACTTTCTCCAAAGTTCTTAGTTCTTATCTCCTTCCTCCCATTAGAAGCTGTTTCACTATAAAAAGAGCCACAAGTCCCAGTTTATCTCTCATACATACTCTGGTGGTCTGGACATAGGGACTTAGGAAACATGGGAATGGCATATTCCACAAACAACTGATAGGTGAAACCTTTTTTTTTAACTTTATCCACTGAGCATACAGAGCATCATAAGTGATTTCATTAAAAAGTTCTTTGTGCTCACTAAATATATTTGAGAGAATGGCAGCCAGAATTTTAGCACATATTAATATTGATGTTCTACTTAAGTCTGTTAGTAAACAGCTAGAAATGAATCGCTCACTCTGACAAAACATTAGAAAGAGACACACTCTAGGGACTGGTAGGTTATTAATTGCATTTTTTTGGAAGGGGGAGGTATCACAGACCATGGAGAACAAAGATTTTCATCTATAAAGAGTACAGGAGGCTGCCTCCAAAGTGATTTATTTAATTGATCTAAAAGGAGCATGATTCATGATTAGCAAAAGGACAAATAAATCTTCATTTAAGGCTTAGAGCATAAGTAAACTCAATACATTGTCAAGGAAGCAATTCCTAAACTGAAAACAAACCAAAAAAAGGCTCCTGTTCTGTATGTTACAGATCTTTAATATTGAGAAACAGCAGAATTTAAATTAATGTATAATTTGTTTTCTAATTAAGATCAGAAGGTGTGAAAGGTGTAGGGAGCAGGAAGAAATAAAAGAGAAAAAACATCTGAAATGCACAGCTTTCCCTTAAGACGTGTAGCCTCACTGCACATCTACCTACAGGACAAAAAGGGCATCGATGATTCATGTTGGTAATATTTGATCTAATCCCTCTTTCCTTCCTAGTCTCATTTCTGCCCTCCTAGATAATTTCTGGTTCAGCCCCACTTGTGGGGTTGGCCCTCCTTCAGCCTCTCCACATTATTAAAAAAGAGTGCTAAAGCTGGGAGTGTTCAGTAAGGACTTGGAGCCTCTGGTAGGAAATCTTGGCACTTCCCCTGCCCCTTTATGTCATTTTCCTTGTTTCTCTGAACAAATCAAATGATTAAAAACCATGATCCGGAAAGCTCCTCTCTGTAGTTCAAATGGAATGTTTCTCCATGCTCATGTCCCTCCCTGATAAAACCCAGGTCCCTGTTTGAAGCAAAATGGTATCCACTTGTTATCTTCTTCAAAAACTGTATTCTCCAGTGACTGATTCACGGATTATTAGCATACAGTAACGTGGTAGATTGGAAAGAGCAATGGAACGCTAACATCTAGGAGGTTGGACATGACTCATTTTTGACATTTCCTAGATTATGTGACCTATTAGAGCCTCAGAATCCTTATTTGTTCAGCTACTTAGGTGGGACTGTGATCTCATCAAGGTGGGTATCCCTTGGGGTAACCAGTGGGTATCCAGTGCAATCAGCCCCTACTCATTCCTCACCATGTGTAACCCTTGGGTCATAAGTTTAGAGTTGGAAGGAGCTCAACTAATTCAACCTTGTAATTTTCGGATGAGCAAACTAAGACCCAAAGTGACTTTCCCAGACTCACAGGAGTCAAAGCAGATATTGGAAACCAAGTTCTCCTCCTTGTAATCCATTACTCTTTCCAATTTAGCACACCGCTCCCTAGGAGTCCTTCCAATGTGCTGGAATCCTTCCTCCAGACATCCTGCATATTTTCAATCTCTCTGCAGCACACAAACTGTCCAGTGGTTATCTCTGGCTTTCATGACATGACTGGTCCACTAGTTTTTTCAAATCATACATCTCTGTTGATGTCCTTTATGTTACCTCCCATGCACAGTTCATTACTGGTGACAGAGCAGAACCCATCCATGGCCAATACACACTTCCATTACCTTCTGAGACATACTACTTTAACTCTTCAGAGACTAGGATATTCTATGTAT
Source organism: Pseudochirops cupreus (assembly GCA_028627135.1). Lineage (NCBI taxonomy): Eukaryota > Metazoa > Chordata > Mammalia > Diprotodontia > Pseudocheiridae > Pseudochirops > Pseudochirops cupreus. Next base: position 45,874,101 of record CM053582.1, on the reverse strand, counting down.
TTGTAAAATAGAGATAAAAATACCTATGGTGCCTATCTCACCATCTTGTTTGGAACAGCAAATGAAATGTATGTAGCACCCTTTTTGTACCTTAAAGTGCTATAGAAATAGTAGCTAAATATTTTTCTTCATAATTTTTAAGAAGAATGCTTTGGACGACTAGGTCTTGATTATCTCTGTGAGGTGACTGAATTATTCAAATTTTAACTGCATATCTGCATTGAGTAGAACTAATTACCATATCATATACAATTGTAACTTCCACTAGTGCAAATTAGAATGTATGCTACCACTTCATGGGATTCAATTGCCCTGCCACCCAGGTGTACTCTTCAACCCAAATACACAAAAAAGGAATGGGGGGGGGGGGAATGGCTAGGTAGTGCAGTGAATAGAACACTGGCCCTGGAGTCAGGAGGACCTGAGTTCAAATCCAGCCTCAGACAGTGTAACACTTACTAGCCATGTGACCTTGGGCAAGTCACTTAACCCCAACTGCCCTGTCTTCCCCCTCCAAAAAAAAGGGGGGAATCAGGATTCTTTCATGGTGAGAAATAAGGGGCAAAGTGGAGAGGGGAATCCCAAACTTTAGTATGCCATTGGTGTATGGAGGATCCTAAATAAACATAATTGATAAATACCTGTTTTATTTATTAGGATTTGGTTTTGCAGAACTTGGTAGGAAATTCTGGTGAATGATTCATTGCTAGATACTATTTTGATAAATTATACAATCACTCAATAAACATTTATTAAGCGAATAGAGGCCTCCATGCTTTCCTTTTTTGTGTTTGCTCTTTCCCTTTTTGGGCAAAGGAAATTGGAGATGGCTGTGACCTTGTGAGCTTCAAAAGGTCAACAGAGTCAGCCACCAAGAAGTCTGAACTACCTTTGGTACTCAGCCTGGCCCTATCTCAGGCAAAGACCTGTCTCTCCGTGAGCAATATCATCTTTGGAAGTAAAATTGGTGAAGCAAATATTATGTAGAAATTGTGTTGTTTGAGCCCACGTTCCTAGAGACTGAGGTGGGCTAGGGTAGAGAGCACCCCCTCCCAGCTGCTGGGGGGAAGGGTGTGCAGCTGTACTTCAGTTCTTGCTATGTCTCCATATGTCTTGTAAAGACAAATTAAATGAATGACTTGGGCCAGTAATTCTTAACCTGGAGTTTGTGAACTTGTTTTTTTTTTAAGTACTTTAATAACTGTATTTCAGTAGAAATGGGTTTTTTTAATACTATGGGGTTTTTTTTGTTTTATGTATTCAAAAATGAGATTCTGAGAAGATAGGCTTCACCAGACTGCCAAAGGGCCTATGATGCAAAAAAAAAAAAAAAAGGTTAAGGACTCCTGCACTTGAGGGTCTTAAAGGTCTCTCCCAGAGGTAATATTCTGCAATTATAATTCATAACCACAAACTTCAGATTAGTATTAAGGACATTTTTTCAAGTTGAATGTGCAATAGAAGTCTGAAGAGTTCCATTAATAAGAATAACTCACAGTTCTATAAAATTTCAATTTTTATAGATTTTTCTTTTTTTCATTCTTAATACCCTTTAAAAAATAGGTAGCATAAGTATGATCATTCCCATTTTACAAATGAGGAAATTGAGGCTTAGAAGTGTGCCTTAAGCAGCAGATCCAAGTCACACCCAAGTTTCCCCATTCCAAGTTTAATGTTCTATCAGCCAAACAATCCTACATCTGATTGCAGGAGAGGAACTTTGGCCAAGTCACTTCATTTCCTTCAGCCTCAGTTTCTTCACCTGTAATATGAGGGTACTGCAGTATCTAGCCCTTGAAGTCTTTTCCACTTCCAGGTCTATGAACCTACAATCTTTTCTATATGTATTAAGACTAGCCTCCTCTATATTTGTGGCCTTCTCGTACCCCTGACCCCCACCCCACCGTAGGGGGACCCTAGAGGATCGGGACAGATTTTCATGTTGTCTTTTTTGGCCCTAGTACCTAGCACAGTGTCCTCCACCTAGTAAGTGCTGAAAAAAATGTCTTTTGGATTTAAACTAGTATTTAACATTCAAAAGAATAACGAATTTTTCTTTAGTAAAATTAAGAGGCAGTACGGACATCTCGGTTCAACCCTCTGACACTTCTGAGCTGTATAACTGGGCAAGTGAGGACCTCTTACTAAGCCATTATACCTGGGGAGGGGGTAGGAAGGAGGTTTTCATGGGAGGGAGGACGAGGAGAGAGAGGGAGACGGAGGGAGAGGGAGGGAGGAAGTGTGTGTGTGTGTGTGTGTGTGTGTATGTGTTGGGGTGGGGGGAGTGATCTGCCTTTATCAAAAGGAGTTCCCACTTCAGGAGTTCCCTCCACTAAACTAAGGAAGCCACATACCATTCCATATTCTATAAAATGCCTTCATATTCATTTGCTCTTACTCCACACCAAACTCTTCCAAATTGGGAAAGCAGGTGAAAAGGGAGGCATGGGGTGGGGGAGGGGGCCTCCATGGTAGAAGCAGAGTTTCTAGGGTTTGACACTCTCACTGATCACTCTAGAAAGCTGGGAACTTCCTTATCAGTCAGCTGGTTAAGCAAGGCTACCTGGTCCTATAGGGCTCAGCTGCAAAGGACTAAAGCCATGCCTAGCTGGGATAGGTAGCTGGTACAGGGCATGGAGACAGACCCTCTGAGGCCACCGTACAGCGCTTCCGAGTTAAAAGATGATCAGGGAGTTTACCAAGAGCTGCCCTCTGCAGCCCATGGACTCCCAAAAAATGGCCGTCGGGAGCATTGACATTGTTTAGGGAGGGCCCAAATAAGTCCGATCAAAGGCTAGCTTCTTTCAAGTCCAGGAGTTCTCTCCACCCAGTCAGGCCTCATTAGAGATAAGTGAATTGCTTTAGTGGAAACAATGAGAAAGTAAAAGGAATGCTTCAAAATAGACATGGGGTTTTGTGCTGTCTTTCAGGTGGCCATTTTAAAAGCAGCCTTTATGTGGCATCTAGCGAGGAGTTTTAAATGGCCGTCACAATGCGGTGAATTCATAGAACATTCACTCTGTGTGCTGTATATCATTAACAATGCTGACATATGCTATCTATCAAAAAGGGCCAGACTGCCAAATGTTTGCTTGAAATTGGGATATAGATGTTTTCATATGTATGCAATAGAAATTTTAAGTAAAAGAACACCCTTTATATTTCCAATGGAAAAACAAAAACAACAAAATAAAATGAGCAAAAAACCCACAGCAATTTGTTGGAATGGAGCCGCCGTTCTTTATTTTTTCTTTATTCATAGTTCTGTTTACTGGCCGGAAGGAATAACAGCAGTGCCATCTAATGGTCAAGATGATAACTTGGAAATCAACTTCAAAGACCTTTGAAAGGATTGTCCAGAACAAAAACCGGTGGTCTGAAATGATTCCATTTTGTATTTGTATGAGATTTGTGAAAAAAACAAAAAAAAACAATTCAAAGTCACTGGTTACTAAGATTTTTAGGCTTAAACAACAGATTTGACATGCAGCACAATTCTTCCAGAAACTGACGTTCCCACAATCCTAGCGTTCAGTACAATGCCCAATTAATACCCTTCCGCCAGATTCTGGGAGCTATTGACAAGAAACGTGTAGTTATAACTAATTCGCTTTGTGCCGAAGGAAGGCAGAATCACTCTGGTGGCTTAAGGTTTCCGCATATTTTCATGGGGGAAAGATGTGCTAGCTGAAAAATAATGTCACCTAGAAGGAAGGTAAAATCTTTAAGGACCGAACTGCCCTATGAAAATGTCTCTGGAGTTTCTAGGAGCCGAACCTTTTTTTTCCAAATTAGAATCCATTTTTAAAAAGCGTATCTGGGAACTGTACTGTAATATGAATTATGTTACTTCTAGATTAGGCTTTCATTTCAGGTCCTTTTCAATGGAATCACTTCGATCAAGGAGACTAAGCATTTTGCAGTCACCAACCTAAATATTGGGGATACTTTTACTTAGCAAGTAGTGGCCGAAAAAACAAAAACAAAACAAAGTATTCAAAATTAACTCTCCCCAGCAGGGATTTTTAACCTTTGTGTGTCCTGGATCACTCTGGCAGTCTGGGGGAGCCTATGGATCCCTTTTCAGAGCAATGTTTTCAAAAGCTAAAAATAAAATATGTAGGATTACAAAGGATAGAGATTAGTGAAAATAAAAGTGTAATTTTTCCCATCCAAGGTCACAGACCTGAAATCTATCAACATATCCCTGGGGATATTTCTGGGATCTGTGGAGCCCAGGTTAATAATCCTTACTCCAGAGCAGATGGGACACGGATAGGGAAAACAATCAAAATTGTTACAGCAGTCCTGATATTAAGGCAAAACAACACTCAATATTTTGTAACAAGAAACAGTGTTCACACATAGAGATGCACCCAATAATATGCTTTTCCAAGCATGTACCTAACTACTACTATAGATCATCCTGATTTGACAGAAAGGCAGATGAAAAGATGCACAATAGCAATTCCTCCGGCTCCACAAGCATTAGGAGACTCTGAGGCTGGGCTTAAGTTTCTTTTCTCTCTCAATGAAAAATGGCTTCCCAGAGAAATGCTGGCTGGGGAAGTACCCTAGTTCCTGTGAAACAAATAATGAACCAGTAGCTTTAGGACTAGAAACACACACACACACACACACACACACACACACACACACACACACACACACCACACAAATGGAATAATTAAAGGAGACACTGGTGGAAGAGGCCAGCTCGGGCGTAATGAAGTAGAATCCATGGAGCTATGTGAGCTGTGTTATTTCCGTAGGTTTTATGTGTCTTCATGGGTCTGTCTAGAAGTGGCTTATCGGGTGATATGAAGAGACATGTCCAGATCCTCCTCCACCCACCATTCTCCAAGGGAGACACTGATTGCTGCCAAGAGGGAAGGCAGAATACTGGTGCCAGAGGATGACTATACTGCTTCTTCAGAGAAAGGGTACCAGGCTAGAATCTGTCTGTCCACCTAAATACTATAAGTCTGAAGGAAATTATTTTTAGGTTCAAGCTAAGTGCTTGATTGCTCTCTCTTAAAAGAGAAAGAGCACCCCAGGATCTCTCTCTCTCTCTCTCTCTCTCTCTCTCTCTCTCTCTGCAAGGTTTGCCTCCCTTCCCACTAAATGCCAGTTACAAAAAGAACACATGTAACGAATAGCAAATAACCCATTTATCCAAGCTGATAGCAAACATCAGAAAAAGTATACCAGACAATACACACAATAAATGAGTTCTCCCAGTGGGAATCAGATTTCTTAGTCCAACCAAAGAGAAGGAGTTCTAGATATCCAGTCATATGGAAAGGTCTCTGGGCCCTTCATCAGCCTATTTATTCTCCTAAGGACACTTTCCATCTTATTAATGTCCTTATTAAAATTCAGCACCTAAAACTGAATACAACAGTCCAGTTGTGGTCTAACCAGAGCAAAGTGCAGCAGCACCATCACCTCCCTATTCCTGGGCACTGTGGCTCTCTGCCTAAAATTATATCCTACTGACCATTCATATTGAACTAGTCTGCTAAAAATTCCAGAATCTTATTTAGATGAATTGCTGAGTCCCTCATCCTATACTTGTGAAGTGTATTTTTTGTACTTTCATTTAAGGCTTTAAATTTGCCTCTAGGAAATTTCATCTCACTGGTATCATCCTAATATCCTATTATCTTCACACTGCCACTTTACAGGTATTATCTCAGCTGATCCTCACAACAACTCTGGGAGGTAAGTGCTGTTATTATCCCCATTTTACAGATAAGGAAACTGAGGCAAAGAGAAGTTAATTGACTTAGATAGCTAGTGTCTGAGGCCACATTTGAACGCAGGTCTTCCTGCTTCCAGGCCCAGCACTCTATCCACAATGCCATCTGGCAGTCCTTATTATTTTTCTTTTTCTTTTTTTGGAGGGAGGAAGGCAGGGCAATTGAGGTTAAGTGACTTGCCCAAGGTCACATGGCTAGTAAGTGTTAAGTGTCTGAGGCCAAATTTGAACTCAAATCCTCCCGACTCCAGGGCCTGTGCTCTATTCAGTGCACCACCAAGCTGCCCCATCCTTATTATTTCTCAAAAGCTAATATCCTCTTCCTTCAGGATAACTCTAATCATCTGTCTATAAGTTAGCTGGTAGAAAAAAAAATTCTGTAATAATAATCTGCCTATCAAACATGACCTCCTCTCCCACCAGAAAGTTGTCCCCAGCTATGAAGTAAGACAGTGCCTAATTCCTACCCTGTCGTTCGGTGGTTAAGGGAGTTCTTTTGAACAACGGGAACAGAGCATGGCACTGGGCAAAGTATATGAGGCTCTTAGAGGATGAGGGAGAGACAATTACAGGAAAAGGAAAATATAAAAGGGAAATCATGTGAAATATATTTATACATTCATATTTATACATCTATATAAAATATGGTATATATATATGTATATATATACATATGCAAAATTAGGCTTTCTTCTAATACAATTTGAAAAGCAAAGTTATATGATCAGAACTGGAAATCTCAGTAAATTTAGCCAAGGTTGACTACCTCCATTTTCCATAAAGGTAAGAAATGTCTGAATATTATAATTCATCAGTATAAAGGCATGAGTGGAGGTATTAAATTACTGAAGGAAAGTAAATAACCAGCCTCATGTTCACTACCAATAGATAAACAACAATGGCCCATATTAAGTGACATGTACCCTGGCACCTTCACTAGCTCCCAAGGTACATATATAATATGGCAGCATTCAGAATATTATTCTGGGCTAAATGCACTGTACAAGCGTGAACATATTAGAGAAATGGCATGCAATATGTTAGAGGACATAACTAATCATATCTTACTTGGCTCCTACATGCTATCAGAATGTAGTTCTGTAAGACTCAGTGGGCAGTTGAGTGATACAGTGGTAGAGCACTGGACCTGGAATCAAGAAGAGATGAGTTCAAATTCCACTTCAGACATTAGCTGTGTGAGTCTTTCTGCCTGTTTCTTAATCTGCAAAATGGGCATTATAATAGTGCCTAGCTCCCAGAGCTGTCATAAAGATAAAATAAGACTTTTATCAAGTTCTTTGTAAACCTTATGCTCACAATTATTATTAACTACAGAATTCAATGGAACATTTCCCTTAGTGTTCTAGGGAAACACTGGATCATGTTCATGGGTCTTATTGTAGCTTCGTATTATGTGGGAAAGTATCAAGATTTTCAAAGGAATTTGGTCTCTGTTTGCAATAAACACAATTATTGGTGCTGTGAGTATCACATTTTGCCTTTCTCACATACTGTGAACATTCAAATGGCTTACTTGGCATAAAAGGGTGATGGCTCCACATCAGGGAGTCTGAAAAATGGATTGGGGAGGGGAACTCCACTTTAATTGAGCATACATAAAATCAACCTTCTATAAAGTATTATCAAAAATTGTTGGAGCAACTTATGAGCTAAAGACTGTCTTAATGTGTGGCATTACAGTGGACTAACTTTAACATGCCAGAATCAGGATCTCACTAACTATCAGACTTGATTTTAACTGTAGAGCATGTAGGCTATGATTGAAATCCAGTAGACTTTTATGTTGCCTGTGTTACAGAGTTTACATTTGTTGGTGAATATTCAGGATGTCAAATATTTTTTAAGTATGCTTATTTTCCAGAATATCCATAATGCAGAAATCTAGTTTTGCTAAACCATATTGTTAAGAAACTATGAAATGCAACTTGAACCTAGTTATCTGTGACTAATTACCTTTATTCAAAGCTGAAAATGTTCTTTAGTAATTTTAAGCCCTCTACAAAAGTCCTGCTCCAATACTTCATCTTGCCAGTGTGGGTTCTCAAAAGTCTATGTCATTAGAGTCAACAATAGTGAGTCAGTAAATTAACATTTATTAAGTGCCTACTATGTGCCAGTCACTCTGCTAAATACTAAGGATACAAGAATATCAAAAAATAGTCCCTAAACTTAAAGAAGAACTCACAGTCTAAAGGCAGAGAAAACATGTAAACAACTCTGGGTACAAACAAGCTAGAGACAGGACAACTGGAAATAATCAACAGAAGAAGGAACTAGAATTAAGAGGGATAAGGAAAAGCTTCCTGTAGAAGGCGGGATTTTAGTTGGGACTTGACTGAAGTCAAGAGATTGAGATAAGGAGGGGAAAACATTCCAGGTGTGTGGCACAGCAAGAGAAAATGTCCACAGCCAAGAGATGGACTGTATTCTGTGAAAAAGCAATAGGCTCTGGCAAATTCTGCCAGGCTATTGAGCCTTCAGTTATTGGCCCAGCAATGGACTCATCAGCTTCTTCTTTTCGAGTCCTTTTTCTCCAGTCTTTTTCCTTCTCCTTTGGCTTGGGTCCTTCTCCTCCTTCTGCTTAAGCTCTTCTCTTCCCTCCATTTTCCTTCAAGTCCTCCCAAATATCTCTTCACCAAATTCAATCTCCAGTCTTCTTCATAATTTCAAAACCACCCAAACCTCCATTCCAATTCCTTCTTTCTCTCTGTCTCCAGTCCTTCTCTTTCTCCTACCCATTCCCTCACACAACTGTCTCCCATGAGAGCCTGGGAAGAGATGTTCATCTAACCCCACTGGAACAATGCAAAACCCTTATGGCATTACTTAGCCTGTTCCCTCGAAACCAATTAATGTCATTAAGTGGTTCATGCTTCCAATGGAGTCTAAATGAGGGAACCATGGGCTAAAGTGATCAGGGCAGTTTGGTAGAAGAAGGAGAACTTGGTCTGAGTCCTGAAAGATGGGTAGGACTTGTACAAGTAAAGAGGAAGAATGAAGGTGCCCTAAGTAGGGGGAGTGATATAAAGAAATAAATGAAAGTAGGAATGTGGGTGGCATTTCAGACAACTTTTGGTAATGTATGAGAGTAATGGTAAATAAAGTAGAGAGATCAGTTGGGGCCAAATTATTTGAAAGGTATGGGGAGAGCTCTCAATGCCAAGATAAGACGTTTGAGTTTTATTTTATGAAAAAGGGAGTGAAACTAATTTTTTTTGGAGGGTAGAAAGACCAGAGTGCTGTATGGGCCATATTATAGTAAGGCAACTAACATAGATTTGGGGTTCAGATGGGCTGATAAGTCATGAATGATATCTACATATAGATATATAATTCATGTATATATGAGTGTATATATACATGTGTGTATATACATATACATATATACACATGCATGTATGTGTATGTGTATGTGTATAAATAAAAATACATTTCTCCCTGTGGACTCTAGCAGATGAACTCAATCTTATAAAAAGTCAACATTGAATCTTTGGCTTTGGGGGAGATAAAAACTCAGCTAAATCCACTATTCCAGTAGCCTGCCTCAAATGTCTCCCCACTCAAATTCATCCTTCATTTAACCACTAAGGTGCTTTCCTAAAGCATAGGTCTCATCATATCACTCCCTATTCCAGAAACTCCAGTGGCTCCTAATTGCCTCCAGGATCAAATATAAAATGCCCTGTTTGGCATTCAAAGCCCTTCCTAATCTAGCCCCCTACTACCCTTCCAGTCTTCTTATACCTTACTCTCTGACACATACTCTTCAGCACAATGACACTGGCCTGGTTGTTCCATGAACAAGACATTCTCTCCCCTTGAAAGGCCTGGCACTACTTTGGTATGCAAAGGAAGTAACAAGAGGAGACATGGGCCTTTTGAATGGTCAAGTAAATTGAAGGCTACTGGATTTCAAAAAATATATTTCCTTAATACTCAATGATATATGTAAATGGAAAGAGCAATAACACAATTTGAAACTGGATACTGTATAATTACAATGACCAAGCTTGACCCCAAATGAAAGATATCATCATCAACAAACTCCACCACGATGAGGATTAATTAAGCACCTACAGTGTGCCAGACATTGTGCTGAGCACTGGGGATGAAAAAAAAGGCAAAAAAGTTCCTGCTCTCAAGGAGCTACTATTCTAATGAGAAAACAACATGCAAAACACATAGAAGACAAGGAGATATAATCTCAGAGAGAAGGAATGAGCTAGGGAGTGGGGAGGTAAGGAAAAGCATCTTATAGAAGGTGAAATTGGAGCAGAGTATCAAAGGAAGCCAGAGAGCCAGGAGGCAAAATGAGAAAGGAAATCATTCCAAGGCATGAGGGACAACCAGTAAAGTATAAAAGAACTGGAAAGATAGGAAGAGACCAAGTTGCGACAAGCTTTAAAAGCTAAACAAAGGATTTTATATGTGACCCTGGAGGTAATAGGGAGCCCCTGTAGTTTATGGAGTAAGGAGTTGATGTGGTCAGACCTATGCTTTAGGAAGACAATTTTAGCAGCTGAGCAAAGGATAGACTGGAGTGGGAAAAGACTTGAGTTGAGAAAGCATCTTCTCGCCCTTCTTTGCAGAGATCGGAGACTCCTGAAATGGAACTCAACACACATTTTTAGACTTTACCGATGTCTTGGGTAGTCTTTTTTGTCTTTCTTATTCTGTATTACAAGGGACAGCATTCTCCTTGTGGTAGAGGAGAGGAATATATTGAGAAATAAAGATGAAGTGGAAACAAAAGATATCAATAAAGATCTTAAAGTTGTATTTCCTTGCCAATCCCCTCTAAGTGTGGAGGTGACCCCCTCAAGGGCTATGCTAATGCCATAAAAGCAGGGGCTAACAAGACTAAAGTATAGGACCAAGGATGGATTTTAGGGCTATCACTTGAGGACCAGCTTAGCTAAGATCAGAGAGGGCCATCACCAGGCTGGATACAGACTGCTGTTTGATCTGGGTTTTTTTTAGCCATAGCAATTTTTAGAGAACATCTACTATGGTATAGAGATATTGCACTCTTCCTTGATGGAAGGAGTAGACACAAAGAAGAATATATATAACAGACTGCTCCAAATTTCTAATCTATCTTTTCAATGACTTCAAAATTAGTCCTCAAATGAACAATGTCACTATTGGTACCCTACTCATTCTAAGGAGCAAATGGAAAGGGAAGATCGGGATGTCATTCAGCAATTTTGACATTTTCCACAAAGGCAAAGCTGTTTTTAAGGCTGAGCCCAGCAGATGCCACACATTTTTGGCTACTTATCCTCACTCAGCAGAAGAGCACCATTATTAACTAATACTTCCGTACTGTCTGGGGGCAATTCCAGCATAGAGAAATAGAAGCTGTGATGTCTTTGCTCTTTGGAGAAGCAGAAAAAAAAATCTTTTGAGTTTGGGTATCATTGGATCTTTTATTAAATAACCCCTCAATTCCCCGAAGTGCATTTCTTTTGTGAGTCTGTTTGCTAGGGGGCCATGTAGTAGTGAAAACTCTGCTGGTTATTCTTTCTTCTTTGCCTGCTCCTTCTCTATTTATAAGCAGAGATAAGTAAAAATTTTATTAACAGAGAATGGACCGTGAATAGGAATCTCTTTGTCTCTAAAATATTGGGGGGCTCTTTATTTCCTTGATGTATTTCATCTCTCCTCTGGCTCTGTTTGCTTTCTCTGTATTCCCCCACAAGAGCCATCTTCAGAATGAACTGCTTTTTAAAAAAACATCCATAAATTTATTTGGAAAAAAATAGCGTAGCTGTTTGGGATTCTTGGCAACATCAAGGAGTGAATCCAAGCCTCTATTACATGCAACTGGGGTTTTCCTTTGAACATACACTTTTATTTTCTAGGATGAAGTAAAAGAAAGTTTGATTTTGAAAATATATATATATGTACACACTTATGCCATTTTATTAAGTTGAATATGCATTATGCATATATATATGTATATGTGTGTATGCGTTATTGCATATACCCATGTATATATGTATGCATCATATGTAGTTGTATTTGTGCACGTGCATTTAGATCGATATATATGTATATGTGAATGAATGTATACAAATACATGTGTGGCTCTAAATATGTGTCTGCACATTTTTTTTGTCTGTACTTCTGATGTAATTGGTATAGGGCACTCACTAGCGGGAAACCCCTCCAAGTGAGACAAAGCATATCTGCAATTTAAAGTCTTCCTGATCTACTTGCAGTGCTGGGAAGTTACGTGACTTTCCTAAAGTCAGTAGAGGCGGACATAGGATTTCAATACAGGTCTTCCTGACTCCAAATTGAGCTCTCTGCACTACACACTATATCCCCTTGACTCTCTTGACTATAGAGCAACAGCAGCAGCAACATCAATAATTAGTGAAAATAATGAGAAGAAGACGCATATTTCACTGGATAGAGAAGCTGGCCATGGAGTCAGGAGGAGGTGGATTCGGGTCCTGCTTCAGACATATATTAGCTATATGGCCAAGGGAGACTTAACCGCTCAGTGAACTAGTCAGTTAGCTAAGATGGTAAGTTACAAATGAGGTGCTAATTTTCATGGGAGAAGGAAATTTTCATACAGGGTGTTGTGTTCACCAATGAAATGGGAGGAGGAAGAAGAAGAGAAGGAAGAGGGAAAAAACTAGAAGAGGGAGAAAGAAATGAGAAGTTATATTCTCCACCTGAGTACTAGTCCATACAACATTCAATATAAGAGAATAATATTAGGTTGGTCAGAACTCCACTGAAAACATGAGAATGAGTTGATAATATAATTAATCATCTTATTGGGATAGAGTGGATGAAATGTCCAAAACCTAAGAGTTGAATCCAAAGGTCCTTCGTGGGCAGTATCCAGCCAAACATAACCAACAATATATCTACAGAGAAGTGATGAACAAATGGATGGGTCACGCACATACTGGTTTCTAGAAATGGAAAGTTTACAACAATGATGGTAATATAGGACCAGATCAAAGCTACCAGAAAGTACACAAAGGTTATGTTTAAGGAGCCCAGACATATTGTTTGACAAACATTATGTAAGGAAATGGTAGAAACTGGGCGATATAGCACTGAAGTTTGCCAAAATTTGGCACCTGCCAGGAACTCAGGAAGTCATAATCAGGTAGCCAGAGTTTTACACCAGATGTTCAGTATCCTTCATAAAATAACAAGCGACCAACTCCCATGTAGCGTAAGCTCTGGTTTCACTTCTCCAAACCCCACTTCCACAGACAGCTTTAGTCCCCTCTGGCTTCTAAGGGACCCTAAGGAGCTTGGGACAAGACCCCACAGCATGTTTCCCCCACTAATTATCAGTTGATATCAATTAGTCTGATTTAACTAGCTTTTAGTGGCTGGAACTCATTAAAATGGTAGAGTATAGGGTATATGTGGTGTTCAAGGAGGACTAGCCCCTCTGGTGTGGGGGCTGCTCTTCCACTTTTGGTATCTACCTCTCCCCCAACTCTCACCTGGGGCTCCAAGAAACCACAGCATGCCACACTCCAGCAAACAGGCTAAACTATGCTGAAGATAACTGATAGGCCACAAACCCATCAACAAATTAGAGGAGTGTCCACCCCAAGCATGTGAAAACTTACCCCAGTGGAATGGTCCAATAAAAAATGTGTTCCAACAGCCATGAAGGTGGCTGAAGGCAGGCCCTAGAAAGAGTTTAGAACTTGGTCACACATCAAAGATGCCACGGTTATCCACTGCATCCTGGGCTATAGCCAGTCATCCTAACTTTTGTCTTACCATTGGACTTCAATGACTCTGGAAGAGAAAGTGAGGCTGATGACCTTGGCCAACTGTGTTTCACTTCGATCTGATTCACTCATGAGTCAAGACATCACCTTGTGATGTCATTGGTCCTCTTCAAAAATGAAGGACAAACAACAATGTAACAATGGTTGGTGCAAAACATCTCTCCTTGAGAATGCATTCTCTTGTGCTCCCAGGATTTTTATGGAAAGTCCAATATCTCCAAAACCTTTTGAAGTTAACAGGGTTCTTCTGTGGTGACTATCATTCCCTGTAGGGAATTCCAAACCTGCTCTTCTTTCCTTAAGCCCATTACACACCCCTCCCTAATTCTTGGCAGAGAACCTGGCCTCCTACTTTACTGAGAAAACAGAAGCCATACTCTTGAACTCCCTCTTCTTTATTTCACATGTCAAAATCTTCCTATATTCTCTCCTACCTACTTCATTCTCCATGGTGGTAAATTTTCTTGTTTGAGCCAACTCCTTTATCTGTCCCCTTGATAGCATTTCTTCCTGTTTCCCACAGGAGTTTGCCCCTTCAACCATGATCTTTTTCTTTCATCTTCAATTCCTCCTTATCCATTAGCTCCTTCCTTTGCTGCCTACAAACATTATTTCCTTCATCCTTTAAAAAAAATTAATTTGAGCCTGCCATCTTCTCAAATTATTATACTCTATCTTCTCTCCCTTTCAGAGACTTCAACTCCACTTTCACTGGTCTGGGGTCTCAAAGGTCACTCCTTAATCCTCAGGATATCTTGTTAACAAAATCATTTTGACTGTAGCTAAAGCGTGGGCTTTGCATCCATTTTCCTGAGGGTTGTGAAAAGGCATGAAGAAAGAAGGAGAAAAAGTTGCCCACTGGTATATTTGAAACAACTATGGCCCTGGAGTCAGGAAGACCTGAGTTTAAAACCAGCCTTGGACATTTGACACTTACTAGCTGTGTGACTTTGGGCAAATCACTTAACCCCAACTGCCTTCAAAAAAAAACTATGGGAGTCCATTGGCTGAGTGTGGACCATTTCATTATCCCAGAAAGAAAGCTTTGATCGGCTGATGAAGAGACTCCTTCCTTAGAGGTGACTAACTGGCCAGTGGATAGGGCTCTAGACCTGAGTTTAAATCAAGTCTCAGACACTAGTTGTGGGACCCTGGATAAGTCGTTTTACGTGCAGAGAATAACAGCATCTACCTCACAGGCAAAACATGCAAATAACTCTGTGTACCAGCAAGCTCTAGACAGGATAAATGGAAAAGAATTGACCACAAGAAGGTGCTAACATCAAGGGCGAGCAGGAAAGGCTTCATGTAGAAGGTAGAAATCCTGCCTTCTACAAGGAATCCTCCAAGCTGGGACCTGAAGGAAGCTAAGGAAGAGAAGAGATGGAGAGGAGAAGGAAGAAAACTCCAGGAATGGAATACGGCCAATGCAAATTAACAGACAGCAGACAGTCTGTGCAAGAAGCAGCAAGGAGGGCAGTGGCCTTGGATCTCAGAGTGCATGCAGGTGGGAGTGGCAGCATGGAGTAACAAGACTGGAAAGGTAGGAGGGGTACAGATTGTGAAGCACAAACAGGATTTTCTATCTGATCCTGGTGGAAAGAGGGAGCCATTGGAGTTTATTGAAGGGGGTGGTGACATGGTCAGACCTGTGCTTTAGAAAGATTAACTGGACTCCAGGACTGTGCTGGGAAAGGGAGGGAGATGCAGATCCAGAAGGGTGTCCCTATCTTGACAGGGGACCTCTTTCTCCCAGACATGACAAGTGGAAAAAATTTCTGTGTTTCATGGGTCATAACCCATGAGTTTAGTGATTCAGACATTTCTCCCTCAGTCCAGGAGTTTGGTGCCAAAATGGGAAGTCTAGGAGCCTGTACCGACATAGCTGCTGTTGCTGAAGGGATGCTATCTAAACCTTTTACTGGTCACTCTCATGGATGGCTAAGGAGACAAGAACCTGCCTCACTGGGAAAGATCAATTTGATTGGCTGTTTGGGGAAAGGCTTCTCCATGTAGCTAGGGGCCTGTGCTAGGGAAACAGTCTAATGAATTGTATTTCAGCACATTTGTAATTTTTCCATGTTAAATGTAAACTAATTATTTCTCATGTCTTTTATGAAAATTCTCCCAATCTCCTGCCTAAAGATTTTTTTCAATGATTTCATGGTTTCTTCTCATCTGTATCTCTCCACTGTCAAATGTGGAGTGGCACCCACCCTAGGCAACAAAAAGGGGCCCCTGGAATTGTGAGGAAGGATGCAAGGGTTACTTTATGACAATGAGTCAAACAAAAGAAAGCCTTTCCAACTGGGCAGTAACAGCAACAGTCATACTCCAGGGGGAGCAGGAACAGGATGGTGGTCAGTGTCAGGACCCAGACTCCCAGGAGTAACATGAGGGGCAGGAGAAGAGGGTCACATACACATGGGACAAGCCACTGCAGTGTCCACAAGTAACTGAGGGATGTATATTATTGCCAAATGCCCATAAAGGACAACAGGGGGCATGGCTGCTGCCCACATCAAGACTGGTACCTCCCCTGACATCTGTATGATGTCTCCTTCAATATAACTAATGCCTGGACCATTCCCACAAGCCCTTAAGACCAGGGCACCAGAGGAACTGCTAGGGGCCCATGGAGAAGAAGAAAGGGGCCCATCTGCGCTGGTCTCCTTATCCTTAGCATTGCGGAATACTGATCATTCGATTTCAACCCCTTTGGTTTCCTTTGCCGTCCTGCGCCCTTAAAAGTGTCCTTCTGGAAGGGGAGTCTAGCGTCCCCCAGGCTGATAAGGGAGTCCACAAAAGATGAAGAAGGACAGTTCTAGGAGGTGCCACTTGATATGGCTTGGAAGGTAGGGATGATATGAAGTAAAGGTGAGAAGGGAATATATTCTAGTAGGTAAAGGCACAGATATCAGAGATGGTAGCAGGCTGGAAGAGTGGGTGTAAGTTTCCTTGAACAAAGGGAAAGTCACTCACTAAACGGAATTTTTAGAGAGGAGCTTGAGGACCCAGAGGGAAGCCATTCCCTGGGTCACTAGGCTAAGTCCCTGAGGTTCCTGGGAGCTGGAAAGATAAATTGCTGCAACAGCCTCCAGGCAGCAGAGGCTCTGAGGGGGAGGGCCTCTTCACCCATAACAGACTGCAAATTCATCTCTTCTGCCTTTCATGAAAAATAGCTCCATGTTCCCATTTGTATCTCTCTAGGATCAGTTGTGGACCAAGTTACCTACAGAAGCTCAGGTGCCCATGGACTTTCTAATGATGACTTTAAAAAAAGGACAACTAGAATGAAGGCTTCCAGACTGATAAGCAGCCACAGCCCCAGGAGAAAGCACTTCCCCACCCCCATACTTAGGCAAATCAAGAATTTCTCATATCTTTCATGAATATTCTCCTGCATAAAGACACTGCCATCAGTTCCTGTATCTCTCCAGGATCAGGTGTATAATAGATACCCTATGGAAACATGCCAGCAGCCATCTCAGGGTGAACAGGCTCAGGATGATTTCACAAAAATGGACCAGTGAAATAAAACCTTCCTTTCTAAGTAATTCAACATTCTTATGATCAACATAGGCAAGGTGCAAATGGATGAAAAATTAGATATGGTTCCCTATGTCCTGCCTAGTGAGATAACAGGAGAACCAGTCATAGGAAAAAAAAAATAGTGCCTTTCATCCAACTAGAGTAGTGTTTAGGTTTCATTTACCCCCAGAAATTCAACCACAAGCCTCCCAACTAGAATTCATTAATAAAAGATAATTGCATTTGTTGATTATATTGCACTTCAGGGCCGCTAGGTGGTGCAGTGGACACAGCACAGGACCTGAAGTCAGGAATACTTCTCTTCCTGAGTTCAAATCTGACCTCAGACACTAACTAGCTATGTGACCCTGGGCAAGTCACTTCACCCTATTTACCTCATTTATGTGTAAAATGAGCTGGAAAAGGAAATGGCAAACCACTTGAGTATTGTTGTCAAGAAAACCCAAATGGGGCCATAAAGATTCACATGTGACTGAATGCTTCTCACCATAACCTGATGAATCAGAAGGCTACTCTCTAGCTAGACTACAGATGACTTTCATTGAGGACACTGTCCTCTATTTATCTTTGCATTCTTCAAGTAACTTTATAAAAAAATACCCATTGATTAATCCTAGTAGTGACTTTAGCTGCTAGATATGAGGATCAAGACTGAAATATTTGGAGGAGACAAAAACAGATTGGTATTCCTTAAAGCCTCTTGTAGATGTAGCAGGTCTTCAGGCAGATAAAACTCTTCAACAAGCTGATAGAGAAAGAAAGAATTCTAAGCAGCTTTTTCCTGAGGCCTCCAGTATTACACCAGTAATTCTGTCAATAAACCTGTAGCCATCAATTCTTCTTAAAAGACTCTATAGGGCTGAATATAGAGAAGAGATATGTGGCCAGATTTAGATGTAGCCTAAGAAAGGGAATTATTGAAAAGTCATTTTTTTGATGTGAGGGTGGGATGGGAAGACACGCTTCTCCTGGGAACATCTTTCATACTCAAAGAACTTCAGAACTCATCTCACTGCTGTGAGCTATGGTGAACTTTTCATTATATTCTTTCATATTGTCATGGGCTATACAGAAATTTATTTCAAAATAACACCTATCCTACTTTCTAAATATTTCACAAAAATATAAGCAAACTTGGATTTTAGTTGACAAATAGTTTCAAAGTTGATACGGTGAAATAAAGATATATTTTCCCCTTGAGATGCAAAAGTAAAAACACTGGCTTAGATTTCCTCTATTTCCTTGTGAAGAGTGAAATAGCCTAAAAAGAACTATGGACAACTAATGCAAGAATCTTTCGTCTGTTTGCTCCCAAAGGGCTGCATTGGGAGCAAAGGGGAGAAGGCCCATTTGGGCTGCAGAGACTGAAAGGTGCCTCTGTGAAGGAGAGCAGGGCCAGAGCAGAGTGGGCAGAGTAGGGCTTCATGGGAAATCTTCCATCAAAGGCTCAGGGACCACTTCTCAGGGATGGTAGAGAGGGAATTGTTATTCAGGAAAGAGTTAGACCTCACTGTCCTTGAGCTCCCTTCTAACACTGAAGTTCTAAGGTTTTGTGAAATGTATGAGGAAGAGGGATATGGTCAGAGGGCACCTGTATTTACTGGATAAATCCCAGGTCACCATGCACTAACGACATACATTCCAGGATAGTGAAAAAACTGAGAAATGTGACTGATGAGTCACTGTCAGTGATTTTCTATAAAGTGATAGAAAAAGGGAAAGACAACACAGGATTGAAGGATAATTGTCTCATTTTTAAAAATTGTATGGACTCTAGTTACCAAACTATATGACAATGAAGTTAAACTTGATATTCAGTAAAATTCTACAATGTTTTCAATTACAGAGATGCTTAGGAATTGGGGACCAAAGAAGAGATTAAGGCTTGATCAGGAACAGGTCCTGCCAGACTAACCTTGTGTCTGTGTCTCTGTCTCCCTCCCTCCTTCTCTCTCTCTCTCTCTCTCTCTCTCTCTCTCTCTCTCTCTCTCTCTCCCTCTCTCTCTCTCTCTTTCTCTCTCAGTAAATTAGGAGAAATCTGTAACATAGTCAAACAACATGAATTTCTTAAGGGCTTACTCTGTGCTAGGCTCAGTCCTGAAGGCTGGAGATACGAAGGAAAAACAGAGTCCTTGGGCTCAAAGGGTTTCCATCACAATGGAGGAGCCAGCAGGCAGAAAAATGGTACATAAAAGATAATATGCACAATGGATGGAAAGTTTTCTTAAAGATGAAGATGTCAACACTGGAAAGGCCTGTAGTGGGTGGCAGATGAATTGAGTATGAAAGCTAGAGATTCTATAAAGGGGGGAGGGACGAAGGATAGCCATCAAAAAAGCACAAAGATGGGGAAAAGAGGGTCATGTTGGAGCAATAATGAGGAGGCCAATATGACTGGCCCACAGATGGCACAGAGGAGAGGATGTGTAAAAAGCCTGGAAAGGTAGGAAGGAAAAGATTGTGGAGCTTTAAGTAACAAAGAGGGGACTTTATATTTATTCCTAGAGTTAATAGAGAACGCTGAAGTTTAATCAGTAAAGGGGTGATGTGTTTAAAACTATGCTATGTTTGGCAGTACAGTGGAGTAGGGAGACACCTGAGGCAGAGAAACAAGTGAGGAGACTATTGCAATAATCCATGGGAGGGGGAAATGAAGAGTCTGAACTGGGGAAGTAGACACGTGTGTGCTGGCAGAAGGGACAGGATCTGGCAAGCAGCTGAACTGGTGGGAATGAAAGTGAGGAATCAAGGATGATGCCAAGATTGGGAACCTAGGACAATGGTGATGCCTTCTAAAGTAATAGGGAAGCTCACAAGAGGGGTCAGTTTGGGGGATGCCATAATGACGTCTATCTTTGAAATGCTGAGTTTGAAATGCTTACTATTCATCCAATTTCAAATGTTCCATAGGCTGTTGGTAATGTAAGACTGGAGCTCAGGGGAGAAACTTGGATAGAAGATAGACAGACAGTCAGAGAGGAGAACCAAGAAAGAACAGCAGCATGAAAACCCAGAGAAAAGAAAGCATCCAGGAGGAGAGAATAGTACACAGTGTCAAATGAGGCACAGAATGTGCAAGGATTATGAAGATACTATTGGATTTGGTAATTAGATCTTTCTTGGGATGGCAGAATAGGCACCACTCATTATCAGACCTGCCCTGAACCCCTCCAGTCTCTGCAGAGCAATAATCATTTACATAATGCTTCAAGGTATACCAAGCACTTTTTAAATCATATTTTACTTTATCCTCACAGCAATCCTGGGAAGCAGGTGTTCTTATTTTCTCCATTTTACAGATAAGGAAACTGAAGCAGGCAAAGGTTAAGTGACATGTCCAGAGTCACATAACTGGTAAGTATATGAGACTAGATTTGAACTGAAATTTCCTGAGTCGAGCTCAAGTATGCTATCCACTACACCATCTAACTATAAAGGCAGCAAGTTGGGACTGACCTATACCCATCACCCTTTGCCATCAGATCAGAGGTCAGGCGAAGTGGGGTGGTGGTGAAGGAGTGGGATGGAATCTAGTTACGGCATTATCTCAAGAAGACATAAGACCTTGTACCTCTCTAGGCCTTGTCTGACGATACCCCTCAGAGACTGTAAGTTTTACTTTTCATTTGCCACACCCTACTATCCCTATGGCTCACTACTTCCTAGTGCCTATTTACCTCCTTACTGCAGGATTAATTGCCTACCATATAAAAACAATCCCCAAACCCTATCTCTCATTACCTCATCCTCAGCTTGCTCAAATCTAATTTACCCATATCCTACTCCAACCCAGTTTATCCCTCCCACTGTGCCCTCTAGAATTACCATACAGAAAAGGGGAACAAATTTCCATAGTGAAATTATTCCCTTAATCCTAGATGTCCTTCTGTTACAATTCCTTCCTTCTACCAGCCCTCACTGAAACCTGGATCTCCCAGACAACACAGCCTCCCGGCCTATCCTCTTCCCTTACTGGTTGCAACTGTACTCAAAATGTTCCTGGAATCATAATTCTCCATGCTCCCCACTTCTACTTTCAGACTCTTCCTTTACCTTCATAACTGAGGAAATTCTTCTTTTTGGAAGGATATGATCAAAATTTCCCATCCACCCTAAATCCTGGTGGCTGTTATATACTCTCTCCCATGTTATGTGCGCTCCTTTTTCCAAAGAGTTTAAGCACTTAGTTCACCATCACAACTCCCATCTTTTGCCCTTATACTAGGGGATCTCAGTATTCCTCTTCATATTCCCTCAGACTCTCTAGCCTCCAATTTCCTCAGCCTCCTTTAATAGTCCCCAACCTACTCCTTTAACAGACCTCACCCACACACAGGAAAAAAAAAAATCATGTAACAGATCTCACAATTAACCAAAAGAGTTCCACTTCCATAATAAAAAACTCTGGCATTGTTCTATCTGGCCACATGTGCTTGTCATTCCATCTCTCTCTACCCTCAGATCTAAACTTATTGTTTGCCCTCACTGAAACCTCCCATCATCTCATCCCTCAATACTTTCTCAAGTCATCACTCCTGCTCTGACTTTAATTTCCTCCTTGTTCAATCTTGACACTACAGTTAGCCAATTCAACTCTCCACTGACCTCTGCTCATGAATCTCACATCCTTGTCCAAGTCAAGCTCATCTCTTACTGTTGGGGACATGCCTGGTGTCAGTACCAAGTTGGTTCAGGTTCCTTTTCATAATGACTCATAAGTAAGGAAAAAGGGTTGACTTTCTCCTAAAACAGCAAGGGATACAGGGATGTTTAGTTTCTATAGGCTCAGATCTACTCATCTCCAAATGGAAATGCAACTGGTCAGGAGAGCAGAATATGATATGGTCTTTAGACATCCACCAAGTCAGAAAGATCAGGTCTCCACATGACTGGGTCTTTTTATGCTCTTAGGTGATAGACTAGGAAGTTTCCTCAAGGGAGGTAGGTGCCAATTAGGTCCCAGGGACAGCTTTGTCACCTTTCAGGGAAAAGTAATCTTTGTTTTGAGGAAAGAAGTGGGAGGTTGGGAGTGGGGAAGAACCCTGGTTATAGAACACTTAGTTCTGAACTATTATTATTACCATTAGCCCACCTGATTCCACTCATGTGCTGCTGGATGCAGCTAGATAGAGTCATACAACCATTCAGACAGGGTTCATTATAATTTCATATTTATCCAGTCCCAACTGAACCTTCAGTGCAAAAATGATTTTTTTAAATTCTCCCCTAAACAATTCTCTATCTCATTCTTCCAGAAACTATTCCAAGCCTTCCCTCCCTTCCTCAGACCTCCATCTCTGCACCCTCCCCCTCTCAGTTGAAGACCTCAACCCTTCTTTTATTAAGAAAATGGAGACCTGGGCAGCTAGGTGGCACAGTGAATAGAGCACTCGCCCTGGAGTCAGGACCTGAGTTGAAATCTGACCTCAGACATTTGACACACTTACTAGCCCTGTGACTTTGGGCAAGTCACTTAATCCCAATTGCCCTCCAAAAAAAAGCACAAAAAAAAAAATGGAGGCCATTTGAAGTGAGTTTGTTATTATTATTATCCCATTGAGCTAATCATGGGAATCTCCTAGAAGGTAGGAAACAGAAACATCGGAAACCTCTCCCATATACTGGAGCACATTCCATCTTGCAAGAAAGCCTCCCCCCTCCCCCCCACCCCCCAATCCTCTGCTTCAATCCTAGAAGCCATTAGAGACCCGGAAGGAGGGAGAGGGGCAGAAGCTGTTTTGTAACAGCAGCCCCAGGCGGCAGGAAGGTGGGGACTATCTAGTTCCTTGGGTTGGGGCGGGGCCTCCACAGCCTCACTCTCAGCCTCCTGTTGTCCTCCCACGGGGTAGGTGGAAGAGGGGCCTTCCAGGGCAGCAAAGGGGTGGGGGGGAGAGGGGGTTTGGCTCAAGGCCAGACTTACCATCCCCCACTCCCCTCAAGGGTAGCCCCCCACACACCCCATCCCCTTCTCCCCCAACTCCAGCAACCCTTGTGGCCTGGGCATAGTCCCCATCCCAGGAGGGCGATGGACTAACGGGATGAACCCTGGGCCACAACAGCCCCCGAGATAAGGGACCCCCTCCCCATTCACTTCCACCCAAATTCCCTTCCTGGTGCTTCCTTGTGACCTCTCGCTACTGACCCTGGCTTTAAGAGACGCAGGAAGAGGGCAGGACCTCGACCTTACGAGGAGGAGAAGTCTCTGAGGGTGGGGGTGGGGATGAGGGAAGAGAGTCCGACTCTGAGGAATGGGGGGGACGGGAACAAGAGGCTGCAGAGAAGGGGGTAGGGAGTTGTACAGAAGGAGCTGAGCTTCATCTTCTCCACTTTAGCGTCGTATTCTCCACGAGGGCACTTTGAGGGTTGTAAAATGGCGGCTTGCAGCGGCAGCCACCTTGCTAAGGAGAGTGATATGGCAAGGGGGGAGGGAGGGAAAGCCGCCCATTGGCCCATTTCACAAGACTCTGGGAGCCCATTGGCTGAGAGGGGGACATGTGATGGGCGCAGGCAGAAGGCCTTGATTGGTGGACAGAAGCCGAGTACATCATTTCTCTGAGTTCTTGTGTCCCTGGACTATGCTGGGGAAAGGCTGAGGCCTGCGCCCCCGTGCGGGGCGGGCTGATGCCTGTGCCTGGACCTGGACGGGTGCCCTCTTGGCCCTGGCTGTAGGGCCTGTGCGGGGAAGCATTTGTCCTGACTGGCAGGGCTCACAGCATGTGCCTGAGAGACCTTTCAGTCAGCCAGGCCCCTGTGGCCACGCCTGCTCTCTGGCCGGGTTTAAGTGTGCGGTCAGTGGGATCTTCCCAGGGAAGGCTCAGGGCCAGGGCTTGGGCAGCTGTGGGTGCCCGTCCCTCCTGCTGCTGCTGCTGCTGCTGCTGCTGCTGCTGCTGCTGAGGGGGCATTGGCCGAGTGGTTACTGAGCGGGGTGGGGTGGGAAGGGGAGGGTTTCAAGTACTAGAGGGAACCCCCAGCCCCTGGAGCTCCCACCCCTCCCCTCAAAAAAGAATAAACCCCAGATACCTTTTTTTTAAATTAAATTATTTATTTTTAGTTTTCAACATTCACTTCCATAAGTTTTAAATTTTCCCTCCCTCCCCAAGATGGTTTGCAATCTGATAAGGGCTCTACACATACATTCCTGTTAAACACATTTTCACATGAGTCATGTTACATAGAAGAATTATAATGAATGGGAAAAACCATGAGAAAGAAAAAAAGCAAAAAAGAAAATAGTCAAGAGGACCTGAGTTCAAATCCAGACTCAGATACTTAACACTTACTAGCTGTGTGACCTTGGGCAAAGTCACTTAACCTCAATTGCCCTGCCTTCCCCCCTCCAAAAAAAAGAAAACAGTCAGCTTTGTTCTGATTCCAACTCCATAGTTCTTTCTCTGGATGTGGCTATCATTTTCCATCATATGTCCTTTGGAATTGTTTTAGGTCTTTGCACTGCTTCTCAGCAGGCTAAGTCTCTCAAAATCAGTCCTCACATACTGGCTGTAACTGTGTAGAATGTTCTCCTGGTTCTGCTCCCCTCACTCAGCACCAGATACCTCTTGATGGCAAACTTGGCTACCCACATCCCTGAGAATAAGGTATGTAATGCCCTATTCGGATGATGGCTCTTCTATGCCCCTGCAGGGCTGTGTCTGGAGGACTCTGAACAGTCCAGGAAATCAAATTTTTACCACTATGACATTTTCCACCCATTACATGTAAAGTATAAAGTACTAATTTCTCCATGTCTTTGATGAGAATTCAGTCACATCTGCTGCCTAAAGATATTTCCATCATTTCATGGCTAACAAGCCTCATTTGTATCTCTGCTGTGTGTTATTTCTAGAACGGGTCCAGCCTCTGGCAAGAGAAGGGCCAGTGGAGGAGGAAACAAGCCTGGGCCAGAGGCAGGGTCCCATCACCTTCTCAATTTGGAACTGAGGATTGATGGTGTTGGCTGCTGGACAATGGCTGCTGTTCAGCTAGAATCTGAACTGTCCCTTGATGTCCCCATGATGTCAACTTCAAAGTATGTAATGCTGCACTGTGCCTCACCCCCAGTTTCACTAGGGAAATGGAAGTAACTGAAGGGATCTCACCCCGTTTCACTAGGGAGATGGAAGTAACTGGAGGGATCTCACCCCGTTTCACTAGGGAAATGGAAGTAACTGGAGGGATATCACCCCGTTTCACTAGGGAAATAGAAGTAACTGGAGGCATCTGGGAGATCTGTACTGAGCCTAGCCGTGGCTAATCCCCAAGGAATCCTGAGACTAGAATATTTGATCAGGACCTTCTTCCTGATTAACCCTCCCAAGATGCCTGCTGTCAGCCAGATGGCTATTTGAAAACTACTGCCAGAGGAGTAGCACCAGCACGGACCTGAGAGCAGAGTGCGGCAGACTGAGAAGCCCCACCCAGCAGACTCACCCAGCCAGAGGCTTCTGCAGCCATCTCCCTGCGGAGCAGAGGACCAATGAAACTGGGTAGGAGGGAACGCGGGGCACATAGCAAGGTCAACGGTTTTTCCTGGGGCTAGCAACCCGCGGCCTGGATTTTTGAAGCTACATGCCCAGACTTTCAGAAGTTGGGATGGAGGAATGAAATCTAGGGGCTCTCATCCCCCTCCCTGACACACAAAAAATCAAGAGGTAAAAGCCCCACCTAGAGTACATTCTTGCATAAGTGTAAACAGCCCCAGACTTAGAAATCACTGAGGAAGAGGGAAGGGA
>CM053582.1:45831276-45847757 GCA_028627135.1 Pseudochirops cupreus | reverse complement strand
GAGCTGCAATAAATATTTTTCCTCTCACTTCTATGATCTCTTTGGGATACAACCCCAGAAGTGGTATTACTGGGTCAAAGGGTATGCAATTATTTATAGCCCTTTGGGCATAGTTCCAGATTGCTCTTCAGAATGGTTGAATCAGTTCACAGCTCCACCAACAATGCATTAATGTTCCAATTTTTCCACATCCTCTCTAGCATTTGTCATTTTCCTGTTTTGTCATCTTAGCCAATCTGACAGCTGAGATGTGGTACTTCAAAGTTGTTTTGATTTGCATTTCTCAAATCAATAATGATTTAGAGCACTTTTTCATATGCTTATACATATCTTTAATTTCTACCTCTGAAAATTGCCTGTTCACATCCTTTGCCCATTTATCAATTGGGGAATGACTTGTATTCTTATAGATTTTACTTAATTCTCTGTATGTTTTAGAAATGAGACCTTTATCAGAGACACTGGTTGTAAAAATTCTTTCCCAATTTCCCACTTCCCTCTTAATCTTGGTTACATTGGCTTTGTTTGTACAGAAACTTTTCAGCTTAATGCAGCAGTTCTCAACCTGTGGGTCGTGACCCCTTTGTGGGTCATCTAAGACCATTGGAAAACACATATTTCCGATGGTCTTAGGAACCAAGACACCGCTTCTCTATCTGTCTCCAGGCGGGTCCGCCCACATGCAAATATGCCCACATACGAGTATTAAAGTGTCATGGCATTAGGAAGGTTGAGATTTAATGTAATCAAGATTATCCATTTTGCATTTTATAATGCTCTCCAACTCTTCTTTGGTCATAAAGTCTTCCCTTCTCCATAAATCCGACAGGTAAACTATTCCTTGCTTCCCCAGACTACTTACAGTATCCGCCTTTATACCTAGATCATGCACCCATTTAGACTTGACTTTGGTGTATGGTGTTAGATGATGGTCTATGCCCAGTTTCTGTCATACTATATTCCAATTTTCCCAGCAGTTTTTGTCAAATAATGAGTTAATGCTATAAATTTCTACAAACCAAGAAAAGGATTTCCAGTCTTTTTTGTCTGTCCTTACCTTTCCATACTCAGACTGGCCAGGGTGGAGAAGACTAAGAAAAGATCTTGCAGCTGTACCTGCCTCTTCGAAAATCTTATTTCCCACTGAAAATCTGATCAAAAGATCAGTGGGAGTAAGCTCCTGCTTACAGGAAAGGAGAGTTGAGCATCAGAATTTTGTAATGTATTACATTTGGGAGGGAGAATTGTTTTAACATTTCATGAGTTTATCATATAAGATTTTAATTTAAAAACAAATTACCCTCTACTATGATGTGGGCAACTTAGAAGAGGCTAATGCCAAATGTGTGGCAAGAGTATAGTCTTCTCCAACATTCTGAGTTCCCTGAATTTGCTTTTTGGCTTTCATACCCCTTTTTTTCAGAAGAGTTAGAGCAGTTGGATGGTGCTAGGAATTGGGACCCTGACTCTAGCTCCTCACTTGGAGGCATGGCATCAGAAGAAGGTAACTTTCTTGTTATCACAGCCAGTTGTTGGACAGCCTGTTTCTCAATTATGCAACAGAATTTTTGATGCTCAGGCTCTTCTCAAATGTGCCAAGAAGCCTTCTGGTAAAGGTATTGGTTTTCCATTGTCAAATCTACACTCAGGTAGGTTGTTAAAATCAAAGGATCCATCTAGGGGCCAAGGATGTGTGTCCTCTGAAGTTAATCTTATCCAAATTTTTTTGAAGGGGGGGGAAGGCAGGGCAATTGGGGTTAAGTGACTTGCCCAAGGTCACACAGCTAGTAAGTGTTAAGTGTCTGAGGCCAAATTTGAACTCAGATCTTCCTGACTCCAGGGCCAGTGCTCTATTCACTGCACCACCTAGCCACCCCAATCCAAACATTTTTGCAAAGATTTTTAAATTGGGTCATAGACAATTCGGATTCCTAGAAGGGATTTTTTTTCCAAATTAGTCAGGAGAAAACCCATAAGTATGTCTTTAGAAGAATCAGACTAACTCCCATACTTGAGAGTAAAACAATTTTCTCCTGGAATATTTGAGCCAGAATCTGTGGGATCCCCCCAAAAATTACTTGGGAATCAAACCAGAATCACTGAAACAAATTCACCGAATCCCACAAAATTAATTTTTATGTCAGTCCAACAGCAACAACTATGTAAAATAAATAATTGAGACAGTAAAGGGAAAAAAATGAGATCTTTGGATGCCTTCTGAGCTATCCTCAGTAAGACACTGATGTATAGGCCAGATGCGCATTCTTACCAGGAACATTTAACCAGTGATCAAACCAGGAACCAGAAAGAGACCAGAATGGGAATCTCTGATTGAACCACTGCAGTGTTTATACCAGACTGAACCAGGACCACTTAACCAGTGGTCGGAATCATGGCACCCAACCAGAGTAAGACCCTAGCAGTGTCAAATATCCTGGAGTCAGGGACAATGGCCACAACAAACACACCAGTGTATTCCTTATATGTCTGCAGAAAAGCAAGGCAAAAAGAGTCCAAGATAGTGAGACACAAGGAAAAATTTTGCTTCGTCCCGCCTGTAAAAACCCAGTTTTTCAGTCCAGCCCTTGCTTTTGACACCCTGAATCACAGTGCCATGTTCATCAGAATGTCTGGGAAGCTGCCAAGATTTCAAGAGAGTGATTGTTAATAGGCAAGAGACCAAAAACACAATAATGAACAATAAATACAGAGAAGTACAGAGGGCACCCTTGAAAGACAGACTTCCCTCGCTTTCTGTGATTTTTGGACAACAGTCTTTATGGCTCAGCTAGATTTTCTCTTTTAAAATCTCCAAAGCAAATATAACTTCATGCATACAGGAGAGCTTCAGAAGCAGAGGCCTCATCTTTCCAGCCTTAGTGCTTGTTCCTTCATGCTTCTTCAAATTTGTTGTGGGAAAAATATCTCCCTTTTGAGTTCATGTGGTAGGTAACGATTGCCAAAGTACATCTACCACAATGCAGAAATCATAGACATAAAAATATGGGCTTTATTTTGCTAAAGCACAGGTTCAGGCTTTTCAAAAAACTTGAATAAAAATTAAGATTCTAAAGAGACTTTTTATGGACAAAAATACATTAAAGAGACAATTAAATTACATATTACAATCTTATACATTCTTTTGGGTTAGAAAAGTTTAAAAAAAAAGATTCCTAATTTCAAGACCATAAAACTTTAACAAACTTAGTTAAGTAGGGATGTAATTTCATACGGAAAGAAAGTCAAACAGACTCTATGGTAAACTAAGTCAGGTGACAGATTAAACTACATTTAGGGAGTTCACAATGGGCTGAATGAGAGAGGGTAGATTTCCATGTCACCAAGATAACCAAGGAGTTCCTCTCCCTCTTTTCTTAATGATAATTTATATTTTAACCAGCCAAATATACAAGTTTAATTTCTTAAGCATATTTTGCCTGGGCCTTTACCAATAAATAAAGGTTTTTCTTTAAACAGAAGATATGATTAAAAATGGACACTAGACCTAGTCAGAGCAAGGAAAAAAAATGAGGAGAAGGATGGAATGAATGAGGGCCACCCCTCCAAGAACACACATGAGAACGGGCTCCCAGACGTTTATTACTACACTTAGACTGCAGAAATTTCATGAGAAAACATGCAAATGACTGCTCTGTCAAAACAAACCCGGGATTTTCATTCGGATCTTTCTATGGGTCACCCCCACTGCACCCAAACCAACATGCCTATATAATCTACAAGTCAAAACTTTTTCTACCCTCCCCCCTGCTATGTATTCTGAATCCTAAAAATAGTGATAACATCCAGACTTTTCAAACTGTTACACAAAGAAATGCTTCTCTGTGTTATTTCTGCCCCAAAGATAGCAGCTACCCCCCTTCTTCTATTCCCCCTTGGCCCAAAATGGAATTCTGTGCCTAGGTGAAGAAGATCCACACCATCAGTGGCTGCACGAGGTGAAGGAACATGGCATGGTACACTCCAGGTGGCACCAGTGTGGGTTGCAGTATGGTAGAGGTCCTGGCAGGCCCTGGGCACAGTACCTGGCATTTCCTCCTCCCACATGCCGTGTTTATTCTTTCAGAGAGAGCGACCACATTTGTTTTCCTGATACAGTTGCATCATCTTTTGCTTTCCTATCTTCTTTCTGGTTGCTTCTTTACTGTTTCCTGATGATGGCTAGCCAGGCCAGATCTGCTTTGGCTTTTCTGTTTTACCAGCTAAATGCACTTTCATGTATCATTCTTTCTGTTTTTCTATTTCTTCTTGTTCTCTCCTAGACAGCTCCTTTGGCCCATCCAGATCCAGCTGAATGACTCTTGGTTGTCTGGTTTATTTGGTTGGGATTCCCTATGTCTCTTAATCCTTCCACTCCTTTGTGCTTTTGCTGGTACTCTTCCTCACCTTCATCATTTTCATCTGAATCCAAGGCTTTCTTTCCTTTTTGGGTCCCCAGTGGCCTGACCACCAAATTCTTCACTTTCTTCTTCCCTCATTTAATGCTTTTCAGCTTGAAGTTGGGCATCCATCTCTTCAGGGCTTGTATATTGCCTTGCTTGGCTTTGGCCTCCTTTTCTCCCTCTTTTGGGCATCATGGCTCTGGCAGCTGCTGTAGGAGCTCAAACTGCTGCCGGAACCAGAACTCACCTCTCTCCTTCCTCTGCCTTCGCCCCCGCTCTTCCTACCTTCCCCTCTCCCCTCTCTTTCTGTCTCTAGCCTACAACACAGTCAAAAGAAGGAACCCTTCATGGGCTCAACCTGTGTTAGCAAGCCCCTGCTGCTGCCGCTGCCACCACCATGGCCACAAGCTCCTTCCTTTTCTTATCTAAGGAACCTCTGAAGTCGTCAGTAAATTCTTCACATCTCAAGACATAAGTTTCAATCACCTTCATAACCTCCTAATTAGGATGAATGGCTTTGACCCTCAAATGATAAAAAATTTTAAAAGAAATTAAAGATAAAGGATTATCACCACATCATTTCATGGCTTGTCTCCTTTGTATCTCTGTAGTTTGTCATTTCTGGAATGGATCCAGCATGTATCAAGAGGAGGATCAGTTGAGAAGGCCTCAAACCCTGGGCCAGAGGTAGGGCCCCATCACCTTCTCACTTGGAGATCAGAATTGATGGTGTTGGCACCAGACCCTACAGCACAGCTAGAATCTGAACTGTCCCTTGATGTCCCCATGATGTCAGCTTCAAAGTACATAATGCTGGACTGTGCCTCACCCCTCAGTTTCACTAGGGAAATGGAAGGTAACTAGAAGAATCTGTAACGAGCCCAGCCTAGGGTGACCTCCTTGGCTGATGCCCAAGGAATTCTGACACTAGAGACTTTGACCAGGGCCTTCTTCCCTGGTTAACCCTTTCCAGATGCCTGATTCAAAGCCTGGAACACCCCTATCTCTGCTTGCAGGTGAAAACAGAGACAGTCCATTCTCTTGAACTCCACCCCATGGCCCATATGAGATGGCAACCAAAAAAAAGGACAGAGACTTGGACTCACCTGCAGCCTTGGTTGCCACTCTCAGATTTGTGCCAGCCCCAAGCAAAAAAGGTTGGAAAGAGAGTGGCCTTCTGGATCTCTCCGCTTCATGAGAACAGTACAGAGAGGAGGACTTGTTCCCCCATCTCCCTTGGCAGCCCTCACTCTATATCCCTGCCTTGCCTTCAATGCCTGCTTCATCTTGGATGCTGTTTGGTCTTATGTGCATTGTCCCCCTAGCTCCCCTCCAGCATTGTCAGTGCGCAGTCAGAATGGATGGCCTTGACCTTTGGGATTTCTCCTCTCCTTAAGAGGGCCAAGTATAGGCCTTGTTAGGTCCACTTGAGAAGACCTGGAGACTGCCCTAAAGGTGAGAGGCAAGGCTCCCCCATACCTCTCAATATACAGCAGCAACCTGGGTCCCTAAGGTTAGCTACCTGAGAGGTTATGTCCAGACTCTCCTCCTCTGCTCCTTCTAACACTTGCTGTGATCTTGGCCCCACCATCGAAGAAGAAAATGTGACCCTTGACCTTCAATAAGTACAAGATTCCTTTCCTTTGGCTGCTTTTTCTTTGGAAGCAAGGCAATTGGGGTTAAGTGACTTGTCCAAGGTCATACAGCTAGCATCAAGTGTCTGAGGTCAGATTTGAACTTAGGTCCTCCTGACTCCAGGGCCGGTGCTCTATTTACTGTGCCACA
This sequence comes from Pseudochirops cupreus, assembly GCA_028627135.1. Classification (NCBI taxonomy): domain Eukaryota; kingdom Metazoa; phylum Chordata; class Mammalia; order Diprotodontia; family Pseudocheiridae; genus Pseudochirops; species Pseudochirops cupreus. The sequence continues at coordinate 45,841,572 of CM053582.1, read as the reverse complement.
TAGCTGCCCCCAATTTGTGGCTTTGGCTGCTTTCACAGCCCCAACTCCTTATCTCCTGTGAGCCCTATATGAAAATGAAACATGCAAATAAAGCATTCCTCCCTCAGGAATGAGAACTTATCTTTATTGGGGTAGTCCAGTGCCAGTGTCCACAAAAGGACTCTGGGGTTCTATTGCTTGTACACAGAGGTACCTGGGCAGTACATTCAGAGAAAGGTCATCACTTCTTTTCCCTTGGAGATGCCTGGTAAGGATTCCTTCCTACCAAAGGCAGATTGCCCGAACAGCTTAGGGAGCTTCTTGGGGGACAGACCCTTCCCAGTCCTCCTAGAGAGGACCATCCTCACATTGTCCCAATTAGAATGTGTTTGGGAGTGAAGAGCATGAGCCAGGCCCCTTACATGGCATGGCTTCTTATGACCTTGTCAAAGAGTGACCCTCTAGAACTGAGAGAACTGAGGATTTCCCATCAGTGGTCACTGCTTTCTTAGGTATTATTTTTATATTTAAATATTATTTAAAATATGTACATTTTTAGGATTTCCAGCAGTAGATTTTGCTCTTATAGAGGATACTCAGAATTATAGAAAGCTATTGAAGATAATCTTTGAAGGTCAAGGCCTTTGGGCAGGAGTCTAGAAGGCCCTTTAGAATGCCTGTACATACATAAGTCTCAGTTCTTACGGGAGACTTCCTCTCTGACCACCCCCACTGAGAGCCCTTGTTACAGGCACTGGACACAAAGGACAAGACCTTGGCTTGGCCTAAGATCCTAGAGTCTCAATTGGGAGATACTTCTCAGAAGTCATCTAGTCCACTTTCCTTTCACAGATGGGGAAATAGGCTTCACAGAGGTCACTGGACTTGCCCAAGGTCATAGAGTTAAGTTTTTTAACTTAAAAAGTTCAATTTCTGAACTGAGCACCTGTGGTTCCAAATCTAATCCTCTTTCCCTGCCTTCTTCTGACCAAATTAAGGGACTTGTCAAAAAACAAATATTTTGATTACAAAATGGGAATACTCCTACTGGGCTTGTCTTCCCCTGAATCAGAGTGCTCCAACCCTTTGATGAACACAAGGCAGAGGTGGGCATATTCTGTTAAGGGTTCTTTCCCACTGTAGTAGCCTCTCCCAAAGGGCTACCCAAGGTGCTCTCTGGGCTTGAGAGAGAACTGGTTCCCATGATCTGTCTTCAAGCTTTTACAATGATGCCTTTTGTTGTTGTGTACAAAAACAAGTTTGATGCCATAAAATTTAAAATTTCTTTCCACAAATAAATCCAATATTTGAAATTAGAAGGGAAAGTGCTAAATGGAGGGAAATATTTGTAACAAGTTTATTTGATAAACATCTCAGTCATTTCTGGTTGTATCAACTCTCCTGCCACTACCACTAAATTTTTTTTGAAGTATTTTTTTTCAACTGCTATTGTGAATTTTCAGTCTCAATGAAATAATAGGCCCTTGCAAAAACTGGAAAAATAAAACCCTTATCACCATTCATAATCCTACAAAACAAATTCCCATATTTAAGATGTATGCCCCCCTCCATCCCCCACCCCCTGCATCTGAAGTCCATTACCTGTGTGACAGATGAGTGACGTTTCATATTCAGTCTTCTGGAGTCTAGGTTTTCATTGCATTAATCGAAGTTCTACAGTATTGCAAAGCTGTTTTTCTCTACAATGTTGCTTTGCATGAATTGTTCCAGTTCTCATTACACTGCATCTATCCATAGAGATCTTTCCATTTCATCATTTGTTATGGAAAATAATATTCCATTACATTCATATACCATTTTTTGTTTAGCCATTCCCCAGTGGGAATACCCCCATAAGTTTGCCAGTTTTGCTTTCTGTGAAAAAAGAATGCTGTGAATATTTTTGGGCATATGGATCCTTTTCCTCTTTCCTTGATCATTTTCAGGGTATAGGCCTCCTAGTGGTGTGGCTGAGTTAAAGGATATGCCCAGTTCGGTAACTATGGGGGAGGAGCTCCCCCAGACGAATGGCTGAACTGATTCACAGCTCCACCAACAGCATGCCTCTTTTCCCATACGTAAGGTCACTAATAGTTATCATTTTCTTTTGTCACCTTTGCCAATCTAAAGGGTGTCAGGTAGAACCTCAGTTGTTTTCATTTGCTTTTGTCCAATTATTTGTGATTTAGGGCATTGTTCATATGACTTTTGATTACTTTCTTTATAAACTGCCTGTTCATTTCCTTGGACTAATTATCTATTAGTAAATGGCTCTTAGGCTTTTATAATTGAATAACTTCTTCAAATATTTTGGATTTGAAATTTATCAGAGTCTTGCTGGAAATAATTTTTCCCTGTTTACCAATTTTCCTTCTAATTTTAACTGTATTTGATTATGTGTGGAAAAAACTTTTAAATTTTTTATAATCAAAACAGTTCCTAGAAAAAAACATATTGTAGGATTATGCTTTTTAATCTACTCTATCTTCTTTCATTTTGGGGGTGAGTTCATCCAATGAATATTTCCCATTATAATCACAACTTTTATATTTACCTGGACATGAGAGGCCAGTGACCTGCCTGCCCCGTACTCCATGTTCCTTTTCATGCCTTCTGGGAAGGTTGGGATCTGAACTGTGCTTTCTCTCTGCACCTTTGGCTTTGGCCTAGGCCACAGGAAGAGAATGTGAACTTCACAATCAATGACAAGTCTAGGTTTAAGGTCAAACCATATTTTGTGGAGAAGGGGCTACAGGGGTGGGAGAGGAGAGACTCCAGCTTGGGATTATCTTAAGCCTAACTGTTGTGAGTAGGCAGGAAAAAGGGTGAGAAAGCTGCCCACTATTTAGTTTGAAACAGCTTTGGGAGCCCAAGGACAGAGAATGGACAATGATTGTCCCAGGAGGAGTGCCCTCATTGGGCACCCCTTGGTTTGCAGCCCTTTGCCACTCTCAAACAAGGTGCTCTAAGTAAGCCTTTTTCTCCTGCTCCATCCAAAGTCCTCATCCTGCTGGACAGGACTGATGCATCCCCTTGGTGCTTGTGAGGTGAAGGGGGAGGGGGGAGGGTGCCAAGGCCCAAGGGCTGCTGGGAAGGAAGGAGGAAGGACAGGGAGGAGCAGGACAGCCTGATGCATCCCATTGGTAATTGTGATGTGGAGGAGGAGGCAAAGGAGGTCTGGGTCAGCTGTTTGGTCCTGCAGCATCCACCGGCAGACTAGCAGGGAGGAGGGAGAACCTCCATGGCCTGTGCAGGTACTCCCCAACCTCATTCTCAGTTCCACCATCTCCAGAGCAGGGTGGAGGGAAGGCCCAGGGCCCAGACTTCCTGGCGGCCTCCACCAGCCCCTAAGCCCCCAGGGACACAGAGGAGTCTCTGGGGGGCACCAGGCAGGAGCCATCACCTTCCTGCCTATCATCCAAATCCCTCCCCTGCCCCCCCCTTCTCTCCCTCCTTCCTTGCTGCCCCATGGCTGCTGGGGGGGGGGGGGGGAATGTGCACCTGGACTGTCCTTCACTATGCTCCCCTCCCCCCTTTGACCTTGTCTTGACCTTGGGGGAATGGAAAAGAGGCTGTAACCTTGACCTTCAATGAGCAATAAGAGCCTCTGAGGTGGAAGAGGAGAGTTTGGGAGGTGGACTGGGACTTTTTAGAAGGTAAGCCCAGCTTGTCTGCTACTTTCTTAATAAGGTGACCTTGAGGGTGGTGAGGATGGGGGGGAAATGACAGAAGGAAAGCCACCCATTGGCTTCTGTGAAACACCCCTGTAGCCACTGGCTGGGAGGGGACCATGTGAGGGGCTCTGTGTATGGCTGATTGGCTGGTGTGGGAGACTTCCTCCCTTTTCCTGTTGGTCTCCTAAGGGGACAGACCAGAGAAAGGCAGGAGATGCAGGTCCAGGGGCAAGGTGCCCCTGTCTGGACAGGTCACCTCTTTCATCCAGGCAGGAAGCCTTTACAGGAAAAACTGGACTTTCTGTTGCATGAGTGACTCAGAGACCTTTCCCATCAGCCATCAGTCATTGTCCTTTTTACCTTTGGCCAGGTTCAGGTGTGCATTGGGACCTGCCCATAGAAGGCCCCTGGACTGTCCCTGGACATCTGTTGCTACTGCTGAGCAGACACTGAGCAGTTATTGGGATGGGGGAGTATGACAATGGGAACTGGGTGGAGTAGGAGTTTAACCTCTCTTCCCTCCAGGGTCTCTGCCCCTCCCAAAAAAAATCTAGATACCTCTTGGTGGTAAAGTAGGCTATGTGATTCGTTGGGGAAAAGGTACACACTTAGCTATTGGGAGAGCTGCTCTGTGCAGTTGCAGAGGAGGGACAGCAAGGCTAAAGAGTCTAGGATAGGGTATTGTATTTTTACCCCCATGACTTTTTTTTCCCCTATAACATATGTAGAGTACTGATGTCTCCTGTCTTTGTTGAGAATTCTCTCAACCTACTGTCTAAGGGTGATTCCATCCCCTCGTGGCTTGTCCTCCTTTGTTTTCTGCAGTATGTCACCTCTGGAATGGGTCCAGCCTCTAGCAAAAGAAGGGCCAGTGGAGGAGGCCATGACCCCTGGGCCAGAGGTAGGTCCCATTACCTTCTCAACTCAGACTTGATGGTGTTGGCAAGAGGCCCCACAGGACTATGGCCTCTGTCCAGCCAGGCTTTAAGCCATCCTCTGAGGTCTTCAAAGGAACCGAACCCTGGATTGTTCCAAGTTCCCCCCTAATGCTAGCAACCTGAAGTGACTCGAGATCTAGATGAGTCCTGTCCCCACTAGGCTGATATCCTATGTGGTCATTTTGAGTTTTAGATGTTTATGGGACATCCAGTTTGAAATGTCCAGTATTCACTTGGTAAAAAACAAGCCTGGAGTTAAGCAGAGAGATTGGGTCATTACATATAGATCAGGTTTTCATATTCATGGGAGATAATAATGAAACCCATTGAAGATGGTGAGGTCCCCAAGTGAAGAAAAAAGAGCAAGAAAAATGGACATGGGCCTTGGAACACACACACAGTTCAGGGCGTGATAGGTATGAAGAACCAGCAAAAGAAGCAGAAAGCAGTCAGACTAATAACAAAAAAACCAGAGGAGAGTGGTACCATAGAACCCAGTAAAAGGTTAGTTTCCAAGAGGAAAGTATGGTAAATAGTAACCAGCTCTAGAGAGAGGTCCAGAAGGATGCTTATTGAGAAGAGACTCTCAGATTTAACAATTAAGGGATCATTAGTAACTTTGGAGAAAGAATTTTCAGTTGAGTGATGACATTAAAAGCCAGCTTGGCAGGGGATGAGAAGTGAGTCAGAGAAGAGGAATGAATGAAGGCAGCTTTCCCAAGAAGTTTGGCTGAGAATGGGAGAAGAAATAGAGGATGATAGCTTGAGAGCATGGTTTGTTAAAGATGTGGGAAACTTGGGCATGTTTTTTGGTAACAGAGCTAGAACCAGTAGATAGGGAAAGAACAACAAGTGGGGAGGGGGTTGGGTATGATAGAAGAGGCCATATGCTGGAAAAGATGGGGAGGGGTAAGATGGCTTAAAGGGCAGCTAGGTGGCATAGTAGATAGAGTGCCAGGCTAGATGAGTCAGGGAGACTCAAATTCCTAAGGTCGATTTCAGCTTCAGACACTTAACTAGCTGTGTGACAACAAGTAAGTCACTTCATCCTGTTTGCCTCAGTTTCCTCATCTGTAAAATGAGTTGGAAAAGGCAATGACAAACCACTCCAATGTCTCTGCCAAGAAAACCCTAAGTGGGGTCATGAAGAGTTGGCCATGACTGAACAACAAAAAGAACAAGGTGGTTTGCAGGGAACAGCTAGGGTCGAATGTTGACTTTGGCAAGAAGGACTATCTCATTATCAGAAACTAAAGGAGGAGAGAGTGGGGCATGAGATTAAGAAAAGGGGAGAAGTGGGAGCTCAGAGGGAGGTGCTTCTATTTTCTCAGTAAGATAGAGAGGTAAGGTCCTCAGCTGTGAGGGTAGATGAGGACTAATTGTTGAAGGTCTGAGGAGAGAAGAGAAGGTTGGAAACAGCCTCTGGAGAGTGGGTTGAAGATTCCATTAGGGAGGGGACTAAAAGGATTACTTTGCTTCAGTGAGGACCCAGTTGAAGTTAGATAACATAAATTTGTAGCAGACCCATTTAGATCAATTGCATGACTTCCTCCAGCTATAACTGAAAATGAATGAGTTGCTGAGATATTATATTATGTCAGCTACAGTGTATACCATGCTCTAAAGCCCCTTCCACATGGTGCTGAGCACCATGAATCAGGAAACCTGAGCTCAAATCCTGATTCTGCTACTACCTACCTATATAACCTTCTGTACCCTAATTCCAGCAAGACTATTCTATTTACTGTTTCCTCTAATTCCTTTAATCTTCCTTTAATCTCTCACCTCCATGCATTTGGCCCCTATTCCCTTACATTTTTTTGCTTTTTGGAGAGGGGAGGGCAGGGCAGGGCAATTGGGGGTTAAGTGACTTGCCCAAGGTCACACAGCTAGTAAGTGTTAAGTATCTGAGATTGGATTTGAACTCAGGTCCTCCTGACTCCAGGGCCAGTGCTCTATTCACTGCGCCACCTAGCCGCCCCTCCTCTATTCCCTGTCAAGGCATAGCTCAGTGCCACTTCCTACATAAACCCTTTCTTGCTAACCCCAGGTGTTAGTATTCTTACCTTCTCCTGGAAGTTCTATTGTATGTGTTTGGTATTTACTCATCTATGTAGGGTTATTTCTCACTAGTAGAAGGTAAGCTCCTTGAGGGTAGAGACTCAGTTGTTGTCACTGCATCCTCAGTACCTAGCATAGTTGGGGTATATGGGGTGTTGGGAGAGGATTAGCACCTCTAGTTTGAGGGCTTGCTGAGCCCTTCTCAGGGCTGCTCATCCACCTTTGGTGCCCACCTTTCACCAAACTCTCACCTGTGGCTCCAAGAAGCTGTAGCATGTACAGTGGCCACACTCCAGTGAAACCATCTCAGCAGACAGGCTAAATCAGGTTGAGAGTAACTGACAGGACTCAAACCTGTCCATGGCTTAGAAGGACGTCTGCCCCAAGCACGTGAAGACTTTCCCCAATGGAATGGGTGAATGAGAACAATTTGTTCCAACCATCATGAAGGCAGCTGAAGCAGGTGCTGTGGAGCACCTAGAGCTTGGTCAGACATCGAAGACATCCTGGGCCATTCCCAGTCATCCTCACTTTTGTCCTGTCACTGGACTTCAATGACTCTGGAAGAGAGAGAGAGGTCAATAACTTTGCGCAGCTCTGCCTTCAATTCATGCCTAGTCAAGACATCACCCTGTGATGGCACTAGTCCTTTTTGAAATGGAGGGCGAACAATCTAGTGTACTACCTGGTCCATAGCCCCAAAGCAGATGGACAAAGATGCATCTTTGTTTAAAGTATTTTGTTTTTCTTCTTTCCCACTGGAAGAGAAAGGAGAGAGAGAACATCGGTCTTTGTTCTTTGAAAAAAAAAATGATGAAAAAGAGACCTATAGCTCTTACTTTTGTGTCTCTTACTCCCTCTTCCACAGCACCGTCCCCCTACACACACACACACACACATGCATGCACGCACACACGCACACACACACACGTTCAAACTTGAAAATATCATAGGTCTGGTAGGAATATGTAAGAACTGTTATATTCACATAACAAAACATTTTAACCAGAAATATAGCATAAATGCTGTTCATCTATCTTCCTGTGTCTCAGATTTGTAACTTTCTGAGTCACTCTTTCTTGTCCTTAGGTGGCAAGAAACTGTTGATGTTCTGATGTGCTATGCTCTGATCAAGAATAACCCGTAATGAGACGACTCCTTGAAGAGGAACTGATTCAAGTTGAGCTAGGGCAATACAAACAGGAAACCAAGGCTCGGCTAGTTTGGTTTCAGAACCAACCTAATAACACTGATGTCTTTTGGAGCAGAAATGACTCAGGACTGGGACAGATGTGTCAGAAAGATGCATCAGAGAAAGCAGATTAATCACAAGATCAAAGAGACATAGAAGGGTAGGGAAATTGCTTTTTGGTGGGGAAGAACCATTCATGCACACTATGGATTAGTGTCCAAAATTTCTTCCTGTGCTATTTATTGAATGTTTTTAAAATTGTACCAGAATGTACTAAGATCACATCATCGAACTAACTGCCAGTAGCTCTGGATATGAGGAAGATGATAACTCAATTCCACCATGGGCTTGAGTCTTAAAAGTTCTTAATAATTTACTAGTATACATATAAAGAAATTATTTCAAATGTAGACTAAGTCACCCTTTTTCCTGGTTTACATAACTCTTTCCACTAAGGGCTCACATGGATGCCTCATAGTATAGAGTTGACTCTGGGTTCTCAGAGGTTATGCCACCTGGAAAGGCTTTAAGTATGGGCCCAGGGACAAACTGGATCCATGTTGTCCAAAGATAAGCCTGGCTAACTAAAAGAGCCTCAAGACAAGGTTAGTTAGTGATAGTGTGTTGAATTTTTCAGCCACAACTCATCAAGACCACATATGAATTCAATAGAGAGGCTGCAATCTGGCAGCCCAAATTGGAGAAATCACATATCCTCCCAGTGTTGAAGTATTTAATTAAATGCGTTAGCACTTGAAAGAGTCCTTCTTACAACAGGCTGAATTTACTTCCTCAAAGTATACAGTGGGAGAATCTGGTTTTATAATAACATATTAAGTTAAAATCCTCAGAAACCAAAACTTTCTTGCATTCTCTCAAAAAGGTCAAAGTTTCTGTAGGAGAAGAAACTTTAAAATTATATTGTCCAAAAGGTGAACTTTTAAAAATGCTATCTGATAGGTTAGAGGTTTTACAAGGCTTTCTAATCTGTTATTTATAAGGATAGCACATATAGATTTTTTCTGTTGGAGCAGAGAACATCATGAATATTCATGACAATCAGATTTAATTACACTATTTGTGAATTGATTACAAAAGTGGATAGAGGAATATCACCATAAATTGTCATCATCAAAAACGATCTTTTGAGGGCTGACTTTCAGCTGCCTAACATCTCACAATAACTTTGGTCAGCCAAAAGAATGTGTTTATATTTATCCCTATCTAACTGCTACAAATTCACTGAGCAGAAACATTGAACTGTTTCCAGTAGAAAATGGAATTCCATACAGTTTCTCTCTGTGTGTCTGCCCTTATTGGGCTTAGAAGAAAAATTAACTTGGTTTTTTTGTCAAAATGATACTTTCAAAGGAACTAGTCAATGAGCCCGTGAAATCCTTGATCCTGAAATGTGTGACCTTTATAAGAATGATGTTCAATAACACATCTTAGTGTGAAAAATAATTTTTAAAAGTTACTTTTTCTTCTCATGTCCATTATTTGTTTGGGAAAAAAACTGTCCTTAAATGTATGAGATTTTAAAATGCTAAAAATGAAAATTAAGTGACAATCGCATATCTATGTTGTTGTTCAAGTCCTGCCTGACTCTTCGTGACTCCTTTTGGGGTTTTCTTGGCAAAGATACTGGAGTGGTTTGCCATTTCCTTCTCCAGCTCATTTTAGAAATGAGGAAACTGAGGAAAATTGGGTTCAGTGACTTACCCAGAGTCACACAGCTAGTAAGTGTCTGAGGCCAGGTTTGAACTCAGGAAGAGGAGTCTTCATGACTCCAGGCCCAGCACTCGAGCCACTGTGCCACCTAGCTGACCCTACACTTATCTACCTTATGAAAATTATTGTTGGTTAATAATATATGGGCAACAAGTATTGATTCCATATATCATTCTGTATATTTCTGCCATGTATCTTTGCTGCTAAGCAACCAAGAATCAAATATATAGCTTTCATTTCTGGGGGATATGTTGTAGATTTTTGATTAACATACTAGATGCCAGAGTCACAAGAAAAGAGGGATTAGCTCACCTTGATTAATAAGCCATTAAGTTTCATGTTTCAAGAAGAAGGAGGAGATAAGGTGGAAATTGCCTCCAGAAGGGAGGTTTATTGTGGGAGATATTCATATTTTTTAGAACTTTCAAGAAAAGAAAATTGTAAATAGAATACTTGTGTGTATGTTTGTACGTGTATGTGTGTATGAGAGACAGAGACAGAGACAGAGACAGAGAGAGAGAGAGACAGAGGGAGACAGAGAGAGCGAGAGAGACAGAGAGAGAGGGACAGAGAGAGAGAGAGAGACAAAGAGAGACACACAGAGAGACAGAGGGAGACAGAGAGAGAGACACAGAGAGACACAGAGAGACAGAGGGAGACACAGAGAAAGAGACAGGAGACACAGAGAGAGAGAGAGAGAGAGAGAGAGAGAGGGAGGGAG
>CM053582.1:45789323-45830776 GCA_028627135.1 Pseudochirops cupreus | reverse complement strand
AGGAAGCTACAATGTGGAGGCGGGTGCAAAACCTCTGCCTTTTGCTTTTCCACTCTGGAGGCCTTTCACCAGACTGCTTATTTCCCCCTTTCGCAATCCCCACTCGCAGCTGCTGCTAATCCGCTCACCTGAGAGGCTCCTCTGCTCCTGCTGTCCAGCCACCCCCGGGGCACAGCTGCAGCTTCAGGGCAGGCTGGTTTCGGTTCGCAGTGCTGATATGGTTCCTCGTAGCCAAGCTGACTTTAGTGGGAAGTATCTTTGTGTGCGTTTTGGAGTTCCAGGATTGGTTTAGAGTCCTGTTTTATGGGTATTTTGGGGTGGCTATGTGAGAACTGCGATATGTTGCTGCTGCTATGCCGCCATCTTGGCTCTGCCCCCTATTTTAAACTTTTCTAAGGAATAATGATAATTGGAGTCAATATTTTCACTTTGTCCATTTCCCATTTTTTTCAAAGTCACTGGCTTAAAAGACTTTAGTTTAGAACTGTTGGAATTTATGCCACATTTTCTTCTCATCTTTATCCTTTATTCTAATTTAGTCTCGATTTCAACCATTGCTCTAACTTGGATTCTTTTGTTTTTATATGATATAAATTTAACTCCTCCCAGAAAGCCATCCTTTATAACAATTTTTAAAAAAAAATTAAAAGGGGCAGAAGAAGAAAAATAATCAGAAACACTGATTAATACGTTAAAAAAAATCCTGACAATCTGTACAGCATTTCTCATTTGAGGATCTCTTACTTCTGCAAAGGAGTGAGAGGATGCATCTTCTTTCTCTTCTTTGGGGCCAAGTTTGTTGTTTGTAATTTTGCAACATTCATTTTCACTTGTTTTGTCTTTGCTTTACTCTTATCTACATTGTTTTTGTCACTGTATATATTGTTTCCTTGGTTTAACTTGCTTCACTTTCTCTCCATACTTTTAAGTCACATTAATAAGAACCTCTCAAACCCTGTTGAAACAGTAGGTTCTTAAGCAGAGACCCACCCTTTTGGAAGAGAGAGAAATGGGAAAGGCAGAGAGATTACTGACCTTGATTCCTAATCCAAACAGAATTCATCAGCATAGGATTTACTCTCTCTTAATTCATACGTGATTTTACCACATCTGCTCCAGAGTCACTGTATCCTCATGAAAACACACTCCTCTACTGTTCTACCCCTCTTCCTGTGGCCCGTTTTCTTCTTCTTGCAAGTCTAATGGTGGAAGAGATGAGCTTATATGTCAAAAGTCTGGTCCTTAGTTGATTCCACCATTGGGGTGATGCTGTCTATGAGAGGGGAGTCAAAGAGATTTGGGGGAAATTTCTTCTAAAACCAGCAGGCATCTCCCCCCACCATCTTGATCTCTGTGGCAATGCCAACAAGATGAGGGTCCCAGACAGCATCATATACTCTACAAAGAACTCCTCTCTCGCTCCTACCCCAAATTGCTGGCTACAATCTGTCTCTGTTGTTGGAGTACAATGGGTTAAGTAAAAATAATATGGATGGGCCAACACAAACACCTTCTCTCATTGAACTCCTAAAAGGCCTTATGATGATAACATAATCCAAAAACAATGAAACATAGTCATTTTGACAACGCAATGTACTGTAAACTTTTAAAATACAAACCCAACACCCCCAAAGACATTCTAAAAATGCCTTCACATCTTTGGCTAGGCAACAAGGCTCCAAACTAATTTGTACTTTTCCATTGCAAACTTCAGATATTGGACTCAAGGTACAGATCTGAACATGACCTTATATCCAACAAAATAATGACTCAGTTTAAATCAAATATCAGAGAAGCTGACAAATGACTCATCCTTGAAATTCATTCTAATATATTTTCTTGTTCAGAAGCTTTAGTGGAAGTCAATGTAATGAAATGACACATACCAGATAGGTTCCTGAGATTAATCAAGCTGGGGATATCTTATGCTTATTATAAGAACTCTGACTGCCCATGCCTCCCCCCAACTGGAGAAAATACTGGCAAAAAAAGTTCAGAGAAGGAGGCCCAGCAGGCTTGTAGGAGCAAATACCATGTGGGCAGAATTGTATTATGGGTATGCCAAGCAGAGGCAGCCCTCAGACAAAGGAATATAGTCTTGCCATAGACTTAAAAACAACTGAAAATGGCTCTGAATAGGCAATTTTGAAGGAAGAGAGTAGTTATTTATCCCTAGGTATAAACATTACAATAATTTATATAAGAATGTACAAACTTGACTTCCATTCATCATTCCATCCACCCAACAATCATTGAACTCCCACCAACTGCATAGCGCTGTGGTAGGTGCTGAGAAATATACAGAAGAAATGTACAACACCTGCTTCCCCTCTCTTCTCCCTGCCACCTCCAATTGAAATAGTTAAGGAGCAATGTTATGTGTGATTAATGCAATGTGACTGCAGTAAGTGTCCACTGGAATAGAAAAGTGCTACAGAAAAACAGACTTGGAAAGGGGAATCCAACACTATAGTCCAGAGAGGTAGGACAAGCCCCATGGAGGAGGTGGGCCTTGAGCTGAGGCTAGGTAGGATCCATCCCTTGCAGAGGGCATAGCAGGCAAGAGGAGGGGGCTTCAAGTGGGAAATGAGCCTGTTGTATTCAAGGGAAACCTAGAACGGTCTGGCTAGAGGACAGAGTTTGCTTGTTTAAGGTAGTGGGCACTAAGTCTGGAATAGGTAGCATGGAAAGCCTTGAATCAAGTGTTGATATTACCTTAGAACCATAGGTGGCTCTTTTGAAATGGGAGAGATAAGATCAAACTGTGTTTTAAAGAGAACAACATGACAGCACTGAATCTTATAAAACCTTCTCTGCTTACTAGAACTAGATAACATTTATATAGTGCTTCCAGATTTGGATATGCGTTACAGAAAAAAAAGAAAGATCAGTTTAACCAGTCTCATCAGAAACACAAAGTGGGAGAAAACCACACACTGCCCAGACAATGGCAAGTAACTAGATCCGGAGCCCACTGAGCTAGTCCATGAGTGTCTCTGGTACAAATACTTCAAATGGGCAGTGGACCTGTGAAGAAGAAGAACAAGGAGAAGGAGGAGGATGAAGAAGGGGAGGAAGAAGAAGGGGAGGAGGAGGAGGAGGAGAAGGGGGAAGAGTGGGGGAGGGGGGGAGGAAAAAGGGGGGATAGAGGGGAAGGGGAGGAGGAGGAAGAGGAGATTCTATTGGTTTATCTTTGAGAAACTGTGCATCACTATCCAAGGGACCATGCTGGTCATGGCCACAAGAACTGTGTCCTTAACACTGGTATTTTAGCTATGACTCATAGATCACCATGATAATATGTTCTAGTATTTAGACTTGGAAGGGACTTTAAAGATCATTTTAGTCTAATCCCCTTATTTTAAAGATGAGGAACCAAAAGCCCAGGGAGATCATGTAGCTAGCTCAAGGATACATAGGTGAGCCAGAATTCTTTCTACCATATCATGGTGCCTCATTAGACAGCTTCTGTGGACAAAGCCCTGTACTGGATTCTGTAGGGGGAACTGTAAAAGAAGCACAAATTCTAGCTCTCTTCTCTAGAGTTTAAGATCTACTTGGGGAAACAGAACACACACACACTTACATACACATATATGCATTCATATACACACATATACACATATACACAGACAACTGAAAGAGAAGGAGAAAGAACAGAAAGGTACCATGTCAAGGAAGGCTATAAGAGAGGAGAGAGTTTCAAGAAAGATAAATGAATGCCAGTGTCTGGGTTTTTCCAAATCATTGGGGTGAATGTACCTGTACTCCAAGTAAAAATGAAAAAGGGAAAGCCGGAAAATGAATCATCTATACCAACAAATAGATGTCTTTTAGGCATACCTTATTGCAATGAGTATCTCTACACATGTATTCAGAGATAAATGCAAGCAAAAACATCAAAGACAATTGTACTTTTGATTAAAATGATCAAAACCAGAGCAGCTAGGTGGCTCAGTGAATAGAGCACTGGCCCTGGAGTAAAGAGGACCTGAGTTCAAGTCCAACCTCAGACATTTACTAGTTGTGTGACCTTGGGCAAGTCACTTAACCCCAATTGCCTTGCCTTCCCCTCCCCCCTCCAAAATAAATAAATAAATAAAAGGATCAAGATCCCATTCTACAGTGAGTGCTCAGCTTGTGGTATTCATTTGAGACTGTGTCATATATTCATTTCATCTTTTTCTAATATTGTGGGAGTTTTATCACAGATATGGACAATGGAAATTCTCTTTAGCTATGAAGAGTCATAATTTGCTTGCATATCCACAGCTGTCTAAGCTAAGTATGTGAGTGTTGGGCTGCCCAGTGAAATGTCATCCTTGTGCTGCTATGAACTGCCCAGATAGTCCTTTAGAGCTACCAACCCTTTCCTCAAATAGGTATTTACTATCCAAATGAGTATGAGAGGGAGAAGGACTAGACTTGTGATTTCATCTATAAAGAGAACTTTTTGTACATATAGGTCCCTTTCCTTTTTCTTTGATCTCTTTGGATTACATACCTAGTAGCAGTATTACAGGGTCAACGGTACGGACAGGTTTATAGCCCTTTGGGCATAGTTTCATATTATTCTATTACACTATTTCCATTATGTTCATGCTAAGAAAGTGTATATAGAGAGCTGCTTTGGAAGCCAGTAAACCTCGCTGACACATCTGGCTGTGTGACCTTGGGCAGGTCACTTACCCTCTTAGAGCCCTGCAATTCTCTAGATGTTGCAAAGAAGATACTGAATTAACACTAAGGCATTGTTGGTGGAGTTGTCTTCCAACCATTCCCGAGGCCAATTTGGTATGCATTTGAATGCATAGCCCAACTCAGTCATTTTACAAATAAGGAAACTATGAGTCCCCAAGAAGTTATATGACTTGTCCAAAGGCTCACAAGCTAAGATGTGGTAGCGTCAGTAATTTATTAATAAGCATTTATTTTCTTTTCCCCTTACTTCAAACTCTCATAAAAAAAAAATTCACTCAAGTAAAACAAGTTCCCACATCAGCCACGTCCCATAATATTTGTCTCATTTGTACCTTGAGTGCTCCTCCTCTCTATTAGGAGGTGGGTAGCATGCTTTCTCATTGGTTGTCTGGTATTGTGGTTTATCATTTCATCGACCAGAGTTCCTACTTCTTTCAAAGCAATCAACTAGCATTTAGTAAGTGTTCCAGACACTATGCTGTGCATGAAGGACACAGAGGCAAAGCTGCAACTTTGCCTGTCCTCAAGGAGCTGGTATTCTATCAGGAGAGACAAGATGTATATGTGTACATATGTAAACAGTCAGGCATATATACACATGCACATATACAAAAGAAATACAAGGATAGTTACAAGAATGTCAAAGGACTAAGGATCTTGTTTCCAGGAAGAACTGAGTTGGGAGAAATCTACAACAAGCTGCTTTGATGACTGAGATATTTGCATTTCCGTCACATTAAAATGACTTATCTCTAACTGCAGGCTAGTATCCCTCCTAGAAAGAGAAGTAAAGAGGCCTCTCCACTCTCCAGATTATCACAGAGAAGAAAGTATGTTTTGTTTTTTTTATTTTTTCAAAATGGAAGAAAGGTTTCCATAGGAAACCAAAAAAGAGAGCAGAATGGAAGAGACAAAGGGGAATCCTGACCTTTGTCAGAAGACTGGAAGATGGGAAAACATGAGGGAAGGAAGGGAAAGAGAACCATAGGACATTTTGAATGAAGGAATAGCTATGAGGAAGCAACTGAACCCTTTGTAGAAGAAGCAGTTGCTTGTCCTCTAAGGAACAATGCCACGGATCTATAAATGCCATCATGTAGCATTATACAAGACAGGTGACTCAGTGGATAGAGTCCTGGGTCTGGAGTCAGGAAGACCTGAGTTCAAATCTGGCCTTAGACGCTTACTAGCTGTGGGAACCCAGGCAAGTCACTTAGCCTCTGTTTGCCACAATCCACTGGAGAAGGAAATGGCAAACCACTTCAGTATCTTTGCCAAGAAAACTCCATGGCCAGCACTGGTGTGCTATGGTTCATGAGATCATGAAGAGTTGGCCACTACTGAACAACTAGGCAACAACAACAACAAAGCTTTATGCTGGGGCAGAGGGAGAAGAGAGACGAGTCATGCATGGTTGGTGACTCTGTTAGGGAATACTGAGGCACACATTTATTAACCAAACCTTACCAACAGAAACATCTGCTGTTTTCCTGGGACACATATCCATGATATAATGGAGGACCTCCCTAAGACTGCCAAACCTGACCAAAACATTACATTTCTGGAGTTTGGCCTGTGTGCTGGGCCAAGCTTGCTTCAGGTCTTTCCAGTGGTTCAGGATCCTCATGGACCATCTAAAATTGGACAAAAAGATGTTTGCTTGGAAATGGCACAAAATGCCTATTCAGCAAAGATAAAGCATTAGGTCAGATGGGTGCAGCAACTCCCCAATCCTCTGCATTTGCCAGAATAGCACATACAGCCCTTCATACTGCCTGTACTTGGCTTTTGTCCTGAGCTGATCAGGAAGGCATATCAAGAGTTTCAGCTTTAGTCACTTGGGCCTGTTAATTCTTTTTTTTCCTTTATAGAGGGGGAAGGCAGGGGAAAGGGAAGTGACTTGCCCAAGGTCACACAGCTAGTAAGTGTTAAGTGTCTGCAGTTGGATTTGAATTCAGGTCCTGACTCCAGGGCCAGTGCTCTATTCACTGTGCCACCTAACCACCTCTGGCCAATTAATTCTTAAGGACAATTTCATTGACTTTTGGGGGAAAACTTGCCGAGTCTGTAGAGTGTATATGTTGCTCTGACCACAGTATGGCAATAAATGATACTGCCAGAAGCAATCTAGAAAGCATTGTAAAGGAATAAGAAGGCTTGGGCAAGAAACTAAGACCCTGGAGGCATAAGTGGTGTTTTCCTCCTTGATGTTGTGAATAGAGAACAGTTTTTCTAAAAAAAAAAGATCAGGAGAGGGGAGCCCTGCAGGTTTTAATTCAATAATGTAGAAGCTCAATGCATACCAACAGAGTAATAGTTTCATTGTTGTCTTTCCAGTGTTTCAGTTGTGTCCAATTCTTCATGACCCCATTTGGGATTTTCTTGGCAAATCTGCTGGAGTGGTTGCCATGTCTTTCACCAGTTCATTTTATAGATCAGGAAACTGAAGCGGAAGGGGGGGTGAGGGGGTGGGGGGGGTTGACTTGCCCAAGATCACATAGCTAGTGTCTGAGGATAGATTTGAATTCAGAAAAATGAGTCTTCCTGACTCCCAACCCAGAACTCTATCCATTATGCCACCTAGCTGCCCCTAATACCAACTTGCAAGAGCAACTATTACAATTTTAAGCATGATAATTCACACCTCAGAAATCTGGAAGTAATACATCAGGGCTTGATTTATTGGTTTTTCAATTATCTAGCCTTAATGAAATGATGAACAAAATATTAGTAATGCAGATAAAACTTAAAAGTTTGTCTTTCACTTTTTTTTCCTCCCCAAAAGGTCAGTTGTTGAGCACTTTCCAATACAATTCTGGGTATGGGTTAGAATAGTTGGTAACTAAGGTCCCTTCCATCTTTGAGATTCTGTGAAATGCAAAATACTGTAAAAACAGCAAAGTAAATTAAAATAAAGGAAAAGACTGATTAACTTGGAACCTAAAATTCATGTGATTTGGCCATACCAGTTAATTACTGTTCACGTCCATGGTTATTGCATGAAAAAGGTTATATAGAAAAGCTGATTGTTTATCCTAGTTATCCTGAAAGTAATTGTGGTTTCAGCAGTGTGAATCCCCTCTCCACCCATGCAGCTTACAACCTCTCCATCCCTTTGTAGGTGATCTTCATGAATGGCTTCAGCCAAAAAAAACTTCACCCCTTGGTTGATGTTGCAGTGATGAGTATCTCAGAACTTAGCTAGACTGGCCTAAGACAGCAGTCTTTGGACTTATCCTTTAAGCCCTTCCCAGCCTAAATAAATTTAGAGGCCTACCTAAAAGATGTTCTTCCCACTACATTCTCAAATGACATCACTTCTACAACATTAGCTGACCCCTTCCCTTACTCGATCATTGAACAATTTACCTAACTACTTCTATGGTTTAAATGCTCACTCATATATATGCAACATACAGAGAGTAATAGAGCCAGGTTTTAAAAAATACAAGGTGACCCAAAAGGTTTAGTTCCAAGCTTTTTGGAACACCTTGTATATGTTTCTTTACATTCCTTCTGTTTCTTTGATCCTGTCTTCATAAGATATGGGCTGAAGTACCCATTAAATCAAGAACTCTGATGACTTCCTTCTCTCTCTTCTTTCAAAATAATAAGGTCAAACATCTTTCTCCTGACAGATTAATCAAAGTACTCCAGTATCTGCTCTGGTGTTTGTTTGTTTTGAACATTATCCTGGCCCCAAGGAGTTATCAGGGTCTGAGCTATACTTATTCCCCTCAACACTCAGGAAATGATCAGTTTGGCTTTCAAATCAGTTTGGATTTCCATTTCCTTTCAAATGCCAAGACTATTTTCTAAGCCTCTCCCTAGCCTGGACAGAAATGTGCTCAAAATTCAAGGATAAACCCTTCATTTTGGTCTAATTTTCTGGATTGAAGTCTTCTGTTTGTAATGATGGAGGCAGGTTTTCTAGAGAAAAACACCACAACATTGTTAAAAATGCTATTTAAGGTCAGTTAGTCAGATTGCCTTTTTTCTCTAGAAGCCTCCCATCACACAATGAAATGACTTTGTAAAGAGGTTCATAAAATTAGCTGCAAGTCTTTGTCCATAAGACTGCATGCTGGAAATGAACAGCAAACTTTTCTTAAATGTGGCATTTTTGTCATATAATGATATTGCTCTCATTCAAACAAATGCAATGTCAATTGATTATAAACCACTCTGAAATTGGTATGAGAAATTGTTGAAAATTCCTAAATTCATAGATGGGCAGGGTGGGGGTGGGGGTGGGAAACTGTTTGGTAATACACAAGCAAAGTCACCAAAATAATCAGAATCTTTGGCCCAATAATTCTACTGTGGGACATGCACCCTGAAAAGGTAATCTAAGAAGACAAAAATGAAATCCCTAGCTGATAGAAAGTGCTGGGAGCAGCATCATGTCTTATTATTTTTTTAAAAAAACCTCCCACACCCAGAAACAACCTAAACATCTAATAATAGGAGAATGGTTAAATATACTGTGGTATATTAAGATAATGGAATACTATAAATCAGTTATGATCAAAAATATGAGATATACAAGAAATCTGAGAAGAATTTTGCAAAATATAATGGGGAGAATTGGACATACGAATTAAAAATCCCAAATTAAACACCAAGGGCAAAGATCGAGTAAATATTTGAGTAAACCCATTTATTCAAGCAAGTTTTATTTAAATATTTAATTTATGGATCTCAAAAAAAAGTTTACAAATTCTCTACATTATTGGGAAATATTTTACTAAATAAATAAAAATACATTTCAACCCCAAAATGTCTAATACGGAAATATGCTTTGCATGACTTCACATGCATTGCCAATATCATACCACTAACATTCTCAAAGGGTAAGGAAAGTATAGGAGGGAAAGAATTTGGAACTCCGAATTTTTGAACATGAATGTTAAAATCATTTACATGTAATTGGGAGATATTTAGCAAATAAATATTTAATTTAGATTTATTATGATTACTTAAAATATAGCTATTTTCATTATTTTAAAAGTTACTAAAATATTTAATTTTTAAAGTATTTTAAAATGAGTAAACCCATTTGTTTGAGCAAAGTAGCAAACAGTAATTGAAGAAATTCTATATATTAGAATATACTGGAAAACACACAAATAGTGAATGAACCCTCCAAACTAGGAGCAAGATATCTCAGCTCAAACCAAGAAAGACATTCAATCTCACCCAATGGGCAAGTCTCACACTTGTCCTGTATGTCTCCAGTTTTCAGAGTCCTTCTCTGTTCCTGGAAATTGGTCCCAATGGGAATCTGCAACAATATGTGGCTCTCTTTGAAGCCCTTCTGTCCACTAACTCTGTCCCTCATGTAGACTTCCTCCATCCTGTCAATATCTGTTCAGGATGTCTCCTTTTGCATATGGTATGAGTGACATGAGCTGAGCCTTGAAAGAAGAGGATTCCAAAAGGTGAAGGTAAAGAAGGGAGCACTTTCCACGTTTGAAGAAAGATCCATGCAAATGCAGAGACAGAAGATGGCAAGTCTGGGTCAATCCACTTTGGCGGGAATGGAGGATACTCAAAGGAGCATAATAGGAGATAAAGCAGGAAAGGTACATTTGAATCAGATTTTGAGGGTCTTGAACGCTAGACTAAGGGTTAGAATGTTTGTTGTTTTCCCTGTTAGTAAAAGGGAGTCACTGACAGATTGGCAAAAAAAAACATTCAAACCTGTGGTGTGGGTTTGTCTCATTTTTAAGTGTCTACTATAAGAGCTCAAAACACACTCTTCTCAGGTCAACTGAAACCTGGGAAGGCAAAGCAAGTGTTTCCACATATTTCCTGGAGGGAGAAGAGACACGAATAGAACACCATGGTGTCACAGGGAATTGAGGCAAAGATGGAAAGGCAAGGCATCCATACGTGACTTCCTCATCCCAGGAGGGCTCCCCACCCCTTAGAGGCATCACTGCTTCCATTCTCTTCCTTCTCTGAAAGGTCCTGTATGCCACCGTAGGCAGCGTAGGAGACTAGAGAGTAAGAAAGGCTGAATGTCAGTGTAGCACTGAAGGAGGTGGCTTACTCCTCTGTATAGAAGCATCTTACTTAGATCTCTCCTTGCCCTTGGAGAAGCAGCCTTTCTTTTGAACCTACCCCACCACAGATGCCTGCCTGCCACTCTCATTGGCCTGTGATTTGTTTCTAGGTGTATTTGAATCCTCAAGTCATATGCAAGGTTGGAAAGACTGGTACAACATTTTGACTGTTCTAGAACAGGGAATGGGGAACCTGCGGCCTTGAAGCCACATGTGGCCTTCTAGGTCCTCAAGTGTGGCCCTTTGACTAAACTGAGGACCTAAAGGGCTACATGTGGCCTTGAGGCCATAGGTTCCCTATCCCTGTCCTAGAAGCTCTAAGCCTCCAGGTCAGCTCCCACTGAGCAAATCTCTCTTCTCCCCAAAATAAGGAATGCTCTCTGCCTTATCCTTTAGTTATCTGTTCTCTGCACTAAGAAAATCACAAGTCCTTTGGTTATTCTATCAAATAGAATATAGAAGTCTCCTGGGAGCCAAGATAGTAGCATAGAAGCAGGAAAACTCCATGAGCTCCCCCCATAACTACCTCAAATATTATAAAATATGACTCTAAACAAATTTTAGAGCTACAGAACCCAAAAAGTGACAGAGAGAAACAAATTTGACATTCAGATACAAGAAGCAAGAGAAGCATGAGAAGGTCAACAGGGAAAAAATATTATAAGGAATTTATCAAAGTTGAAGTATTTCCATGCCTACATGGAAAAACGATAATTGTAACTTATGAAACTTTTCTCATTATGAGGATAGGTGAAGGGAATATAAATGTATATATATGTATACATACATATATATGTCTATATAGAAGGGTGTGTGTGCATATGAATATATATGTGAGTGTGTGTATATATGTGTACAGGTATACATAGACAGAGAGCACAGGATGAATTGAATAGGAAGGGATGATATTTTAAAAGGTGAAATTGAGAGGTAGGAGAGAAGTAGAATGAGAGGAGACAGGAAGAGACAGAATGGGGTTAATTATCTCATATAGAAGAGGCAAAGGATAACTGTTACAATAGAGGGTAAGAACAGGATGGCAAAAGGGAATGGGTCAACCTTACTCTCATTGAACTTGGCTTAGGGAGGGAATGACATACACTCTAAATTGGGTATCTTGCCCTACAGAAAAATAGGGGGGAAGGGGATGAGAGAGTGGGATGATGGAGGGGAGGGCAGGTTGGGGGGAGGGTAGTTAGAAGCACACACTTTTGAAAAGGGACAGGGTCAAAGTAGAAAATAGAACAAGTAGGGGATGGGATAGGATGGAGAGAAATATAGTCAGTCTTTCACAATATATCCAATATGGAAATGTTTTGCATAACTATACATGTACAACCTATATCGAATTGCTTATCTTCCCAGTAAGGGTGGATGACAAGGGAAGAAGAGAAAGAATCTGGAATTCAAAGTTTTAAAATCAAATGTTTAAAAAAATTATTTTTTTTTTTTACATGCAACTGGGAAATAAGATCTACAGGCACTGGGGTATGGAGATCCATCTTGCCCTACTGGAAAGTCAGAGGGAGTGTGGGGGAGGATATAGGAGAAAGCAGATTAGGGGAGGGGGTTTTCAGTGGGATAGCTGTTTTGGAGTAGTGGGTGGGGGAAGGATGGGGAGAAAATTTGTAACTCAAAACCTTGTGGAAATGAATGTTGTAAACTAAAAATAAACATAAAGTTTAATTAAAAAAAAAAAGAAGTCTCCTGGATCCTGCCTGTCCCTCCCCACTCTCTCCTGCTCACCCCTGCCAGGATGCTAGTGGTGTGGGCACAGCCCTTCTACTTTCTGGAGACATATGCCAGACCTCAAATGATATCTATTCATGCCACACACTAGTGACATTTAGATATTTAGATAACACATACACACATGTTGCATAATGATTGGGTAATTAGCCATTGTAGAGGGAAAGAGTAAAGTTTCATCACGAGTCAAAATATTTATTTTTATTTATTTGATTTGTTAGGAATGTATTTTTAATAAGCCCAGTGCAGCAGTAATAGGGTCTGGAGGCTAAAATATATCAGAATAATTTCCAAAACATACACAAGGATTAAAGATACACATACTCTATTTTTTCTTCCATTTTATTTATCTTTCCCCTTAATGAGAAAGAATTTCAAAATCACAATTTAAAGAGCTGTTCTACTAATGAGATGGTACTGTAATGATAGGGATCACATCCATAATGAGGTCTTGTCTCCTTTATCTTCACATTGATGGCTCTTCTTCACCAAAGAATTCTGTCAAAGTTCCAAACTGATGGCATCATTACAAAGGGCATCTTCTATAATTTGATGAATTCACACATATATTGTGTTGGGATTTTTCTCCTGCAGAGATTTAACAAGGGATACAGGTAACTCATTAATGAGACTCAATTACCCACTGGTTACTGCCAGGAGAAGTTGGTACAAGTAAGCAGGTGCTTGTTTCAGATAAAACATGGGGCTGCTTGGACACCACTACCACTAGTCCTAGCCATCTCTCCTCACTCCAGCGCCCACACTTAGGAAAAGGGGTGCCACCATTTTCTCTAGATGGTAAATGTTAGGAAATATGTCAGTGTCTCAACATGCAGAAAACCAGATTTCTAAAAGCCATGTGTTTCTTTGAAATGAAGGCTGAGTGTTAAAAGGGAAGATAGAGGAGGAAAGCCAGATAATTTACTCAGAAACTAAAACCTTGTGAAAGTTTGCAATATGTTAAGTATAGTAACAAGAAGAACAACACATAAAATGTACTAGGAGCCTGGCAATAGCACAGACAGAACTGTTGCCTACAACTGCATAGCTATATCATATATTCATTCATATATTCCATTTTCCACCAGGTATACTGATTTTGGATGTCTCTGGGCCTCCTCATCATACCTCCTTTCCAGGAAACTCATCTCTGGGAAAGAAATTTCAGTATCCTTCAAGACTGAATCTGCCTGGTAGTTCCACCTCATTAATACCCTCTGCTCCTAGCTTACTAGAGAGCAGGGCCATGAGCTCCAGGACCTCTGTTTAAGAAAGGCGTTCAGCAGTCTTCTCCCCTTTTTCCACCAGCTATGCTGCTTTTGGACTTCCTTGGATTTCTCCACTATATCCCATTTCCAGGTACCTCCCCACCTCCCCCCTTTGTAGCTTTTTCTGTGTGCTGTCTTCCTCCGCTAGATTTTAAGCTACTTGAGGGCAGAGACTGTCCTTTTTGACCTGAATTTTTATCCCCAACACTTAGCATAGTACTGTGCTCGTAGCAGGTGCTTAATAAATGTTTACTGACTGACAAATTTAAGAACACCTTTAATGGATGTCTTCATAACAAATATGCTCTTACCACAAAAAAATGGAAAGCATTTAAGTACCCAATAGAAGAAATCAAAATCATGCAGAAATAGGATGAGGCATGCATACCATCTCCCTCATCCTGTCTGCTACGAGAATTATCCTGAAGATGCTTTTATTGAGTCTACATAGGATGAACATATATCGTCATAGTGATACTCAACTACAAAAAGCAGCAGTTTTACTCATCTGTATGATAGTTCTCAGAACATAAGATATAAAAGACTAAATCTAAGAAAGTGACCTGGCCCAGGACCATTTCTAACTGAACTCCATCAAATAAGATGAGGAGCAGTTTTCTAAAATGATGAGGATGAAGAAGATGAGAATGAGGATGAACTGACTTTACACAGGAATTTAAAGTTTGCAAAATAGCTTACGTAAACAATGTCATGTGAGCTTCACAACATCCTGGCTCATTACTTGTACTAACATGAGCAAACTGTCTCATTCCCGGGGCTTCAGTTTGCTCATCTATAAAAGGAAGAGGCTGGTCTAGGTGACCTTTGAGGTCCCTTCCAGCTGCAGATCTTTGATCCTATAATCCTATATTACAACCTTGTGAGATGGGTGCAGCACATATTACTGTCTCCATTTTAAAGATCAGGAGACTGAGACTCAGAAAAGTTTAGTGACTTTCACATGGTCACTAAGCTAAGGACATATCAAGAATCAGGACTAAAACCCAAGTCTCATATTTAGTTTGTCTGCCTGTTCCTTCTTCCTGCTCAGAAATTCGTTGGGCCATCATATCACCTTTTAACTAGAACATAAGGACTAGTGAATTCCAGACTGCTTCTGGTAATTCCAGCAATCAGCCGTCATCCCTACATCTTTTTCCTCTGATTCCAGTTCTTTCCATAGGTATTCCTAGTTGATTTATTTCTTTTTAACATTTAAAAGTGATTCGAATAGCAAGTTGGCAAAAGAGGGAGAGATGAAGAATTGAATTGTAGACTGGCCAATGGAATAGAGTCCTTGGAGCATATACAGTATACTCTGCTTATTGGCAATCCCTGTGGAAGCTTGGTGAGCCTACTTCTGGAAATGTGATGGCACATAATGGAGGGTCCCTGCCTTTGATTCAGAGATTATGCAGTTATTCCTTGACATACATGGTTATAAAAAGCATTTTCCCTGGCTGCTGACCCAGGATTGAGTGTTCATATGAAAGGCAACAACAAATAATATTAGTCTCTTCCTAGAGACTCTTAAGTGAAGAGGAAAAAATGGCAGAAATCTCTGGGTGGACCATGTGGCCATGAACACATGGTGCTACCATTTCTTTTGTTCCTGTTTTGTCTATTCTTTACTGATTTAGTGAATGGATAGCACCAACATATAATACTATGAGCTTTCAAAGGCTGAAAGAACCATTAGCGAGATCCAGCAACTGCAGTTCATAACAGAATTTGCTTGTAGCCGCAGCAGCTGAGCCTTGTAAGAAACCAGCCTGTACAAGCAACCTGCAAGACCCAGTACAACACTGGACTGACCTGGCAGCTGAGATACCCTACCCTGCACGCAAAGGAGTATATTATCCTTTGGACAGATAACCTCAGAAGTAAACTTGGAGAGTAAAGGTGGGGATTGGTAGTTACAATGTTAAGGTTCAGTACATTTTCCCCATGGATTGGAAGTGAAGAGTGGGCTCCCAGTTTCAAGGATTGTATTTTGATTCTTGCTATCTCTTCTCATCCTCTGTTAAAGGTAACTGATGTTCATTGGTTAATTGACATCGAGGAGATATTGAGAGGTTAAGTTAAATTGGGGAGACTAATTGGCAAATGATATTGGAGAAATATTAACTGGCAAAAGTATTAGGGAGAATACCCCAGATTGAGACATGTCTGTGGTAGTACTAAAGAAAGACATCCCCAAACTGCTCCAGGTAACCCTTAGAACTCTGAAAAAATAATGGCCTTACCCTGGGGACCTCACCTGCCAGCACTAATGTTGGATGGGGTACTAAGTCCACAGCCTATGTGTGCTACAATAAGTATTGTCATTTGGGGCTTATTATTCTGAAATGATTTTGTCACATAATGCTGGAGATACATCTCATTTTCCAAGTGGTGGGTCTAACTGATTTATTCCTTTCTAAAGTTCCAGAGTAATTAGAACATGTTGTTGAGAAAGGGAAAGATGAAGAGAGTCATTTTCAAAATGTTGCATCTGAGGTGATTTAAAAACACGCTAATGTAATTCTAACATAGGTAACATAGAACAAGGGCACCCATTCTAGGTAATCAGGACAGAAAGACAAGTCTTGCAGGGCATCGAGAGGTGACATTAACAGTCTCTGAAAGGCTTTTACTCCTTCAGCTTGCATAAAGAGTAGAAACACTTACTGCTTTTCACCTATGGCATTTCCAAATCCATCACTTTCCTCCCATTTTTATTTAAAAGGATGGTTTTCTTTTCCATTACTTTGGGAATGGCTTGTGAGCAACAAAAACCTAATTTGAAATTTGTGGAACCAGCATGGCTTTAATTAGCAGCTTCCAAACCAGCATACATTTCACTTTTTATTAAAAACGGAAATGATTCATTCATCTTTTAATTGAAAGTGAAAGTTGAAATAGACTGGGTAACCATAAAACTGGTAATTAAAACTGCAACCACTTTCATATCCAAAGCTGCACAGCTTGGGAGGGAGGAGGAAGAAGTGTTCAAGCAACAGATCTCACTGAAAACATGCCATAGCCTGAGCCAGGCACTGCCATTTGACTGACCACAGCTCACCGAAAACTCGAAGAGGAGGACTCACCATGACACACTGGTAATCATAATGAGTCGTTCCTGGTATATGGAAGAAGTGATTATCTCAAATGTCAATGAAATAAGGAGATGAAATGACTTTTTTCCCCAACAAAGAATAGCATGGCCCCATTAAAGAAGGATACCTGTTTGTATTTAGGCAATATGTGTGGCTGGAAAAACTTTTACTGGCAATTAAATGTATAATTTCATATTTTGAAGATTAAATTAAGTTAGAACAAAATTCCAAATGAATACACACAGAAGGGACAGTTTTCCCTCCATCACAGCAGAAGAAACAAGATCATTCTAGGTTTGAGGGTCATTAGCCAGTTCTTGATGCAGCTCTCACTATAGGCTTTGGCTTCTTCATCTTTCTTATGTCATGGACCCCTTGGGCAGGCTGGTGAAGTCTGTGGACCTCTTCTCAGGAGAAATGCTCAATTTCAGTTGTAGGTAAGAGAAAAGAGAGATGACATTTCCCCCATCCATATTCACTGACTTCTTGAAATCTATCCACAGATCCCTGAGGTGTCCACTGATCCCAAGTTAAGAATCCTTGTTATAGACACACCCAAATAGAAGCTGCAAATCCTTTCATTTATTCTTCCTGTTTACCTGTGATTTCATGATCATAGGACAGGACCAACTGATCTGTGTGCAGCTAGGTGGTCCTCAGTTTGGAGTCAGGAAGATTCATCTTCCCAAGTTTAAATCTGGCCTCAGACACTTACCAGCTGTCTGACCCTGGGCAAGTCACCTAACCCTGTTTGCCTCAGTTTCCCCATCTATAAAAGGAGCCAGAGAAGGAAATTGCAAACCACTCCAGTATCTCTGCCAAGAAAACCCCAAATGGGGTCACGAAGGGTTGGATATGATGGAACAGCAACAAATTTCTATGTATGGTTCCTTATGGTCAGGTGGTTTATTTATCTGATTGTTCAGAGTGGGCAGCTAGTATTCTTCTCAATACAAACACTGATCTATTCCTAAAGCAGACAAAATTTTTGGCACTGGGACCAGGCTCCAGGGTGAATAATTCCTTATTCCTCCTCTTCTTCCCTTCCTCTTTTTACCCCCTTCCTTTTCATATTCTCTCCCCCATCACAGAATCTGAGTAGGAGGGGAAACCTGAATTTGAATCCTGCTCCTGCTCTATAACCAAGGGCAGGTCACTTCACACATACCCTGAGCCTCAGTTGGCCCCACCTGTAAAAGACAGGCAGTAGTAATTGTAGCCTCCACTTCACAAAGATTCTAAGGTGATTCTAAATGAATTAAAGCCATTCATTTCTATTCTTATGTGACCCTTCCACTAACCTTATAGTCTATTTTTAAAATGAAAATATCAACACATATAGTAATAGAATCCATTTTGTTCTGCTTCTGTTCTGTTCATTCAGCTGCTTCAATCAAGTCTGACTCTTTGTGACCCCATATGGGTTTTTTTTTGCTTTTTGGAGGGCAATTGGGGTTAAGTGACTTGCCCAAAGTCACATGGCTAGTAAGTGTTAAGTGTCTGAGGTTGGATTTAAACTCAGGTCCTCCTGACTCCAGGTCAGGTACTCTATTCACTGTGCCATCTAGCTGCCCCCATATGGGGTTTTCTTGACAAAAATACTAGAGTTCTTTGCCATTTCCTTCTCCAACTCATTTTACAGCTGAGGAAACTGAGGCAAACAGGGTGAAGTGACTTGCCCAGGGTCAAACAGCTAGTCAGTGTCTGAAGCCAGATTTGAACTGAAATCATCCTGACTCTAGGCCCAGGGCTCTATCTACTGCACTACCTGCCTGCCCCCTCCTTC
The DNA here is from genome assembly GCA_028627135.1 of Pseudochirops cupreus. Lineage (NCBI taxonomy): Eukaryota > Metazoa > Chordata > Mammalia > Diprotodontia > Pseudocheiridae > Pseudochirops > Pseudochirops cupreus. The sequence continues at coordinate 45,812,106 of CM053582.1, read as the reverse complement.
TATTTAAGAAATAATAACCATGTGAGAAGGGACTGGCATGTGAAGGAAGTCACTTCAGCCTAGTAGCTGGGGTCCTACAGAGCTGTCTCATGTTATCTACCTCAGGATGCAGACATAAGATTTTGAGTCCTCTGAGCAGGAGAAGCCTTAGAGCAGTGGTTCTCAACCTTCCTAATCCCATGACCCTTTAATACTCATATGTGGGCATATCTGCATGTGGGTGGACCCGCCTGGAGACAATAGAGGAGCCGTGTCTCGGTTCCTAAGACCATTGGAAATATGTGTTTTCCAATGGTCTTACGCAACCCCTGTGAAAAGGTTGTTTGACCCCCAAAAGGGTCATGACCCACAGGTTGAGAACCGCTGCCTTAGAGATTTGGCCATACAACACGGCACAGATATCATGACCCATGGACAGCTCTCCTGAAAGCAGACTGTGGTCAGCAGAAAAGCAAACCAAAGGGAGTGAACAGACCAGCCATACCCAGAGAAAATGGCATAAGGGAGGGAGGAGAGACAAAGTGCTGCCTAGCTCTTAAAAGCCCACAAAGCCAACTGGATTTGAAGATATCTAGCAAAAACACTTTTAAAGTCTTTGCCAAAAAAAAAAAACCAGAAATAAAAAACTATACTCCAACCTGTCAGAGGAACTAGGGAAAGTTTTCATTTCTGTGACATTTTTCAAAGTACTCCCGGTTTCAAGCAAGGCACTTTAACAGGTTTATTGATGGCCTGTATAAATTCATAAGCTGCACACATTTACAGAGACTGCTGAAATACAAAAATCCATTGCATATGAAATCTGATAGATAGCAGCACTGGAATTGATTTATCTCCTATTGATTATCTGCTAATGTAAACTGCCCTCAATTGGGTGATTCTATGTTTTTTAACCCAGATCTGCAGTCACTTCATCCACAATTAGCATTTTTCTTATTTTCTTATTTAGATTCAGAATTCCCTTCATCATTTCAAACCTACTTCTTCCTAACTGTGCAATTGCTTCAAGTTCAAGGAGTGTGAGGGAGACAGTCAAAAAAGACAACTGATCCAGCTGGAGGCTTCTAGTTTTTCAAATTTACTGGCATATTAAATAGATTTCTTTGACTCCTAAGGCAGATAGAATTAATTGGAACAATTTTTATTCGGCTATGGAATTAATAGAACTGATCAGATCTGGAGTAAAGGAAGTGGTCAAGGAGGCCAAGCCATGTAATTAACAGTTAGTTTCCCATGCTGAGGTTTGCAACAAAGAACTTGATGCCCATTGGTCAAATGCTGTAGGATGGCCCCATTGTCAGTTGGCATAATGGTTTTGATGGCTCTATGAAATGTCTTTTAAACTCCAGCAAGTCAACATTTGATCTAGACAAAACACAGTGCTGGGGATTTGAGGAAAGAAAATCTATATGAAAAAAGGAAGGAGGCATGACTGCTCCTCAACTGGGTGGGACTCAGTCAGCCTTGTTGGAAATTGCAACTACTACATTTCAATTATTCACTGACCAAAAAACTGGGAGATTTTCCTTCTATCCTTGGAACACAGTAACATGAGATTTAGTGCCCTCAGCGCTAGACAGCTGCCTTCTGATTTTGCAATGATGGACTAGTGCTACAGGGACACAGTGTGGGGTTTGGAGTAAGGGAGACCTGAACTGGAATTGTTCCTCAGACACTTACTGTGTGACCCTGTTGTGTCACAGGAGGCAGGCCTAGGAGAATGGGGCCATAAACTCCTTTAGCTGTTCAAAAAGCAAAAACAAAAAACAAAAAAATCAACTTTCTAAAGCAAAGCAGTAACTAATATAATCTATAGAACACAGAACTAACATAACACAAGAAATAGCTTTAACTTTATGTCTTTCTCCAGAAATCCATGAACTTGAAGCACTGGATAGTTCCTTCCTCTTACAGCTTGCTGTCTGTAATTCCTAGCCAGGTACTACTTAATAATACATATTTGTCCTACCTGGAATTGAATCTCAATTAGTTAATTACATTGTTGTAACCAACTCTCACCCAAGATCTCATGCTTCTCAGAGCCTTGAGGTTCTTAGCAACCTTCTTTTCCCACAAACTCAAAGAGGACCTTTTCCCTCCCCCCCCCCATCATGTTTTCACCCATGCTCTGAAGAAATTCTCATCCCCTGCTACCAACCAAACTTTGACTTTGCCTGATTCCACACTCTTATGTCTGCAGCACATTTTGGTGCTTGGATGGAGCTATGGTCTCACTGATGCCGGTATTCCTTCCAGCAATGCACGTGACAATCCTTCCATGCCTTCGTAACTTGTCCATGACTTCCTCTAAATCCTTCAATCCTTCATATAAGGGTGACTGTCTCAAGATCTCATGCCATTACATGACTACCAGTGGAACATGGGGGCTGTCACTTATCCCTTACTCTTCCTGTATGGCCAGTCTACCTATTTGTCCAGCTAAACATCTAGTTTCATTTGGAGCCAGAGTATATCAATGGATATGATTCAATTCCTCTCAGAATATATCTACTTGTTGATCATTGAACAGCATCTCAAAGGCCATCTAACCTAACCTTTAAAGGGCCAATAGTCCCATCTACAACATCCCTGGTAAGTGACTGTCCGATATCTGCTTAACAATCTCCTGTGAGGGAAAACCTGATGACTTCCATTTCTGGGTAGGCAGATGTATGGAGGAATTTATTTTTTAGTTACATAAAGCCAGATTCATTCTGAAGTCAGCTCAAGAGTTAAATGTCAAATTTTTGTGTATTTACCCCTCAGTAATCAACAAATGCTACAAATCTGGACTTGGTTCATTGTTTTGTTGGTTGCCTAGAGTTAATAAGTGATGGGGAAAATATTAATAATGCAAATTACACTCAAAAGTGTGTCATGTGTACATTTTTACCTCAGAGAGCTTGTTATTAAACATTTACCAGCAAAACTCTGCGCAAAATTCAACTATTCCTTTTTCTGTCTCTATAAGAAGAATCCTCTCTACAATATAATCAGAGTAGCTTTTTTTAGCCTTAGAGAGGAGACCCAAAATCATGTCTTAAAAAGGATTTGCTGAAGGAACTAGTTATGCTTAGCCTGGAGATGATAAGATGTCAGGGAGGACATTATAGTTTGCCTTCAAGTATTTGAAGAGCTATCCAATGGAGGAAAGATATGACTTGAGTCCCTTGTCTCCAGAAGGCAGAATTAGGACCATTAGGTGGAAGTTACAGAAATGTGGATTTCAGCTTGAGGTAAGAAAAAAGTTCCTAATAAGTAGTTATCCAAAAGTAGGATAGGCTTCCTGGGTAAGAGTTAGAAAAGAAGTCAGTTGGAAAAACCTGATTGAATATACAAATGTTCAGTTTACATATTTTCACAGGTGATTCTAATCTACTGCACAAAATGAGGTAAACCTATAATTCATTCCAAATAGACACTATTTTGGGATTATTCCTTGTTTAGGTAGTCTGCTCCACTGCCACCTCGTTAGCATGAATTGTCACTTGGTGATAGCATTTAGAGAAATGAGCTCTACAATCAATCGTGAACCCTGCTGAGTTTCTCACGGAAAGGCATACTTGCTTCTCATTTGTTTTTGCATCCTGCAAAGAAGAGGTCAGAAAATTAACCTGCAAAAGATGATGTCGAAATTAATGAGATGATTTCAGAGACTTCTGACTATTTACAGTGGGTCGGCAATATTGAGCATTTACGGGGAATCACAATTTGTATTTCTGTGAAGAAGAAGGCCATGAATGGCACTTATGACTCCAGGGAACTTTCAAGTTTAGTTTTTCTGGGCTATTTTGCAGAGTCTCATACCCTCATCATCATACTCATTTTGCATTGTTATTTCAAATTGAATTTTGAAGTGAAAAAAACAAGATTCTATGTGCATCCTCTTTATCCTGGTAACAGAGCAAGAAATGGCCATCTTGAACATTTTTCTAAGCTTGCCAAGCACATGTATCAGTCATTCTGGCTGCAGTAGAAATACAATTATGCAAATTAGATCTGTGATCCCTGAAGAGTCCTAATAGGATGCCTGACCTATATACTGTTTAATTTGTTCTCCTGCTTCCTCTTTATGTCTTTTATCTGCACAAGAAATTAAAATTTTAAGTCATATTGCTCCCCAATTATATATCAAGGGTCTTTCTGTCATTCTGTGTCAAAAGCAATTAAGAGTTTGTATGCTGTTTCCAGCTGATCATGGATCCATGTGGCTAGAACACGGCACGATTAGGAGTAACAGATGTGCGGCCATTTTGATGGTCCCTGTCCCACTGATGGCTTCTCGTGGCTATGAGGAATTTTGAGATGTGCAGCCAAGTGACCAAAACTGATCTGGGCCAAAGACAAACAGCTTTTCTAGTGCATTAGAAGAGCTGCGTATAATGATGCCTACCTAGAAAAGTGCCCCTAGACAATTTTACCTAAATTAAATTACGTATTTAGTGCCATACCAATTAAACTACCAAAAAAATTACTTGATAGAGCTAGAAAAAATAGTAACAAAATTCATTTAGAACAATGGTCCTCAACCTTCCTAATGCCCCAACCCTTTAATACTTGTATCTGGATGTATCTGCATGTGGGCAGACCTGCCTGGAGACAGATAGAGGAGCCATGTCTCAGTTCCTAAGACCATGGGAAATATGTGTTTTCTGATGGTCTTAGGCGACCCCTGTGAAAGGGTCGTTGGACCCCCAAAGGGATCACAACCCACAGGTTGAGAACTGCTGATTTAGAAGAGCAAAAGGTTCAGTATATCAAGGGAATTAATGAAAAGAAATGGTAGGGAAGGTGGCCTAGCCATACCAGATTTTAATCTCTATTATAAAGCAACAGTCATCAAAACTGCAAAAAGTAGTCCCTACTCTCAAGGAACCAATGGAAGAGACAATATACAAACAATTATGTACAAATAAGATATAGACAGGATGAACTGGAGATGATCTCAGAGAAAAGACACTAGTATGAAGGGAGATCCACCTTTTTACCGTTACGATGAAGAAGGCCTGGGGAAACAATGGAGCCCAGATGTCGTGCCCAGCTCTGCTTCCCTCCCAGCAGCATGGGAAAAACAACACCAACTTGAGTTCTCCACCCCACCCCTCACCCCCAATCTTTGGTAAGCATGCTCACTTTCTCATCTGAGGTTCTCTGAAACTTTAGGTTGGTGGAAGTCACTAGAGAGTAGAAAGAAATATTTCAAGAAAGGATGAGTAAAACTTTTTTTTTAAGAGAAGAAATCCAAATGAGCTTCAAAAGTTCCAAGGATCAGGTAGTTTACAATTACTTTGTTAACTTTAAATACTTAATGTTTCATATTGTTTAGGAATAAAAATATGCCTTCCCTGTCTACCTGTTTGCTATAATGCTTGTGGTGATATACTCCACAGAATGGAAGAGTTGATGATGGGCATTTGACTAAGGTTTCTTTTGGTTCCCCAAAGAGACAGTTGCTTGGTTCAAGAGACTAAACTGTTGTCATAATTTTTTTTTCCTTTTTTAAATGCTCTAAGGCAGTGGTTCTCAAATTTTTTGGTCTCTAGACCCCTTTATACTCTTAAAAATTATTGAGAACTCGAAAGAGCTATTATTGGTGGAGGTTATATCTGTCAATATGTATTGTATTAGAAATTTAAATGTAGAAAATTTTAAAACATTTATTAATTCATTAAGAATAATAAACCAATTAAATAATAGAATAACATATTTTATGACAGTGATTCTATTTTCCAAAACAAAAAATGTGAGAAGAATGGTTTTGTTTTACATAGTTTTGAAACTCTCTTTACCGCCTGGCATGATAGAAGATAGCTGGATTCTCCTATCTGCCTCTGGATTTGATCTGTTCTAGATATATTGTTTTGTTTGAAGTACAGGAAGAAAACTCAGCCTCATACTGATATGCAATTGGAAAAGTTGTAGTATTTCAATAGGCAAATGCCATCTTCTATTTTTATAAAAATAATTTTGAGGGGCGGCTAGGTGGTGCAGTGAAGAGAGCATCAGCCTTGGAGTCAGAAGGATCTGAGTTCAAATCTGGCCTCAGACATTCGACACACTTACTAGCCGTGTGACCTTGGGCAAGTCACGTAACTCCAATTGCCCTGCCTTAACCCCTCCAAAAAGCAAACAAAACAAAACAAAAATAATTTTGACCTCAGCAACCTCCTGAAAAGATCTCTGGGACCCCAAGGGAGTCTACAAGCCATACTCTGAGAAGCACTGCTCTAAGGAACGTAGAAGCAGTGTTGTGTAGGGTACAGAGTATTGAATTTAGTTAGAAGAACCAGAATTTCTTGAAGGCCAACTCTGTCATGTATTTTTTGGTGTAAGTTTGGATAAATCATTTAACTCTCTGGATTTCAGGTTTCCTCATCTGTAAAATGACTAGATAACCTTTGAGGTCCCTTCTAGGACCTAGGATACCCAGAAAAATGAAATGTGAAAATTTCTGGTCAACTAATTATTTTGCCTTGGTGATTCAGGACAACTAATCTATCTGCCTCCACACCCCTCCCATCCTCCAATTTCATAGTTTTGTCATCCTATAGATGGGATCACATTATTATATCTCATATGTAAATACAAGAACTATTCAGGATTCATTCTTCTCATTTGAATGAGGTAATGTGGTGCCATGGAAAGAGTGGTGCCCTTGGAGGCAAGTGATCTATTGGTTCTGGCATATGTAACTATGAGAACTGCAATGTTACTTCTCTTTGAGTTTCAGTGCCCTCATCTGTGAAATGGGTGGATTGGGCTAGCTAATCTCTCAGATCCCTCTCAGCTCTGATGTTCTATGATACTATGTATGAACCCCAATCTAATCAAATATATGTATATTGTGTCCAGGGCTGTGTTGGAGGCTTGAATGGACACCCGAAAGCCAAGTTAAATTTTTAGTGTGAGTATTTACACCTTGGAAATCAGTAAACATTATCAATCAGGGCTTGAGTTATTGTTTTGTTGATTGTCTAGACTTAAGAAAGTGATCAAGAAAATCCTCATAAAGCAGATTAATCCTACAAATGTTTTGTGTGAACTTTTTGTTTTTGCAATCCCACTGTTTACCCAAAATCCCAATCAGTTCTGATTGTTCCTCCCCAAAGTAAAAGATGAGCAAAATTCCACAGAAAAGTTGTATATTAGCCAAACTATGCAATACATGCTTAATCTTGTATTTTTGACAGATATTATACTAGGGCAAATTCTCATAGCATCTATAATGGCAAGGCAGTCTTCCTGAATAGAAGATTTTGGGTGCCTGTTGTTCTTTTTCTTTTTTCTAAATTATATTGATGTCTTTTGTTATCATATCACAGTCATTTCTGGATATACAACCTCAAAATACACCCAGAATCGAACCCTGTGTTATTATACCACCAACAACAAAACAAAAACCTGATACTATGATGGAGTCTGACAAAGCATGTACCACTCTGCCCTCATGGTCCCCTATGGCTCTGCCCAATGGGGAGAAGAATGTTTCCTTATCTGTTCTTTAGTACTATCACTGGTTTTTACTTTACTCAACTTCTTTTTGCTTCTTGCTTTTCCTGTATAGTCAGTCACAAGCATTGTAAAGATTGTTTTTTTCTAGTCCTTCTCATTTTACTCTGCATCAGTTGATACAAATCTTCCCATGTTTCTCTGAATTCCTCATACTCATCATTTCTTACCACACAATATTATGTTACATTTATACAGAACAATCTGTTTAGTCATTGCCCAACTGACAGTCCACCACTTTGTTTCCAGTCTTTGGAGGCAATGTGCTTCAGGGAAAGGAGTGCTAGGCTTGTGGACAGAGGATCTACATTCAGTCTCCTACTTAATAACTATGTGACCTTAGGCAAGTGACTAGAACTCAGTTCTCACTCTCTAGATCTGTTTCTTCATCTATAAAATGAGGCATCTGGACCAGATGATATCGATGACCTCTTCTAGTTTTAATTTATGAATTTTGAAAAAAAAAAGTCCTGCTATATATAATTTGGTATATATTGAATCTTTGTTTCTTTTCATTGCTCTTATGCCATTATGGAAAAAAGGGAAAGTTTTCTCACCTGGGAAGCAGCTCTTGCTAAAGACTCCGCCCTCCCCATGGCCTCTTATCTACCACTAATAAAATAAGTGAAATCACCACAAGAAAGTACCTAGGGGAATTTAAGAGTTTCTATCAAGTTAGTATAAAGACAGTTAATGAGAAGGGGAAAGAATGAACATTGAAAGGTCATCTTCGAGGAATGAGCAGCATGTAGGGTGGTGAAAAAGGATGGTGCTATCTTTCCTCTTCCTTCCTTCTTTCTTTCCTTCCTTCTTCCCCTCCTTCCCTTCTTGCCTGCCTCCTCTTCCTTCTTTCTTCCCTTTCTTCTTTCCCTTCCTTCCTTCCTCCTTCCCTCCCTTCCTTTCCTCCCTCCTTCCTCTTCTTCCCTCTATCCCTTCCTTCCTTCCTTTTCTTCCTTCCTTCTTTCCTTCCTTCCATCTTTATTTCAGACTATTTCATCCAAGCTATTCAGTGGCCACTCACAACCCCAATCCCAATACCGATTGGTACAGAAGTTTTAAGGCTTTAACCTGCTCTACTTTTCCAATCTGGGTTGGTTTGCTCCTCCTTGGTCAGCTTGGTGACCCTATGCTCCAGAAGCTCACTATACTGGTGCCAGATTCAGTGTGGACCCCTGATTGGCTTTAGCCCTACTGTGGTTAAGGACTCCTAAGCTCAGGAAATCCACCCATCCTAGCCAATTTATTCTTGGGGGGCTCTACTACAACTGACCAGTCTTTGCCATTTCAACTTACAAAAAGGACGCCTCTCACTAGGCTCCAAGAGACCTAGACAACTGTGAGACACATTTTTGATACCAATTTAAATTATTCTTCTTAGCACAGTATTAAGAATCAAAATAATTCATCAACGAAGATTAATGTGTCATCATTAGGAGAAACATGTTTTCCAGATATATTAAATCTTTCTCTCCAGAGTGTGTCATGAGATCACCACCTCTGTGTAAATATCACTTTCTATCTATTAAATATCATTTTTTATTACAAACTCAATATATTAAGACTCCTCTAATTAATATTGTCATTAAAATTTGATCTCACAAGTACCATACAAGATTTATACTGTATTTCCTTACGGAAAAGTTTTCTAAAGTATGTTTCATTCTTGTCTGAGAAAAACAGGGATTATGGAAGGAGGAAAGGAGTGACATCATTGAAGGACAAAGCTTTAAAGGAAGAATGGATCTGGAACTGGGTTTCCTTATCTGAGGAGGATGGAAGAAGCAACAAAGAGAAACTCACAAATATTATAACAGCTGACATATGTAGTTGGCTTTAAAGTCTACAAAGTGCTTTTGTACAGTGTCACACTTAACCCTCATAGTATCTCTGGGAAGGAGATACTGGAGGTCTTATCATTCTGAATGTACAGATAAGGAACCTAAGATGCAGGTTACACTGACTTGCCCAGGGTCACACAGCTTCTAAATGTTGGAGGCTGGATTCAAAGACCAGTCTCCAAGCTGATTCAAAGTCCAACTCTTTATCCATTAGCATAGAGCATTCCACTGAGTTCACTGATGCATGGTGCTTATAAGACCAAGATGGCCAGTTTCCTCGAAAAGATGTGATAATTGATTACAACTGCCACGAATCAGAAAGAATGTGGATGGCCTAGTTCGGTAATTCTTAACCTGAGGTCCATGAATTCGGTTTTTAATTTTTTAAAAAAATATTAAAATACTTTTTGGTGTAGTGCATAGAGCACTGGATTTGGAGTTGGGAAGACTGGAGCTCAAATCTTGCCTCAGATACTTACAAGCTACGCATCCCTGGGCATGGCATTTAGCCTTGTTGTTATTGAATAATTTTCAGTTGTGTCCAACTCTTTGTGACTCCTTTTTGTTGGGGTTTTCTTGGCAAAGATACTGGAGTTTGCAGTTTGCGATTTCCTTCTCCAGTTCATTTTACAGATGAGGAAATGGAGGCAAATAGAGTGAAATGACTTGCCCGGCTAATAAGTATCTGAGGTCAGATTTGTACTCAGGTCTTTCTGACTCCAGGCCCAGGGCTCTATGCACTGTGCCACCCAGCTGCTCCCATTTAACCTTATACTCAGTTTTCTCGACTGTAAAGTAATTAATCAGAGTAATTAATAAGAATTAATAAAAGCCTCTAAAGTGCTTTGCAAACCTTCATGCACTATTATGTTTTGATAACTGGAGTCCAATATAATTAGTTCCCTTTGTAATAAAGATCTGATCTTATGCAGTTAAAAACCCGATTCTGAAAAGGCGTCCCTGGGTTTCACCAGACTGCCAAAGGGGCCCAAGGCACAAGAAAGGGTGAAGAACCCCAGGGCTAGTCCACAGTCCTCTCCACTACTGGAAGAGAACAGAAAGCAACCATGATGTACTGAAAACATCTACTTCCTTATGAAAAGGACTCTGCTTTCAAGTCTTAAAGGCCACTTTGAGACAACCAAGTATCATTAAGGTAATGTGATTAAATTTAGTTTGGTACTATCAGACTAGACCTGGAATCAGAAAAAGGAGGTTCAAGTTTCATCTCTGTCACTTATTATGTGGGAGCCTGGGGAAATCATTTCATCTCTCTGAGACTCAGTTTCCCCCTCCATAAAATGGGGCTATTAATTCTTGTTGTACCTATGAGGCTCCAAGATCAATGTATGATCTTCCATTTTGCAAGCCTTCAGTGGTTCCAGAAATGTTGCTTATTATTAACTTTAAACTTGGTTGATCTGAAGCTTTTTTTTGTACCACATTAAAATGTGTTTTAAGGCAGCAAAGCAGAATGTTCCCACCACAAAACACATCAGCCTCTGAAACCATGACAACCCCTGTCATCTCAGTGGGAGAGATCTTCCAGTTCCAGGAAACAGCATGATAAGAAGATAACACAGTTGAAGCTTGATCCCATGGGTTTTGGTGGTAACTGAATTTCACTGAGCAAAGTCAATCTTGAAGGCTTAGGCTTAGACAAAATGCTTGGGTGCAAATGAATCTATTGTTTGTGAAAGCACGGGCCATCTTCCTCTGTCCTGCTGATTAAAAAAAAAATTAAAAATAGAGCTTTCTTTTAAAGAACTCTCAGAATGGGGCCCTTGGGCTGTGTCCACATGTGTTTTTGCTTCAGTATTTCAAGGTGCTCCCTTCCACAAGCACAAATTCCACCTCCTCCTCGACTTGGGGGACCGTGGCAGAAAGAAACCATAGTTGAACACTTCATTGTCCAATCTCCAACCAAATGATGAGATTCTATGGCATCAGCTAGGCAGACCATTAAACAAATTGAATGCAGGCTGGTGCCAGGCCTCTATTTAAAGCCTTTTCTCTCTGGTAGGACCTACTAGAGCACTTAGTTACACTTTCATAGCTTTAGAGTACCTACAAACTCGAATTTAATTTTTAAATAAAAATGGAAAAACCATTCTTAGCTCCAGGATCATACATAAAATAGGCACTGGCTATTGTTTGCCAATCCCTGCTCTAGAAGACTCAAGGTCACCTCTTATATGCTGACAAAGCACTGAGAGTAGGACTGTAATGGAGGTAAGTTATGTCTACACATGCAGTAAACTGTCTCAATCTTTCTCTTAGAATTGTAGTAATTCAGCTCCCTCATTCCTTACTCATACTCCTCACCAAATACTTCTTTTCTCATTATCTGAATGTTTGAGGAATCAGAACAGCCCAGATCCTTCCCCCAATCTTGTACTCACCTTACTCTGAACAGGTCCTAAGGAGCTCCAGAGAATTCATGAGCTAGGGATACTTTTCCCTTAAAAATCCATATTTCAAAAATATGAAAAATACATTTTGGTTATTTTAAGTAAATGTAGCTTTTTTGTCAGAAAGGAAATGGATATAGATTTCTTTTCAGCAGAAAGGCTAGCAGAACCAGAACAATATATTTAATGACTACAAGATGTAAATGAAAAGATAAATGGAGCTGAACTCAGGACTAATCAAATTTCTATGTGCCAAGCACAATCAACAAGCACCTACAATGTGCCAGGCACTGTGCTGAGCTCTGAGGATACAAAGATAGGCAAAAACATTACCTGCCCTCAAGGAGCTCTCATTCTAACGGAAGAGGCAATGTATAGGTATAGAAAACATATAAATTGGAGGTAATCTCAAAAGGAAAGGATAAGCAATAGCAGGCCTGAGAAAGGCCTCTTGAAGAAGGTGGGATTGGAGGTGAGTCTTGAAGGATGCCAAGGAGGTGGGATAAGGATGGAGAGCATTCCAGGCTCAGGGGACAGCCAGCAAAAAGGCCTAGAATGGGCCTTTTGTGTCTGAGGAAGGGCAAGCAGAGCAATGTTGCAAGATCATAGCATATGTGGAATAGAGTCAAATGTGAGAAGACTACAAAGGTAGCAAGGAGGCAGGTTCTGAAGGGCTTTAAAAGCATAGTATAAAAAGTCCATAGTGGTCCTGATGGGGTTTAGGTTCTGGGAACCCCCTTGAATCTTCCCACTTGAGGAAGCATTTGCCCAACGCTATAAGCCTTTCATTATCACTAGGCCCAAATCTCTGTTACTCTTAACCTATCCTAGCCCTCCATTGTCTAGTTACTTCCCACCGTTGATCCTGTCAAAATATCTATATCCAAATCTGTTTCCCTTAAACTAGCCTAGCCCTCCATTATCTGTCATCTCCAGGTATCCTTCAGCTATTTCCTACCTTTAATCCCATTCCTGGAGTCTGACCTCAGTCCCATCAAGATCCTCTTTAGATGCCTCCTCAATATCTTCCCCAAACCCGTCCTCCAGACCATACCTAGATCCCTCCCACAGTCTTTCTGTATATAAGATCCATCTTGCCTCCAGGAAGGTACTGAGATCCAATCTAGTGCAGACTCACTCTGTGTCAGATTGTTCTGGCCCTCTTGAGTCGAATTCATTTGGCAAGACCTGGCGTGTTGGTATTTTGGGGTCTTGGCACTCCTAAACACCAAACCTCAGCAGTCCCAGAGAACAGGTACAAAACTGACTTCCCTTCTGTCAGAGGTGGGAAACTACCAGGACAGCACGGTACATACAGAGGCAGATATGGTCACTAGATTGAGCAGTTTTGCTTACTGCTTTTTCTTTTTCAAGGAGAGCGAGAAAGTGGAGGAGAATATTTCCACAGAATATATTGTACAGTACAAAAAAGAGATGCCTGGCACATAGTAGGTGTTCAATAAATGGGGTAGCTAGGTGGCAGTGGCTAGAGCACTGGGGTTCCAATCAGGGAGACTCATTTTAATAAGTTCAAATCTGGCCTCAGATACTTACTAGTTGTGGGACCCTAGGCAAGTCACTTTACCCTATTTGCCTCAGTTTCCTCATTTGTAAAATGAGCTGGAGAAGGAAATGTCAAACCACTCCAGGATCTTTGCCAAGAAAACCCCAAATGGGGTCCCAAAGAATTAGATATGACTGAACAACAACAAAATATATGTTTACTGAATGCTCTGAATGAAAGTTAGAGACCAAAGGTCGTTAAGTAGCTTCATACCTTCTTCTGTTTACCAAATAGATGATAATGTTGCTTTGCATCAGAGGCAAAATCACATTCACAGTTGAAACTCATTCAGATACCACCTTGAATCTTAAGCTGTCACATTTAAATCAGTTGAACCCTTAATCATATTCCAGATCATGTCTTTATATTAAAGGCAGCAAGTGTTTTCTCTACTTTAATCCGCCCAATTCATCACTGCATTCCCTCCACCCACTACTACCCTTTTCTTAATCTAGGTGAGTCATTCATCTTTCCCATAAGATTTATGTGCTGGGTTTAAAAAGTAGAAAATAGAATCTTATCAGTTATTTTGCGTTCATTCTTGGGTTGTTAGTTTGGGCATTCAGAATCTCTCATTTTAATTAGGAAAGCCATTCTACCTGAATGAAAAGGGTACCTTTCTCTGGAGATAGAGAATGTACGTAATTCATTTGCATTTCTGATTGCTTTCCTTTCAAAACAGGAAAAGCTAGTTTAAGAATAAAGATGAAATTGCTCCAAGCAGGATAGGAAACTCCCCAAAGCCCCAGATTAGGCAAGCACTGATGCCTAGTTAATAGCTATTATGAATGGTTTCCAATATGGCATCCAAAACCCTACTAGGTCAGTGGAGCCATCTTTTGGGTCTATCACATGCTCAAGGCTTTCTTCAGAAGACGGGAGACCCAGAGCTGCTTCCTGTACCTGATCAAATCGTTTATAAATATATTCTGGTTTTTGGAAGGGTGATGCGTGTGTGTGTATATATGCATATGTGTGTGTGTGTGTGTGTGTGTGTGTGTGTGTAAATACATACATGGACACATATAATTTTATTTTCTATTCTCCTTTTATTTATGTTCCTTCAGAAGGCCTGCATTCTTATGGCCACCTGGACATAGTGAACATAGGTCACCTGAATGCTGGTTTAAGAGAAAGCTCCCAGTAGCAGGAAATGAGTGATCTGGGCCCTCTGAGGCCTACGAGCACAGTACAGCTCTCCTTCCTCAGCCCCCACAAGTTTCTCAACAATTCCTGGAAGAGTGCTTGACACACAAGAGGTGAGTAAGGAAGGTTTGTTGTACTGAATTAAACACCATGGAGCTACCTGCTTGCAAAAGTTGAGAAGACTGGAAGAAGGGAGTGGGGGAAGTTTTCATGACCTCCCCCAGGTATCTCAACAGGAGAAATATAAATTGTGTGACCAAAGGCTTAGAAACCCCCAGGCCAGGAGTAGGGAACCAGTGGCCAAAGGATTTTGTCGAAAGACTTCACTTAAGGATCTAGAAGGCCCCTCCTGGCCTCAAGGTCACAGGTTTCCCACCCCTGCCCCAGGCACTGCAATAGCAGTTCCAGAGACCAAGCAGGTAGAGCAGTAATCCACCGAGGTCTTGTCAAAAACTATTTTTATTATAAAAAACAATCATATTGTTTGGGATGAAAAAAACCTCATCCAAAATTTAATAAAAAAACACAGAGATCTCTTAGGCTAAGACCAGGAATTTATTCTATCCCCGGGGAGAAGAGGGCGGTCTTCCCCGTGACTCATCATGAGAGAGGGGGACACAATGTGTGGCAAACAAAGTTTTGAAATCCTAACACAGCAGGGTCGTATTTCCCCCATTGTCCCTCACTCCCATTGGTTGGGGGAGCTATCTCAGGCTGTCCCTGACTCCCACTGGCCAGGAGGAGGGGCCCCCAGAGGAAGGAAAGCAGACAAAGGACTGAAGGTGGAGTGGAAAGACCCCTTGAAAGGGCTGGCTGCTGATTGACAGCAGCGATGGAGGAAGAAGACGTAAGTTAACGATCCAAAACTGCCTGAGAAGTTTGTACTCCCCCCAGACAACATTATCTACACTTGTTGTATTTTATTTACTTCGTTAAATATTTTTCAGTGACATTTTAATCTGGTTCAGGCCTCACTTGACACCTCTAATGTAGAGAACTTATGTCAAAATGCTCCCCAAATGGCTCCTAAATGTATGGGGATCAGAGGCTATAGAACTGGGAGGGACCTTGGAGACTGAAAGCAAGTCCCTCTTTTTCCCCAAGAGGAAACTGATCCAAAAGGGTTTAAAAGATTTGTCAATGGGTTAGAAATGAATTTAGGTTTAAAATTTAGGGTCAGAAACTAATTTAAGGTTAGGGTTAATTTGCCATTTTAATGCAGGTTTGGCTTCCTTCAGAACTCATCTCAAATCCTACCTTTTGCAGAAAGTCTTTCCCAAACCCTCCCTACCATTCGCCCACCCCATGTCTCTGCTTTCATGTTACCTACTGCCTACTCTGAATATGTCTTGTTTGTAACTGATGGTCTGACTGAGGTCCCTTGACTACAAATCCACTGCTCATTCATTCATGTACCAATGAATGTAAATTGCCTACTCTGTGCCTAGTACTGTGAAACTTTTCTAATTGAATATTCTTTGAAATAAAGGCAAACTGGCAATTCATTTCTCATAAATAATGTCAGTTTTTTAAAAAAATAGTGCATTTCCTTATATCTGACATTCATTTGAAAATGGTTTTTATATTTTCAATTTTATTATAGTTCATGCCTGTGCACATATTTCATTTGAAAACATGGGCATTTGCTAATTCCTACCTTGAGGAGAGGATGGATGGAATTTCTGTTCTGCCCCTTTCCCACCATTCACACTTAATAACACACTTGCAGACAGATATATTCATAAAGTTCCTCTCAGGGCAGGTTAGACTTTCAACATAGTCCTTTCAAAGTATAAGAGAGATGTCACACATGTGAACTATTTCAAAGTAAAGATAATTATTTCTAGGTTAAATTATACATTTAGCTATGATCGATCTCCTTTAGTCATTCTACATTGATAGGACAAAAACGAGGAAAATTTAACCTACATTTATTAAGGGTCTGCTAAGAATAAGTCCCAGGGTACAGAATCCAAACAGATAGCCAAAGGATGGCCGTACTGGGGGAGGGCCTGGGCCACCTAACACACGGGAGAGATTGAAGATGGGGCATAGACAGACAAAGCAAGGGAGAGATTGCAGTGGTAAACTCCGGGAGGAGACAGAAACAGATGGGATCAAGGGCATAGGTAGAGGGACTGGTCTTGGCAACAAGGAGGGTTACCATTTCTAAAGAGAAAGCAGTAAAGGAGCAGAGAATTGAAGAAATCAAGGGGTTTGAAGGTGTTGCATAGAGGAGAGAAGGGTGCTTGTGGCAGGTGGCCTGTACTTCATAAGAAAAGTAGCAGACAACTGCAGAGAAGATTGAGAAAGAGAAGTTTGCTAAGAATGAAGGAGGGAGCATGATAGACATTATGGAAAGGGAGGGCAGAGGAAAGGGGCTGGTTGTCAGTAAATAATAATTATAATAGTTAATACTTACATAGCATTTTACTACATGCTGGGCACTGTGCTAGGCACCTTACAATCATTATCTCATTTGATCCTCACAATCACCCTGGGAGATAGAGGCTATTATTCCCATTTTTCAGATAAAGAAACTGAGGAAATCTCAAACCTATCACTCTGCTTCTCTGGGCCTCAGCAAAGGAGCATTTATGAAGTGCCTAATAGAAGACAAGGGGCTCAAGCTATAACCTCTAAGGCCCCTTCCAGTTCTACTACAGCAAGCTCCCAACCAAGGCTAGAATGCCTTCTTCAGAATGGCTGAGGTAACTATCCAACTGTTTGCTTAAACACTTCCAATCACAGGGCACTAACTACTATAAAACAGTGGTGTCCTATTGAGCCAAAATCTGCTTCCTTGAAACTTCTACATTTTGTTCCTAATTCTGCCCTGATATAAGGGAATAAGAAATCATCTAAACCAAAGGCCTTTCAACTAAAATAAAAGGTCTCCAAATAAACTATTTTCTAAGGGAATGGCATAGAACAGGCAGCAGCTACAACATGGCAAAGAGTCAAAGAAAACCCTTTTAAAGTGATCACTACCATACAATCTGATTGAGCTGGCTGGAAGAAGAAGATGGGCAGAAGCAGGTAGCTGTGAGAGCAGGACTGCTCTTGGGAAGAGGATGACTAGAAGGGGGCAGGGGAAGGAGGTGTGAATCTGCTATATGGATATGCCAGTTGGTTGGAGCCAGGGGCCTGCCATAATGGAGGGTCCCACTGGTGCAGCATGCATTCCTTTGCCAAATGATAAGGTGGGAGGGAGAGATAGATGTTAGGAGGCATTCATACTAGAGGTCTTGGTTCCCCTATGACTCAACTTACAGATGGCTTCAGCTGAAAAGTGAAATGCCAAGATGGTAGGGATTGAGGTAGACCCAGAAAGTAGGCCAATCATGATCTTGGGTCTGTATCAGATCTGGTATCTGAGGCCATGGTCCTCTGAACAAATCCACCTACTGTGTGAGGTCCCAAAAGAGTAAATACTAGGTCTTTGCAGTTCCAGGTCCTGGTGTCTGGGATAGGCTGTTAGAGCTCTCAGCATCCAACAGAATACTGCATTGTTAAGGACTCATCAGTAAGGAATTGAACAACTTAACTGCTAACACTTATTTGCAAGAACAGAATTAATCTTAAAAAGAGCTTTAAACCATGTTGTAGAAACATGGTAGTTCTGTCCCCAAAACTATCACTTTTCACATACTTCACAAATGCTGCCTCAATGCAAGGGGAGCCTTACCTAATAGAACTTTCTCAGAACTGAGCAAAAAAGACACCAAAATACCACATCTCTCCAGGGAGACAGGCAACAGAACAGATCCCTTATGGTCATCACTCTCTGCAAGCAGGATCTCCAGAAACCAGAGAGTTTTTCTTTCAAAAATCAGTAAGCACTCAATAATTGTATTCTAAAAAAGAAGGCACAGGAATTGCTTATCTGTATACAAGTTTTTCAATTTTATGTAATAGATATTCATTATTTTGAAGCTAATTACCTTTTTTCTCTCTTGTTTACAGATGAACACTGTTTCTGCTCCTTTCTGCTCACACAACTGAAAGATCTACACAATAATAAAGCAGGAGTGTTTATGTGCATTCGTCAAATTTTAGTCCAACTTCTCTTTCTTTAAAGAGGATTGCTTTACTTACATTAGCAGCTTCACGTGTTTCCAAAGGTTTTCCATCATCTCCATATGAAAATATATTCACTAATACCTTGAATGAACTCAAATTGCATTTTCTGCATTATTAAGCCACAACATACAACTTTCATTTTCTGCAGCTAAGTGATCGTTCCTTTCTTCCCACTTCTCTCTTGGAAGGCTTGGGGGAAAGTTTGTATTATGTGATTTATCTGGGGTTGGAGTCAAATGAATTTAGTCCCATAAGAGTTTCATTATTATACTCTTTCTCAAATGATAACCAAAATGAGAAACAAACTTCTAATGAATTACACTTTTTAACAGGAAATTCCAGCACCTAGATATGGAGAATCATATTTCTTAAGAGAGCAGACAATGTGACTATATTTTAATGGGAATTATTATTGATTTCTCTTATCCTACCTCTTAAGTCTATATTACCATCACTAACATGACCCCTCCTCCTCCTTCCAATTCATGCATACCAAATCAATCCTTGGGGAGTTGTTCTTAACTAAAACATGAGGCAGCTAGGTGGTGCTGCAGTGGATAGAGTGCTAGGCCTGGAATCAGGAAGACCTGAGATCAAATCTGGCCTCAGACACTTACTACCTATGTGACCCTGGGCAAGTCACTTAACCTCTGTTTGAAATAGCAAACCACTTCAGTGTTTTTGCCAAGAAAACCCCATGAACACTACGGTCATAAAGAGTCAGACGTGACTGAACAGCAACAAAGCATGAGAAACAGCAAATAAATAGGAACTGTTATTTCCTGCTATTTCCTAGCTCTCCTTGCTTATTACGTTCTATTTTACTCTAGGTATCAAATATTATAAAATTCTATTGCAGGCTTTTTCAGAACCTCAATAGAAATGCTGATACTTCAAAAGAGCCCGGAGGAATAGGGGTAAAAAACACAAAACAAAATACACAGTAAGACACAGTGCTCAATGAGAAAACGAGAACTTACACCAAAGCATTAGGCCTCCAAATCACACAATTAAAAATAAATTTAAGAAAGAAAACTCAGTGAATCCCGTAGGAACCTTCAAGGTTTCTAATGTATTTCATATTCCTTTGTGGAACAAGTTCTATTAACTTGCTCTTGTTTTTTGAGAAAAGAATTAGCCTCTCAGTTTTATGTGGGTCTCTCTGGATTTGGAAACAATGAACCGGCCCAAAGATCCTTGGTCCTGGTTGATGTCAGTTTGAGCAATTTGATCAAAACACATTACCTTTAAATGTTGTATTTATTAACAGGTTCAAAGTATGCCTGAATGTTCTTGACATCTCTGCTTATCCTAGTCTAATGGATGGGGAATCACATGAGCTTGGTAGGAGGTTGTCTCAGCTACATCACTGACTTGGATAATTTATATTAAACACTTTAGAGAAATTTGGAAAAATATGATAGACTGGTCCAAACACTCTCTAAAGCAATCTGGAAGCATTATAAGAAGAGACTACAGAATTTGAAGGCATATAAAAGGGGCGAAGGGAGCTAAAGGAATATGTGATACACCCTGATCAAGTCCATGGAAAAACAACAAAAGGAAAATGATTATTATATTCTCTCAGAAAGAAGGGAGGCTAAAGGTAAATAGGTTAGATGGAAATGGGAGGGATTGAAATGGGGAAAGAAAGAAGGAAATCTCCACTCAACTTGGTGAGGGGGAGGAGAAGCGAAGAGCATTCCCTTGGAAAGAGATATGTCTATATATCTGTATCTATATCTATCTGTCTGTCAGTCTGTCTATCTACCTATATTCTGTAATGGGAGATGGACATTTTCCAATGGGTCTAATCTGGAAGAGCTGTTACGCAGGGAGAATGCTTTCTCTAAAAGAGTTTGTGCATCCATGGACAGTTCTGCTTCAGAAGGGAAAGGGAAGTTTCTAGGAGCAGCCAGCTTATAGAAGGATGGGAAAGCATGGAATCAGAGAGAAGGCTGCATTTCAAATAAGAAAGAAAATTATTTTCAGGCAGGCTGGGGGTAGAATTGGATCACTGGATTCCATGGAAATTCCTACCCTGGGGCAATGCTTCTGTACTCTTTATATATTTCATGAATTGATGCTCCTTAAGAGTGAAATGCAACTGGAAAAAAAAAAGACATTTGAAGGCAAGATCTACAAAGGCAAATTGATTAAAAGAAGGAACTTGAACTTAATATATTAGAAGCTTTAATTCATAAAGGAACACAAAGAGGCTAAAGAAGGTACATAGACCATGAACCAAAGAGTAAAAGTTTAGAATAGACAGAATGGAAAAAGAATTAATAAAAAGAGCAAGGCAAATTAATTCTTAGGAAAAAGTTTACAAAAAGAAAAAAAGCTAGCCAAAATAAGCTGTTGGAGTAGATGGGAAAGGAGGGAGGAGAAAAAACGAAGAATTAGGTAAATAAAAAGAAATAAAGAGAAAACAATACACTAAGTAAAGCTCCAAAACTAGGCATAAAGTGGACAAATATTCGGGGAAGAAGAATTAAGGGCAAAGGGAAGAGAACCTGCTAGAATAGGGTTGCCTTAAAGTAGAATAAGTAAAACTAGTCATGAGGACAAATTATTATTATTATTATTATTATTATTATTATTATTATTATTATTATTTTGCTTTTTGGAGGGAGAGGACAGGGCAATTAGAGTTAAGTGACTTGCCCAAGGTCACACAGCTAGTAAATGTTATATGTCTGAGGCTGGATTTGAACTCAGGTCCTGTTTCCAGGGCTGGTGCTCTATTCACTGCACCACCCAGCCGCCCCAAGGACAAATTATTCACTTAAAAGAGGAAGAGGAACAAAAAAACTTTGATTCAGAAAAACAAAACAATACAAAAGATCCAAATGAAGGGAACCATAAACCTAATTCTCATAACTTGAAAGTGGATGAAAAATGGATTAAACAATCCAAAAAAATGAAAGAGAATGACAGATTGACTAAGGAGAGAAAAACTCATAATCTACGGCTTACAAGAAACACATCTAGGGGGCAGGTAGGTGGTGCAGTAAATAGAGTACCAGCTCTGGAGTCAGGAGGACCTGAGTTCAAATCCAGCCTTAGACACTTAACACTTACTAGCTATGTAACCTTGGGCAAGTCACTTAATTCCAATTGCCCTGCATTCCTTCCTCCAAAAAGGAAATAAAAGAAAAGAAATATCTAAACAGTAAAAACATGACAGGTGGAACAAAATTTATTATGCAGTGTGTGAATCAAAAAAATAGAAGAGCTGCAATCATGTTGATAGACAAAGCAAAAACAATAATTAACAATATAAATGGAAATAAACAAAGAAATTACATTATGCTGAAAAGAATCCTAGATGACAAACCAGTGATAATATTAAACTTATATGTTCCAAATGGCATAGTGTCTAAATCTATGAAGGAAAAATTAAGTTAATTGCAAGAAGATATACACAGTTACACAACAACAGGACACTTTAATGCTCTTCTCTAAGGACAAATCTCACCATGAGAGAAAAAGAAAAATATAGAATAGGACAAATTAGTAGAAAAACTAGATTTAAAAGACTCATGAGAGGGGTAGAGCCAAGATGGTGGCGTAGAAGCAACAAGGTTCCTCAGCTCCCACATAGCCACCTCAAATATCCAGAAAATATGACTCTAAACAAATTTTAGGGCTCCAAAACTCACAAAAATACAGAAAAACACATCTCTCGCTGAAGGCAGTTCGGCAGGAAGGGCTCATGACAGCACGCTGGGAGCCGAAACCAGCCCAGCCTAAAACCTTGGCTTGGCACTGGGGTGGCCAGGACTAGCTGCAGCTGGAGCTTTCAGGAGAGTGGATCAGCAGCAGCTGTGGCAGTTTCCAGAATTATCAAGCTATAAGAAACAAGGACTAAGTGAAAGGTCAGTGGAACTCAGCTAAATTTGGGGGAGAAAAGTGGTCTGGCAAAACTGCCTCCAGGGCAAGAAAGCAGCAGAAGCTGTGGCCCTGCAGCCATCTCCACGTGGCTGCTTCAGAGCTCCTGGCCTGCAGACTGCAGGGGGGCCAAGTGATTGTTCAGAGGCTAAGTGCTCTTGCATTAAGCTTCCTGGATCCAGATCATGGTCTTGGGTGGTGGTCCTGGGGTACATTTTCAGTGAGCCAAAGCTGGTGGGGGCTGCAAAAAAATGGCAGCCTCCTAATAGCTCTGGCAGCTGTGAAAACCACAGTGATTTGGGACAGAGCTTTCCCTTCTGGAAGCAGAGTTCCACAGA
>CM053582.1:45758495-45788823 GCA_028627135.1 Pseudochirops cupreus | reverse complement strand
AGCCGAGCTGACTTTAGTGGGAAGTATCTTTGTGTGTGTTTTGGAGTTCTAGTATTGGTTTAGAGTCCTATTTTATGGGTATTTTGGGGTGGCTATGTGAGAGCTGCGATATGTTGCTGCTGCTATGCTGCCATCTTGGCTCTGCCCCCCGATTATGTATTTATATATCAATATATTATAATAATTAATTGTTAAGTATGAAAGACCAAGAAGCAATCCAGTACATGGGAGATTGTTGGATTGCTGCTGCTGCTGTTGAGAGCTATCCCTAAGGACAGTTTTAATAATGGTTAGCAGATACAGGCTCAGGAAAGGGAGGAAATTCACCCAAGATCTTTGTGCAAAAACTCTGGGAGCCTACCTGCCGAGGACTAACAAAGGAATTGACTGGTGCCTGGGGACTCACATGTAATGGTCAAATGTATCTGTAATTTTTTTCTATGACAAATGTAAATTAATGGTTTCTCATTTTTTTAAAGGCTATGATGGTAGTGGATGTGATTGACTAGTAGGGGAAGAGGACAGAGGCTTGTGGGATTCACCCCCAATGAGACTACCTTTTTAAAAAAAAGTAATTAATTTTTAGTTTTCAGCATTCACTTACAAAAGATTTTGAGTTCCAAATTTTCTCCCTCACCCCAAGATGGCATGCAATCTGATATAGGCTCTACATATACATTCATATTAAACATATTTTCCCTTTGGGACTACTATTTTTAAAGTCTTTTTGGACTAGCATATGCCTCTGTAAATGTTTTGGTGACATATATATTTTAGATAACAAGTTATTACTTCTCTCTCATACTTGTTAAGTGTGAGAGATAGTGTCTAGAGTTGACTTTGGAGTCAAGAACAAGTGACTTCAAATCCTGCTACTGCTGCAGTCATATACTGGCTGTATGATCCTGGGCAAGTCACTTAACTGATCTCCCAGTGCCCCAGATAACTTTCAGGGTATAATTTGCTGACTTGTTGACTATCTGCCTTCTGCAGGCTTCCTGTTCAGATGATGAAATTACAGGCCTGATTTTTTAAAATGTATACATTAAGTTTTAGAGGATTTTCTTTTTTACTGCACTGAAATGATCCATACATGAAAACTGAATGTTTAAACAATTATTTAAGTCATCTTTTAATTCTCATGTAAATTTCTAGGCCAGTTAATTCCCATGATAATGATTTTTAGATAGAATATGGTTTTTTTTTAGTAAAAATTACTAATAAATAAAAGTACACATGATTTGGGGGGATTAGTCTTTTACCTGGCTAACTTATTTTTGTCTCAATTTCTCATTGACGGTTGGATTGTCTAGATATGCTATTTGTAAATAATGATATTTTGATCTTTTTATTTCCATTAATCCCTATGCAGATAGTATTCTTTTTTTCTTGTCTTTTTTTTCAATTGCTGTAATTTCCAGGGCAATGATTAATAGAAAATGTTACAGCGGGCATTCTTGTGACACTTTTTAGTGTGAATGCTTCAAATGTTTCTCCGCTGCATGATATTTTGGCTCTTGATTTAAGGCAGATACTTTTTTTTGTATCAGGGTGAAATCCCTTCCTTTCTATCATTTTTCTCTATTGGAGGGAGCTTATTATTTGACAAACATTGAAATCCTGAGTTCAAAATAAACCACCCTCTCTCAGGAGGGATGGAGGCACCTCACCCCAACTGTTCAAATTAGGTCCCTTTTGTTCACTCACTCTGGTGATGAAGGTCCACCACCCCAAAGCTGGAGATTGCGCTTTTTGGGGTCACTGTCCAGTGGGCAGCTCTCCACCCTCTGCCCAACTTCCATGGAATTACTTACCCATTTTGGTCCCTATTCTCTTTCTGTGACTGTTAATGATGCTATTAAAGGACATGTTTCCAAATGAACAACACTTTGATTCCTTTGAGCTTACTGTAAATCATAAATCTGGAAAGGAACTTCAAAGGCCATCTAGTCCTACCCTGGTACTTGACAAATGAGGAAACTGAGGGCCGGGGAAGTTAGGTAACTAGGTAGTACAGTGGTTAAAACCTGAAATCAGAAAGTTGTTGTTGTTTAGTCATTTCAGTCATGTCTGACTCTCCATGACCCCACATAGAGTTTTCTTGGCAAAGATACTGGAGTGGTTTGCCATTTCCTTCTCCAGCTCAGTATACAGATGAGGAAATTAAGGCTAATAGCATTAAGCTACTTGCCTGGGGTCACACAACTGGTAAATTTCTGAGGCTGCATTTGAACCTAGGAAGACAAGTCTTTCTGGTTCTAGGAGTGGTATTCTGTCTACTGTTCCCCCTAGCTGCCTGGGAATCAGGAATCCATGAGTTCAAATGGGACCTCAGATGCTCACTGGCTGTGTGACCCTGGGCAAGTCACTTAACCTCTGTTTGCTTCAGTTTCCTTATATGTAAAATTAGGGACATAATGACACTGACCTCTCAGAGTTGTTGTGAGTATAAAATGAGATGATATTTGTAAATGCTTAGCACAGTGCCTGACGCATAGTAAGTGCACATAAATGATAACTATTCTTATTATTAAGTTAAATCATTTATGCAAAGTCATCAGAGATAAGATTTCAATCTGATCCTCTGACTCAAGAGCCAGTCTTCTTTCCACTGTACCATACTGCCTCCCAGAGAGCATATTACTCTGATTTCAAATACTGAATTAAGCAAGTTGATAAGTATTTGATTTGGTTGCAGGGTTAAATATGCTGAATTAGAAATCCCTTTAAATCAAAAGTTCTTAACTCAGGGTCCCAGAACTTTTGTTTTCTTTTGGTTTTAATTTTGTAAACTGTATTCATTGTAATCGATTTTATTTATATTCCTCTGGAGTTTAGTTTTTGCATTTAAAAATATTATTCTGAGGAGTCCAAATTCTTCTCATTAGACAGCCAAATGGGTCCTTGACTGCTCAGATCTTAAGAACTCCTACTCCAAATGAATGCAATGTGTATAAGCTGGTCTGGAAATTCCCAGATGTCATTGTGTTCCCATTTCAGTATGTTTTAGTCTAATTCTAACCCAAGCCATAATATTATAACACATAAAACTTTACCTTAACCAAGAAATTGAGAGGGATTTCAAAAATCTTAAAATTAAATCATCATTTGCACGTGAGTTATAATTGCTGTCCAGAGACATTGAAAATGTAACCCAGTCTACCTTACTTTTGCTTCTTTAAGCATCCCTTTACTGTTTGATAAACATAGGCGTAGAATATATCAGCACAGCTTCCATTTTCCTTATCTGATTAGTGCCTACAGCTATAGGGTTTCTATGAAAACTATTTCATCCACGAATTACATTGGGCCAGGGACTTAGAATTAAGGATATAGGAACAATATTAAGATGTCACGTAGCCCATTTTCTGCTTGGGGCATAACTCATTTAAACCATCTCATAGAAATAGAAGACTTCCAGAGGAGATTCACTCCAGCCTGCTCCCCTCAACTAATAATCTAAACTATCCCCAAATACTTCCCACTAAAATGGAATATGTCTTGACATATTCGGTTTTCACTGCTTTTCTTTTGTTTTACTACAGGGGACATCAGAAATCCTCAGTCACTCAGACATTTAAATAATAGAATTGTTATTGACATGTTCACATGAAGACCCAGTTGACACCCCTCTGTAATTGAATTAGAAGAACATTAAGGTAGAGAATTGTGTTTTTCTGTTCGTGTCCCCTTGGTACCAAAGATATTACTGTGTATGCAAGGGAGCACATTAAGTGATGTTTCATTCTTTATCATCACTGGCTGCTGTGCATGACTTCCTACTATGCCATCTTGATGTGTGCCATTTATGAACTAAAGTCAAAAGAAGTCACAGAACTTCATCATTTGAGAATTGCAAGGAACCTTTGCAGCCATCTAGCCCAACCCACACATGAAAGGTGTGTGTATCATACACAACCCAGTGTATTATAACCAAGAAGTGATTTTCTTTCCTCTGCTTGAAGACCTCCAAATACCGAGAACTCCCTACCTCTCTAGCAGCCCAGTCAGTTTTTGGACAGATCTGATTTCTAAAAAGTTATTCCTGACATCGAGCCCAAATTTACCTTTTTTGCAACTTCCCCCCACTGCTCCTGGTGCTGGTTTCTGGGGCCAATTAGGACAAGGCTAATCTGTCACCCATGTGACAGCCTTTCACATATTTGAAGACGGTTTTCATGATGTCTCCCCTGAGACTTCTCTTTTCCAGGCTGAACATGCCTGGTTTCTTCAACCTCTCCCTGTATATCATGGACTCAAGACCCTGTACCATCCTGGTTGTGTTCCTCTGGACCAATCCAATATATTAGTACCCTAAAACTGTGCTTCCCAGAACTGAACATGATACTTCAAATGAGTTCTGACAAGGACAGAGTACAGTTGGACTATCACCTCCCAATTTCCAGAAGCCATGCTTTTGCTAATGTAGATCACATCAGCTTCTCTGGCTCCTATATCCAACTGCTGATTCCTACTGATCCTGTAGTTCACTAAATCCCCAGATCTTTTTTAGAACTGCTCTCCATGCCTTACACTTGGGATACTGATTTTATTGCACCTAAGTGCAGACTTTACATATATCTCTATTGAACTTCAGCTTAGTAGATTCAGCCCAAAGCTATAGCTACAGCTTTGCCTGACTCTCTAATCCACTGTATTAGCTAGCCCTGCCAGCTTTGAATGAAATTTGGCTGAAAATTTGACCAGCTTTGCCTTTATGCAAATCATTGATAAAAATATTAAATAGCCCAGGACCAAGGACAGATCCCTGAGGTTTCTTCACTGGAGACCTCCTGCCAATACTAACATCTAAATATTAACTACACTTTGTATCTGGCTATCTGACTGGTTTCAAATCTGTCTGATTATATTATTGTCTAATCCATATGTATCCATTTTCTACAAAAGAATAGTAGGAAATATTTTATCAAAAGCTTTGCATCAATCTAGGTAAACTGCATCCACAGCATTTCCCTCATATACTAATTTAGCAATCCTTAAAAAAAAAAAAAGGAAATGCAGGTGGTATGAGCTGACCTGCTCTTGATGAAGCCATCCTGGTTCATTGTAATAACCATTTCCCTTTCTAGATGTTTGCTAATTCTAGTATTTCTCCAGGAATCATAGTAAAACTTATTGGCCTAAAGTGTGCAGACTTGGTTGTAGTTCCATTTTTGAAAAATGGGATTAAATTTGCCCTTCTCTAACCTTGTGATACTTTTCCCATTTTCTATAATCTTTCAGATGTCACTGACTTGGGGTTCAGACCTCCTACCTGCCAGTTCTTTCAGGACCCAAGGGTGTAGTTCATTTGTGTCTGTTGGTTCAAACTCATCAAGGGGAACTGGATGCTCATTTATTAGCTCCTGATTTATCCCAAGTATAGTCATTTTGGTTGTCATTTCCAGGATACAGGTGAATCCTCTCTTGATTGAGAAGAAATGTATAGACATTTTAATTCAACAAGCACTTATTGAGTATGCAATATTTGTTATACACTGTGCTAGATTTTGAAATTTGGAATTGATTAAACAGTGTTTTATGTAAACCAAAGTACCAACCAAATGAATTATGTGCTAAGTGGAGGTTGCTGCTTTTAGTTCCAACTATTAAAAAAAAAAACCATGCCGTAATAGAGAAGGAAAGGTGTTGTTCCAGGTACACAGAACTTAGACAATACCAAAAAACAAACTGACTCTTTATATTTCATGCAACATTTCACTTTAATAACAATATTTTACACAATATCTACACATCACATAAGTTTCCATTGAAGATACATAAATACAATAAGTAGTGGATAACTGATATAATCTTACAATGAAATCGTGTTGGATTTGGATTTGAGCCCAAGCTCTGCCACCTCCCACCTGTGTGACCTTGAGAAAGTTTCCCCTCATGGTCTGTTTCCACATCTGTCAAATAAGTCATTTGGACTAATGACCTCTCAGGTCCCTTTCCACTGCTCATAATCCTATAGTCTTGCTAATTGGAGTAGTTTTGGAGGATAGGTAAAGTCAAGATACCACCAAAGCAAACCTTTTTCTTTAATCTCACCATTTCAGAGAAGACTATTTTATAACCAGTGAACAAATATACCTAGCTATAGTTATTAATCTAACATTAGTATTGGAGTCATCAACATGTTAAATATTTTTCCCATTATGTTTTACTGGATGTTTATCCAATTTGGTAGCATAGTGGATAGAGTGCTGAACTTGAAGTCAGGAAAACCTAATTTCAGATCCAAATGCAAACACTCCCTAGCTCTGTAATTCTAGGTAAGTCACCTACCCTTTCTCTAAGTTTGCTCTTTACAAAATGGATATTATGATAGCACCGACGTTCCAGGGTTGTTGTGAGGATCAAAAGATATCTATAAAGCACTTTGCAAACCTTAAAGCAATATAGCTATCATTATTAATATGGTGAGCACCAGACCTGGAGTCAGGAAGTCAGTCCTAAGTTCAAATCTGGTCTCATACACTTCCTAGCTCTTTGACGTCCAGCTAGTCACTTCACCTCTGCCTGCCTTAATTTTCTCATCTGTAAAATGGGACAGCAACAATAGCACCTATTTCTCAAGGTTGTTGTGAGGATCAAATGAGATAACACTTACAAAGCACTTTCCAAACATTGAACATCTATACAAACACCAACTAATAACATTAGTATTGTGAACCTGTTAAATGATATTCAAGTGGTTCTTTCTAAGGACACCTATGACAACAACAAACAATCTTCTCCAACCTTTATTTCATCTGTTCAGCCTTTGTGTTATTACCTCCCTATACATGATAGAGATGTAAATAAGCAAGAGAAAGATGACAAAGAAATCGTCCAGAAACCCCAGAATCCCAAACAAGCCTTCAGGAACCAAATCCAAAGGTGATATCAGGTAGAAAAAGGCTCCCACTAAACACAGGACGATCCTGATGCGAAACATCCAGAAAAGTCCACCCACTGAAAACAGTTCCCGGAATGCATGCCTTAGCAGAGTGGGGAGATCCAAAAGTCTATCCATAATAGACCGGGGCTGCCCCGAGAACCTTCGGTTGTAGTCATGAATATCTTGATGTAAACGCCGGGCATCAACAGAATGGGCATCTTCACCAAACACAGGAAATAGCAAAGTCACAGTTTGTCGACAGATTGGACAACTGACCATGCCAAGCCATGAACCATAACGCCAGTAAGCAATGAGGCAGTTGCCGCAGAAGAGGTGGCCACAGTTGGTTTCGATGGGAAGAGAGGCATGATGTAAACAGATGGGGCAGGACAGGTCCGTGTAGAACTGAGGTCGAGGGGCCGGAGGATCTTGCTCCCTGTGGAGTTGTTCTCTCAGTACCCTGACGAGCTCCCGGTTGTTGGGATGGATGTGCTGCTGAGCACTTCTTAGAAGGGCATAGCCCACGACAGCCAGGAAGGCAAAGCCAAGCAGTACGGCCACGAGCACCTGGTCACTGACTCCTTCGATGAGAGAGTCCTCGGTTCGCAAACCGTGCACCTTAGAGGGTTGCTTGGCCATGGTTACTCTGGCCCGGTGAAGGGCCACGTGGCCGGCACCTGGGCCCTTAGCGTGAGGCTTCCGAGGGTCGCTGTCCAAGGTCCCCAAGTTTGGCACGGCAGCCGGGGGTCTCCGCTTACTGTTGGTCACTGCTGCCTGGGCCCAGCGGGGGTCGCTGTGGCCCGGTTTCGGCCACCGGCCGCCGCGGCTTCTCAGAGCGCGGACGGAAGACAGGAGCGCGAGGCGAGCTAGGCTAAGCTGCTGTTGCTGAGGCGGCGGCGGCGGCGGCGGCGGCGGCGGCGGCGGTGGATCCACTGCTTGCAGCTGTAGCGCTTGCTGCAGTGCTAGTTGCTGCTGTTGCGGCGGCGGTGGCGAAGGAAGACTCTGGGCAGTCCGCGCGGACGTAGGCACGCACGCACAAAGGGCTTCATTGTCCGCGACCTCCGGTTGCTAAGCAACCGCGGCTTGCGCTCGCGAGCGCGAGCTCTCTCTCTTCCCCCTCCCCATCCCTTCCTCTCTTTTCCCCCCTCCCCTCCACCCATTCTCCAGATCCCCGGGGGAAGGCGGGGGGGAGGGGGTAGTTGCGTTCGGAAGATGCCGGGCACCTGCTGCTGAGGCTTACAATTCTTAGACTGGGGTTGTGTTTGTGTGTGTGTTTGTGTGTTGGGGGGCAAGAAAGGGGGTTGAGTGTGTGTGAGTGCATTGCATGGGGATTACGTGTGTATGTGTATATAGTATGTGTCTGTGTGTGATTTGGAGAGGGAGCTCCCTCTTCTCTTCCTCACCTCTTATCACTCAGATGCCTTCTGCCACTCTCTCCTTCAGCCCTGTTTCACAATGTAAAGTGACCTTAATCTTTATCAAGTCTCAACCCACTACCTGTTCAAGCAACTTTGTTACATTCCACCTCCTCCAGCCCACTGCCCTCTCTGTCATTCCATTTATTTTGAATCTTTCCCTGTGTATGGGCTCATTTCACATGCAGACATACGACACACACATACAAACACAGTCTTTACATTCCCTGCACTTCACACACTCACCACAGCACACACAATCCACACTCACCCCCTTCTCACAGACCTCCTCACTACACACATGAAGCATACACATGCCCACTTACTCCTTCCCGATGCCTACAAAAAGTACAAGTCTCCCTTCTCCTGTAAAAACCCCTCACTTTATCCCATCCCTGCTGTCTATCATCCTCCATCACTTCTGCCCTTAGAGATTATATTTCTCAAAAAGAAGTCTGTGCTAGGCACTTCCACTTTCTTTCCTCTTACTCTCTTCTTAACCCCTTACAATCTGGTTTCCCATCTTTTCATTCCACTAAAGCTGCTCTCTCCAAAGTTACTAGTGATCTCTTATCTGCCAAATCCAAAGGCCTTTTCTCAGTTCTCATTCTCCTCAACCTCTTTTCAGCCTTTGACGCTATTGATCATTCTCTCCTGCTGGCTGGATACTCTCTTCTCTCTAGGTTTTGGGGATGCCCCTCTTTCCTGGTTCTTCCTTTTCAGTCTCCCTTGCTGGGTCATCATTCAGATCACACCCTCTAACAGTTGGTGTCTCTCAGGGCTTTGTCCTAGGCCCTCTTCTCCTCTCATCAGCTCCCACGGATTTAATTGCCATTTCTGTGCTGATGATTCTCAAATCTATTTATCCTGCCCCAGCCTCTCTGCTCACCTTTGGTTTCCCATATCCACCTGCCCTTCAGATATCTGGAAATGGATGTCTAGTACAATCTTAAACTTGATGTGTCCTTATCTTTGCCTGTAAATCCTCCCCAACTCCTACTTCCCTATTCCAGTCCTCAGGCTTCCAACCTAAGTATCATCCTGGATTCCTCCCTATCTCTCACCCCCCATATCCAAGCTGTTGCCAGGGCTTGTTAATGTTACCTTTGCAACATCTCTCAAATATGCTCCCCTTTCTCCTTTGATACTGCCCCCACTCTGGTGTAGGCTCTCATCACCTCATGCTTTAATTGATGCAGTAGCTGTTGGTGGGTCTGCCTGCCTTAAGTCTCTCTCCACACCAATCCATTCTCCAGTCAGCTACCAAAGTGATTTTCATAAAGTACAGGTCTGATTATGTCACACACTGCCCTCCCTCGCCCCTCTCCCAGCTCAAACCTTAGTGGTTTCTTATTGACTCCAGGAGCAAATAGAAAATTCCCTGGCCTTCATAAGCCCTTCCTAACCTAGCCCCTTCCTACCTTTCCAGTCTTCCTACACCTTATTCCCCAACATATACTCTTCAATCCTGTGACACTGACCTCCTGGCTGTTGCATGATCAAAACATTCCATCTCTCTGCCCTGAATATTTTCTCTGGTTGTCTTCTATGCCTTTTCCTCCTCATCTCCACATACTGGTTTCCCTGGCTTCCTTTAAATTCCAACTAAAATCTCTTCTTCCCCAGGAAACTTTTCCCAAACCCTCTTAATTCCAGTGCCTTCCCTCTGTTAATTATTTCCTATTTATCCTGCACATAGCTTGCTTTTTATATTTGTTTGCACGTTGTCTCCCCCATTAGATTGTAAGCTCCCTGAGGGCAGGGACAGTTTTTTGCCTCTTTTTGTTTCGCCAGCACTTAGCACGGTGCCTGGCACATAGGAGGCACTTAATAAGTGTTTATTGATTGATTGCTTGGTGTGTTATGAAGAGAGAGTATATGTATACTATGTGTATCTGTATTGCTGGGGGAGTGTGTGTTTAAGATACATTTGTGTGTGTGCTATACATGTATGGTATAGGGAGTGTGCGGCATATATTTTTGTGAGGAGAGTATATGTTCTGTATATGTATGTGGTATGAGGCATGAGTTTGTATGTGTGTGGTGTAGGGAGTGTGTGTATGTCTCTTTGTGCTCTATATGGAATACATGGTATGGAGGGTGAATGTCTGAGGAGAGAGTGTGTGTGGTACAGAAAGTGAGGAGTAGTATGTGATATATGTGTTTGTGGAGTATGCATTTGGTGTGGGGAGTGTGCATGGTAAATGTGTGTTGTGTATGAAATATATGTGTTGTGGTTTGTGTGTTGTGTATGTGTGGTATGAGAAGGATTATGTGTGGTCTGTGTGTACAGTGTGTTTTGTGGTTTTGTGTGTATGGAATGTGTATATTGTATTGTTGGGGGGACTGTGTTTATATGTGCTTTGGGGAGTGTGGTGGTGGGGTGTATGGTGTATGTGTTTGTGGTATGGGGAATGTGTATGGTGTGGGGATATATCTGTGTCTATAGAATGTGAGTGTTCATAACGTGTGTGTGTGTGTGTGTGTGTGTGTGTGTGGAATATGTGTGGTGTATGTGGTACATATGGAATGTCTGTGGTATGGAGTATGTGGTTGGAATATGTATGATACATGTATGGGAGAGTGTGTGTTATGTTTCTGTGTGTATACATATACATATACACATACATACATATATATATAGTAGAGTGTGTATAGAGCATGTATTATATAGAGTTTATGGTGTGTTTGCGGTGGGGGAATTATGTGTGGTGTGTCTGTGTGTGGTGTGGGAGTGCATTTTTGTATATGGAATGTGTGGTTGGGAGAGGGTGTGTAGTATAAGTGTATGGTGTATATCTCTGTGGTGTATATTTATTTATGTGTGCTATGGGGAGATTGTGTGTTGTGGTGTATAGAATGTGTGTGGTATGCCGTGTGTGTGGCATATTGTGTGGTCTATATGATGTGTGTTGTAGTGAGGGAGGGAAGACTGTGTATGGGACTGTGTGTAGTATATGTGTCATTGTGTGGTGTGGGGAGTGTGTGTTGTACATCTGTATGGTGTGTGTGTATGGTCTGTGATTATCTGTGTGTGATATGTGGAGTGTGTCTGTCATGAGTGGAGACATAGTATTTGTGACATATATGTGGTAGGGAAGTATGTGATGTGTATCTGTGTGGTGTTAAGTATAGTTTGTGTATGTGGTTTGGGGAGCTATGTGGGGAATGTGTGTGTGGATATGTCTGTGTATGGTATATGTGTCTTGTGTGGTTGTAATAGGAATAGGAATTTGAAGATCTTTCCTCCCCCTTAACAGATCTGGGGGAAGTTTGAAGACCTCCCCTGCTTTGAAAGTAAACTCTGCCCCCTAATAGGCTGAATGTAATCACATGGAACCTGTGGTAGGAAGAATTGGGCTGAAGGGAAGCAGAGGCCACAGGAAGCTGGTCAGAGCCAGAGAGATGGTGGGAGAGAGAGGAGCTTAGGCAAGGAGATAGAGAGGTTTGTGAGTAAATATTGATCTTGTATTGGTTTGTGGGAAGGCTGACGAATGCTGTGGCTCTAAGCATTATTGTGGCTTCTGAATATCTTTGGTACTTCGGCTTATTGGTTTTGGGATTTGGTGTTCTGGTGTCTAAATAAATGCTTCAGTTCTATTCTCTATCTGGAGAGTCTGGTATATTTTGTGATCAAACATCATGCAATACTTATAGTCACGGTCTTTATCATGATCATGGGCACTGTAAATATTGCATTGGTGCTACAGTGATGTGAAGAGTGTGTGTGCTGTGTATATGTATAGTATATAGAGTGGGGAGTAGGTGTGTAATATGAGGAATATACATGTGTGGTGAGTGGGGGAGTGTTTGTGTTATATGCAGCATATGTGTCTATGTGTGGTGTGAGGAGTGTGTATTATGTGTGTGTGTGTGTGTGTGTGTATATATATACACATACACATACACATACATATACATAGGTGGTATATAGGGGAGTATGTAGAGTATGTGTAGTGGGGGGGTTGTATGTGTCTCGTATGAGGAGTGTGTGTAGTATTTTGAATATGTATGGTGTGAAGGGGAGTGTGAGTGGTATATGAATATGGTGTATGGGTGTGTGGTATTAGTGTGTATTTCTTGTATATGTGTCTATATGTGGGATTGGGAGTGTGAGTGTGGTATATGGAGTGTGTGTGGTATGGGGTATGGAGCATGAGTGGTGTATATGTCAGTGTAGTGGTGTTAGTGTGTGTGTGTTGTGTAAGGAGTATGTGTTCTGTATGTGTGTGCTATATGGAGTGTGGCATATGTTGGGCAATGTGTGTTTGTGTGGGGCAATGTGGTATGTTGGGGGATGTGTGGGACGTTTGTATGTGAGATTTATGTGTGTAGATATGGGGGAGGTATTTTAATTGAGGGAGTAAATATGGTATGTGTATGTGTGTGGTGAGTATGAAAGGTATGTTTGTACTGCATATTTTGGAGTGTATGGTATGTAGAAGGCTATGTATGTGTGTATGTATGATGTGTGGTGTGAAAATGGGGGCTATGTGTATAATGGGTATATGTATGTATGGTGTGTGTATGTGATATATGTGTGGAGTATGGATATATAGTGTTTGGTGTATATGTTTGTGTATATATGTGTAATGTGAGGCATGTGCTATGTGTGGGGAGCGTGTGTAGATTGTGTGGGGGGTGTGGAAAGTGTGTGGTACATGTGTATATTGTGTGGTATGTGTGGGAAGTATGTGCATATGTATCTGTGTGAGGTGTATATGTACATTGTGAGATGTGCTGTGTATATATGTGTGTGTGTGTAGTATATAGTGTGTATGTGGAAAGGTAATATGTAGGGAAATGTGTTTGGGGTATGGTATGTTTGTGGGTGCTTGTGGTTTATATATCAATGGGGTGTGTGGTATGTTTATGCATGATGAGTATGTGGGTATGTATTTGAGTGTGGGTATGTATGTGTGGGATATGTTGTGGGGAGTGTGCATTTGTACATGGGTATGAACGTGGCATATTTGTGTGGTGTGTATCTTGTGGTATGTAAAAGATCTATTTGTCATTTGTATGTGGGGTATATGGTATGTGTATTTGTGGTATGGGTTGTGGGTCTAGGGGGTGTGCTATGTGCATGTGATGCATATGTGTGGTGTGTTTATGTGGGTTGTATGTGGTGTGTATTTGTAGGAGGGGTGTCACTGTGGTATTTGTGTGTAAGAGGTAGTGTATAGAGTATAGTGGGGGGTATATGGGATGTGGGGGTGTGGAATGGGTGCGTGATATATGTGTGGTGGGTGTATATGTATTATGTTTGTGTGTATGTGTGAGGTGTGGTATGAGTATGTAGAGTGTGTATTTGTGTGTAAGGGCATGTGTAGTATATTAGTTATGTGTTTAAGGTGTGTATCTCTGGTCTGTGTGTGGTATGTCTGTGTCGGGGGGTTGTATGGTGTGTGAATATGTGATATTTTGCATCTTGTTTATGGTATGTGTTTGTGGGATATATGTAATCTGTGTGGTGTGTATATGTGATATATTTTGTATACAGTGTGTTGTGGTGTGTAAATTATGTAATGTGTGTGTTTGTTATGTGGTATATATGCAAGTGTGATATATGTCTGTAGGTATCTGAGTGGTATATGGTATGCATGTATGTTTATGTGATTTGTCCAT
Source organism: Pseudochirops cupreus (assembly GCA_028627135.1). Lineage (NCBI taxonomy): Eukaryota > Metazoa > Chordata > Mammalia > Diprotodontia > Pseudocheiridae > Pseudochirops > Pseudochirops cupreus. The sequence goes on along the minus strand of CM053582.1, from coordinate 45,774,891 downwards.
GCCAGGTGAATGTGTGGTGTGAGTATGTATGTGGTATTGTGTGTATATGTGTATAGTGTGGTGTGTGCTTGTGATCTGTGTCAGGAGGGTGGCATAGTGTGTGAATATGTGTGGTGTGTGGTGTTCTATGTTTGTAGTATTGTGTATTGTGTTTGTATATTTTGTCTGTAGTTTATAGTATTGTGTATTTGTGGGTGTGGTGTGTGTGTGTGTAGTATTGTTATATGTACGGTGTGTATGTGTGTGAGTGGCTGTGGATTTTTGTGAGTAAAGTGTATTTATTGTGCAGTGTGTGTATTGTGTGATGTCAATGTGTGATGTGTATGGAGTATATGTGTGTATTTAATTTATACATGAGGATTTGTGGTATGCGTGTATGAGTGTATCGCAATATTTGTGGTGTGTGTATATGATATGTGTAGGGAGAGTTCTGCAGTGTGTAGGTGTGGGTATGGGTGATTGTGGGGGGGTGCAGTATGTGTGTATATGTATAATAGGTCGGGATGTGTACTGGTAACTGGGTCTTTATGGTAAAGTGTAAGATGTGGGAGGAGATGTGTATATATGTGTGGTTATGTTATGTGGTATATTTGTATGTGGAGTGTATATGTGCGTGGTATGTTAATGTATGTAGTGTGTGTGTATTTGTGGAGTGAGTGGTATGAGTGTGTGGTACATGTGAGAGATGTGTATGAAGTCTTTATGTGTATAGGGGTTGTGTTGTATATGTGTGTGGTGTGTTATTATGGGTGTGTTGTGGTGTTTGTATTTAGAGTGTGATATGTAGATTATGATGTATATTTGTGTTTTGTGTATTGTGGTATTGTGTATATGTGGGGGGTATTTGTAAGTAAAGTGTATGTATGGGGTATGTGGTATCTAAGTATTTGTGTGATTAATGGCTGCGTGTATATATGTGGTATGTTTGTGTGTATAGTGTGTAGGTGTGGGTTGTGTAAGTTTGGGGGTATAATGTGTGTATGTGTATGTGATGTATTGTGAGACTGTATAGTCTGTATATGTGTATAGTTCATGTTGTAAATGTGTAGGGGTATAGTTGTGTGTGGTGGATGTTTGCTGGGTGTGTGAGTGTGGGAAGTAGATACGGTGTGTATATCTGTTTTGTGTATTATGATATTATGTATGTGTGGGGGTATCTGTGAGTAAAGTATATGTGTGTATGAGGATATAGGAGATATATGTACACACATACATATATACATACATACATATACATATACATATATACACATACACACACACATATATATGTATATATAAAAACGTGTGCTTGTGGTATGTGCACATCATATGTGTGTGTTCCTGTATGTGCGGTATGTGAGTTGTAGGTTGTGGGTGGGTATGATGTGTGTAGTATATATGTGTATGGTTTGTAATGTCTGTGGTATGTGTGCATGTGTAATGTGTTTAGCGTTTGTGTGTGTGTGTGATTGTGTGTGTAGTTTGTTGTGGGGGCTGTATTGTACATTGTGTGGGTGTATTGTGTTAGTGTATATATGATGGGTGCATTTTGGTGTTTGTGTATAGTGTGTGAATGTATGGGGTGTGGTGGGGTATATATGATACATATGTGTGCATGTGTTTTGTGTATTGTATGTTTGTATGGTATATATATTATGTGGTGTGTGTGCTATTTATTGTGCATATATGTGTGACGTGTGCCACATGTGGCATGTTCTTATCTATGTGTAATGTAGGGAAATGTTTGATGTATGTTTGTGTGTGTGAAGTATATGTGGTATGTGTATGTGGTATATGTGTGTGTTTATGTGTGTGGTATATTGTGATATGTATGGAGTATGAAAGTGTGTGTAGTATTTGTGTGGGGATATGTGTATATAATGTTTGGAGGGTAGGTTTAGGTGTGGTAGGCATACATAGGTGGTATTTGTGTGTAGTATTATATGTGTTCTGTGTGGTATATGTGTGACATGTGTACATAGTACATGCATGTGCATGTGGTGTGGGGGCATGATATGTGTGATTACATTTGCAATATGTGGTATGTATATGTGTGGGTGGCTGTGGGTCTTCGTGAATAAAGTATATGTATGTATATGTGATTTGGGTGGTTTGTGTATATGTGTAGTTGTGGTATATGTATTGTATGTATGTGCAGTGTGTGTATGTTAGGAGTCTATGTAGGTTTGTATAGTGTGTTGATGTATGGAGTATATCATATTTGTGTTTAGGGGTATGTGTGTGGTGTATGGGTTGTGTTTCTGTCTGTGGTGTGTGTGGCATGTGTGCATTAAGTGTGCGTGTATGTGTAGTATATGATATGCATATATTATGTGTGGTGTGTTTATGTGTAGGGTATGGTATGTATGCAGTGTATATGTGTAGAATTTGTTGGGGGGGGTGTCTGTGGTGTTTGTGCGTGATGTGTATGGAGTCGATATGTGTGTGTAGTTTGTGTCTGGGGGCTGTATTGCATATATGAGGAGGTGTGTGTGTGTGGTATGTGTATGATAGGCATACATGTGGTTTTGCATATGTATGTGATGTTTGTGTGTAGTGTGTATATGTATTGAGCATGGGAATATAGATATGGTGTGTGTATCTAAATGTTTTATGTATTATGGTATATTTGTCTGTATGCTATGTGTATGTGAGGGGTGTTTGTGAGTATGTGAACAATGTGATATGTTTAGATATGTGTGATATGTGTGTGTGGTATGTGTGGAGTATGTATGTGTATATGATTTGCATTATGGGTTGTGTGATATTTGTGTGTGGTGTTTCTAGGTCATGTTTTTGTGTGGTATTTGTATAAGTATGGGATGTGTGTGTGTGTGTGAGAGAGAGAGACAGACAGACAGAGAGAGACAGAGACAGAGAGACAGGGGGGAGGGAGGGAGAGAGACATAGACAGAGACAGAGAGAGCAGGGAGACAGAGACAGAGGTGGGGAACGGAGGGAGAGAGAGAGGGAGAGAGAGAGAGAGAGAGAGAGAGAGAGAGAGAGAGAGAGAGAGAGAGAGATGTAGTCTATGTATGTTGGAGTGGATTTGTATAGTGTGGGGGTATATATGGCATGTAGTATTTCTGTGTTTGTGGTTTATATGTGTGGCATGTATGTATGAATAGCTATGGGTCTTTGTGAGTAAAGTGTATGTTTATGGAGTGTGTGGTATGTGTATATGTGTGTTGTGTTTATTGTATGTTGTGGTATGTTTCTGTGTGTAGTGGGTACGTGTATTTGTGCATAGGTTGTGAAGTATATATTTGTATATTGGTGGTGTGTATTATATGTGTGTTGTGTGTATATGAATGTCTATATAGCATGTGTGGTATGTGGTGTATATATGTATATATATATGTATGTATATGGAATATATATGTATGTGTGGTTTTGTGTATAGTTTGTCTTTTTTTGGAGGGGGGAGGGCAGGGCAATTGAAGTTAAGTGACTTGCCCAAGGTTACACAGCTAGTAAGTGTTAAGTGCTTGAGGCTGGCTTTGAACTCAGGTCCTCCTGACTCCAGGGCTGGTGTTCTATTCACTGAGACACTTAGCTGACCCTTGTGTGTAGTTTGTATAGGAGTTGTGTGATGTGTATATCATGTATGCATGTGGTATTTGTGGTGTATGTATGGAGTGTGTGGTATTTTGTATAGGGGTTTACATGGTGTGTGTGTATATGGTTCTATAGCGTATGGATATGGTGGTGTGCACAAGTGCGTGTGTGTGTGTGTGTGTGTGTGTGTGTAGTGTATAAGTATAAAGTGTGGTCCATTTGAGGGAGTATCATAGGAGGTGTGGTATTTGTGTGTAGAGGTATGTGTGACATCTTCTGTATGTGGGAGATGTTTGTGTGTATATGTGTGGCATTCGTGGTGTTTATACACACCAGAACCACATTGTGGTGTGTTTTTATGTGTGATGTGTATGTGAGATGTGTGTCTGTGGTGTGTTTATGTGAGGGGGATGTACATGTGGTGTGTATGTGTGTGGTGCTTTTTTGTGAGGTGTGTGCATATAGTATGTAGGTGTGATATATGCTGTATGGTGTGTGTGTGTGTGTGTGTGATTTGTATGGGTGATGCATGTGTGTGTGATGTGCTGGGCATATACTGTGTGTAGTGTGTGTCTGTGTATAATGCATGTGTATAATGGGTGGTGTTTGCATGTGTATGTAAATGTGGTGTGCACAGTTTTGTGTCTGTGGTGTGTGTGGTGTATGTATGCATATGCATAGTATTAGGGGTGTGTCTTATATGTATGAATATGATGTATGTATATGTGGGGTGGAGTCTGTATGTTTGGTGATGTGTTTGTGGTAACTTGGGAAAAGTCTATCTGTATGTTGTATGTTTCTGTGTATGGGTGAGTATATGTGTGGGGTGTGTTATCTATAGGGAGGTTATGTGGGATATGTGTATATATGTGTGGTGTGTGTTAAGTGGTGGTGTGTATAATTTCTGTATGTGTGTGAGTATGTAGTGTGGTGTGCATAGTGTGTGCTTTGTGTATATGTGTGAAGTTGTGATATGTGTGTATATGTGTGGGGCATCTGCTGTGGTATGTGTAGTGTATGTCAGTGTATGTATGTAGGGGTGCTGTGTGTATGTGTGGGGTGTGGGGTAAATTGGTGTGTTTTATGTGTACATGTGTGGTAAATATTGTAGTGCATGTGTATGTGGTGGGATGTTCATGGAGTGGGGGGTATTCATGTAGCATATATATGTGTAGTATGTGTGGTGTGTGTGGTGTATGTGTGTGTTTGTTGTGTGTATTGTGAGGTGTGGTATGTGGGGAGGTGTCTAGTGTAATGTGTGTATATGTGTATATATGTGAGACATCTGGTTTAGTGTGTGTATATGTGTATGTATGTGGGACATCTGGTTTAGTGTGAGATATGTGTATATATGTGGGACGTCTGGTTTAGGGTGTGTATATGTGTATATGTGTGGGACATCTGGATTAGTGTGTGTATATGTGAAGGATATGTGTATATATGTGTGACATCTGATTTAGTGTGTGTATATGTGTGGAATATGTGTATACATGTGGGACGTCTGGTTTAGGGCGTGTATATGTGTGGGATATGTGTACATATGTGGGACGTCTGGTTTAGTGTGTGTATATGTGTATGTATGTGGGATGTCTGGTTTAGGGTTTGTATATGTGTGGGATATGTGTATATATGTGTGATGTCTAGTTTAGTGTGTATATGTGTGGAATATGTGTATATATATGGGACATCTGGTTTAGGGTGTGTATATGTGTATATGTGTGGGACATCTGGTTTAGTGTGTATATGTGTATATATGTGAGACATCTGATTTAGTGTGTGTATATGTGTGGGATATGTGTATATATGTGGGACATCTGATTTAGTGTGTATATATGTGTATATATGTGGGACGTCTGGTTTAGTGTGTGTATATGTGTCTGTATGTGGGACGTCTGGTTTAGTGTGTGTATATGTGTATGTATGTGGGACGTCTGGTTTAGTGTATGTATGTGTGTATATATGTGAGACATCTGGTTTAGTGTGTGTGTATGTGTGGGATGTGTATATATGTGGGATGTCTGGTTTAGTGTGTGTATATGTGTATGTATGTGGCACGTCTGGTTTAGCATGTGTATATGTGTGGGATATGTGTATATGTAGGCATATATATTGCATGTGTATATTGTGGGGTATGTTATGTGTATCTGGTATTTTTGTGTTTGTGTGTGATGTGTGTGTATATATATATATATATATATATATATATATATATATGTGGGGTGGATTGCGACAGATTGTGGTGCGTGCATTGTGGGGTGTGGTATGTGTGTTTTGTGTGTATATATGTGTGGTGTGTAGTATGTATGTGTGGGATTGCACTTTCTGGCTTGTTGTTCAATTTGATTTTTTATCTATTCATCTTTGCTTTGATACTTTTCCTGAATATTTTGAGTCACTTTGTAATCTCCCTGATGATCCTGGTTTAAAAAACACCACACAAACAAACACAACAACAACAACAACTGAAATTTCCTTAAATGATTTTGGTATATTTATTATAATACAAAATTACCTATTTCCTGAGTGTTTTTAAATACCGGATCAAATCTTTTATTCTTAGACTATGTTTATTATATTTTCAATAGTTATTGTCCAGTGTAATTCGCCCTTCGCTATTTCTTCAAATTTGTCTTTTGATCTGGATTTGACGAACTCTACCCTCCCTCTGATATCTCTCCCACCTCTCAATCTCTGACCCATCAAGACTGACTGACTCCTTCTACTTCTGATGAACATTTAGCCTTTCTAGCTTTTATGTTTATTGTGTTACGATTTGTTTAAAAAAAAAATAGAAACACCCCCAACTTGTGACTCATTTTTCTATTCAGGTATGTGACTAGTGGAGGAGGCAGTTCTGTCAGCTGCTTACCATGTGATCAGGTTGGTGCTTTAGCTCTTGGTGCTGGACAAGAGCTATGATTCCCAAGGGCTTTTTGGCAGGGGCTGCACAGATGTGGGTGCCTTCTGCTGTTTGCCATAGGCCACTGGGCGAGCCCAGGTGGCGGCGACTACCCCGGTGCCATCCTAGCTTTGAATGGGGGGCAGGATATAGATCTGGGGCCTCAGGACCTTTTCAACTCCTCCCTGTAGCACTCTCTCTTTCTCCAGATTTTTTTTTCAGTTCTTTTTCCTCTTTTTTGTCCCCTCCCTTTCACCAGTTTTTGGGATTAGACAATCCTTTGAAAGAATTATCAAAAGATTGGGCAGAACTGGCTTCCTGGCCCTCCTCTTCCTCCTTCTCTTTGCTTCCATGCTCCCAGCACTGGCACTGCAAAATAAGAGCGGGTAAGTAAGAATTTTTTTTTAGTAGAGAGAAAAACTCAGACTTTGAAGTCATCAAAAACTCAGTTGCTCAATGTCAGATCATTCTTATTCATTCTCTAAAAGTTATAGATCTCCATTAGAAAAGTCCTCATTTTCCTAGTTGATAGTATAAAAAATAGCTCATTTAAAAAAAAAATTCCAAAGCACTTTACATAGATTAATCTCATTTTATAGGTTGCTATTATTATCTCCAATAAGGAAACTCAGACTGATTTATTATTATTTTTTACCCAAGATCACAGAAAAACTTATAAGGTGGAACTGGAATTTGCACTCAGGTCCTCTCCTGACCACAGGTTCTATGTTCCTTCCAATATATTTCGGACTGTGTTCCTAACGTGGAAGTAATGATATTGCCTTATAAATGAGTCTGCTGTCATTCTGGCTGAACTTTCTCCTTATTTAGTCCAATTTAGTGACATGTGTAAGTCAGCACCAAGAAGGAAGATGCTAAATTTCCTTCTCTCATAGCTTCCTCCATCAGAAAACTCCAAATCAACATCCTCCATTTGTTTCCAGCATAGTTATTATGAAAATTGATCTAGTGGGATATGGAAGATAGAGATCACCTTGGAGTTGGGAAGATCCACATTAAGTTCAGAAAAACTCCCAGGGCTCTAGGCCCCTCTTTGTGTTGTAAGCTTCATTGATGGAGGCAAATGTTTCCTCATCATCTGGAATTTCTAGTCCCTTTGGAGAGAGCCACCCTTCTGAAGTCTTTCTCCTCTAGTAACCCAGTCTTGCAGCATCAGTCATTAATTCTTCCCTCTCCTTCCTTATCAGAGAGATTCTGCTTCCAACAACATCTCTTGCATAGCTCCTCCCCTTATTTATTTATGTGACCACTACCTTAATTTGCTTCTCTTCTGGACTAGTAATGATTACAGTGCACACTGTGATATCCAATGGCCTGCTGCTGAAGAGATCTAGGGTTACCATAAAATGATGAGGTATAGGGTAGGGTTGCTCAAAACCACAAAATACCAACATGCTGGGTCCTGCCAAATGAATTTGACTCAAGCCTTCTCTCAGTCAAAGAAAAGCAAGGTTTATTAAAAGTTTGCTGTAACGGGTAGACTCTTAAGGAGCCTCAGTATCTGTAAGGCTTATATTGGACAAGCGGGCCAGAATCCTCTGACACAGAGCCAGTCTATGCTAGGTCATTCTATGGCGCTCTCACACCATATGGAGGCAAGATGGGGTCTTATATACAGAAAGGTTGTGGGAAGAATCTAGGGTGGTCTAGAGGAGGAGTTTGGGGAAGGTCTTCAGGAGGAGTCAGATGAGGTCAGACTCCAGTAATGAGTGATTAAGGGTGGGAAGTAGATGGACAATGGAGCCCTAGGCTAGTAAAAGAGATTTGGACCTAACTATAATGAAAGGCTTATGGCCTCAGGAAAATGCCTAGAAGATTCAATCAGAGTTCAAGGGGTTTTCCCAGAGCCTGTACCTTAAAGATTCAAGGACAGCTCAAGGGGGTTCCCAGAGCCTGTATCTCATCACTCCCTCCTGCCTCCTTTACACTCCTGCCAGCCACAATTGATGACTTGGTGACAGGGGACCTCTGCTCAGGGTCATTATTCTTGTCAGTACCACTGGAGGCAGAAACCTTTTTCCTCTGACAAAGGATGAATGAACATCACAATAGAAAATAAAACTGGACTCTGGTTAAAAAGTTTCTTCTCTGGTTTGTCTCAGTGTAACTACAATCGATGCTACTGTAAGTTAACGGTAAAGAGTCTGGGTTTGTCCTCTGCTACAAACTCACTGAATATACTGTGATTGCTGTCTTAGAGCCATCCACTTTCTTTTTTGATTTAAAAACAACAATTTTAATTCTTTAGATTTGTTCCTTTTTAGCAAAAAATTCAACAATCATCAAACAGGAGAGAAAGAAGTTCACTTAGAAATAGAGAAATCTGCTAGTATGGTCTTGGGATGTACATGTGATTGCAGATGAGACTTTATTTGAAGCCTTTCCCTCTATCTCTGACCTCAGGTTTCTTATCCGTAGAATGAAGATAAGCACATGCTGTCACAGGCTTCTGAGATGGAGATAATGTATGTGTAAAGTACTTTGGCAAAACCTTAAACCCAAGGAGAGTCAGTCACGTATTATTATTATTCTAGACAGGCTAGCAGTTTATTTTTAAAGTGAATTACATTGCACTTGAGTTTCCTTGTTGGCCATGTTAATACCTGAAATCGTTAAACAATGATAGAAGATGGACATAAAACACAGAAGCCACTTCTTGGCTTGGGGTTGGGGTTTTTTTGTTGTTGTTTTTTGTTGTTGTTGTTTTTGCTTTTAAACAATTATTGGTGTCTCTTTCACTAGATGGCAATATTGTATTGTATAATTTACATGAAAATACACTTTCCCGAAAGGAAAAAGGAAATCTTACAGTAAGCTCTCTCTTTCTTCCAGGGCTGCCTAGGGAAGGGACTCTTCCTCCCGTCCCTAAGATTTATATTTATTTTTAAAATGAATGTCATTGCCAGTCCAATTACTCTAGTGAAGGGAGTTTTGACTTGATAGATAGAGCCCCTGATGTCCTTCTTACAGGTCTAGTCAAACCCTAAGGCCTGGTTATGTCTGAAAAACTAAAGGTTTTCCCATGATATTCATATCAGAATGACATTCCTATCAGCCCTGCTATCAGAAATAGCCCTTTCAGAGAGGGTCTTTTGTATGCTGTGTAGAATGATTGAGGTTGTCACTTCTAATAGAATTAGCACTAAGTATCGTTTGTCCTCTGTCTTCTCACTGACAAATAAAGACACTGAGAAACTGTGAGCCATTTCACACTCAGTCACTGTAGTTGATGATAGGACCACAAAAAGGACCATGTTAGACTTCCATCTTCAATATTGCAACCCCCTTTGAATTGTTTTCCAGATTCAATTCTGTTGTCCTTATTTTATTTGAAAGCCATTTAAGACTCTCAGGTACAATGGATGATGAAAATGATTTGGTTTCCTGCTCAGCATAGGTAATAAATATGGTCTACATTTGAAATCTCCACTTTATACTGACCCCACCAACACACACACTAATCAATTCCTTGGAAAATGAGGAAACACATTTGTGGCTTAGTTTCAGAAATGATGGGTTTTTATTTCAAAAAGCAGTTTGAGGATCATCAACTTGGCTAAACTTTCTCCTTCCACAGTGACCTAAAGGTCACTGATTTCATCTGTGTGGTAGTTACATTGGTAATGTAGAAGACTTCCATGGCCAGTACTTAGTTTTAGAGTGCTGGCTGTCACCAAAGAAATTCATCATCTTGGAAGCTTGGCCATCCAAGGAGGAGAAGAGGGGGAGATGAGGGAGAATGAGTGAAATTTTCTCTCATCAGATTTTGCTCAAAGAGGAAATAACATACATATCCAGTTGGGTATAGAAATCCATCTTACCAGGGGTGGCTAGGTGGTACAGTGAATAGAGCACCAGCCCTGGAGTCAGGAGGACCTGAGTTCAAATCTGGCCTCAGACACTTGACACGCTTACTGGCTAGTAAGACCTTGGGCAAGTCACTTAACCCAAACTGCCCTCCAAAAAAAAAAAAAGGGAGGAATGATAGAATGGAGGGCAGACAGGGGGAGGGGGTAATCATAAGCAAAGCACTTTTCAGGAAGGACAGGGTGAAAGGAGAAAGAGAATAGAATAAACAGGGGAAGGGGAAGAAAGAGGATGGAAGAAAATACAGTTAGCAATAGTAACTGTGAAAAAAACTTTTGAAGCAAGTTTCTCTGCTAAAGACCTCATATTTCTCCAACATAGAGGGAATTGAGTCAAATTTATAAAAATAAAAACCATTCCACCAAAAATGATGAATGATTTAAAAAAATGAACAGTTTTCAGATAAAGTAATCAAAGCTATCTATAGCCATATGAAAAATGGTCTAACTCACTATTGATTGGAGAAATGCAAATTAAAACAATGCTGAGATATTACTTCGTACATGTTAGATTGGCTAATAGGACAGAAAAGGAAAATGACAAATGTTGGAGAGGATGTGGAGAAAATGAGCCATTAATTTAATGTATTGTTGGTGGAGTGGTTTGAACTGATTCAATCATTCTGTACAGCAATTTTGGAACTATGCCCAAAGGGCTATGAAACTATGCATACTCTTTGACCAGCAATACCACAACTAGGTCTGTATCCCAAAAAGAGATTTTAAAAAAGGAGAAGGACCTATATATACAAAATTATTTATAGCAGCTCTTTTCTGGAGGCAAAGAATTAGAAAGTGAGGGGATACCCATCAATTAGGGAAGGGCTGAACAAATTATGGTATGTGGTTATGATGGAATACTATTGTACTATAAGAAATACTGAGCAGGATGCTCTTAGAAAAACCTGGAAAGACATATATGAGCTGATGCAAACTGAAATGTATTGTATACAAAGTAACAGCAATATTGTAAGATGATCAGATGTAAATTACTTAGCTATTCTCAGCAATACAATGATCCTTCAAGACATCTGAAGGACTTAATGATGAAAAAAATGCTATCCATCCCTAGAGAAAGAATTGATGGTGTCTAAATACAGATTGCATAGTTTATTTGCTTTCTTTATTTTTATTGAGTTTTTTTTGGTCTATGTTTTCTTTCACAACATAACTGTTAAAGAAATGTTTTGCATCACTACACATGTATAACCTATAATCAAATTAATTACCTTCTCAATGAGGGGAGGTGGGGAGGGAGGAAGGGAGAGAATTTGGAACTCGAAATTTTAAAAATGTGTGTTAAAATTGTTTTTACATGTAACTGGGGAAAATAAAATGATAGTTTTTTTTTAATAGCAAAAAAACCCAATTGCAAACCTTCATGTCATCATAGGATATGGACTTTATAACTTTAACATGAATTACGTTTATTATTTATTCTGTTTCTTTATCTGACAAATAGAAACACCAGGAATCTTGGTTATTTCACATTCATTCTCTTTATTTTATGACATGAGCATAGAGGACCAGGTTATCCTAGGTGTCAGACAGGATAGTCCTCTTCACCTTCACCATGCCTTGGAACTTGTTATGCAGTGGCATCCATATAATCTTAGAACGATAGTTCCTGGCACTCTGCCCTATGTTTTTATGTACTTTCAGGAAGCCAGTGGTGGGAGAGTGCCCACTCTGGATGTTCTTTGATGTTGATGGTTCTATGTAGTGCTCACGCCTTGAGGTTGTGATGCCACGAATATCAGGGGTATACATTTCCGATGACTGGGGTGGAGTTCCACAGGAGCCTTGTACTCCTCCAGGTTCTAGATGGCCTTCATGATTTCCTAAAAAACTATTTCTTACAGCCATTCTTTCAGGAGAAGCCCATACTGGAGCCAGGTGAACTGATGACATAGAATGGCCTGTGGGGTAACCATCATGGTGACTCTCTTGAAATTGGAAATGATCAGATGACATGATGAAGCCAATGTTCTGTTGAAACAAACCCCTTGGGTGGTAGAAGGGAGCTGATGCACTGGCTCCTGGGCTTTTCAATGCTGGAACTTTGGCTTTCCCCAGGCACATGCCCTCTAGATATACTCTCCAGAATTATGACCTACTCATATACCAAACAATGTACTTGTCCACCTAACACTTCATGACATCATGATAAGCCTAGGAGGGCCATATCCAGAGGGATGCATTTTTACCAAATATGGTAATAATGACTTTCAAAAAATGTTGATCATATATGTATTTTCCTAGCAATGAATTGAAGTATGTGACCTGGGGAGGAAATGAGAGATTTATCTTTAGGGTCTTTAGGGTCAACTCAAATTCAATGAATATAGTGTATATAGGAAACATATTTAGACAGAATTCCAGATTTAAAATGGGGGGCTGGTAGGTTTTCTTTAAAAACATATTCCTTGGGGGGGGGGGGGGAGGCTAGGTGGTGCAGTGAATAGAGCACTGGCCCTGGAATCAGGAGAACCTGAGTTCAAATCTGGCCTCAGACACTTATCACAAAAAATTAGCTGTGTGACCTTGGGCAAGTCACTTAACCTCAACTGCCCTCTCCAAAAAGCAAACAAAACAAAACAAAACAAAAAACCACACATTCTTTGTTATATGGGAGGTCCCTGTGGGGTAGGCGTGAGAAGTGAAGGGACATTGGGAGATTTGCAATGTAAAAACCAAAGACATCAAAAACTTATAGAAACAAGTCAGTTAATTATAAAATAAATTGATTTTCTCTATGCTTATTTTTTAAAATGGTCAAAGTCTCAGTGTCTAGAGAAAACAGAGGTAGGATCCCACAGTTTAAAATGAAAATTCTGCATGGGAAGCTAGCCTAAGAGGAATAGGAAGCTCTCAAGAATGAAAGTCAGAAGACACAAAGAGAAATTATTTTGATGAAGAGAAAAAAAAGGGAACGCTAGCTAAAAAGAACAAAGTGGATACATAAATAGGGAACTGGTAAACTTGGATGTTTTTTTTAAAAAACATAAATGGAAACAAGGGCAAGTAACTGAGTTGATGTGCCAAAGAGCAGCTTAGACCTATAAAAACGGAACAGGAGCTCAGGCTTAGGGTAAATGAAAAGATCTGAAAGGATTCTTTTCAAGTGATGTTGGGGACAACAGAAGGATTAATGGAGAGATAGGGCCACTGCTTCTGCTGAATGGAAGGTTGCTAACAGTCAGTCAACAAACATTTATGTATTTTGTACACAATTTTAATACATAATTTTATATATTTATATACTTTATCATGTGCTAGGCCCTGTGCTAAGCACTGGGGACACAAAGAAAGTCATAAAGAAAGACAATCCTTACCCTCAAGGATCTTACATTCTAATGGAGGAAGGCAACACATAAAAGGAAACTGACCTACTAGAAAGTTAGGGGGAGGGGTATCCTAACCTGACGACAGGGGCAGCCGGTTACTTATCCTAATGGAGAAGGCACCAGCGCCTTCTCAAGAACAGAAGAGTCGAGGCTCATAGGTGCAAGCAGAGATGGTTTATTGAAGTCTCTCCATGGGGAAGCCTTATAGCAAGATCTTCGTACAGACTTCAAACTACCCCCAAAGCTTGAGCCTTATATATCTCCCAGATGTACATACCGCACGTAACAGAGTCCAGCTGAACAGAATTGTGAGGGGGGTGGTGCAGTCACAATGGCATGAAGGCCCCTGGGTGTGGAGACACTAATCTGGAACACCTGGTAACCACATGTGTGAGAACCTTGAGCAATGCTCTGAACTCCACGTGACTCAGCTTGTTCCAGGGCCTCAACACTCCTTGTGCCTCAACACAACCGCCTGCAGCCTGCACGTATTTGCCAACCCTCACAGGGGAGGGTGGGAGAGGATATAAGAGAGAGCAGACTGGGGGAAGGGGTACTCAGTAGGCTCACTCTCTTGGGGTGGAGAGTAGGGGAAAGACAGGGAGAAAATTTGTAACTCAAAATCTTGTGGAAATGAATGTTGAAAACTAAGAATGAACAAACAAATTGGAAAAAATGAAAGGAAATTGAAAGGGATAGGGGAATGGGGGTGGAAGGTACCCTGCATGGGGTCATAATGGAGAAATCTCTTCATTTTGCACCAGAATTTAATACCAACTTCACCCCTGCCAGGTACTTTTCTTCACACCCCCTATTTCGTCTCTCTTTTATGTATTGTCTTCCTCCAGTAGAATGTAAGCTCCTTGAGAGCACTGACCAACTTTCTTTTTGCTTATGTTTTTATTCCCTGTGTTTAGCACTATGGGAATACTGTGTGCCTGGCACATGATAAGTACTTAATAATGCTTATTGATTGACTGGTGACAGGAAGAATCTCTTAAGAATTGTTCAGTCATTCATTCATGTTCAACTCTGTGACACTGTGGACCAGTGGTTCTCAACCTGTGAGTGGCGACCTCTTTGGGGGTTGAACAACCCTTTCACAGGGGTTACAGGCGTCACCTAAGACCAAGACCATCAGAAAACACATATTCCTGGTGGTCTCAGGAACCGAGACACCGCTCCTCTATCCGTCTCCAGGTGGGTCTGTCCACATGCAGATACAGCCACATACGAGTATTAAAGGGTCGCAGCATTAGGAAGGTTGAGAACCACTGCTGTGGACCATAACATGAGGTTTTCTTAGCAAAGATAGTGAAGTGGTTTGCCATTTCCTTCTCCAGCTCATTTTTACAGATAAAGAAACTCAGGCAAATAGGGTTAAGTGTCTTGCCCAAGGTCACACAGCTAGTAAATGTCTGAGGCCAGATTTGAACTCAGGTCTTCCTGACTCCAGGCCTAGCACTCTACCCACTGAGTCACCTGGCTGCCTCCCTCCTAAGAATTGGAGGTATCTAAAAGTGAAATGGACTTCTTCAGGGGATAATGGGTTGCCCTTACTGGTAGTCTTCAATTAGAGGCCAAATGATTGCTTTACTTGTCCAAAATGTTTTAGAGAAGATTCTTGTTCAGATACAGGTTGGACTAGATGCCCTTTGGCATCTCTTCCAACTCTTAGATTCTGTGGTACTCTTTTCTGCTGTAGAAAATTTTGAAAGCTTAGCTCTTCCTTTCTCATACCTCCATCAGCAAAATACTTGGTAACTCCAAAATTCTTACATCTGATTATAATCTCATATCATTCCATATATCCTTATTCTTCATTCTTCTTAGAGTTATTCTTCCTCCTCTCCACAATCTAATCCCTTCATCCTTCAGTACCTTTCTGGCCATTACCTTGGCTCTAGCTGCATTCTTCTTTGTCCCCAAACTTAATCCTATGGTAAATCAGTTCAATTGTACCCTATTCAGGGGATCTGCTGGAGCCAGTAAGGACCAAATGCTAAATTTTCAATTTGAGAATTTGCATCTTGAACACTGGGCAATGATACAAAATCAGGACTTGATTTATTGTTTTGTTGATTGTCTAGACTTAAGAAAGTAACTGAGCAAATGTTAAGAATGAAGTTTAAACTTAAAAGTGTGTCTTATTTACATCCCCCCCCCATGAAGAATTGGTTGTTAAACATGTACCAGCACACACTCACCCATCCCCCATTTTTTACTATCTTGCTATCTTGGTTCTATTGGGCCTGCTCTATCCTACTGAGGAGGTTTTGAAGGAAGCTGGAGTAAGGCAAGCAACCATGTTGAGAATTGTTATTTAATCTCAACTGGGCCCATATTATAACAAGACAGTTCTTTTTCTCCTCCCTAATTGAATCTCTTCTCCCTTTTGATCATTCCTAATCAACCTTCTCTTCATTCTGCACATCTCCATGAGGAAGATTATGAGGATAAAATGATATATCAGATATAAACTGGATTTGAAAACTATAAAGCTCCATAACCCCTAACAGTAGCAGGATACATATATATAACACATTCATGTGTTACCCTTCTCCAATAACACATTTGCATATGCTCAGATGAGATGACAATTTTAGGCATGCAGAGGATGAGAGGAAATTTTGGGGGTGGAGGGCCTCTTGTCACCCTCACAACACATGGTCTGGCGGCAGCTTTCTATTTAATCTTTGTATAAAATAACTCCTTCCTAGGCT
>CM053582.1:45742601-45757995 GCA_028627135.1 Pseudochirops cupreus | reverse complement strand
TTGGTGTGGGAGTTCTGACTGTGTTGTCTTCCTCCCATTCCATGCTTTAATCCTTTTTGTCTCCAAAGAAGGAATCTAAAGTTTGGTTGCTGTTCTTACTTTGCTTCCTTTGCCTGCTCATGTTGCCAGTCAATTACTTGACTTTTTAGTTCTGTGGAACTCTGCTTCCATAGGGGAAAGCTCTGTCCCAAATCACTGGGGTTTTTGCAGCTGCTGGAGCTATTAGAAGGCCACCATCTCTACAGCCCCCACCAGCTTTGGCTCAGAAAATGTACCCCAGGACCACTCCCCAAGACCATGATCCGGATCCAGGTAGCTCAACACAAGAGCACTTAGCCTCTGAATGATCACTTGGCTCCCCTGCAATCTACAAGCCGGGAGCCTCTGAAGCAGCCACATGGAAGGAGCTGCAGGGCCGCCACTTCTGCTGCTTCCTTGCCCTGAGGGCAGTTTGGCCAGACTACTTTTCTCCCTCAAATTTAGCTGAGATCCACTGACCTTTTACTTTGTTCTTGTTTCTTATGGGTTGATAGTTCTGGAAACTGCCACAGCTGCTGGTGATGCACTCTCCCAAGTGCTCCAGCTGCAGTTCAACCTGGCTGGCCCAGGGCCAAGCCGGGGTTTCAGGCTGGGCTGGTTTTGGCTCCCAGTGTGCTGCGATGAGCCCTTCCTGTCAAGCTGCATTCAGTGGGAGATGTGTTTTTTTCTGTAATTTTGTCAGTTCTGGAGCCCTAAAATTTGTTTAGAGTCATATTTTATGGGTATTTGAGGTGGCTGTGTGGGAGCTGTGGAGTTTTCCTGCTTCTGTGCCACGATCTTGGCTCTGCCCCCTCTAGGCACTGTGGATATAAAGACAGAATCAAGCAGTCCTTTCCCTTAAGGAGCTTACATTCTGCTGAACTTTTTCATCTTACTCCTTCTTACTCTCTCTTTTCTGGTCAAATTGGCTCCCTGGATTTTCTTCATGTCTGGTATTTCATCTCCTTCCTTTGCACCTTGGTAGACCAGGTCCTTCCTATCTGTAATCAACTCATTCCTCACCTCTTCCTTGTGGAATGCCTGTATAGTAAAAGTTTCATTGGACAATAGGGGCTACTGGAGCTTCTCTGGAAACTTCAGGGGGCTCCAAAGGCACGATGATGCTTGGGAATGCTTGGCTCCTTTGGAAATGATGAATGTCCTGGCTACTGCCCATTGAGTGGCAGCTCGCTGCTGGAAGTGGTGCTCCGAGATGATGAGGAGCTCTCTTTAATGGCTGCTGAGCAGGAGAAGCTGGTGACAAAATTTTAATTACAATACTGTTTTCATTAGGGAAGGGAATGCTGTCATTGTGAAAGAGAATATTGTTGTTATATTAATGGCAAGATTACAACAAACACATTTTTGGCAAAAGTCCAAGGCTCTTCAGACTGGACATTTTATCCCAGGGAAGGGACAGCCTGTATTTTTTAAGCTAATTTTTAGCTTGTATTAAAATTTTTATTTGATAACTTTTTCTATTTGTATTACCTTCACACCCCTCTACATCCTAAGGTTCTGTCCCTGTCTTAATGTGGTTTGGCATGTGGTTTGGAATCCCAAAGTACAATACAAAGAGACATGGAGTCTAGTGAGACAGTCAGCAGAGAGAAAGGGAGGCCAGACAGCTTTATTGAGGGTAAATACGATCAGAAGGGGACAGTGGAGAAGATGGAAAGAGGTCTTTTGGGAGTGTAATTGGGCATTCAGAAACAAGTAAAGTGTATGTGTGTGTTTGTGTGTGTGTGTGTGTGTATGTGTGTGTGTGTGTGTGTGTGTGTGTGTGTGTGTGGCAGGGGTATTATTATAGGGTTCTTCTCTGGGTCAAGCAAGACTAGGCAACCAAGACAAGAAAGGGGTGGGGTTTGGACTTGGGAATTGGTGCTAACTGAAGGAGAATAGCTGAGGAATTGGTGGCTATTTGATTCATGCTCCCCTAAGGCAGGAAAGCGGCATTTCCAGGCTTCACTTTGACAAGGTCACCCAGAGGATTTGAGCCTCCCTGGTGAGGTAGAGATGCTTCTGAGTCCTTGCAATCTCTTATAAGACAGAATTAACAAAGAGAAAAAGAATTGAGCAAATCGAGACAACACACCCACCAAGTCTGACAATACATGAAATGTTTCTTACCCCCACAGCTGCAGAGAAGGGAAGGTGGGGCATTTTCTCCTCTTTTCATTGGGGTCAAATTTGACCACTCTAATGATATAATTTTTCCATTTAATTGCATTCAAGCCTAAGGGTTCCCCACTCCTTGACCAGAGACCACCTGCTTTATAGAGCAACAGACAAAGAAGGCATATTGTCAGCAATAGTCTTACAAGTTTACATCACCTCATCCCTATATCTCACTGCTCAGTTGCAGGAGATATTTACAATTTAAGCACAAATGTATATATTATTTATCATTATATAATGCTGCACAGTGTGGTGGAGATGTTTTGAACCATAATTTTGAGAACTCATGTCTAATACCGGGAAACAAGAAATTGTTATGGCTATGGATCCTGAGAAAGTGAACTCTAAGGAATAATTACAAAAATCTACTTCACACACACTAAAAACCACCTTACTTACACATATCCACATACATATTTGTATGTATATGCATAGGTATCCATATTTATCATAATTTTCCTTCTATCTATGGTCCAAAAATTAGAAGTAGATGGTGTAGTGGAAAGAGCACTGGGCCTGATGTTAGGAAGATTTGATGAGTTCAAATCCAGCCTCAGATGCTTACTAGCTGTGTGACCCTGGACAAGTTGCTTCACCCCTGTCTGCCTGAACTTCCTTATCTGTAAATGGGGATATTAATAGCACCTACCTCCCAGGGTTGTTGTGAGGAATAAAGGATATAAAATTTTAACTTGCTTAGCCTGGCACATAGTAAGTACTATATAGATGTTTAAAAAAAGCTCAACAACATTATCTTCCTGCTTTTTGGAAGACCTAGGTCAAAGGTATCCTAAGATCAAAGAATTAGAGATGAAAGGAAACTTAGAAATTATCTGGTCCAATCTGTTCATTTATTTAATGATCTTTCTGTGGTAGATTGATTTGTATAGAGTTATGCACAGAATAACTTCTCTGGGTCTCAGTTTCCTCACCTGTGAAATAAAAGGTCTGAACAATATGACCTCTAAGGTCTCTTCCAATACTCAATCATGGACTCCAATGACTCAAAGAATATTAGAGTTGGAAAGAATCTTTGGGGGTGATCTATTTAAACCCTCTCATATAACAGGGAAACTGAGGGCCAGTGTGATAAAAATGACTTGCACTAGATAGACTTCATAATGATTAATTTTATTACTTTGAAAGGTACAATACCTTGATG
The DNA here is from genome assembly GCA_028627135.1 of Pseudochirops cupreus. Classification (NCBI taxonomy): domain Eukaryota; kingdom Metazoa; phylum Chordata; class Mammalia; order Diprotodontia; family Pseudocheiridae; genus Pseudochirops; species Pseudochirops cupreus. The sequence goes on along the minus strand of CM053582.1, from coordinate 45,754,637 downwards.
TTAAAGTTCACAGTAATCTTGTATGAACATTTGACTTGTTTTAACATGCCACAAAAAGAGTTTAAACATAGAAAAGGAAATTCAGGAACTTTCAAAAGTGGAGATCAGAATGATTGAAAATGGAGTGTTAATCCCCAGGTGGATAGCTAAAGGGCCAAGCATAATATTCATCAAAGAGTGTCCACTGCAATGCTTCTGGAGGAACCTCTGGAACAGCTCTTTTATTCATTAAATGAACTTCTACAACATTAAATTAATAATTTAGGGAGAAATTCTTTAAATATCAAATCTCAGAGTCTCTTAGATAATATATTGGGTGTATGCTCAAAACTGGAGGGGAGGAGAATTTGGACATCATTTAGTGGCTTATTTCTGATCCATTTAATAGTAAGATACAGGCTTAAAATGTGATTTCTCATTATACTATACACAGCCAATACATCAGAAACAGTAGCAACATTTGATCGATTCCATATGCTTATCAAGTTACTGTAAAGGGGTTAATGCTATCTTGGCATTGTTGTTATTGAGATGTTTCAGTCATTTCTGATTCTTTGAGACCCTATTCAGAGTTTTCTTGGCAAAGATACTGAAGTGGTTTGCCATTTTCTTCTCTAGCTCATTTTACAGATGAGGAAACTGAGGCAAATAGGGTGAAGTGACTTGCCCAGGGTCACACAGCTAGTTTGTGTGGGAGGCCGGATTTGAACTCAAGAAGATGAGTCATTCTGATTCCAGGTCCAGCACTCTATGCACTGCAACATCCCCTAGCTGGTCCATCCTGGCACAAGGGGGGCTTATAAAGATTGATGCTTCAGAATAGTGCCCTTCACGTAGATATTCTGATCACTCTTCGTCACCAGGAGCACACTCAGAGGTGTGCAAGTAAATGGTTAACAACTGGCTCTATGACACATTTTTTAGGGGTACAGGATTTTTTAAAATTACAACTGGTGGATGAATCAAGACAAGTAGTTTAAAAGAGAAATGCAGATTTGTGAAGTGATCAGCTACTAAAGAAGATAAAATTTCTCATGCTTTGATGATACCTGGGTAAATTTTATAAACAAAAAATACCATCATCTACCAGTTTGGTAATTACCGAAAAAGGAAATAAGTGTGACATACTTTTAAGCTTAATCCCCTCTGTTGGCATGTTCTCCATCACTTTCCTAAGTCTAAGCAGTCAACAAGACAATCAATGAAGCCCTGATGCTCACATTGCAAATTTTCTTTTAATTTTTAAAAGTGTTTATTCATTTTGAACTTGAATACAGAATGACAAAAAAAAAAACCAAAACATTTCCAAGTCGATGGTACAACAGAAAAAGAGGATTCAATGTAAAACCATGAATTTCCATTTCCAATTGTTTCCTTTTTTCCTGAAAACTACATAATAAACACTACACACCATTTTCAAAGCTATTCTGTTTTTCTGTAATTCCTAAGTATTTTTTTCACACTGCAAATTTAACTATCAGCCCTCCAGCTGAGCTGACTGTAGCAGACTCCTGAGCATACCTTACATGTGGTTTCTGCCCACTGAGGATATAAGTATTTGTTAAAGAATGAGTTCCAGGTTTAGGGGAGAAATGCTCCATTGTTACCACACTTCTCATCCCTCTTCCTAAAGGAATGCCTGGCAGCTCCTTTAAAAGCTTTTTTGTTGATGTCTTTTGTTTTTACATCCCATCTCCAACCAGTAGAACAATCCTTTACAACGAAGAACAGAAAAGATGGGCAGACGTCCTGCAGAGTGGTCTGTGTTCCACCTCTATCGTCCATCATCACTGTAAAGATGGAAAGGAGGCACATTTGCCAAGCTCTTCTCTGGGGCCAAGTCTGGTCATTTTAACACGACGGTTTTTTTTAATGTTGCCATTGTTGCCATTCTTTCCATTTACAATGTTGTAATCATTCTGTATCTAGTTTTCCTGGCTCTGCTTCCTTCACTTTGTAGAGTTCATACATTGTTTCCCAGGTCTCCCTGTGATCATCTATTACTTTCATGTGCCACGATTGGTTCAGCTGTGCCTCGTTTCATGGGTACCTATTGAGAGGCCCCCTGTGTCTAAGGAGCTGGATTTAGGATCTGGAGGATCTGCTTTAGAATACCCACTTTTACACCTGAACCACTCTGATCCTCAGTTTTGTCTGTAAAATGGGCACAATAACAGTTATGGTAGAGATGAAATGAGATAACACATGTAAAGTGTTTTGCAAATCTTCAAGCTCTAGATACGTGTTGACCCTCATTATTATTTCTTTGTTCCTAATTCTTTGCTCTCACTGAAAGTGCTATTAGAAATATTTTCGTTTTGTTTTTTCGTTTTGTTTGGTTTTTGGTTTTTTTGGAGGGGGGAAGGCAGGGCAATTGGGGTTAAGTGACTTGCCCAACGTCACAGGGCTAGTAAGTATTAAGTGTCTGAGGCCAGATTTGAACTCAGGCCCTCCTGACTCCAGGGCTGGTGCTCTGTTCACTGTGCCACCTAGCTGCCCCTGTTAGAAATATTTTCATACATGTAGATGAGATATCATAGGTTGGTAGATTAGAGCTGGAAGGAACCTTAGAGATCATTAAGTCTAACCCCCTTATTTTATAGATTAGGAAACTGAGGCAGACAGAGGTGAAGTGACTTGCCCAGGGTCACAAAACTAGTAAATGCCTGAGGTACTTTAGGGTTTGCAAAGTACCTTCCAAATATTATCTCATTTGATCCTCCAGGTCCAGCATTATTTACTCGGCTGTCTTTTAATTTATAAAGCCCTCTCTAGTGTTAAGTAACAACGGAAGATTTTCCCTACTTGAAACATTCCCTTCTTCCTCACTGGTCAAGGATTTGGGATTTCCGTGGTGTGGGATTTCACACACACAGACTGTACTCTACCTGAATTTAGGAGATACATTTTAGAGGGTTGCCCCCTGGACTCTAAGAAGGAAAGTGACCTATCCAGGGTCACCTAGCCAATCAGTGTCAAAGGTTGGCTTTGGAGTCAGGAGGCCATGGCACAGAAATTACAAATCCTTGATCACTGCTGATTGACCTACTAATGGTAAGCCTCTAACTGCAGAGCCCTAATGGACAAAAGGCCTCTGAAAGTGAAGGCCCATGCCTTTACTGCTTGACCATCCTGGTATTTGCTCACCAGTAAACTCAAATACCCAAATAGTTTTGCTCCTTTCAAACCAGCTCATAGCATCCAGCAAATGCCAGCTGAAATACATGTTCCAAGGTCTAGTATGTTGTAAATTAGGTGTACATGAGTGCATAAACATTGACTCCCCTCTTGGATCTTGATAATCTCTAGTCATTTGAGGGCATAGGCTTGGAGGTCTGGACAAGGCTAAAGTGAGTTCACTAGGCCCCTGAGAGCCTGTCATTTATTCTAGGTTACTTTGGGAGCTTGGACTCACAGATGGATTCCCTCAGAAATGACATAAATGTTCCTGGAAGCCCTTAGGAACATGGAATGTCATCAGTCCAGCTCTAGTCTGTGGCTGTGTTTAGTCTGCCACAACATGATCAGGAATCTTTGTTGCACATACACATTCTACTTTTCTGTGACTTCCAGTGAACTTTGCAAAACAGAGATCAGTATTGCAACCCGGAACAGTTTTCTGGAGGGAGAAGTAAAGTGAAGCTCTTATAAGGAAGGGAAGAGAGATATGCAATCAAAAATGGTGGTATGTGAGACAGGGCTGAGCTTTGCCCTAAAAGCTTTGAAGAATAAAGCAATGAAAAGATAATATGTTTTCTTAACTCTGAAAGGACATCTGGCTGGCATGGCCAGAAGCACAGCAAAAATTCTTGAAATGTCCACTTTTCATTTCCTTGTTAAACTTTGAGTTCCATTCACGTGGCCCTCCAAACCATTTGTGCAGGCCTGAGGTCATTTCCAAATAATAGATGCTATATCATTGTTCCAGACCAAAGAACTCCACTTTGGACTGATTTGTGAGGTTTGCTTTTATTGAATGGCAAAACATGATGCATAGCATCTCTCGGCAATAATCATTCCAATTAGTTAATTTCGAAAATCTCCATGAAAACTTCAAATCATCTTTGATCAAATTATAAAATCCTTGAATAAAAGATTGAAAAGGAAACCTAGAATGGCGGAAAGCATTTCTTTTCTTTGTTTGGACATGAGTTCTAGTGTTGTCCCCTGGAGAGGGCATTGGATCTGGACAAGATGAGCTAGAGATTCTAATGCAAAGGGACAAATTTGACTTCATAGGTATCACTGAGACTTGGTAGGATGAAACACATGACTAGGTGATCAGAATGACTTGTTCACCTGTTCAGGTCCCTGGTCAGTCTGTAGCTGATTTCAGTTCTGCTAGGCTCCCACCAGCTCCCATAACTCCTAAAAACACAACTTCTCCATGGAGTAGAAAACTCAGACAAGCCCCCTCTTCCTACTCTTTGCCCCAGCAAAATAGATTTTGTTTATATAACCGGGATTTCCAAACCAGGAATGTTTTGTGTGCTTCAGCATAGGCTTGACATCTGATTGGTGGAGAGTATGCTAACACAAAACTGTGTGCCTGTGTGAAGGCAGAGATCATTTCAGAACTTTTCCTTCTTTCTCTTTTTCTTCATGAGGACACAGAGAATTCTAAATTCTCATCTTGTATCCCTTTCAGAGGACTTGAGGAAAGCACACTTAATCTAGTAACCCTTCTGCTCCCCTTGAGGCAGAAATCCCAGTCTCCCTTGGAGTAGTTTGGGTAAGATTCCAGCTCTCTCTCCGTGCCATCTGAAGCTGCATTCAGACCAATAGAAAAATGAAAAGCTCTAATTCTTAACTGAGCAGCAAGCCTCACCTTGAGAAAATGGCACAGTGATTTAAGGAATTTAGAATTTTATTTTCAACTTAGGATGTTTCTTTGTTTTAATCACTTATTCCAAGTGTTGCTTATCTGCAAGGTCATATACTATTTAAGGGAGTTAACTGTAGTTGTCTCTTTCTTGAAGTCTTTTTTCTTTGAATTATGTTGTTTCTGGTTTTTCTCTGTAAACTGTTAATGGTGTTAAGTGATGGCCTTCAATTCTCTTGGAATGTATAAAAACTTCTCTGTGAACCTCCCTCTTTAGGGAGAGACAGTCTAGGCTAAATTATAGCCTCTGATCTCTCTTCCATGCATTATTGCAGTAAAGGTTTGTTCTTGACAAATTCAATGTTATGGATTTATTTCCTTAACAGTTTTGGTGTCAGAAGTGAGATGAAGATACACAGGCAAAAACTCCCTGGGGAGGAATAATGATAAGTGCATTCTTTTGTACTATATTGCCAGTTAATTTCCCTTTCTTGGAATTTTCCTGTGGCTGCTCTGGGTCCCTCGGGCCCCCACCTTTCTTGCCATATCAGAAGATAGTCTGAGAGGCCAGGTTCCTGTACTTCACAGTTTGGGAAGGACTCGGCTGGAGCTCTGGGGTCAGTTGTACTGTGACCTACTACAGAGCTGGTCAAGAATGCAGGGCTAGCCCCACAGTCTGATCCCTAATTATTGGATTTTTTTAAGGAAAGGAGGAAAACTTCAAGATCCAATTGTAACATGCATGCATTGGCCTCATTCTCTCAGGGACAGATCTGGTACATTTCCCCCTTAGGGTTCTTAGATACTCTCCTGGATTGGGGGAGGGGTCTGTTCTTTGCCATTGGCTCAAGCCCTTACCTGCTATGTTCCCCTTATTTCAGGGGTCCGTTGACTAGCGCTCCAGTTCCATTTAACCATTTGACAAAAGTTGGCTTTTACGAAGATGTTTATTTCAAAGACATAGCAAGAACATAGAACTATTTCCAAAACCCTTTGGAGGCACAACTCTTCCTCACCCCTCCCCACATCCCCCACTGTAGCACCAATGCAATCCCTCAGGCTTATTAAGGGGTAGGGAAGATCTTAAAATTCCCATTACCATTGCACCCATACTACATCAGTCTCTGAGAGAGGATTAAGCTCATAACTTAGCTTATTTCCTTCCTAGCACAGGTCACACCAAGTTCACTTCCAGAGGTGGCATCACCTCTGGAGGAATCCTGCTGATCTGGAATCCTGAAGATCGTTCCTAACAATCATTCCTTGCCCTTTGGGGCATGGCTGCTGTGTAGTCTACCCAGCCTAGATACCAGCTTCTAGATTCCAGTGTCTATTAGTCCTAACCAAGGTTAGAGACTTCACTCTCTACATCTAGAATAGAGGAGAGTGAATGAAAAGGTAAAGCCCTCAGGCTTGTTTTAAGGGGGAGTATGTGTGGCCTCAGAGGGGAAGACCTCAAGACCTTTTCTCTTACAGCATGGTTTTCTCACTGGAAACCATGAGTGAATGAATCACGTCACTCCCCTGACAGAAATGCAACAAAAGTTGCTGACTAAGGTCCTTTTGAAGACCCTCATGGTTACTGGTAATCAACCCATGAAATGATATTCCTTCCAACCACGTGGTAAGCCAACTATAACCAGGCACAGAATGCCCAGGCATGCTCAAGTTGTCTTGATTCTCTTGGAAGCAGCATCCTTCCAATGGAGCTGCCATCTTAGCAAACTGATGGGAGTTTGCAGGCTTCTGGCATATAAGAGGTATTGCCTCAAAAAATCTGTAGCTTGTCCTTTCCAAAGGGGATACCAACAAAATTTATATATGTTAATTGTAGGCCCAGTTTCACATGATTTTGGAAAAAGTGGAATTTTACTGGGGACATTTTCCTACCACCTCCTGCCCAGCTAACAAGCATTCCTTTCTCCTCTCCTATCTCCCCTCTAAGACAGAAAAAAAAACCAAATCCTTTGTGACAATTTTCCTTTTCATTTAGAAGGATTCTTTGATAATAAAATTCTCACTTTCATGAAAATTTCTAGGACTCCCATCCTCGTCTCCAAATCTGCCCCATCCATGTCTCCCTGATGACTTCCCCATCTCCCACCCCCATGGCTTCCTTCTCTGAAAAATGGAGGCCTTCTCACACTTTGCAGAAAGTAAACGCTTAACAAATGCCTGATCTCTCTCCAGATGAGAGTCTACTTTCTGTGGGAGGCAGAGTCAGAAGAAAGGTGGAAGAGCATTTCCTAACCTGTATGATAAAGGGGAAAGAGATTATGACTGATAGAGGGAGACTTTTCAGAAGATGATGACACCAGGTTATGGCCATCTCGTTAAAGTGCTCAAGGACTGGATTGTGGCCATTTTAAAGGGAGGGAAGAAGGAAGGAGGGAGACCTTCTCTGTGGTCCATCTCAGCCTATAGCTATGTAGCCATAGATTGAGACGGACCACATGATGCAGCAGTGGGGCAGAGCCTCTCTTCCATGGCTACTTAATTGATGTGCACACCTTGGTTACCATTTCTTTGCCACTCTTAAACAAGGGAGTTTGGAAAGGGAGGTGTGGAGGATTTTAAGAAAGAGATGGTTCCAGGCTGGGATCAGTGTCTCCTTGAATGTTCTGAAAGGACATCTTGTGGCTCCATCATCCTAAGTAGGAAGAAAGGAGGGTGGGAAAGCTGCCTCTTGTTCAGTTTCTAACATTTCTGGGTAACGCATGGACCATGTGATTTTGCCAGGAAGAAATACCTTGTTAGCCTGTTTGCATTTGTAGAGGATGGTGGGGCATGTATTGACTCTCTCCCTAACTGCCATCTTTCCCCACCTCACTGCTGTGCCAGGGAAATGCTTTAGTTCAGGGCCAGGAGGATGATGCCCTTGCCTGCACCTGTCAATGAAGGATTTATCCCATGTTTCCTGGGTAAGGAAGCCATACTTAGGGACATTTCCATTAATGAAGCCATTGTCATTGGAGGCTTTCCTTTGATTCAACGGGGGGAGGTAGAATGATGCCCACCCAGGGAGGCCTAATTGCCAGGCCCTGGACCTTCGCTGTGGCTTCTGGGGCTGCTGTTGTGGTGGCAGCACCTGCTACTGCTTAGAGCAGTGGTTCTCAACCTTCCTAACACTATGACCCTTTAATACAGTTTCTCATGTTGTAGTGACCCCCAACCATAAAATTATTTTCGTTGCTACTTCATAACTGTAATTTTGCTACTGTTATGAATCATAATGTAAATATCTGATATGCAGGATGTATTTAAATTGAACAGAACCCACAGGCTGAGAACTGCTGGCTTACAGGAACATAGTCTGAGCCATTATTGGGCTCGAGAGGGAAGCCATCTTGAGAAGGAGAAGAGACCCTGGCTCCCTGGGTAACAGGACTCAATTGGCTCTTTGGGTGTGGACTTCTCCAGGCCCCTGCTGGCCTGTGCTAGGGAACCTAACTGAAAGGTATTTTTTCACTTGGGGAATTTTCCACTCATGACATGTGTAAACTAATGATTTCTTACATCTATTTCAAACATTTTCTAAAAATTTTCTATAAAGAAAATTCCGTGAGTGTGAATGGATTTTCCAGAGGCCATCGGAGGAAATAAGAACACGGCCACTGCCTACTGATGTCTCCTTCAGCATCAAAAGTATCTGAACTGTTCATCTACCTCCATCCCCCAGAGGCTCCTGGGATTGTAAGGATAAAGAAGAAGGAGGCCATTCTTGCCTGTCTCTTTAGCCATGTTGGATGCATGACAAAGATGATGAACTGAGTTCTGTTAGTCTCCACAGATCCCTCCCATCACTCCAACCTTTCTCCAAACATTAAGGTCCAGAATACCTATTCACATTTACCCCCTTTCCTCTTCCCAAAATCTCCACCCAATCCCCCAGGTTCCAGGAAGACAAGAATATGGCTTTGGTTGTTTAGTGAGAAGATTGTTCTGGGTGTTGCACCTGACCCAGTCTGACCATGGCTGATGGCTATGGCCAGGCTCTGAAAAGTCATTTGTGGCCTTCAGACTTCAGGACAATAGTAAGTTAACAGCTGGAGGGACAAAGAGGGGGTATCCTTCCCATTTCTCTTCCTGCCTCCAAGGACCACTGTTCTCACCATCACAAAGGGTAAATTCATATGGTGCCTATGGCTGAGAAGGCTCTATCTTAGACCAGGATCCCCAGTACTTTGGAGCAGGAAGCTGATGCTACACTCTCTGTCTTCCAGTGAAGATGGATGACAGGCGGGGCCTTACTTGAATCTGGTGACAGCAGTCCATTAGGGAGGAGGCTGTTGCATAGTCTGCCTATGGTGAACAGAGTGCTCACCATTAACTGCTTGTTAATGGTTTCTGGAGGAAAGGAGGGAGGTAGGGAAGGCCACCAAGTGACCAGATTGAAGAAACTAGGGGAGTCCATGGACTGAGAAGGGACAGTGTGATTGTCTAGGGGTGTGTCAGATCTCTCTCTGTATCTGGTGGGATTGGAGGCAGGATGAAGGCATGGAGGTCAGAAGACAAAGTTGTTGCTTTACATGCAGACTTTTTTCCAATGACAAGTATAAAGGAATCAATTGTGTTCTTCATGAATGTTGCACTCAGCTAGTGAGCCAGACACATTTCTATCCACTCACAATTTGTTCCCATGCATAACCTCCCTCCAGAGACCCCTCCCCGATCTCCCAAAAAAGAAAAAAAAACAGACCCCAGCGACCACTGGGACATGAGCTTTTTTCCCCCTAAGACCGATGGAAAGAGAGGATTTCAAACCATTTTTCAACTAGTCGTTTAATTTGGTTAGAGGAAGGTAGGTGAAAAGAACCAGAGGTGCTCAGTTCAAATATCTGATTCTGCCCTTAACTCACTATGTGACCTTGGACAAGTCAAGTGACCTCTATGAAGCCTGTTTTTCCAACTGTGAAAGGAAACGGGGCCAGATGACCACTAAGAAGTGCCTATAGATCAGACTCTAGAATCTTAGATCCACCCAAGGTCTTGTCCTTTGTGTCCAGTGCCTGTAAAGGGGTCTCAAAGAGGGTGGTCAGAGAGGATGTCTCATGTAAGAACAGCTGACACTTATGTATGTACAGGTCTTCTGAAGGACCTTATAGATTGCTCTCTAAAGGCCTTTGACCTTCAAAGGTGGTCAAGAACACTCTCGGTCCTCAAAGCTTTCTTTAATTCTGGGCATCCTCTTTATCTCCATCCACATGGAGCCTACTGCTGGAACTACTTAAATAGTTATATTTTTAGAATATCTAAAGAATATAAAAATAATAACTAAGAAAGCAGTGACCACTGATGGAAAATCCTCAGTTCTCCCTTTAGAGGGTCACTCTTTGACAAGGCCACAGAAGCCATGCCATGTAAGGGGTCTGGCGCACGTTCTTCACTCCAAACACATTCTAATTGGGATGTTGTGAGAATGCTCCAGCCTGGGAGGACTATGAAAGCTCTGCCTGAGATTCCATCAGGGACTCACAATTCACACTTTGACAAGCTGGACTCATCCCACGCCTGACATAGGCAAGAGGTCACATGAATGCCAGCAATGTCTGAGTTCACAGAAGTTATCAGGGTCACCAAAGTTGGGACCCAAAAGACCCACAAGAAACCACTCCTTTTCCATGCACAATCTTCAGGGAAAGAGAATCATGCCCAGATGGGGACCTCTAACTGGCACATATATCTCCAGACTTTCCCCAGCACAGTCTGGCCACATAGGTGGGAGTCAGAACAAGCTGATACCCATCCAATTCTGGCCTTTCCCTTGGACCATCCAAATGGCCCATTCTCAAATCTTTGATTCCAAGAAGCATTGTCAGCACTGACCAGGGGGTGGGATCAAGGAAAGCTGAACTCTCTGTTCTCACCTGCAAGTGAGTTATGGGGTGTTCAGGACTTCGCATCAGGCATCTGGCAAAGATTACTCAAGGAAGAAGGCCCAGGTCAAGACTTCTAGTCTCATGGTTCTGTGGTGATCAGTCAAGGAGGTTGGGCTCAGTACACGTCTGCCAGATGCCTCCAGTTACTTCTATTTTCCTAGCAAAACTGGGAGGTAAAGAACAGTCCAGAATAATGGACTTTGAAGCTGCCATCATGGGGAAATCAGGGGATAATTCAGGGTCCAGCTGGGCAGCAGCCATTGTCCTGTAGGATCCACTGCCAACACGATCAATTCTTATCTCCAAGCAGAGGAGGTAATATAGCACAGCCTCTGGCCAAGGGCTTATGGTCTCCTTCTCTTGCCCTCCTCTTGTCACAGGTTGGGCCCAATTCAGAGACAGTCACACTGCAGGGAAACAAAGGAGAACAAGTCTTGGGGGGATGGGAGCACCTTTATATGTAGATTGGGGGGAATTCTCAACAAACACAGGAGGCATCGGCACTCTACATACATCACGGGAGTAAAAAGTCACACACAATAGCCTGGATTGAGTCTTGCTGGTCCCATGGAGCAGCCCTCACCCCAATAACTGAACGTGTACTTCTTCCTCAATGAATCATAGACCCTACTCTGCCACCAAGAGGGACTTCTGGACGGACTGGGGGAAAGGAGTTAACCCCAACCACATACTACACATCCCCCCACCAAAGTAACTGCTCAGTGTCCCCTCAGCAAGAGCAAGCAACTGTATCCAAAGGAGAAAGAACAGAAGCCCAGGGACACTCCCTAGGCCTTCAGTGGGCAGGTCACAATGCACACCTGAATGGGGCCAGCAGGAAAAAGGACAATGACTGACAGGAAGGTCACTCCTGAAGACTCATGCAACAGAAGGACCAATTTTTCCTATGAAGGCCTCATGCCTGGACAAAAGAAGGGACCAGCTCAGACAGGGGCACTTTGCCCCTCGACCTGCATCTCCTGACTTTCTCTAGTCCCTTCCCTTAGGAGACCAACAGGAAAGACAGGAGGGTGTATCCCACACCAGTGAATCAGAGCCATCCCACTGGGACCCTCCCGGCCAATGGCTACAGGATAGTGATTCCCAGAACCTGCTGGGTGGCTTTCCTTCTTTCCTCCCTGACCTTGGATAACCAATGGTGAGATGGTCCCCAGGGCACCCTCTCATCACCCTCAAGCTCACTTTAGGAAGAAGATGGTGGACAGGCTGGAGTTACCTCCCCTTGCAAACTCTAAAGCTCTTAAATCTTTTTTTCAGTCTTAGAGACTCCTACTGAAGGTCAAGGTCACAGCTTATTTCCATGAACCCAAGGCC
>CM053582.1:45712415-45742101 GCA_028627135.1 Pseudochirops cupreus | reverse complement strand
AAATGTTTTGCATAACTGCACATGTACAACCTATATTGAATTGCTTATTTTCCCAGTAAGGGTGGATTACAAGGGAGGAAGGGAAAGAATTTGGAATTCAAACTTGTAAAAATCGAATGTTTTTTAAAAATTATTATTATTATTATTTACATGCAACTGGGAAATAAGATATACAGGCACTGGGGTATGGAAATCCATCTTGCCCTACTGGAAAGTGGGAGGAGGGATGGGGGAGGATATAGGAGAGAGCAGATTGGGGGAGGGGGTACATAGTGGGATTGCTGTTTTGGGGTGGTGAGTAGGGGACAGACGGGGAGAAAATTTGTAACTCAAAATCTTGTGGAAATGAATGATGTAAACTAAAAATAAATATAAAAGTTAATTGAAAAAAAGAAAAGGCCACCTACTTTCCTCTGCTTTCATCCTTTCTCTCCTCTCACCCCTTCTGATCTGGCTCTCATCTTCATAGTTCCAATGAAACTGCTCTCGCCCAAGTTTCTAACAATCGTTTAGTCGCCAACTCTATTGTTTTTTTCTCAATCCTCAGTCTCCTCATTCTCTCTGTAGCCTCTGATGCTGTTGATCATTCTCTCCTTCTGGACATTCTCTTCTCTCTAGGTTTTTGGGACACCCCTCTCTCCTTGTTCTCCTCCTACCTATCAGATAGCTCCTTTTCTGTCTCCTCTGCTGTATCTCATGCCCTCTAACCATAGGTGACCCTCAGGGTTCTGTCCTTGACCCTCTTCTCCCTCTATATTAAGTACTTGGTGATCTCATGGATTTAATTACCATCTGTATACTACTGATTTTCAAACTGAACTTTCCTGCCCCAGCCTCTCTGCTAACCTCCAATCTCGCATCTCCAGCTGTCTTTTGGACATGTCAAACTGGATGTCTGGTAGATATCTTAAAATAAATATGTCCAATACAGAACTCATTATCTTTTCCTCTTAACCCCCCCCCCCCATTACTGCCAAGGACAACACTAACCTCCCAAACACTCAAGCTCCCAACCTAGGAGTCATCCTATATTCCTCATTACCTCTTACTCACCAGGTTCCGGCCATTCCTAAGGCCTGTTGATTTCACCCTTACACCATCTCTCCAATACTCCCCCCTTTCTCCTCTGACACTATGACCTCCTGGTGCAGTCCCTCATCCTTTCACACCTGGACTATTGTAATAGCCTTCTGGGGGTCTACCTGCCTTAAGTCTCTCCCCACTCCAATCTATCCATGCTCCATTCAGCCACCAATGTGATTTTCCTAAAGCCTAGGTCTGATCATATCACCTCCCTTACTCAATAAACTCTAGTGACTTCCTATTGCCTCCAGGAGCAAATCAAAATGTTCCATTTGGCATTCAAAGCCCTTTATAACCTAGCCTACTTCTACCTCCCCAGTCTTCTTACCTCTTGCTCCCCAACACTTAATCTTCAATCCAATGACAGGGGCCTCCTGGCTGTTCTATTAATAAGACTTATACAGTGTCATACCAATTAAACTACCAAATGATTATTTTATAGAGCTAGAAAAAAAATTATAATGAATTCATCTAAACAAAGAAAAGGCAAAGAATCTGAACTGGAATAATGAAAAAAAGTGGAAAAGAAGAGAGCAACAGAAGGCTACTTTGCAGCTAGACTGGAGACAACTCCATCCACAGGGAGGGCATTCTTTTGTACTTATCTTTCCATACTTCAAGTAATTCATAAAAAAAATCCATTGATTAATTCCAGCAGCAATTTTGATTGCTAAATGTGAGGACCAGGACCAATATATCTGGAGGACACAAATATAGACTGAAGTCCTACAAAGGTCTAGAACAGCTTCAGGAAGATAAAGCTCTTCCATAAGTTTGTAGAGAAAGGGATCACTCTAAACAGCCCTTTTCTTTCCTGAAGACTCCAGTGTTACAATGGCACGTCCCTCGCTGACCTGGTAACTCTTCATAAAGGATCATAGAAGGCTGAATATAGAGAAATATGTGGACCTGTAACCAGATTTAGAAATAACCTGAGTAAGCAAGTTACTGAAAAGTGAATTTTTTTTTGGGAGCTTAGGGAAGAAGGGAGAAAAATTATACTTCTCATTGAAATTTCTCATGCTCAGTGCTTCTAACCCTTGTCACTTACTTCCGTGAGCTGTGATGAACCTGTCATCAAAGTTCTTTCATATTCTAACTGGTGCTGCAAAAGTCTGTTGTACAATCACAGCCATCATCCATTTTATTTCATTATAGAGAACTCCATTTCAATCATCCCATGGCTTCAAAGTTTACATTGGGGGATGATTTATTTTCCCATTGAGAAGCAAAACCAAAGATACTGGCTCTGATTATCTTTATTTCTTCTTTATTTTTCTCTTCCTTCTGGTTGGCTACCAAAGATAGCATTAGGAACAATTGGGAGAAGTGGCAAAGAGGCCCATTTGGGCTGCAGGGGCCAAAAGGGTCTTAGCAAGGAGAGCTGGGCCAAAGCAGAATAGGCAGCCTCTGGGGAGAGGGGGCTCCCCTTCACCTGAAACATTTCACCCATTGTAAACAGGTAAAAAAAAAAGGCACAATGCTCCAAACACATTCAACAAGTGGGGCTTTCAGCTCCTCAGTAAACCAAAAGACCTCGAATGAGGGCAGACAGATCATTTTTCCAGACAGAAGGAGGAGCATCCAAAGACCAGAAGGCAGCATCACAGATGGGGAAAAATGTATGGTTGCAAAGTCTGAAGAATCACAGGTGGGGGAGGGGGTGCAATATGAATGGAAGGATATCAGAAATTTGGTGCAACAACTCCTCCTTCTGTCCTATCCATATGAAATTGCTGATTAATTGAGACCACCTATATCCTACAAGAATAACTAATAGTGTATAGATAACATATTTCCTTTAACTGTGCAAGGGAAACCAGTGGTAGAGAGCAATCAGATTTTCTCTAATTGGTCAAGGATAGCTGGTGTTATGGAGATAACAGGTTTCTTTGAATCAAAAGTGATTTATAGGACAACTGAACTTTTAAACTTGATTCAGAGAATAAAACTGATCATTATAGAAAAGGTAAACTTTTAAACAAGTTATGAACTTGTCAACTTAAAGACAAAGGACTGTGACTTTATGTATTAATACAAAATGTTGGTGGAGAAATGGAATAAAATCAATTTTAAAGTGGAATCAGAATAAATTTGATTTTCTCACATCAATCCCTCATGGACCACTTCTCAGGGATGGTGGAGAGGGAACTGTTACTCAGGAAAGAGAAACCTTATAGTCACTGAGCTCCCTACCAGCAATGATGTTCTAAGGCAGTGGTTCTCAACCTGTGGGTCATGACCCCTTTGGGGGTCGAACGACCCTTTTGCAGGGGTCACGGGGCTCGTCTAAGACCATGGGAAAACACGTATTTCTGAGGATCTTAGGAACCTAGACACTGCTCCTCTATCCGTCTCCAGACAGGTTCGCCCACATGCAGATATGGCCACATACAAGTATTGAAGGGTCACAGCATTAGGAAGGTTGACAAGCACTGTTCTAAGGTTTTGTGAAGCCTGTGAGAAGGAGGGATGTGGTCAGAGAGCATCTGAATGCCTTTGATAAGTCCCTGGTCAACAGGCACTGTTGAAGAAAGAATTTAGAGGTATGATGGCTGAGCCACTCACTGTCAGTGATTGTTGGGAAAAAAATAGAGAAAATGAGAGGCAACCTACAATTGAAGGTGAAAAGGTCCAATTTTTGAAAAAGGAGAGGGATTCTGGTCACTATGTTGTAGGCCAATGAGGGTTAAATTTGGTTCTGGCTAAATTACTGAACATATTTTAATAAAGTAGTGCTTAGGAAATACCTAGAAAGTCATCAGTAACCAAAAAGAGTTATACTTTCATTAAGAACAAGTTCTGCCCATCTAATCTATTTTCCTTTTGTACAAATTAGAAGAATCCTATAGATTACTCTCTTAAATTCCTATTATATGCTGGATATTGTGTTAATGACTGGGGATACAAAGAAAAAGGCCAACACAAGGGGTCTATGTTCTAACGGGAAAGACAAAAGATATGTACAAAATACATAGAATAGTTGGAAAGTACCATTAAAAGAGGAGCACCATTAGCTGGGGGCTTAGATAAGAGCCAAAGAAGCTGGCAGCTGAGCTACAGTCCCAAGCTAGGAATTCTAAAAGGTGAAGGTAGTAAGAGAGGGCATTCTAAATACTGAACAGATTGAAAAAGCACAGAAATCAGAAAGGGATTGTCACTTGAGAGGAAGAATAAAGTAGGTTAGCAGAGCTGGAAGATTGTATAGACCAGTGGTTCTCAACCTTCCTAATGCTGTGACCCTTTAATACTTGTATGTGGCTGTATCTGCATGTGGGCAGACCTGCCTGGAGATGGATAGAGGAGCAGTGTCTCGGTTCCTAAGACCATCAGAAATACATGTTTTCCCATGGTCTTAGGCGACCCCTGTGACCCCTGCAAAAGGGTCATTCGACCCCCAAAGGGGTCGTGACCCACAGGTTGAGAACTGCTGGTATAGAAGGAGGTGAGATGGACCTTTTGGCCTTCAATTGTATGTTGCCTCTCATTTTCTCCATTTTTTTCCCAACAATCACTGACAGTGAGTGGCTCATCCATCATATCTCTAAATTCTTTCATCAGCAGTGCCTGGTGACCAAGGACTTATCAAAGGCATTCAGATGCTCTTTGACCACGTCCCTCCTTCTCACAGGCTTCACAAAACCTTAGAGGTGAGAAGGAGGAGAATCATAGGCTAGGATTTAGAAGGGAACAGACCAAACACTCCACTGGTGCTTGACAAGTATACCAGGAGTGTGTAGTGTGAGGAATGCATGTGTGCATATGGAGCATGTGTGGTATACGTGTGGTGTATGAAATGTTTGTGTGTGGGAGGGGGGTTAAAAAGGGCTTTCAGGCTGATGAAAAATAGTACAAGCAGCCAGAAAGAAAGAGTAAGAGTACTAAGGAATCACAGTTGGAATTACATAAGATTTGGCAGGCACTAATCAAAAAGGAGAAGAGACCTTGGAATGATATTCCAAAACACAAAAGATAAAAGGCTTGCAGCCAAGAATAGCCTATCCAGAACCTGAAAACGGAGCTTTAAAAAAACAGGAGAATTCCAAAAATTTCTGATGAAAAGGTCAGAACTGAGTGAGTACTTTGAAATGTAAATGCAAGAGATGAGAAATATCGAAGGTACCCACATTTGATCAACTGGAAGGAATTGTGTAAGAATGAATTGTTTACACAATCACAGGTGGAGAAGAAATAATGTCTTCTCAGAACCCTAATGTCTTCAGGAGTCACAGTGAGAGTTAAATAAGACATGTGGTGGGCCTGGGGATGGTTCGGTTCTGTTTTGATGCAGATGGGGAAAGGAACTGGCAAAGATAAGGAACTATATCTGGGAGAAGAAGCAAAGGGAATTCCCTGTCTCATGTAAAAGGGGTACATATGATGAAGAATATAAAAACATGGAGGAAGAAGTAGAGAGAAAGGGAGATTGAAAACACAAACACACCAACACACACGCACACATGCATCCATACTCACATATAGAAAAAAGAGCATAGTATAGAAATACATTAATAACAACAGAGACATAGTTGGGGATAGGGTGGGAGAAAAGAGTTTAAGGGAAAGGATAGGATAAATAAAGTGATAGTTATCAGGAAAAAAATACCAGTTTCTGAGTAAGGAACATGAAGGAGGGAATAAAAGAAAAGGAAGGGTAAAAATAGGTGATGGAGGAGGCAAGGGGAAGAAAAGAGGGGCAATGGAATGGAATCAGATTGTACCATTCATCAGTCATAAATGTTAGGCAAATTCTTATTTCACCAACTTCTTTGTAAAGAGAGGGGTGAGGGGCAAAGGAACAAAAACAGAGAAGCGGTCAGGATAGAGTTATAATTGTGCATGTAAACAAGTCAAACTCAGAAAATGGAAGAGGATAGTAGAACAGATTAGAAAGCAAACTCTAACAATATGTTGTTTACAGGAAATATGCTTGAAACATAAGCACTAAAATGAGGGGCTGCTGGAGGAGAATCTATTATGCTTGAGAAAACTCAAAAAAATAGAAGTAGCAATATTGATTTCAGACAAGGTTACAGTAAAAGAAAGCATGCTAAAAAAGATACAAGCAGGTAGCGTTTCCACATGGGATTTACTATCTGGCTTTCTCCAGAAATTTGTTTTTCAAAATCCCAAATTATGAGAAAAAGTCAAGAAGTTAAGAAAAAAGTATAATTCTCTTGTGAGAATTAAAATTTAACATACAGTATAAAGACATTACTGGTTCAAAGGAATCTACTGACATCAAGTTGAGGTCAAGAGCAGGAAACGCTGATACATGGTGTTGAAGGTCAAGGTGGGCTTTTCTGGGAATCAGAACAGGAGTACATGAAAAAGAAGCACTCATGATGATCTGGTCAGTCTTGGCTTGTAACAGTTGCCATGTCATAGATGTATGTTTGTTACGATGTCTGCTGCTAATGGTGCACATTTGTACATTCTTGAAAATAAAATATTAATGAGCTAATAAACATAGTATGCTTTATACTATCCTGAGTAGTGTTCCTAGAAATAACAAGGTGTGGAAGCAAAATAAGCCCTCAGAATGGCAATGTGGACATGCAATTCTACATGGCGCTATTAACCTTGCTAAGAGACCTGAATGTTATGTTATTCAAATACTGCCCAATAATATTCACTGAAGTTTTCTAGTATTTGATACTCACTAGAGACCATAGTTCTTTGTAAATAAATTTAATGTAACATTTACAAAATAATAACCTTTAAATATTGGATAATGGTATTATCTTTCAATTTTAAGTGATTTTTATTTGGCATTTACTTTGTATTAATATTCCTCCTTTTAATGTTGTCTCTTATCAAATGTCTGTATCAGTCAGCCAGGCAATAAGCTTTTATGTGCCTACTATGTATCAGGCACTGTGCCAAGTACTGGGATACAAAGAAAGGAAAAAGATAGCCTCTACCTTTGAGAAGCTCATAATCTAATGGGTATGGAATATATCAGGTAGAGATCATGTTAGGGAAATATATAATCTTGTCACAATATATTGGTTCATAATAATAATAATGATAAACCACGCATTTATTCTAAATTTTTTTTTACCTATGATCTCTGAAACTTTTAGTAAAACCCCATCACAGCAAAATGATTCATTGTTTATTATTATGGTCACTTGTTATTATTTAAAAGTATGCAAATAAAGTGTTATGAAAAACACAGACTAATTTATGATTTCAGGAATTCCCAAGAATTCCCTGGTACCCTCATTTTTCATTCCTACATTCCAAAGATGAGTATTTTTTGGGAATTTGGAAATGCTAATTCTTCCCTCTTGGTCCTCTCTCTCTGTCTCCTTGACTCTGTCTGTCTCTGTCTTTTTGACTCTGTCCATCTGTCTGTCCCTCTCTGCCACCATGCTGATATTACCCTACTGCTAAAGCAGATTCCAAAGTAGTCATCAAGAAACTTCTGCCTTTGGAATCAGAGTCCATTAACCACAGAAACTGCTCCTAAGAGCTAAGGTCTTTAATCATTCATCCTACTGTGAAAGAACTTTTGCCACATTAATCCTGCCCCTATCCCCTCCCACCCTGCTTCCAGGTAGCCTTGCTCTCACCCCCATCATCTGGGGAGGTGGCTCCTGTGGAGAAGGGGCCACCCATCTCCACCAACTAACTGTCAACCATCTGCTTCCCATAGGGCATTCAATCCAGCCTAGCTGAAGCAGCCAGGCGCCCTAAGGGAGAGACAGGAGGCAGCAGGTACCAGCCAAGTCCAACTAACACTGTCTTGACAACCACTTCCCCTTAGACCTTGATGTAGAATGGTCAGGATGTGAGCCTAAGAACCTTGGGACAGTCATGCTTCCAGCCCAGTGCCCTCCACCACCATCCTGGGAAGCAGCCCCTGTGGAGAAGCAGCCTGGCCACAGGTACTGTAGGTACTTCAGCCAAAGCTACTGAGGACTGGCAAAGGAAAGTTCTTGCCACCACAGGCTCTGGCACTGTCAAACAGTTCAACATCAGAAATTGATCAAACATTATTTCATTAGTTTAAATGACATTAAAGAGATGCTAACATCTGTCTTGCCATTGAACCCTAGGGACCATGGGCCTTTTCACCTGACTCATCACTGAAATCTTCCATATGTGTTGTCTCCTCCTTTGGAATGGGAGCTTCTTAAGAGTAGAATTTCTATTTTTTTCTCTTTGTATCCCCAGAGCTTTGCACAGTGCTTTGTACGTAGCAAACATCTAATAAAAGCTTCATTCATACGTTCATTCTGCCAAATCCCAAGGAGCGCCTCTCTGTAGGGAACCAGGAAACAGTTAGCTTGAAATAGATGTATTGTTACCTAGGCTTTGTAGCAGCCAGTTGCCCTTACTGTTATATACCTACACCTACAGCTCCCTGCTTCAGTGGCCACAGATGTGTTCTTTAAGAAGGGGTTTGACAGGTGTGCAAACTGCTAGAAAAATGTAGAGAAATGATCGATGCACAAATTATTACAATTGATAACCACACTGTTCTTTATAATAATATTACTGCATTTTGTAAAGCAATAGATATCACCATGGTTTCTGCTACTAGAAATCTGCAGAGGTTGGACTATATTGCTTTTTTGTTATAGAATCTAAACATTTTTGCACATTCTATGGTAGGAATCATAAAAATGATCCTTTCTTTAACAACCCATTGTTTTCTAATACTCCCACTGTTCTGAGAGGACAGCTACAAGCCTGGCCCAGATAACTATCTAACACACATCTTAATAGCCCCTGAGTGTTCTTACCTGGGAAAGATAAACAAGATTTCACTGGCCACCTCCAGGGTAAGGCCAACACAGCCATCGCAGCCTGTAATGGACACAATGACCTAGAAAGAAACCACTCATTGGGGCAATTAGAATGAGCCACTGTCCTTATGACAAGATCCCAACTGAATCAGTTGCAGGTGACTTTGGGAGAAGACCACATCATTTCCACATTGGCAACCATAGTACACTCTTCTCTTAATGAGGGAGATTGTTCAACAGACTGACATAGCCTGATAGGACAGAACACACCCTGAGGATTTCTTAAATGATCAGTTATGGACCCTAACTAACTCCATTTATCACTGCTGGCCTGACAGTCTACAATACATCAAGAGTTCCTTCTAACTTATAGCCAGGGAAGTATGCCTGGGAGCTGACAGGATGAAAGTACAGCCACTCACAGTATAAGAGAATTTCTTCAAGTATCAAGTGTGCTGCTCACAGATTGACTCTCAAATATTTTATGTTGTCAGTAACTAAAAAAAATGCAAATCTAAACAACTAAGGTTTCATCTTACTCCCAGAAAATTGGCTAAGGTGACAAAAGGTGGGAAGAGTCAGTGTTGGAGGGATTGTGAAAAGACAGGGACACTAACACTCAGGGATTCTGGGGAGGAGTCACATGGGATTTGGTAGGCCTCTGTGATAGGTAGGACACCGAGCCCTAAGAAAGCCTAGTTGATTTGTAAGAATCCCTGGCATAATCCCAGATATGTGGTATGAAACACAGAATTTGTGAACTTCCTGGTCCTTTTAATCATCCAGTTGTGATTTACACAAAATGGAGAGCTTAGAATTCAATTTCATTGTACAATAAAATTTGTTGGGTTGAACAAAGGATATGAATGATACTCTCTGGGTGCTTATTAGTTGCAATGGAACAATCAGTATATAGTTTCACAATACACATTTTTAATAGCTATGGCTACAGGAATCAAACTATCTACTGACTAGCTGACCAGCAAACTAATGTTATTTTAAAGTTGCAACTGCTAAATCCACAAAAATTAATAGCTTTGCTATATAGCAATAACAAAATCCAAGAGGAAATAATAGAAAGGAAAATTCTATTCATAATAATTACAAAATGCATAAAATATTTGGGAGTCAATGTACCAGTAGCATACTCTATACTTAAAGAAATTCTATTACAAAGAGCTCCTTTAAGCAATAAGGAACCACTTAAATAACTGGAGGAAAATTCATGCTCAGGGCTGTGTTGTGTTAATATAACGAAAATAAAATTATAACAAAATTTATTAAGATTTAATGCTATCCTAATTAAACTACCAAAAGGATACTTCACAGAGCTAAACAAAATAATAATAAAAATTTTAGGGAGGAACAAAAGATCTAGAATATTGTGGTGAGCCCTGCTGTCCTGCAGCAGGGCTGAGAAAGAATCACTGACCCAGAGGTTGCGAGTGGGTGCATAAAAACAGACAGGACTCCTGGAATGGTGAAAGTATAGAGCCATAATCCTCCTCCCTAATTGTCTTCCCCTGAAGACATTGCACACTTCTCTGTTCCCAGGCCATGGGTGTAAATGCCATGCTCATCTCAAGGACCTAATCCTCACACTTGTGTGTTTGAACTCTTTCCTGGGGGAGAGGGAACCGATCTATGCCCATCAGAAGGCCAAACACCTGAGAGGCTTGTTCAGCCATCAGGGTCAGAGTCCCACTGGCCTGTGGCCCTCTACATCTCCCCCCTTTTTCGTTACAAGAGTAGGTGATGCAGGTCAGTGGTGACTTCATACAGAGCGCAAGTCTAACACTGGCAACATAGGGAACAAGGCAAACTGCAAAGAGACACAATATAATCAGGGGAAGAAGCAACATATATCCAATCACAGTCAGACCTACTATCTCACTGGTATTACACATATAGGATGAAATCCATAACCATACTTCATCAATATCCCATTTAGCTGTAACCATTTCTTTTACATTTTCAGTCAATGGCAATAGATTCATTTATGCTACTGAGATTATTTCTCTGCAACTGTTGTCTTTGCCTCTGTCTGCAAAGAGGTGACAGACACTGCAAGAACCACAGAAGACACATAATAGATGAAGCATTGTAATAGCAAACACAATACACAAAATACACTTCTTCTGCCACCCCTTTTTGCCAATTGCATAAGCACTCAATCAGAAGGACTACCAAACCACCCAACACTATTTAAAGGGCAAGAGGAGCTTGAGTTACAATCTCATTCCCAACAATAGTGTAGTTTATACATTGCACAAGTTGACATTGAACACAAGTAACATTCTATAAGGTCCCTGAATGTCTGTTCTCTGTGGTGAGGTAAGCAAATTGATGGAAAAGACAAGCAGGTAAATGGGCGTAAATGATATTGTTCATATGCGCATGTCCTTGATAATTATGTATAACCATCAATAGCTACAAGAGCTTTTCACAAGTCCAACAGAGTTTGTTGTTGTTCTTGATCACCCTCTGCTGTGGTTATTCAGGGTGAGCAATGTCAGCAAGACCAGGCAGCTCTGTGCTCTCAAGTGGGTCATCCTGTTGCAGGGGTGTCTTTTCTTTCTGGAAGGGTGTCAGCAGTGTATTCGCTGCATCAGATGCATTCTTTGAAGGCTCTGTGATCACTTGGGTATGCTGTTGTGGGATGTAGATTAAAGCGGCTCCATCACCTGGAGAAATACAAACATACCCTTTCCCTGAAAGTAATTATTATCCCAGGCCCCTTCCAGGTGTTTGTGGCCAGGTCTTTCCACATTCAGTCTATTACAGGGTATTCCACCCCTGTGTTCCCCTTTCTTTTGTTTTTGAAGGAACTGCAGTGTCCATATGTCGGCATAGGTACACTAAATATTTGCTGTCTGACACAATATCAAGGGGTGCAGTTTGAACAGAAGTAGAGTGGGTATTAATAACTTTGTCCTTATCAGGATTCATGTAGTAGCTTGCATTTCTAGGAAGCTGACAGACAAAAGAAATTCCTAACTAGAACCTCCCAAATGAATAGTAGACATACATCCCTGTTTCACAAAGCTTGTTTATCCTCTGATTATATTAATTCTGGAAGGAAGAGATACTTCAGAAATGGAATCTTTTATCTATAAGTTCAGACACTACTTAACTCTTGCTTAGGCCATGGAATGTGAGCCAAATGGTTTTAGCTGCAGCCTCCTTTTTAACCATAGGTAAAGGTATAAATACCTGATGCAGAGGTTTTTCTCCTCTCCTCATGGCTGCAGAGCCTGAGTGTGGTTTTAGGGGGTTGAATTAGAGAGGTCTATTTGCTTGTATAAAGGTGTGGGCTTCAGGGTGCCTCAGGGCTGTTGCTAGTGAGGTCCTTGATAAATTTAGTATGCTTCCTCCCTTTTGCCAGATTGGGGAGGGCAACTTAAACTCTCCACTAATCTTTGGCACACCTGTCTACTGCTCTACTCTAGGACTAGAGGCTTCAATGAATCTTTGCAAAATATTTTAAATTGTACCTATGTGTCCATTCCCTAAAAACCTTCTTGAAAGCAAGAGCTCCAAATCCTCTAGTAACAAGGAAGTCTAAAATGGTGCTATATTCCTCCTCCTCCATACTAGAGAGCTCAAAACTTCCTGTTTTTTATTAGATCCCAACAAATGTCCCAATCTGCCCAAACGCCAAGCAGTATAACAAATTCTGACCTATCTCTAAGATCAAACCAGGAGTGACATCTCTTATCCTTCACATGAATTCAATTGACTTATAGTTGCATTCTGAACACCCAAAATTTTTCTCTCGCAGGGGGCAGAAATGATGAAATGCTCATCCGTTTGCCTCTTTGATCTGAGGGGAAAAGTCCCTTAGCCTATCTCCTCGTCGACCCCCAATTTGGTCAGAGTTGAGAGGAGATTTTCAAGCTTTTAAAAATCTCAAAATTTCTCTTCATACATTTCATGCAACTAATTCATATCTATCTTAACTTTTCTACCCAGCTCCTCTCTACGCTACATGCTCAAATGTCTTTCTAATTCTCACCTGACATTGTTCCTACTCATCAAACCTGTAATGGAATATTTTGTTCGTTTTTTGGCAAGAAAGAAAAGAGAAGGGGAGTTTTGTCATGGGATAAGGAAGTTAAGATTATCTGGGAGGCATAGGAGGGAAGCCCCACTAAGGGCGCTAAGCCGTTTGATGTAGTAAGGCAGAAGGATAAACAGGTGTATTGTAAAACCCTGATAGCAACCTCAGGGGAGTGGTAAGAGGACACCCACAGTACCAGGCAGCAAAGGTGGTGTGCTCTGCATTAGGACAATGATGTGACTAAATAGAGATACTGTGGCTTCCTGATCAGCAAAAATAAGAACAGTTACCACATATAGGGAGGTTCGCAACCCCCAGCAGTTTCGTCCTGTTGAATTTGCTATTGCATGCACCGCTGCTGTAAACCTGGGGGGCTGCTCAAGGCCATTCCTTATTGTTGTGTTGATGGCCAGAGAGAGAGCTCCACGAGCCATTTCCCAACCTACATTCTGATGACCAATGAAAACTTTTTCTACACTTTGGGCATGGGGTATTATGCTGGAGGGCCTAGATCTTTTTAAAATTTTTTTCCTTTTTTTATTTTATTTTTTTGCATTTTGAAGGGCAATTGGGGATTAAGTGACTTGCCCAAAGTCACACGGCTAGTAAGTATGTCAAGTGTCCAAGGTTGGATTTGAACTCAGGTCCTCCTGACTCCAGGGCGGTTGCTCTATTCGCTGCGCCACCTAGCTGCCACCTAATCGCCCTTTTTTTTAAAAATTTTTTTTGCCGCAGCCAAAGAGCAGATTTAATCTAATTTCAGCAGTCATAATGATAACATAAGTGCTTCCTAGAAAAATCTTATTTTTTATTTATTTTAAAAATATTTTTATTGATTTGTTTCTTTACTTTTAGTTTACAAGCTTTAGTTCCACAATCCCTTGAGTCTCAAATTTTCTCCCCTCCCTCCCTCCCTCCTCCCCCTCCATGGCGGCGTGCAATCAAGTATAGGATCTGCAGATATTTTCACATTGGACATTAGTCTGGTTGTATAGAAGGGGTGTAACCAATGGAATGAACAATGGGAAAGAGGAAACAAAACAAAACATGGAAAAGAAAGAGAGCATGTAGTTTGCTTCAGTCTGCATTTAAACTCTATTCTTTCTAGATCTTTCTCTGAATGTAGACATTTCCTTCCATCCTGAGTCTTCTAGAGTTGTCTTATAACCTTGTGTTGCTGAGAAGAGTCCAGTTTATTAAAGTTGGTTGTCACACATATGTTATATCTGTCATTGTGTACAAATTTTGGAGGGCCTTTTTCTAACAGGCTCCTTTTTATCTTTCCCTTTTTGCCTGCACTGGGCTTGCAAATGACCCAGGTTTCCACAGGTAAAGCACTTTTGATCTTCCTTTCTCCGAGCTCCCCTCTGTCTGGCTTGTTGGATAGCTTTTTCAAGGGGGGGGAGCATACTGCATTCTTTTTCTCAACTACGTCCCTGGCAGGGGTACATATGCTCTCACAAGAGGGGCATTGAGACAGTGGGGAGAGGCAGACAGCTGTGTAGGGTTCTCTGCCCCAATTGGGTAACAGCCCATTTCTCCCTGTGTATTCCCCCTGCTCTAGTTCTTCTTCGTCCTCTTCCTCTACCTGAGTCCCTGCATCAAAATTCTGCACCTCTTGGTGGTAATCTGGCTTGACTAAACACAATTTAAGAACATTATATAACTGAAAGCAATGTGCTGGGAAATCCTCTGGCTCTACTATAGAGTAATATTCTGTTAATTGTTCACCCACTATTTTTTTCTTTTTCTTTTTTTATTAATTTTAATTTACATCATCCATTTCCATGAGATTTTGAGTTACAAATTTTCTCCCCATCTTTCCCCTACCCACCACCCCAAAACAGCCATCCCATTGTATAACCCCTCCCCTAATCTATTCTCTCCTATGTCCTCCCCCTTGCCCCTCTGACTTTCCGGTAGGGCAGAATGGATCTCCCTTCCACAATGCCTGTGTATCTTAAGTCCCAGTTGGATGTAGTTAATAATAATAATAATAATAATAATAATAATAATAATAATTGTATACATATATACATATACATTTTTAATATTTGATTTTGGAACTTTAAATTCTAGATTCTTTTTTGTTCATCCACTATTTTACATTTTTCAGGGTCTAATGTACCCTCATTAGGTAGCCACAGAGAAGTGATCTCTGGAAGATCCAAAAATTCTTTTACATCTCTTGGCTGGGCAGCTTAATCTTATAAGCAGGTTGTCCCATGGCCGTTTGTGTGTTTGCTTGCTCAGGGGGACTGAGAGTGGTTCATCCGAGCCTTCCCCTTACCTAGGATCCTGTGTTGCTCAAAGGGGGACCTCTTGGGTAGGACTAACGTGGGCTCACGCGACACCCACTTGGCCTGTTGTTCCTGTGCCTAGGCCTATTGTTCCTATGCCTGGTTCCATGGTTTCTCTGCCTAGGCTTATCATTTCTGTTCCTTGGTCCCGCATTGGGCCTATCACTTCTATGCCTTACATAGGCTCCACATTCTGGCACCAGTTGTGGGGAGCCAGTTGTGGGGAGCTGAGAAAGTGTGGAAACCCTGCTGTCCCCAAGCAGGGCTAAGAAAGAATCACTGACCCAGAGGTTGCAAGTGGGTACATAAAAAGAGACGGGACTCCTGGAATGATGAAAATATACAGCCACAATCCTCCTCCCTAATTGTCTTCCCCTGTTCCCAGGCCATGGGTGTAAATGCCATGCTTATCTAAAGGACCTAATCTTCACATCTGTGTGTTTGAGCTCTTTCTTGGGGGATGGGGAACCAATCCAGGCCCATCAGCAGGCCAAACACCTGAGAGGGTTTGTCAGCCATCAGGGTCAGAGTCCCACTGGCCTGTGTTCCTCTACAGAATATGAAGGGAAATAATTAAGAAATAGGAAAATAGGAAATTAAAATTACATTTTAAAACAGCAATCATTATTTGATTATCAATTTGAAAACAGTAGAAGAGACATGGATGAATCACAAATCACAGTGTTAGATAAATATGAAAACAAATCACCTAGGAAAAAATTCCCAATCTAATAAGAATTGATGGAAAAACTAGAAAAGTCTGGCAAAAATTAGGCTTACACCAATATCTTATAAATTATTTCACAATAAATTCAAAATTGATATGTAATCTGAATATTACATTAAAATTAGAAAAGAAACAAGTTGTATATCTTTCACAGGTGGATCAATTCTTAATCAAAGAAGGGATATAGGCAAAGGCAAAAGATAATATGTATTTCTGATTGCATGAAATGGAAAAGCTTTTGTACAGATGAAATCAATGCATCTAGGATAACAATGGAAGTAGCTGACTGGAAGAAGTCTTTATGTAACATATCTCTGATAAGGGCTTAATATCCAATATATATAGGCAACTAAGAGTAGGAAATTTTGTTCATCTTCCCAAAACTCTAATTCTTATATGTTCATTAGTGTTGCTCCAATACTTTTCTCATGTTTCAATTCTTATATATGTATTTTTTTCAGATATATTAAACAAAACATACCTTTACAAAGAAAAAACAAGTCCCAGGCTTCTGTTAATGCTGCTCCCCAGAGCAGGGGGTGATTTTCTCCATTAAGGGAGCCAGATGTGGACAGGCTATCACCATCAAGGAAATGGGCAAGTTGAATAAGAACTTCAAAGAACCACAGTTCCTGAATACATGATCTAATAAAGCCAATGATTTGACAATGCTCCCTAGGAGAATTCCAGGGGAGCTCTCTGAGGGACATACTTTTATGGTCAGCCAAATCAATGAATCTCCAGATGAGGACTTCCTTGTGCGAGGGGAGGTATAAAGTAGCAAACTGGCTTTATGGATTGGATCTCTGACACCCCCTTATGACTTGCCACGCTCTATGAAGTGCCTCCGTCACTTTATCATTTTCTGGGTCCTCTGAGAAAGAGATAATCAAAACCAATATGTTTACTTTTCAAAAAATCTTAAGTTTTACATTTCAATGGCAAAACACATCTTCACATCATGATAAAACTTTCAAGCTATCTGATAATTAAAATTGAGATCACGGATTCATCAATTCACAGAAATATGTGACAGGGTTTGAAGTACTTTTGAGTATAAAAGGCTCCCACTAGAAGTATGGTTCCTTCCCCCCCCCCCCGCCCCCACCAATCTCTTTTTAGTAACAGCCTTGCTTAAGATATATCTCAATATGATCATAGACCCATGTATCATTTCTCTGTTCCTAGCCCTATATGGTCCCTTAAGAAGAAATGAAGGCTACTGGGTCATGACAGAGGTGCAACCATAAAACTGGAGGGCATCAAGACAGAGATTCTTAGACTTTATCTATCAGCTTGTTGAAGAGCTTTATCTGCCTGAAGCCCAGGCTGGGCCTTCAAGGAATTCCTATCTTTCAGTACACCAAATATTCTGATCCAAGTGCTAACATTTAGCAGATCTCCTTGTTGGAATTACTCACTGGGCATGTTTTTTAAAATTACTTGAAGAATTAAAAGATAAGTACTTGAGAATATTCTTGTATAATGAAAGTCATTTCCAGTCTGGCTAGGGAGAGGCCTTCAGGGAACAGCCGGGAACAAAGCACAATGACCAACAATCACAAGTACAATTCCCAGTCATGAAACCTATCTGAGAGTACTGTGGGTGGGCTGTCACAACTGGATTACTAATGAGAGAGAGAGTCTGGGATGAATGAAGCATAACTAGGCCTCTGATTAGACAAACTATTTTTCTATGACAAGATTCTCCTGTTATTTTAGTGTGCATGGCATGGAGAAACACATCTTATTTATTGTTTATATGCCCCTTGCTATATTAATAACAAAAATGTATAATTATTTACGGAGAAAGGGTTTATTTTAATGGTCCCTTTTTGTGAAGTTGTCCTGAAATCATTCCCCATAAGGAGTCTAGTGACACTTTTGTTTCCATGGATGTCCTTGTGGTGAGTGAAATCTGCAATAATCGAGGAAACAAAGGTTCAAGCCATGTAGCTGTACGACAAATCTGGACCAGGCCCCTCAATAGCCACTGGACCCCAAATAAAGATTTTCCACAGAGTTTTATACATTATATGAAAACAATAAACAGTATATAAACCAAGATGCAAGATGATGTAATACAGGTTCTCATTAGAGAAAAGATTAGGGACTTTCCAAGTTGGGAGGGGAAGAGGGGCAATGAAACCTGTGTCTCAAAATGGAGTTAGTTTGGTTCACACAATTCCCCTCTTTGATCCCTGAGGAGGGACCAGCCCAACCTCCAGTGGATCACTGATATAGGCCAGATTTAGAAAGTTTTTCCTATGTTCGTTATCTGAACTATGTGCTAAGAAAAGACCACTTGGGAATCACCCTCTCACAAAGCTACAATACAATACAGCTACAATAACAAGCAGCAATATTAAATAAAATTAAGTCTCTTTGTATTCTTGTAACTCAATCCCAATGTCCATTTAACCAGCACATTTCATCTGGAGTCCCAGATGTCTGATGTCGTCGTCTGTTCCTTGGAAATATCTTCTCTTGGACATCCTGGAATAGGTCTCATTCTTGGGATGGCTCTGAAGTGGGGTCTGCTTCTTTGGTTTTAAGTCACTTGTAGAGTTTTCTAGGTAATTCTGCTAATCTGCCAGTAAAAAGACTCAATACAATTTAGTACAACCTGCTAAATCAAATTAGGAACCCATAATTCACCTGAAACTTCAGATAATTTCAGTTTTTACATATGTCTTGCTATTTCTATCATGATCCAAACCTTCATATGGACAATGTGAACAACAGGCTGAAGGAAGAATCTAAAAAAAATATTCATGATGGCGTAACTTGGAAAATGAGCCCTTTTATCTCTTAAACAGATACTTCAACATAGGAAAATGATTTCACTTTTTTATAATGATCAATGCAATTTTATGTGTAAAATCCTTAATCCAATTTTGAGAACTTGTTACTAAAACATACTCAAAGTGTGAAATTCCCATCAGAAACATTTGGAATCCAATTATATACATATGTATATATCTTAGTTCTCATAGAAAAGTCTGATCCTGTTGCTCTAACAAAATCTATTATTCCATTTAATTAAAAAAAAACTTTTACATTACATCTTTGTCTTCTTACTTTGTCTAATTTCTCGCTTAGAAGGATATAATCTGTATATTTATAATTTGAACTCAAATATTGTACTATTAATTTATTAACAGATTCAGCATAATCACAACAAAAACTTCCATATATTTCAATACTAAATCTATAAATGAGATTTCTACAGTTCACCTGTCCTATTATAGAAAGACAGGAAAAGGAGAGATGACAATATCAACACTTATCCCCTCAAGGGTATGGATTGAGCTGAAATAAGCCATAACAGAGAAAAAACTCCCTTAGCTCTGTTTTGACTCCAGGCATCATGTATATTTAATAGCCAGTCTTGTAGTGAAGTTCCACGTTATTCATAATATATCAAAACCCAGGCTCAAGATTAACTGGATGTGAAATTTCCTGTTCAAAAAGAAAAAAGTAGCATGGGAAAACTGAGTCAAGAGGATTCTACCTTAGGGCATGCCAAGGTCATCCCCTCAACTTTTCCCCAAGACAGACATACACCTGTATCAGTTCTCAGACTGCAGCATATACCATTTTCTCCTTGAAGGGTAGATTATTGGTTTATCAGGCATTTCAGATAACCATATCTGAAATCAAACTCAGAACAATATTAAATTACAGCCCCAAGCAATTTTATGTCAAATAGCAGAATTTCACTAATCACAGCTTAGAGCTAGGTTATTATTTTTAACTCAAATGGTCAAAAAGTAGTTACCAAGGAAGAAAACATTAAGGCTACTTCATTTATACTTTGTTTAGAAATTAAGAATAATCACATTTTAGGGTTCCACACATACAGTGAACACACAATAGCTGACTCAAAACTTCCCAGAAGATTACTGATTACTATAAGCACCTCCTACCTGTATTGGCCATTCACCCTTAAGGCAAGAGTGAAATCTTTGAATCTGAAGTTTATTGTTATTAAGTTGATTCAAAGATGCAACCTCACTACATATTATTTATCAATGTAGTGAAGCTACATCTTTAAACCATCTTATACATTTTTGTAACATTTCATAAGTGATAGGCAAATATCTCCACATGAAAACTCAATCATTATTATAGTAAACTTGTAAATCCCACACACATATACACCCCACCCACCATGTGGAAGAGGAAGAAAACATCCAATCTTCTCAGATATAGTTTCTCAAACTTCACTACTTCAGAATTTTAAAATACTAAGTCAACACGGTTCCTATGGGGCAATGCTCTTGTGAGAGGGAATAAACTCACCCTCCTCACCAATGTACCTCTGGAGCCACTACATGTCCATGTTTTCTTTTATATAAAATTAGCTTCTTACCACGATGACACCATCTATCTGATCTTAAACATGCACATTTACTTAACTAGAAGGTAAAAGCAATAACAGATCACAGGGCCTCAACAAAAACAAATGTTGAAATAAGTACATTTCAGTCTGAAAAAAAATCAAGTTTCCAAATGATGAACTCAGCAGGAAGGGCATTTGTACAAGAGTTGGTCTTAGAAGGTATTATTTTTTTCTAGCAGCACATTTTACAGTGTCAAGGACCTAGAAACTAAGGGGATGTCTGTTATCAACAAATGGATTATGATATACAAATACATACTTTGCCATAAGAAACTATGAAAATGAGAGTTTTAGGAAAACATGGAAAGACTTCTGTGAACTGAGGTAGAACAAAGGGAACAGAACCAGAAAGAAAAATTAGGCTATTTACATCATAAAGGAAAACAACTTTGAAAGACTTAGGAACTCTGATTAATGGAACAAGCAAGCATGATTCTGGAGGACCAATGAAGAAGCAGGCTGTCCACCTCCTGAGAGAGAGGTGGATGGACTCAAGTTACAGAATCAGACACACAGTTTTGGACATGGCAAGTATGGGAACTTGTATTATTTGACTGTGCATCTTTCTAAAAAGAGTTTTCTTTCCTTACTTTTGCTCCCTTGGGAAGGCAGTGGGATAGAAAAAAAAATAAATGCCTAATAATTAGAAGGAAAAAACCCAAACACCTTTGTTTTGGAAAAAGAAAGTGTTTGTAGCTTCGAAAGCACATTTTCAATAAAGGGATAGGGTGGGAAGACAAAATGAAAGGTGTTCTCAATAGACTACCTTGAATTGCTAAAAAAAAAAAAGTGAAGGCCATTTCTCATGAACTGTCTTTGGTCCCCAGTTCTACAATGTCACCTGAATATCATCATCCTTTCATTGCACCAGTCTCAGAGGAAAAGGTGGCTGCTTTCCTTGGCCTTTACTTGTGCCCTTCATCACAACCCCTTTTTTCTCTAATGGAAGCTTGGATCATTCATATAGCCCAATGTGCAGCAGCCTGTTTAGGGAGAAGGATCTACCTTCTCACCTCCTTATGGCGGCAGCCTCCCTCCTGAAAGAATCTTTTCAAATGGAGTCCAGCATGCCCTGAATCTGTTACTTTCAACAAGAGACAAGATTCAGTAAGTCAGGCCCTGTCCTTCCTGACCTAACACTGACAATGCTGGGGAAGGGCTGGGAGGGGATAATGAACATCAGACCAAATATCTGACAGGAATCAGGAATCCAGGGGAAGGCAGAGATATAGAGCAAGGGCTGCCAAAGGGGGATGGGGGTCAAGTCCTCTACTTTGTGCCGTCCTCATGAAGAGCAGAAATCTAGGTCAGTGTTGGAAGGAGAGATTTTGGCAATGGCAGGAATCTGAAAATGGCAACCAAGGCTGGAGTAGAGGGAAAGTCTCTTCCCAATATTGACCAGGTAGTAGAGAGTGGGATCCAGGAGACTGGTCTCTCTGTTCTCACCTGCAAGGCTTGGAGACCAGAGCACACACTTGGTGGTGCCAGGGCTTTTTTGATCAGCCATCCTGAGAACAGCAGGCTTCTGGTGAAGTCAAAAATCACTGTTATAAGAATTCCTTGGGGATTAGGCAAGGAGATTGCTGTAGGCTGGGCTTGGTATAGATCTCCTAGATGCCACCAGTCACTTCAATTGTCCTAGGGACAGGAGGAGAAGTACAATCCAGCATTACATACTTTGAAGTTGACATCATGGGGACATCAAGGGACAATTCAGATTCTAGCTGAACAGCAGCCATTGTCCAGCAGCCAGCACCATCAATCCTCAGTTCCAAATTGAGAAGGTGATGGGACCCTGCCTCTGGCCCAGGCTTGTGGCCTCCTCCACTGGCCCTTCTCTTGCCAGAGGCTGGACCCCTTCTAGAAATAACACACTGCAGAGATACAAAGGAGAACAAGCCATGAAATGATAGAAATATCTTTAGGCAGCAGATGTGACTGAATTCTCATCAAAGATGTGAGAAATTAGTACTTTATATTTTACACATGTAATGGGTGGAAAATGTCATATTGGTAAAAATTTGATTTCCTGGACTGTTCAGAGTCCTCCAGACACAGCCCTGCAGGGGCATAGAAGAGCCATCACCCAAATAGGGCTTCACATACCTTATTCTCAGGGATGTGGGTAGCCAAGTTTGCCATCAAGAGGTATTTGGTGCTGAGAGAGGGGAGCAGAAGCAGGAGAACTTTCTACACAGTAACAGCCAGTATGTGAGGACTGATTTTGAGAAACTTAGCCTTTCTCAGCAGTGCAAGGACCTAAAACAATTCCAAAGGACATATGATGGAAAATGATAGCCACATCCAGAGAAAGAACTATGGAGTTGGAATGCAGAACAAAGCTGACTGTTTTCTTTCTTTCTTTTTGGAGGGGGGAAGGCAGGGCAATTGGGGTTAAGTGACTTGCCCAAGGTCACACAGCTCATAAGTGTTAAGTGTCTGAGTCTGGATTTGAACTCAGGTCCTCTCAACTATTTTCTTTTTTGCTTTTTTTCTTTCTCATGGTTTTTCCCATTCATTATAATTCTTCTACGTAACATGACTCATGTGAAAATGTGTTTAACAGGAATGTACGTGTAGAGCCCATATCAGATTGCAAACCATCTTGGGGAGGGAAGGAGAAAAAATTTAAAACTTATGGAAGTGAATATTGAAAACTAAAAATAAATAATTTAATTTTTAAAAAAGGTATCTGGAGTTTATTCTTTTTTGAGGGGAGGGGTGGGGGCTCCAGGGGCTGGGGGTTCCCTCTGGTACTTGAAACCCTCCCCTTCCCACCCCACCCCGCTCAGTAACCACCCAGACAATGCCCCCTCAGCAGCAGCAGCAGGAGGGACGGGCACCCACAGCTGCCCAGGCCCGGGCCCTGCACTTTTCCCTGGGCAGATGCCACTGACTGCACACTTAAACGCGGCCAGAGAGCAGGCGTGGCCACAGGGTCCTGGCTGACGGAAAGGTCTCTCAGGCGCACACTGTGAGCCCTGCCAGTCAGGACAAATGCTTCCCCGCACAGGCCCTACAGCCAGGGCCAAGAGGGCACCTGTCCAGGTCCAGGCAGGGGCATCAGCCCGCCCCGCGCGGGGGGCGCAGGCCTCGGCCTTTCCCCAGCATGGTCCAAGGACACAAGAACTCGGCGAAATGACGTACTCGCTCCCGTCCACCAATCAAGGCCTTCTGCCTGCGCCCATCACATGTCCCCCTCTCAGCCAATGGGCTCACAGAGTCGTGTGAAATGGGCCAATGGGCGGCTTTCCCTCCCTCCTCCTTCCTGCCCTTTCACCCTCCTTAGCAAGGTGGCTGCCGCTGAAGGCCGCCATTTCACAATCCTCAAAGTGCCCTCGTGGAGAAGAGGACGCTAAAGTGGAGAAGATGAAGCTAAGCTCCTTCTGTACAACTCTCTACCTTTTCTTCGGGGTCAGACTCCCCTCTCCCACCCCCAGTTCAGAGGCTTGTCCTTCTTGTCCTTTAAGGTCCTGACTTCCTCCTTCACACCTGAGGCCTTGGCCAAGGCGGGGGGGGGGGGGGGGCGGGGAGGAGTGATGGACAGTTCTGGCTATCCCCTCTCCCCTCCTTGGACACAAACGTGTTGTGAGGGGGAGCAAGAGCAAGGAGGGACTTTGGGGTAAGGATGGGGGGTTGAGGGAGTGAAGTCCCTGATTTCTTACCTCCAGTGGGTGAGCCAGTGCTGCTCTGAGGCCTCTTGGCCTCTTGTCTGTCCATCGTCCTTCTGGGGTCCTGCCGTGGGTGGCCCGCGGGGGTGGGGGGCGTGTGGGTAGTTGAGGGAAGGACAAATTGGGTACAGACTGGGACCTGTGGCCTTGGGCTGCTCCCTGGGTGCCCCCTCCCTCACCTACTACTGCTGCCTTGGCACCCCTTCAGGAGGCCGAAGGAGAATGAGATGGAGGCTGCAGAGGTCCTGCCCTGCCCCTCCAGTGGAGAAAGAGGCTGGAAGAGCTGAGGCCCTTCCCCACCTAAGGAACTAGACAGTCTCCCCTCCTCCTGTCTCCTGAAGTGCCCCTGCTGCCTGGGGACTGATTCTGCAGCACAGCTACTCTCCCTCCCTCTTTCAGGCTCCCACCCTCAGGGCCTCGGCTCTTCCCCGTCCCAGCACCCCAAACTCTTCTCCCTCCCCAAATTTCTCCCCACACATACCTTCACTAGCTTTTCTTTCAGGTGGAGGCTACTTGGCCCTGCCTGGCTCCCATTTCGGGGAAAAAATACACAACAAATTGCCAAGGAAATAAGGGGCTCTGCCTTTGTTCAGGGAAACCCCTCCCACATGGACACACCCACATTCTCATTTTCTTTCTTCTCACCTCCCCCTTTCCCCCAGCCCCTGTGCACCGTAGGTATAGACTCTGGAAGGCACCTGTCTTATCTATGAATCTGTTTGAGCCTCAGTTTGCTCATACACAAAATGGGCATCGTATTCTCATTTTTGCACCTGTCCTCCCAAGGTTCTTAGCAGGCTCAAATCTGGGCATGAATATCTTTTGGTTGGCAATTGTTATCCCTGGGAGGAGAAGTCTGGGATTGTCACCCTCACAGGGTAACATCTCCTTCACGACCCAGGCCTCTCATCCACCCTCTGGCCTGGCCAGCTCCTCCTCTAGCCTGTCTCTTCCCTGGTGAGTCCAGAAGGATCATCCCCCAGGGGCTTTACTAAAAACTCTCTCAGATTCCTAGGGAAGTAGTCCTGTGGTGGTAGGTAGAGGGACAATAATCTCTTCCTCTTCCTCACCACTACAGCTCTGGAGTTTTTACTTGTCCCTGCTATTCCATCCATACAAAACCAGCCTTTCACCATGATGACACCATCAGAACTTAATTACACTTCACCAGAAGGCAAACACAATAATTATCCAAACTGATGGAGGGCCTCCATAAAAACAAAAGCCAGAGTAACCAGTACATCTCAATACTCACATCAACTTCAGCCACACCCTCCATATGATGCCTTCATTGGGTTGGTATTGCATAGTATTGCCTTCAACATAAAGCAAGTTTGTCAGATATATTTAATCCCTTTTGGACATGCTGTGTTTAAGGTGCTGACGGGATTTCCAGATAGACTTGTCCAACAGGCAACCTGGAAAGAAATATTAATTACATATAAAGACTGAGTCATCTGTGAGATAACTGAAGATATAGGAACTGAGGACACCACTTAAAGGAGTGTAGGAATAGAGTAGAACACACAGGACAGGTCACTGGGTGATCCCTATGGTTAAGCCATCACTGAGTATGATGATCTGTCAAAGAGAACTAAGAAAGGGCAGTTTGACGAAAGGAGCAGAACCCTGACACCAGACTACCTGCCACAGAACATGGACTTAACGTGTTTGCTGCCTTGACTTGTCTTTTCTTGGAAGCCAAGGCACAAAAGAGCCTCTAGGAAGACTCACTTTTGGACAGTGTCATGCTCTATAGAGAAGTCAAGTTGAATAAAGAACTAAGGATTGATATAAAGTTAGCAGATAAATGTGTGATTTTTCCCAATATGAAAATGGTAAAAGGCAGGTAGGTGGTGCAATGGATAGAGCACTGGCTCTGGAGTCAGGAGGACCAGAGTTCAATCTGCCCTCAGACACTTGGCACTTACTAGCTGTGTGATCCTGGGCAAGTCACTTAACTCTGATTGTCTCCCCAAAAAATAGAAAGAAAAAAAGAAAAGAAAATGGTAGAAGACAAAAAAAAAATAAATGCAACAATTTTTTTTTAACTTTTCAGAAGGAAACAGTAAGTAGGTAGCTTTGTAGAGTACTATTTCAATCAAGAAGTAGGTCTGCAAGCCAGACTGTAAGGGAGTGAGAGGTCCTCTCAGCAGATGATCCTGTCTCCATACTGCACTGAAAAAATGGAGCCCATCTGTCTTGAGCTCCCTCTTCTGTCTAGTTCTACACTTCAATGCACCTCAACATTATCCTGTCTACTCTTTCTTTCTTCACTCCAGTCTTAAAGAAGGTGGCTCCCCTCCCTGTCAATGTCTTATTTTTAATCTCTCTAAATCCCCAAGTTTCTTCTCAATTGCTTACAAGCATGCCCCTATCTCCCTTTCCCTAAAACAAAACAAAAAATTTCCTCACTTGACCTTAACCTTCCTTAAGATTCAATCCTCAGTCTCTTCTCACTTTCACAGAAAAACTATAAAAAGTTTTCTAAACTGATCACCTCCATGTTTTTACTTCTTACTCATGGCTTAAACACTTGAGATTTTGCCTTTCAGCATCTGGTATCTTTACTCAGCTCAACCTCCTCTTTACAAGATCGTCAATGATCTTTTAATTGCAATGTCCTTGGCTCAGACTTCATCTTTCTCAATCTCTTCGTAGTATTTGAAACAGTTTGGCTCCCCTACCTCTAAGCCACCCTTTGTCCTTCCTGGATTCATCTGTTGCTACTCACTGTCTATTGCTTTTCAACCACTGGAATATGATATATATCCTATCTTCTATTTGTAGGTGTAACCCAAAACTCTGTTCTGGACTTTTTTTTTTCTATACTTGCTCTTGTTGATCTCATTAGCTGCCATGAGTTTAATGATCATTTCTTATGCAAACTATTCCAAGATTTATACACTGAGGGTAAGTCTTTCTCTTGAATTCTCTTTCTAGATAGCCCATTTAAGCCCTCCTTAGCTTTATAACAAATTTCATCTCATACAGCAATTAGGTTCCCAGGATTAGACTGGCTACATCTCCTCCTGCAACTTTTAAAGGAAACCCTGTAGAGTGAGGGGGGGACACACAGTCGGGTGAGCAAATTTCTATGCTAGGTAATGGCCTAAAATGGGTGACTATTCTGTATCTTGCATCTATCACCTCTCTCAGTTGATGGGCAGCAGACTTCATTGCCAGTCCTATCAATCATGGTTTGTTATTGTAATTGTCAGAGTGTTTAAGTTTCTCAACCTTGCTTAATTTTACAATGTTATTTTTATTATATAAATTGTTATCCTAGTTCAACTCAGTGTAGCCATAACACTTCCTAAGAGTATTTCCAGATTTCTCTGAAATGGTGTGGGCCATCATTTATTATGGGATGATATTCCTCTGGAGTATATCTAGTAAGGGTGTCCCTGCATCAAAGGGATTGCCAGTGCAATTCATTCAGTTACTAAGCCTTTATTAGGCACCCACTATGTGCCAGACATGGTGCTAAGTGCAGAGGATACAACAAGAGGCAAAAGACAGCTTTTGCCCTGGAGAAGCTCAGAATCTAACTGGGAAGACTACAAGAAGACAGATAGTTTAAAAAGAAGCTACATATAGAATAGGAAATAATTTTAAAAAGGAAAACATGAGAATTAAGAG
Organism: Pseudochirops cupreus; assembly: GCA_028627135.1. Lineage (NCBI taxonomy): Eukaryota > Metazoa > Chordata > Mammalia > Diprotodontia > Pseudocheiridae > Pseudochirops > Pseudochirops cupreus. The sequence continues at coordinate 45,714,456 of CM053582.1, read as the reverse complement.
GGGTTGAGAAAAGCTTTCTGTAGAAGGTGGAGTTTTAGTGAGAAGTTGAAGGAATTGACTTTTTGACCATAATTTAAAATTCTTTTCCAGAATATCTAGATCATCTCATCACCAACAGTACATTAGTGTGCCTGTTTTCCCACAGCTTCCCCAACACATTATTTTCCATTTTTGTCATTTTTGCCAATTTGATGGGCATGAAATAGAATGTAAGGGTAGCTTTAATCCTCATTTTTCTAATTATTAGTGATTTGGAGCATTTTTTCATATGGCTTTATATGGTTAGCTTGAAATTTCATCCTCTGAAATCTACCTGTTGATATTCTTGGATCACTTTACCTGTCAGATAATGGTTCTTCTTATTATAAATTTGAATCAGTTCCTTCTATATCTTCTTGTATATGAGGACTTTATCAGAAAGGTGTTGTAAATATTTTTCCCCACTTTTTCCCCACTTCTAATTTTAGCTGCAGATATTTTTTTAAATAGAAAAACCTTTTATAGAATCATTTTATTATCTGTGATTCTTCCTGTTCCTTGTTTGCTCATGACCACCCCTAGATCAGAGGTAATTCCTTCCTTGCTCCTCCAACTTATTTTTTATTTCACCTCTTCTGTTTGTCATCAATCTATTTTTAGTATATATTGGTATATGACATGAGGGATTGGGATATGTCTAAATTCTACTAGATTGCTTTCTAATTTTCTTAGAAATTTTGGTTGAATTTTGAGTCCTTCCTTACTAGCTGGGCTCTTTGGATTAACACTATGCTACTCTGATGTTATCCTACAGCCTCTCTTGTGCCTGATCTGTTCCACTGATTGTCCTCTATATTTATTAACTGCTTTGAAATATGGTTTGAGATCTTGTTCTTCAAGGTCCCCTTCTTCTCCCTTTTCTGTATTATTTCCCCCAAGATTCTTGACCTTTTGTTTCTCCAGACTGATTTCATTATTTTTTTCTAGTTCTATAATATAACCCTTTGGTAGTTTGATTGGTATGGCATTATACAAGTTAACTTAGCTAGTATAATCATTTTTATTATATTGGTGTGGCTTGCTCACAAACAAATCAGTAGTTCTCCATGAATTTGACAGTCTTTATTTCTGTAAATATTACATGGTTACATTCAAACAGTTCTGGTATTTGTTTTGGCAGGTAGACACAAACATTTTACTCATTTGATAACAATTTTGAGGGGAATTTCTCTTTTTATCTATTTCAGATGGAATTTTTTTGAGCACTACACAGAAATGCTCATGACTCATGTGGATTTACATTCCTGCAACTTTGCTAAAGTTATTGTCTCGATTAAAATTTCTAGATGACTCTTTTGGATTTCTAGATGGACTATTCTATCATCTGCAAAAGGGATAATTTTGTTTTCTTTCTGCCTACACTTTTTCCTTTACTCTTCTTGTATTGCTACTATAGCTAAAACATTTCTAAAAAGCAATTCCCAATAGAAGTATATACCCTCAGTTGCATGCTGTATACTGCACCAGAGTAGTTCCCTCCTTCCACTCTATTACCCTGTAATCATACCTTATCAGCCATATAATCACATGAACAAGATGTTATCAACATTTGCTTACTTATGGTACAATTGACAGACTCTTTTGAAAACCATGATCACTGTTCATGAACATTACTAGGCATCTTGAAAACATCATGTGTTTGAAACCAACAAATGTTCTGCAGAAATAAGTCTTACTTTGCCTGTAATTGAAGTATTAACCTTGTTTTCCAGTTTAAACCTGTCCTCTGTTTATTTTACTATTCTTCTGTCTGATGGATTTTCAAATGAATCGGATGGCATTACTGGTCAGTTCATTAATGACTGTGTGAGAGACAGCCTCAGTTTGCCAGTGGAAGAAGAGAAGAAAGTCAGATCTGAAGAGATTCTTTCCTTACAAAGGTTAAAAATAATGCAATATCTGCCACTGAATTGTATTTATTTATTTATTTTCTTTTTTTTTACATTCTGTAGATTTTATTTTATTTTAGTTTACATTATTCATTTCCACGAAATTTCGAGTT
>CM053582.1:45690833-45711915 GCA_028627135.1 Pseudochirops cupreus | reverse complement strand
TCTATGGCTTTTAGGCAGTCTTCATGTTTCTTGGAAGCTTTTGGTGCAAGAGTTCTGACCGTGTTGTCTTCCTCCCATTCCATGCGTTGATCTTTCTTGTCCCCAAAGAAGGAATCTAGAATTTGGTTGCTGTTTTTACTTTGCTTCCTTTGCCTACTCATGTTGGCCAGTCAATGATTTTTTAGCTCTGTGGAACTCTGCTTCCAGAGGGAAAAGCTCTGTTCCAAATCACTGGGGTTTTCCCAGCTGCCAGAGCTATTAGGGGGCTGTCATTTTTTTTGCAGCCCCCACCAGCTTTGGCTCACTGAAAATGCACCCCAGAACCACCACCCAAGACCACAATCCGGATCCAGGCTGCTCAACACAAGAGCACATAGCTTCTGAACAATTGCTTGGCTCCCCTGCAGTCTGCAGGCTGGGAGCTCTGAAGCAGCCATGTGGAGGCGGCTGCAGGGCCCCCACTTCTGCCTCTTCCTTGCCCTGGAGGCAGTTTGGCCAAACCACTTTTCTCCCCCAGGTTTAGCTGAGTTCCACTGACCTTTCACTTAGTCCTTGTTTCTTATGGCTTGATAATTCTGGAAACTGCCACAGCTGCAGCTGATCCACTCTCCTGAAGGCTCCAGCTGTGGCTTGTCTCGGCCGCCCCCGGACCAAGCCGGAGTTTCAGGCTGGGCTGGTTTCAGCTCCCAGCACTGAGATGAACCCTTCCTGCTGAGCTGTCTTCAATGGGAGGTGTATTTTTGTGAGTTTTAGAGCCCTAAAATTTGTTTAGAGTCATATGTTATGGGTATTTGAGGTGGCTATGTGGGAACTGTGGTGCCTTGCTGCTCCTATGCTGCCATCTTGGCTCCGCGCCCCATACCCGCTTTTTAAAAACATTAGTGCCACTGAACCAATTTTGGTGAACTATAGGAAACCTTCAACAAGCTTTCTCTGTTTATAGAACATGAATGTCCAATTTCATTCATTAAATGGGTACCAAATATTAGGCAGTAGGTGGGTCTGAGCCCAAAGGATAATTGAATCTGGGAACTAGGGCTTAGTAACACTTGCCTGATGTCACTATCCAAACTCCTCCCCCAAAACAAAGCAGTCCTTCAGGGACTACTTGGCGTGGGAGGGTAGAAGACTCAATCAATATGCATTTTTTTAAATTTTTGTGTGAATTTCTTTATTTTAAACTTAAATACAAAATAAGAAAAAGTACATTGCTTTATGCACAGCAGAACATAAGAGAAGATTCAAAATACAAAGCAATAAATGTCCATTTCAAGAAAGCTGATATAATAAATACTACACATTGCGTTCAGAGCTGTCCATCATTTCTTTGCTTCATTGCAGCTTTTGTTTTGTTCTCTGCTGTGCACTTTAAACTTTGCTCTTTTTTTTTCTCTTCCTTCACCTCCAAGAATACAATTAAGCAAGGATGCACATATACATATACACGCACACACATACCTATAGACGCATACATACATGCACTTATATGAACATAGATATACATAGATATCTATAGTCATACACATATATATTCATATGCAACAATGTAAGACCATACTATACTTGTTTGTGCTGTTTCTCTGAAGGTAGGTAACATCTTCCTTTATAAGTCCAAGTTTTTCCATATTTTTCTAAATCCACCACCTCATTTACTTTACCACAGCTATATTCCAACCTTATACTTTCTAATTATTTTCCATAGTCCAAAACAATATTGATTAACATGGCTAACATATAGCGTAGCTTCCCTATTTTTCTTTTGATTAAATCTGTTTATGCTTTTACTATGTCTGAGATCATGATTACTACCCCTGCTTTTTTTCCTTAATAAATCCTACTCCTTATCCTTATTTTATGTTTGTGAGTACCTCTTATTTCCTAACCCTCCTGACACCTCTACTTTACTTCTACTGGCTACCTTACCATCCTGTTACGTAACCTGCTCCCCCCTCCCAAGGATCCTTCCCTTATCCTCTCCCCCACACATATACCCTTTCCCCTTGTCCTATTGTTTCTATCTGAATTTAGAAGACTTTTATAGCCTTCCAAATATATATTTTGTTCCCTCTTTATCCCATTCCCACTAATCGAGACACCCTTCTATAACCCTCCCATCCTATTCTCTCTCCCTCTTATTTCTTTATGAATTTGGAAGATTTTCATTCCCTTCTAAATGTATATATTGTTCCCTCTTTAACCCATTCCTAATGAAGGTAGGATTCTGTAATGCCACGCACAAGCAGCTTTCCAGAAGAATGCTACTGTGAAAAGCTTTTCAAGGTTCTGATTACACAGTATAGTGAACACTCTATTTATTCAATAACAAATAACAAAAACATTCACAGAAAATCAAGGTACAGCATTCACAATATTACAGCTTATTACAGAAAATCAAAATACAGCATTCACAATGTTACAACTTATCACTAACATGGCCACATAGTTTTCACCACAGTGGTCACATAGTTTTGAACAAAGTCCAATCATTTGGTCAATCAATCACTTAGTAACTCAATCATTCAATCAACTCAATCCTTCAATCATCCTTAAGGAGGTTTGTCACAAAATGCAAAAGTCAAAATTCTCCACGCATGCTAAGTTACAAATCAGTCACTATTCAATCAGCATTTACTATTCAATCATCAGAAAATACACAGGCCATCCACCCCTTGGTCACAAGTTAATCACAGTCTTCTCAGTCAGTATACATTATCCAAGTAAAGTCTTCTTTGAACTTGAATTGGGGGAGGCTCTCAGATTCCCTGGATCCCTTCCATGGTCCCTGCTCTTACCTGGATTCACCAAACTGCCACCTGGGTTCAAAGGCAGACCGCTCCCAGTTCCTTGTCCAGCTTTCCATGCAGTTCCTGTTCCATGCTGAAGCTCACAGTGTCCAATCCACCTTAAATCCTCCACAGTCTCTGTTCCCAGGAAGAAAAGGCTTAACAAAGCCACAAACAGACAAAATACCAACATCACAGTCATGCTTCCACAGTCTTCTGCAGCTCTGGCTAGTCCTCGGAAATCCTCAGCAGCTTGCCTGGCCCTTGGACTCAGCAGCTCCTCAGCAGCTTCTTAGCAGCTCTGGCTAGCCCTCATACTCAGCAGAAGTTTCAGCTGGTTCCCAGAATCAAAATCAATTCATCTAGGTTCTCAAAATAAAAATCATTCTCTACAGCCTGGGCCTTTCTTCTTCAGCCTCCAGAACTTGGCTCCAAGAAGATCTGAAATTCCAGCTAGGGCTTCTCCTTATATACCTATTAGCTCCTCCCTTCTGCCCCTTCCTGTTACATCAGCAACTTCCTGTTATGTCAGCAACAGGGGTTCATACCTTTTATTTCTTAACAGAGGCTTGATCTAATTAATTTCAAGCTAGGTGCTAAGTACCCGTTAGCTTTGCCAATACAAAGGGATCAAATTACATTACTATTACAGATTCCAGAACTACCAGCCCTCTTTCCCCATCTAATTTCTCTTGTGTCAGTTCTTCCTCTTGAACCTCATTTGAATAAAATAATTACTCTTTTGACCTTGTCCTAGATAATATTGCTTTTTGGAATCACATAATACTCAGCTCTACCCTAATCTTTCTTTCGAATTACCCAACTACTAATTATTATCTTAGACATACAGTTTATATTTCCTCATAAAAAAGAAGTCTGTCCTTATCAAGTCCCTTGTAATTAGTTTTTGATATTTACCTTATATTTCTCTTGGATCTTGTATGTCAAATTTGTCATTAAGTTTAGGTCTTTTTGCAATAAGTCCTGAAAGTCTGGCAATTCATTGAATATCCACTTTTTTCTTGTTCAGGATTATGCTGCGACCCCAATTCATTTACTCTTCCATAATAATGTTCCAAGACCTGCAGTCTTTTAGTGTAGCCACTGTTAGGTTCTATGTGACTCTAATTGTGGCTCTGCCATATTTGAATTGTTTTCTTCTTGTTTCTCATATTCTCCCCTTGAGCTGTGGGTTTTGGGGTTTAGCTATGATAGTCTTGTAGGTTTTCTTCATAGGATCTCTTTTTGGTAATGATCAGTGTATTTTTTTTTCTATTTCTGCTTTCCCCTCTTGTTCTAACACTTCAGGACAATTTTCTTTTCTTTTTTTTTATAGGGCTTTCCAAAAATTCTTTTTTTTTTACGCTTTTATTTATTTTAGTTTACATCATTCATTTCCACGAGATTTTGAGTTACAAATTTTCTCCCCATCTTTCCCCTACCCACCACCCCAAAACAGCCATCCCATTGTATAACCCCTCCCCCAATCTATTCTGACAATTTTCTTTAATTATTTCTTGTATTATTGTATCAAGATTCTTTCCTTCCTTCCTTCTTTGCTTCCTTTCTTCTTTCTTTCTTTCTTTTTCAATATTCTTTTTTGATTGTACCTTTCAGATAGTCTGATTATTGTTATGTTTTCTCTTCTTGATCTGTTCTCCAGATCAGTTGTTTTTCTTAAAAAAGATATTTTACATTCTTTTCCATTTTTTTTTCATTCTTTATATTTTGTTTTATTATATCTTAGTCCTTATAAATTCCCTGGCTTCCCCTTGCCCAATTCTAATTTTCAAGGCATTGTTTTCTTCCTTAAGTTTCTGGATCTCCTCTTCTAGTTGGTTAACTTTTCTTTTGTAACCTTGTTTTTCTTAGATTTTTCTTATTTTTTAAAAAAAATTTCCTCAATATCTCTCCTTTCTCAGTACACATTTATTAAGTATCTATTATGTGCCAAGCACTATGTTAAGCCCTGGGGCTACAAAAAGAGGCAAAAGACAGTCCATGACCTCAAGGAGCTTGCAATCTAATGAGAGGTCCACACCTAAAAGTAGCAATGTGCTTGATCAATTTTGTATTAGGAGTAGCATTTTGGTAACTGCACATGAGCTTTCAGGATTAACAATGTTTATTTTAACACATTCCATATAATGCATATTTACTTTGTGCATATATATGTGTGTGTGTAACTATCACATAATAACACTTCATTCATTACTTTAGATAAATGTAGCAGGAATCAGAAACATTTTTTGTTCATTTCAGTTGCTAATGGCAGCATAGCTTAGATGCCTTTATCTTTCAGACTTTAGGCTCCTGCAAAATATATCTTATGAAAAATTTTATTACTTCTTCTCAGATAGCATGTCAGTTTTTGTTAATAGCTGCAAAATGGTTAATACTGAAATCACAATTCTCTGTCAGGGAAAATTGGGCCTTATTTATTTTTTTTAAGATAGCAAGCATGCCCTTTTCCTGACCCATTTTTCTTGTCTCTGGCTAAGTCTTTAGTACATGTAAAAGGTAACGGCAGAGAATAAGAGAGGAGAATTGTCCAATCTTTGTAATCTTATGTATAATCATGCTTTCTCTGTTCTTTTTCTCTTTTGACAGAGAAACATCTATCTCACTTTTAGGTTAGTATAACATTTTAATTTTTGGTCTCTTATTGGTATGTGGTATTGTGATGAGTAAAATCTGAAATAATTGAGGAAACAAAGGTTCCAATTTCCAAGCATATGGATTTGTTAAGCAGAGCATGCCAGTTGCATAACAAATCAGGGCCAGGTCTCCTAAAAGTAAACAATTGACAGGATATAAGCCAATATACAAAATTAGGTAATCTCATTTCTAACTGAAGGAAATAATAGCTTGGGAGGGAGGTAAGTGGGTTTTGAGATTTGGGAGGGAGGAAATCAAGCAGGTGGACTGTTCCAGATGTGAAATTGGATCTCACTCAATTTCCGTGACTAGCAAGCAGGTGGAATTTACAGGGAAATGAAACTTGGGCCTCAAAATGCAGTTTGGCTCATGTAATTCCCACAATTTTCTCAGTATTTGCTATTTTGCAAGAAAGTATTTATGAAATCATAAAACATCTTAGACACCTGTAGCTATCTAAAATTGACAGATACCTTTTTAATAAAAAGAGATTTGTCTCATTCTGTTTTAAGTATAATAAAAATAATAATAGTAAGCATTTATATAGGGCTTTAAGTCTTGCAAAGAGAACTTCCCAAGTATTATCTCATTTAATCCTCACAAGAACCCTGGGAGCTAGGTGCTATTATTAAACTCATTTTAATAGATGAGGGAACAAAGGCAGCCAGTGGTTAAGTGACTTGTCCAGGATCACACAGTAGGTGTCTGAGATACAGCTCCATAGAAGTCCCTCAGGGTTCTGTCCTGGGCACTCTTCTTTTCTCTTTCTATACTACTTTATTTGATGATCTCATCAGCTTTCGTGGATTTAGTTATCCTCCCTATGCTGGCAATCTTCAAATCCACCTCTCCTACTCCAACCTCTCTCCTGACTTCCAGTCTCCCTTCTCCAACTACCTTTCAGACATCTCAAACTGGATGTCCAATAGACATCTTCAACTCAACACATCTAAAAACAGAACTCATCTTTCTCCCTAAATCTTTCACCATTCCTACCTTCCCTGTTACTGTTGAAGACAACACCATCTTCCCAATTCCTCAGGCTTACAGCCTAGGAGTTATCCTGGACTCCTCACGATCTCTCAGCTCTCATATGCAATTTCTTGAGGAGGGTTGTCGATTACATCTTTGCAACATCTCTTGTATATTGATTGATTGATTTGAACTTAATCTTTGAATCCAGGTCCAGTGCTGTATCCACTTTGCAGCTTCATTACCTATGTTGTAATTTTCATTTCTCGATAATGTTGGCAAATTTAAAATGTTCCTAATTATTTTTTATAGTATGTTTTCTTTTCTATTGTCCAACTAGTAATTATAAAATACAAACATTTCAGTATATAAAGAACAAAAAAGAATTGCATGCAAAACTGATCTTCAGCTATATATAGTTTGGTGATTTTTTTTTTAATGATATGTTAGGTTTAATACATCTGTCTTTTACAAACCAATTATTTCTTCCATAGTAAAAGTGGAAAGGTTAAAGATTACCCCCAGCATTTTAGTTAGATATAAAATTGCTTCTAAATTTTGCTTACTTGAGTAATCAGCAATAAGAGGTCAGATGCTATTTTGGATAGTGTGCTGGGCTTGGAGTCAAGCTGAACTTGGATCAAATCACCTCCGACACCTACTGACTTTGTGACCTGAACTCCCTAGGACTTAACCTACTAAGTCCTAGGGATTGTGATATGCATAGGTGAAGGGATTCACCACATTGGGAGTTTCACATGCTAAGAAATTATAGATCCTTTGCATATTTGTTTAATCAGAAATAACTCCCCAATATAGATTCCTCCTTTGAAAAGTGGAAGATTTAAATTAGATGGTCTCTAAGGTCCCTTCCAGTTCTAAGTATATGCTTCTCTTAATTGATTTAGTTCTTGCTCCATGACCATGGAGTTGATTAGTCTTAGACACCCGTTGCAACATTGTGGATCTCACTTCTCAGCCCTCATTATAACCTACAAGAGCTGAGGACTAGGCAGGACTTCTTGCTAGTGTATCCTAAATTAGACACCTTGAGAGAGGCTATCCTCAGTCCAGTAGACCCAGCCCCCACCCCACCATCCTGGATTTCAAGTTTTAGTGCCTTCCTCATCCTATCTGGGGATTTTTATGCTCTTGGTTTCATGGAAACTTCTTGCCTTGCCACCTTGCCTGTTTCTCTGTCATGGTTTGTGTCCTGTAGCCAGTTTAGACTCATCATCTCTTCCACCTCCACCATGTGTTGGCCAGGCCAGGGCCCCTCAGATCTGAGCCTCTGTACCCTATGACTGCTTCCCTAGAAGAGCATAATCTCTAATTCTGAGCCTGGGTTACTCACCTCTTGCACTTCACTTTCAGCTGACCTAAACCGACTGATAACCCAGGGCCGATAGAGATTGGACCCCTCAGACTTAGGGTTACAAGTGAATGACCTCTCCACCTTGAGCTTCTCCCTCTTGAGGGTGGCTCCTGAGCCTATATTTCCTTCCTTCCCCATAATGACATCAAATTTGTAAGAAGACAAAAATATCAACATATCTTCAATGCCCATAAATAACAGCATAACCCCTCAAAGATTCTGGAAGTCCAGGCTACATGAGCCGTATCACAGCTATTCACAAACAAAGGCCTTTCTGAAGCAGCATGAAATGTGTTTGAAAATAGGCTTTCTGCGTAGTTGATGGGGCTGGCTATTTACAAGTGGGTTACAGGACAGCTGATAGAGTCAAATGGATTCTAATCTATTTTGAAATGGCCAAGGGCTAAAAGCTGATTCTCTCCTAACCTAGACATGGCCATTCTGTGCCTAAGCCAGCCATACATGAAAAATCTGTGATTAGTCAGAGCCCTTTGGCTCATTCTCTTTTTTAATGGAAACACATGGATCTAATGGTTGAGAATAGGTTCTCAAAATTGATGGCTCCATTTCATGATCAGAATCCTTTTGGCCACTGGCGATTTCATCCGCTGTAATTTCAAATGAAGTTGTATTAGCAAGAATTAGCAATATAATGAGAAGTGGACAAGCTCCCTGCTTGTGTTTTAATTTCTCTCCATGAAGGGAAGTGAGTTAAATAATACATACAGTGAATGACAGCAGTGCTATGATCTCCTCCAAGAAGTTTAAATTCTCATCGTTCTCATCCTATGATGTCATCTGCACCTCTAAACATTTACTAAGACTTCAGCAGCAACCAGAAATGTGTTGCAAAATTTAATATGTTGAGGATCATTAACTTGATTGTGTCAATTTGTTAAAGTGCCAAGTAATGATTTTACAGATAATTAGACTTCAACAGGCAGAAACAAATTTATGTCCTCCTTGTTTTTATGATGCATGTAATGATAGATGTACTGTTGTTGTTAGGTACACAACATCTCTTAATGTCTAAAAGAAAATGAAATATTACATGTCGGTAACTGATCAGTGACTGTTTAAAACATATTAGTGGCCTTTCTTCTTTTAGCTAGTTTTTATCTAAACTCATTCATCATGTCTTGGAAAGATGGAAGGTTTTGAGATTGTACTTACTACATGGAAAATAGTAGTGAACCTTGAAGACAAAGGGACAAGACAATCAGCTTCATTTAGGGGCATTCTTTTTATAATGGTCATGTTCATATTATGTTCAGGCATAGTTGGTTTCTTTCCCGCATGCAGTATCAGTCCCTTAGAAACATTTGGAAAATATCTTTTTTTTTTCATAATGATGACCCCAAATATTGACTCAGGTATTAAAATATATATTTTTTAATGCACTAATGTCATGGCCAGATGAGAAATAACTATTCTATGCTTCATTTAAGGAAATTCTTTGGAATAATCTGTACCACGATGCCATGATTTTGCATATTGTAATCACATCTGTCCGAGAGGATGCCCTTACATTTCAGACCAGGGGGAATGTATAGGAGGGCTCCCAGCAATGAATGGCTCAAATGATAAATCCTGATGAAATCAGCCCAGCATGAGCCACTGTGATTTTTTTTAGAAAAATGAGTTTCATAGCACATACTTCCTTCCCTTTCATTCATGTTTTTATCTAAAGCTGTAGAGTTTAACCTGAATATTTTAGGGAAATGGGAGTTGACTTTGAATTCAACATGTCAAAATTGACATGCACTCACACCATGGATTTTCATGAGGTTTATTTTGAAAAAGCCAGTGAGGTATTATGGACTGAGGTCGAGAAACCATTTCTGTGGTGAGAAAATTTACAGAACATTGCAAATCTTATAAAGGAGTTATAAAAATGTCAGTCGTCGTTGTTATTGCTTTGGGACTTTCCAGCATCAATCTCCGATTCTGTCTGTGTCAAAGGCACACACAGAAATGCGTCAAATGTCTATATTTGTCCTGCCAATTTCTATTGTTCTGGAAACAATGACTATATTTTACATAATTATAATTTCAAAAAGTACAGATTTGAATACATGAGACCACTTCAGGGGACTCATCATTTCCACTTATTGGAACCTAGCTGTATATCAGATGAGGACTGAGGACCAAGGGTATGTTGGAATCAGCTGTAATAACTACCCATTCAGCTTTCAGTGTGAGCATTTACAGCTCAGAAATGGAAAAAAAGCTCCAAATCAGGGCTTAATTTATTGTTCTGTTGATTGTCTAGACTTAAGGAAGTGTTGGAGAAAATGGTAGTCATGAAGATTAGACGAAAAAGTGTGTCATGGGGAGAGCCAGTTATTAATCATTTACTAGCACACTCCTGACATTATTGACCTCTGAACAACTACAAGAAGGCTACAGGAACCATTAGAATATTAGGACAACGTGTTTCCTATTGTCAAATGGAGACAAATGCTGAAAATATGCCCTCTGATAGCTTGCTTCTATTACATTGGTCCTCCTCACACAAAGGCTCCTTGAAGATACAAGGAGGTTTATTAACATTTATCTCTATTTCGTGACACAAAGCATAAAACTTACCTCCCATGCTCACGTTAGTTCTATGAAACTTTATCCATGTTGCTAAGAATTGCTAATTTTGGAAATGTTCTTTTCAAAGTTACCAGCAAGATTTTCTTCTAAAAACAATGTTTTCTTAATGCATTTTGGTCATCAATTTTATCTTTTAAAAAATTGTTAACATAGTGAAACCCACTTACTGCCACTTACTGAATTAGAAGAGAATGTTTGGTAATTTAGAGCTGCGCAAGGTCATGGGGTCAATTCTTTGGACAACAGAGCCTACCTTACCTGATGATAAGCCAAATTCTGTGGAATCTGCTTTCCTGGGACAGCAGCCCTCCTAAAGAGTCACCAGCTGTTATTTTATTTACACACACACACACACACACACACACACACACACACACACACACATTCATTCTACTACATTCTACTCCATAGGTTCTACTATGTTCTAGCCACTGTGCTAACTTTACAGTTATCTCCTTTGTCCTCACAACAAGCCTGGGAGGTATGTATCATTATCCCCATTTAACAGATGAGCAACTGCCAGACAGAGGCTGAGTGACTTGTCTAGGCTTCATCTACTGTGCTGTCTATATCTGATTCCTTAGAATACTCATTGCCTCCATTTCCTCAGCTCCCATGTATTTCTTAACTACTTGCAATCTACCTTCTGACTATATCATTTGACTGAAACCTTTCTCTCCAAGATTATGGATGCTTTCCTAATTGCCAACTCTGATGTCCTTTTCTCAATTTCTTCAAAAAAAAAATCTCCTTTTTGACCCCTCTGCAGCTCTTGATATTATTGACTAGTCTTCCTTCCTGAATACTTTCTCCTCTCTTGTCTCAGGACACTGCTCTCTCATTGTTCTCCTCTTGCTTGTCCCATGACTCTTGAGTTTCCTTGGCTGGATTATTGTCCAGTTCTTAGCTCTTAATGGTGAGTGCTCCTAAGGTTCTGCCCCAAGCCCTCTGCTCTTCTCTTTCCACACTCTCTCTTGGCGATGTCATCAGCTCCCATTTTAGTTGTCATCACTATGCAGTTGATTTCCAAGTCTATCTATATCCAGTTCTAGATTCTACCTCTACAGTTTCCTCTCATCACTTCTCTCCAGTTACTAGCCTAGCTTAATACTTCATCAGCACTCAGTGGGACCATAGATTAGCCTTGTATGTGGGCTTGCTGCACCCAACCTTTTCTTCTCTAATTTATCCTTCACAGAACTATCAAATAAATATTCTGAAATCACTCTCCTGGTCAAGATGCTTCAGTAGTTCCCTGTTGATTGCCTCTTGGATGAAATACGAACTCTTCAGCATGGCAGGTGAAGCCATTCACAATCTCGTTCCAGCCTACCTTTGCAGATTTATTTCTCATTACTCCCCTCCACAATATGACACAGCAGCCAAACTGCTCTACTTGCCATTTCCTGAATTTAGCTTCCATTTCCTGCCTCCTTGTCTTTGCACAGGCTGCTCTGAATGCATGTCTGGAACACCCTCCCTCCTCACCTCTGCTTCTTAGATCTAGCTGCCTTCAAGGTGACAGTCAGAAGCATTTCTTGATTCCTCCCAAGTTGTCAGGGTTCCCTCCCTCAAATTATCTTGTGTTTACTTCCTTTTGTGCATGTAAGCTCCTTGAGGGCATGGATCATTGGTTGGTGACCTTGTATCCCCAGACCTTGCACAGTGTCTGGGTATTTAGCAGGAGCTTAAGTAAATGTCTGCAGATTTTATTTTGTTACCAAAGTAAAGTAAGCAAAGTAAGCCCAAAAGGGAAATGTAAGTATTTGACTAATTCGAAATAGCAATAACAACTCACATTTCTACAACACTTGAAGGCTTATAAGAGTGTTTTCCTCACAGAAATCTTGTGAAGCAAACATTGCAAGTTGTTATCATTTCCATTTTGCAGATGGGCAAACTGATGTTCAGAAATTATAGTGACTTCCCTATGGTCACAGATCTCAGCTTAAATCTGAAACCAGGTCTCCTGGCTCCCAGGCTTTTTCTTGCTTCACTACACTCATTTGCTGCCTCTCTAGGAAGCAAGCATATAGTATGTATGGCATGGGTTTTTTTTCTTTTCCTTTTTTGTTTACAGTGAACTTAAAAATCATCAACCAATACAAACATTTGAATATACAAAGAACGAAAAGAGTATTGTATCTGAAACTGCGACCTTCTGTAATGTTCAATTTAAAATATATATATATGTAGAAAATTTCATATCATACTAACTGAGGATTCAGACAATCCCCTACATTCCCAAGATTCTCTCTGGCTTAACTACAAGGTCAACATGTTTTTAATTTCTCTCACCTGAACTCCTGTCTTTATTATGTATATTTGCCAGCGGCAAAGCCTTAATGCTTTGGTGCTGTATTTTGGCCAATGAAAGCCTCAGTCTACCTATAAATATCTAACAGGGACTGATACATGTGCAGAGCACCTCACATGCTTCTCCCCATGTGGAAGAGGCTAGAGAGCCTTTTTCTGGGAGAGTTGTACCAATGTGTAGTGGAAGTGTGTTGGAGAGACGTTGGAGCATGTACAGATATTATGTATATGGTTCCAGGCTGCTAACCACGTGGTACACAGTGACCTCTTTGATTGGTCACAGTTGCAGAAACAGTACTGGGGATACCTTCAAAGTTTTTAGTTGGCCTCAACCTCCCTTTTCGGGTGGATGTCTGCTCTTGGTTGGACTCCTTTGTTGACAGACATCCAGCGAGAGACAGTACTATAAGGGGAGGGGCCCTCATCCCTCTCCCTCCGAGGTTGACATACGGGTCCCATAAAAATGGACCTTGGCTACAACTTTTTATGTTTCAAAATGTCTGGAAAATGAGATATTTCAGCATCTAGGCATCGAGGAGTTAAGTGCATGGTGAGCTGGGTTTGTTTGTGACCAACCCAGCACAAATGCCCCAGAGTACTACCTTTGGACCTAGCCAATAGCTGAGATGAAGACTCCACTTGGAATAAGGTTTTATCTGGACCTGAACTTGGTGGGACCAATAGAGTGGGGAGTGTGCCCCCTGCCCCCGCCCAAGGTACTGGGAGGAGGAGATTTTTATACTTTTGTGCTTCCTGTATCTTTGAAATAAACATCCCATTATAAAAACTAATTGATGTTAATCGATTAAATGGAACTGGGGTTCTAGTCACTCTCTGGTGGCTAACAATGGGGAGAACACACCAGAATGGGAACTTGAGCCAATAGCATCAGTTAGAGAAAAGCACCCTAAGCCCTCAGAGTACCTACCCCCTGGCACCCTGAGGAAGTGGTATAGCTAGCCTGGCTCTAAACGAAAGCGTCCTCATTAGAGACACAAAAATGTTGTCACTGGAGCCACAAGAGAGCCATGAATATTAATTCAACTTTGGTCACCAATTGGAAGCCAAAGTTAACCAAATTTCATCACCAAGTCTTTCCTAGTCAGCTGTTTGCTTTTCTTCCGAGAAAGCAACCAAGGAGGAAGGAGAGTAGACAGGCAGTATATTGCTCCTCTGTGTACCATCTGTTGTTGTCATGTTTATTGGTTTCTTTGGCTAAGAAATTTGCTGTCATTCTTCTGGATTGTCAGTAGGACTGATTGCCCATATAGTGCCAAAGCTCTCCTCAGATTCAGGTGACTTCTTGCTTGACACTTTATAAATTAGATGTTTACTGTAATAGAGTCCCACCTGTAATTATAGTGTCAGATTTCGTGCTGCTCTAGTTAAATATCTGTCAGAATTTCCATTCCAAACCTTATTTTCTCTGGGTTATGAATATGCAAAAAAAGGTTGGAGGTAGAACTCAGCATACAAAAGCTAACCCAAGGAGCTGACATTCCTGAGATAGTCCAAAGAACATAAACTGAGTACAGCTTATGTATTGTAAACTACCAATTTGGGGAAGGCAGTAGACACTATGGAGAGGAGGTGCTATGGCCAGCCTTTTCTTTCTTTTTTTTAAAGAGAGTTCTACCAAAGAGAGGGAAGGTGTGGGGAGATAAAAGTGAGCATGAATGTCAGCTCCTTGAAGGCAGGGACTGAATCTTTTTTCTTTTTGTCCTATGCCTGCAGCTTCTAGCATAGTGTATTTCCATACTAGATGCTTAAGAAATGTTGGGTGAATTCATTTGGTCAGTATTTGGTCAGTGGTCAATAGGCTCTGCAAAAATATATTAAAAATCCAGTTTCCCATTGGACCATGGATAAATGAGAATTGTAAGAACTGGCTGAAATCAAACCAGTTCTTGCAGTCTGTCAGTAGATCAGTTTTTTTGGTGGGGAGGAGAGGAAGTAGCAGGGATATGTGCTTCGGTAATATAGTAGAGTTTTTGGCTTGTGGATAGTTTTCTTTGAGGAGGTGAGGAGGGCATTTTTCAAAGGAATGTTGAGGAAATATAACCTGGAGGTGATAAGACATTCAGACCAGTCCTGGAACTGAGACAGGGTGATATGAAAGCCTTTAGTGGTTCGGGCAGTGGGTCGTAGCTTCCCAAGTTCCTAGTTCAAATCTTGATCTTGGGAACAAGAAGCTCCCCCACCTCCCATTTGTTCTGAATAAGCCCCAGACTTCTCCCAACTCAGCACTCCTCAGCTGCCCAAAATAGAAAAGATGGATCCTTAAATATAGCTTTGTGTGTTCTTTCTGACTTTAAACTGAAGATTTTAGATGAAGCTTAGTTCAAAGGCTAGTAAAGCAAGGCTGGATATGAGAAATGTTTGGAGTTCAAACAAACAACCCAGCAGCAGCAGCATTCTCAGTATTAGATGAAAAAAACAAAACAAACCTTAGTATGGATCCATGAAGGATCCCCCTTTTATGGCGGTGGGAGTGAGTCATCCTGTAAGGATCACCTGAGCAAAATTATTAAATAGTGATGTTTGTCAGTGTGGTCCTTCCAATCTAATGGGCCAAACCTTTCTTGAGTCACTGCAAGCCAGTGAAGGCAATGCCAAGATGAAGTCCCTGCCCTCAGAGAGCTTAGAGAGTTGGGTTTTTTTGGGGGGGGGGTATGGGCAAGGAGAGGGAGGGATAAGACACATGAACAAAAAACTGTCTTGCAGTTTTCTATTTTATTTTGGCAATGTAAGAGGTTCAAAGAGCTAGGAGAGATGAAAGGAGGGAGGGCTCCCTTCTGATTTTTCTTTTGGTGCCCTGATACCCCCTTTCAACATTCTCTTTGCTACTTCCATATACTTTCTGCCTGAGCTGTCCTATCCCTTGGTGCCATCACGTCCTTGGGCTTGTGTTCCTGATTTTGGTTGGGTGACTCAGGGGATAGAGTGCTTGGCCTAGAGTCAGGAAGACCTGAATTTAAATCCATCCTCAGACATTTACTAGTTGTGTGACTCTAGCCAAGTCATTTAACTTCTTTTGGCTTAATCCAATGGCAAACCACTCCAGTATCTTTGCCAAGAAAACCCCTTATGAGGACGTGAAGAATAGGACACTACTGATTTCTTTTTCCCATCCCCACCCCCAAATCCTTTTTCTCAAAATTTTCCTGACCTGTATTTCACTCCCACTGGACTGTACTCTTGATATGGAAATGGTTAGTGCCAAATGAACCAAATAAACCATTTCCCACCAACACATTAGCAGACTGTTGTGTCATCCTTCAAATATTATGCCTTAATTCAGCAAAAATGTTTGTAAGACTCTTGAGGAGCCAAACTACTGTTGGTGACCGACCCTCATTTCAGACAGACTGGAGAAATCTTGAGGTGGGGTACAATGGGGTAGCTGGCTAAATGATCTGTTGGCTCAGTCTTTCCTAGAAAGTAGATTCTCAGGTAATGGATTAGATGCTATAAGGTTAATCTAATTTAATTCTTAAGATAATAGAACTGGCCAGAATACCAATGGCCAAATAGGTCATTTGGCAAGCCAGCCACTGCTTGGTGCTTGAACATTGTATCATACTACAGAGAAGAGTCTTTATGAGAGTACATGTTTTACTAGGAAATATTGTGGTTTTATAATTAAATTCTAGTGCAAATGTAAGAATAATTAATAGTAGGGTCTATTGCTATGTATACCTTCTTAGTCATTAGACATCTGTACTTCTGAACAAGGCTCAAAATGTGTCATGTCCATTTTTTGGAGTGGAGTTGTTGTTTATCTAACATTACAAATAATGTTTGCTCTAGGTTTTAAATAGTATTTATCACCTTAAGAAACTATCCATTTATTTCCTATACATTTAAGATGCTTTTTCTTAATATAAAGGGTTGTTGCATTTTGTCAAAACTTTTTCTGCTTTTATTGATATGATGTAACTTTTGTTTTTGTTATTAGTCAGTCAATAAACCATCATTGGATAAGTATTAAGCACCTACTATGTGCCAGACATTGTGCTAAGTGCTGGACGTATGAAAAAATACAAAAGGCAGTCCTTGTCCTCAATCAGTTCACAATTTAGTGGCGGAGAAAACAAGCAAACAGATGTACAAACAGGCTCTATAGGAAACAATAAAAGAGGGGAGGCCCTAGAATTAAGAGGGGTTGGGAAAGGCCTTCTGTAGAAGATGGGATATTAGTTAGGACTTGAAGGAAGAGCCAGGAGGCAGAGATGAGCAGAGGGAACAGAGAGATGGAACTTCTTGTTCATGGAACAGCCAGGAGGTCAGTGTCACTGGATTGAAGAGTAGATGTTTGGGAGTAAGGTGTAAGACCAGAAAGGTGGTGGTGATGGTGGGTTGGTTATGCAGGGCTTTGAATGCCAGAGGATTTTGTATTTGATCTTGGAGGTGATAGGGAGCCACTGAAGTTTATTGAGTGAGGGTGAGAGTAGAGAGTGAGAGGGATAACATGGTCAGATCTGTGCTTTAGGAAAACTACTTTTTTTAAACTTTCGTGACCGAGTGGAGATGACCTGGAGGTGGGAGAGATTTGACACAGGCAGACCCACCAGCAGCTATTTTGATAATCTAATCGAGGCATGTTGAGATGAGGGCCTACACTAGAGTGGTGGCAGTGTCGGAGCAGAGAAGGGGAAGTATTCTTGTGATGTTGCAAAGGTGCAATCAATCCGCCTTGGCAACAGCTTGGATGTGAGGGGAGTGGGGAGAGGTAGTGAGGATTCCAGGATAAAACCGAGGTTGTGAGCCTGAGGGACTATATTAATATGTTCTATTATGTTTATGGTTTTACTAATACCAAACCAAACAACCCTATATTCCTGATGTAAATCTAACTCAGAGTATATAATTTTTTATTTATCATGTTATTGAACCTCCTTGGCTAAAAATTTTAATATTTTTGCAACAATATTCATTGGAGATCTTGATCTATGGTTTTCTTTATCTCCCATTGGTTTAGGTATCAGAACTGTCTGGAGGGGTGGCTAGGCAGCACAGTGAATAGAGCAGGTGGCCTGGAGTCAGGAGGACCTGAGTTCAAATCCCACCTCAGACACTTGGTACTTACTAGCTGTGTGACCTTGGGCAAGTCACTTAACCCCGAATGCCCTGCCCTCCCCCCTCTAAGACAAAAAAGCAAAAAAAAAAAAATTTAAAAAAAAGAACCGTCTGGGGAATGAAAACTTCTCAGGCAGTTTTGGATTGTTAACTTCCCTGTTCGGCCCTTCACTTCTGCTGTCAATCAGCGGAAAGCCCTTTCAGGAGTCTTTTGACCTCCACCCTTCTTTACTACTGCCATGGCAACCTTTCTCCCTTCCCCTCCCTTGCTTCGGGACCCTTCCCCCTTTCCCTTGCTGTCAATCAGCATCCTTGTTCTTTGTAAGCCTGTTTTCCAGCCACTGAGAGATAATGGTGGGTTTCCCTGTTACTTGCCATTGGGGAAGATTTTTGCTCCCAGACTTGAGTCTGTCTCTCAGCCAATGGGAGAGGAGACAGTGGGGGAAGGGGGCTTGATTGCATTGGGTGCTTCTTCCTCATGACCAGTCATGGGGAAGACCACCCTCTTCTCTTGGGGGCAGAGAATAAATTCCTGTTCTTATCCTAAGAGATCTCCGCGTTCGTGATTAAATCCTATTTGTTTCATAGAAGGAGTTTGATAGGGTATCTTCTTTCCACATTTTTTCAAACAATTTCAATTGTTCTTTGAATATTTGGTAGAGTTGATTTGTAAATCTATCCAGTTCTATTGTTGTTATTTTTCCTTTTAGGAGTTCTGTTATGGCTCATTGATTTTTTTTTCTAGGACAGGATTTTTCAATATTTTCTATTTTTCATTGTGTTAATCTGGGTATTACATATTTCATGTAATTAATACATATTAATTAATACATATATTCATCTATTTAATTTAGGTCATCAGGTTTGTTGACATATAATCAGGCAAAATAAATTCTAATAATTTCCTTAATTTCTTCTTTATCTGTCATGCATTCTTTTTTCTTATTATTTATTTTAATCTAATAACTTATGTGTATTAGCCTTTTTTTAAAAAAAAAGTCTCTTAAATCGTTGTTCCCCTCCTCAATTTTATTTCTTCATCAATTTCTGAGCATTTCTATGTTTATGTTTCCTTCAGCTTTTTTGATTTGTTGTTTTACCAGTGTTTGAGTTGCATACTCAATTTATTCATCTCTCTCTCATTTCTTTTTTTATACACGTGTTTAGAGATATCTTTTCTCCTGAGGATTCCTTTGGAAGCATCCCAAAAGTTATTATAATTTTCTTTGATGAAATTCTTTATTGTTTCCTTGCTTTGTTCTTTGACCCATTCATTTGTTAGGACAATATCATTTAGCCTCTAGGTTTTTTTTTTATCCTGAACAGACCTGTGGAAGGTCTCCCTCTGCAGGATTCTAAGACTCTTCTCTGTGATCTCTAGGTTTGAAAAGCACATCTGTTAACTTCTAAATTCAAGGGTGAGATAAACTGTGGCTGAGATTTAGAATCCACCATCACACCAAGCACCTTCAAACTGTAATGAATTTTCCAATGCAATTATTCTGATACTTGGCTAATCTCTCTATGCTGCCCTGGCAAGAGTTCCTAGTTTAAACTATATTCTTTGCACATATCTTGAATTGCTTGTATTTAATTTGTAAGCTCCTCATTAGAAAATTTCTATTGATGAAGTGTACACCTTCAACTATCCACCTCTCAGCATTAGTCTGTGCCCAGTATTGTGCTGAGTTCGAGAGTGATACAAAGGAGACACAAGCCTCACCTTCTCCTTCCATCAATTTTTTAAGCTCATGTCTCTTCTGCTGAAGCTGCTACACTTAAAAAAGAAGCTAGCTTTCTTTTTTCTTTGCCCCAATCTCATATATACTTAGAGAGATTTTTTTCATCTTTGGAAAATTGCTTCTTTGTAAAGAGCTAAACATGTACAAGAGACTACAGGCTAAGTCCAGGGTTCTAGTTCTGAGGAGGCTTAGCATTGTCCCCTTTCTAAAATTCTGTTTAAGTCACTGAATGTGGTGAGTAGGTTTAATAAAAAATCCCTCTTATCTACAAAGGACATGTTTCCCTAGCAGCAAACAAGCCCAGTCATTAATTCTCCTGCTTTCCTCTTTTCAGTACTTAATTATGCCCTTCTCTGTGGAAACCTGTTTTAGCAGAATCTCTAGATACAAAATCAATCCTGCTTTTAACCTTTTGTTGTTATTGGGGTGGGGAGGAACCATGTGTGTGTGTGTGTGTGTGTGTGTGTGTGTGTGTGTGTGTGTGTGTGTGTGTATGCACGCACTCATGCAAGCACTCACAAATTACCTCTGCTAAAGCAGAGAAGCACCTTCTCCCACCTTAGCCCTCCAGAGAGGTGCTCTGTCCACTGTCCATATCACAGTCAATATTCATCAGAGGTAAGAATTGGATTGGAGTCTTCTTTGCTCTGAAGCCAGTTCTTTATCTGCTCCAACACAAGATATCTGAGACAACCCCCATACCAGTCCCCATCTTTAGAGATCATCTAGTTTAACTACATTTCATGATGCTCATTTTAGGGGCCCAGCTCTTAGGGGTGGGCTTTGACTCTGAGGGCTGTAAACTTGGGTTAAGGTTAGACTTCCTATCAAACTCAGATGAAAGAAACATATAGTTTGATGTTAGTTTAATCTGATTAACTATTCCTAGAGCACCCCATGACTTGTGAGTAAATATAGAAATGTACTTTGTACCATGCCTTTGCATAGTCAAAAGAAAATTGGGACATCTCAAAAATCTCATTTAAAGACTGAGCTACAAGTTGGTTGGTAAGGTGGTGTTATTTTTTTTCACATTGTACAATAGTCTGGTTGTATAGAAGGGTTGTAACCAATGGAGTGAACAAGGGGAAAAAAGAAACAAAACCAAACATGAAAAAGAACAATAGCATGAATTCCTTCAGTCTCCATTTAAACTCTAGTCTTTCTAGATCTTTCTCTAAATGTAGACATCTCCTTCCATCCTGAGACTTGTAGAGTTGTCTTATACCTGCGCGTTGCTGAGAAGAGTCCAGTTTATCAAGGTTGGTCGTCACACATACGATGTGTCTGTGATTGTGTACAAATTTTTCCTGGTTCTGCTCTTCTCCCTTAGCTTCAATTTGTATAAGCCTCTCCAGGTAATTATGAAGTCCATCTCCTTCCCAATTCTTATAGCACAATAGTATTCCATTACATTCATATACCATAACTTGTTCAGCCATTCCCCAATTGATGGACATCCCCTACATTTCCAGTTTTTTGCCACCACAAAGAAATCTGCAATAAATATTTTTGTACATATGAGTCCTTTTCCCACTTCTATGATCTCTTTGGGA
>CM053582.1:45671215-45690333 GCA_028627135.1 Pseudochirops cupreus | reverse complement strand
ACCAAAAGAGTTGTTCAAGACAAGGTTGTTGGGGCAGCTAGGTGGCGCAGTGAATAGAGCACCTTCTCTGAAGTCAGGAGGATGTGAGTTCAAATCCGACCTCAGACACTTAACACTCACTAGCCATGTGACCTTGGGCAAGTCACTTAACCCCAATTGCCCTGCCTTCCCCTCTCCAAAAAGCAAAAAAAAAAAAAAAAAAAAAAAAAGATGAGGTTGTCACAAACTTTCAATTTGTTAAAAAAAATGCAATATATGTGAAGCACAATGAAGTGAGAGATATCTGTACTCCACATTGCCTCTCTATACTGTTAATATCATTCACTTAACCCAAATAAAACGTGAGATTTGATCATTTCCATTGGGACCATCATATTAGATTATTTACCCACCAATCTCAACAATTGTTTAGCAAGTGCCTCTCTAGACATGGTCATATACTCCAAAATATGCTGCCAAAGTTTTATGACAATGGGGACTTCTGGTCAAAAGGACCCTTTTACAGACATGTCTTGATCAGTAGAATCTAGTGCTTTGTTTACATATGTCAGGCCTACACAACATACAGCCCATGGGCTACTTTTGTGACCCACCAAAGGATTTCAGACGTCCTGTGAAAAATGTAGAGAATGTGAAAGAAAAATGTAGAGAAAACCCACTTTCCACCAGTACCTATCATATAAGATGGCGGGTGGGTTGCCATTACAAACTCTCTTCTGTTTGTCATGTGACCTGTGGCAGCCAACCATCGTCGGTCTGTCTCTAGTCCGAGAGGAGCAATTTCATGAAAAATAAAAATCTTACGTGACAAATACAAATAATGGATATTAATTGAAATGTCCCTTTTTAAGAATATAGTTTATTTGCAAAATTATTTAATCATTAATTATATCTTTACTTGGAAAATGAGCCTGTAAAAACCTATCTGCAGCGTGAAGAAGTTTAGCCTATTTTAATTTTGGCCCCTGCCTACTGCCAAGTTGTGCAGGTCTGACATATGTAAGAGTCTCATAGAAATCTAGTGCTTGCTTCAGGAGGTAGTAAAGCTTCACTGTGTTTTAAGCACCAGCCTAGTGGGGATCAGGGACTGAAAAGAGGATGGAGCTGGGAATGAATGACCAGCAGCCTATTCCAGATTCAAAGAAACATTACGGGGAGAGCTGACCCACTGGGCACACAGCATGGTCCCACATCAGAGATGGGAATTACTACAAGCTATGCTACTTTTTCAGTGTCAGGCTGCTATTCAGCTCTCTCTCAACATGGATTTCATATTAATCCAAGAAACAAGCATACCACTATAGAGATAATATGTAATCCAACTGAATTAACTGTTTATATGACAGGTGCCATGATGGAGAGGAGACCTGGCTCATATTCCTGAATCTGTTACTTACTAGAGATCCTTGAGTAATAATAACTGCTGATATTTAAATAGCTTTTTAGGGTTTATACAGTGCTTTGATATACCTTGTCTTGTTTTATCCCTATGACTACCCTGTGAGGCATGTATGAAAGGTAGTATCATGCCCACTTTACAGATGAAGAAACCAAGGTAGAAAGAGGTTAAGGGACTTGACCATGGTCAAACCACTAGTGAGCGCTAAAGGCAGGATTTCAAACCAGGTCTCTCCTGACTCCAAGTCTGGCCCTCCATCCACTGCACCCCACTGTTTCCAGATATAAAGACAATTCACAATTATATACCAGTGACAACCTTGTGTTACAAGTATTATGACTTCCATTTTACAGGCAGGCAAACTGAGGCTCATATGACTTGCCTACTGTCATGTGGCTAGTAAGTGTCAAACCTAGGGTGCAAATGCATCTGCTGATAGTACTCTTTCCTGCCTCTTTTCACCCTCTCTCCTCGTGGGCAAAGTCCCTCCGAAGACATTACCCAAGAGATCTTTGTATACAGCAAGAATTCTTGACCTTTTTTGTGTCCTGGGCACCTTTGGCAGTCTGGCAAAGCCTAAGGAGCCCTTTCTACAATCATGCTTTTAAATGCATAAAATAATATAGAGAGGATTCCAAAGGAAGCTGGTTATATTGGAATGCAGTTATCAAAATATTTTTTTAAAAACAAGTTTATAGACCCCAGGTTAAGAATCTCTGGTTCAGAGTCTCCCACTTTTGGACTCAGAGGCCGCCACCAAAAATTGTGAGAAATATTTTTAATTCATGATTGAAATCCCAAAACGTTTTCTTTATGGTTTGCACATACATTTAATAGTTATTTATTTTTCAAATAGTTACATTTCCTAAAATGATCTTTCTCTGTCTTTCAATCCTGAGCTCCTAGAAGGTTTTAACTCTCTGATGTTCTATGTAACATTTTTGTTACCAGTTCAAGTCATCAAGAGGGTTTTTTGAGCACTGATCATGGGCCCAGCACCATGTGGATGGACTAGATGCATAAGAAGCGGTCCTTGACCTCTGTGAGCTTATAGTCTTGTTGAGGGCACAAAAAAGAGGAGTCTCTGAATCTGAAGACCTTGGTTTTAGTTCCACACCTGCCCCAAACTTGCTGTGGAATCCCAGTCGGGAACTTTCTCTTTCTGTACTTCAGTTCCCTCATCTATGCAAACAAGAAGGTTGGACTAAGTAAGGTCTCTTCCAGCTCTAATACTCTATGATGGTCTGAACTGAAGAACAGGGCCATGCAGAGCTAATTGTATTGTGTATTGTGATAACAATTACTTCCAGAATTCACATCACTGTAAGCCAGAATGGTTGGTGAAGACTTCAAAGAGGAGGCAGAAGAACTTGCAAAGGCAGAACTTCCAAGGGATGGGTTGGTTATGGACAGGACTCTGAATGTATTAGGCACTTAATTATACAATGGAGAGATTGGTGAATGATAATGAGGAGAATGGCAGAGCCATGTCTACCCAGTTCCAGGATGTCTAGATGAAAAGTAAACATTTCATCTTGTCAGTCAAGCGTTTCACAACACCAGACATCGAGAGGTTCCCAAATTCACGTTCATTTAGATACAATATTAATGATAGGAGACATAAAACCTACCCTCATCTTGTTTGGGAAGTAGTTACTGGGAGAAAGAAGTTTCTCAAGGGACACACAGGTATCCTGGGAGCCTTTGGTAACATCCTGGGTACTCAGAGCATGGTTGTTCCCCTCTGAGGCCAGAGCTGTGACTTGCAATTTGGGCATCTAGGGAAACACTTCCTCAAGTCAACTGGAGAGGAAGGGGAATGGAAGATATCTCTGACACCATGAAATAGGCTGCCATGAAAAGCATGTGAAGGGGGCTCAGGGATGAGTCAGGACTGGTCCAAGTTTAGCTGAGGTGCTGGGAGAGGGAGACACCATCTGGTGGCTTCCTGTTTTAAGTAATAATTCTTGCTATTTAAATGCTAAGTTCAGTTGGTTCTGTGCTGCTGAATGGCTGAAAGTGCTGTCAGGAGCCCTTTAAGTTTTGGTGCCCTGCAACATAGTCCCAGTTGTCCCAACCTAGTTATAGCTCTGCTCAGACAGTTATGAATTCACTAGTCTGAACTGGTTCACTGATTCTCAACTCTCTGTGTGGATATCTTTGCTTAGGAATAAATTCAGACCTGTGCTATATCCAAACATGAATTAAAACAAAATGTGTTGTAAAAGAGTTCAGCTGTAGTTGACAGCATTACCTAGGCCTGTTAAAAGAGTGACTAGGCCAGTGGTTCTCAACCTGTGGGTCACGACCCCTTTGGGGGTCAAATGACCCTCTCACAGGGGTCGCCTAAGACCATTGGAAAACACATATTTCTGATGATCTTAGGAAGTGAGACACCACTCCTCTATCCATCTCCAGGCGGTTCTGCCCACATGCAGATACGCCCACATATGAGTATTAAAGGGTCACGGGATAAGGAAGGTTGAGAACCACTGGACTAGGCTAACTGTGATCACAAAAGGAAGGAGTGTAATTCTTAGCCCTCTTTTTCATAGAAGGAAGCAGTTTCCCTCAAGTTGGAAAAGTACTGAGGATTTCTCAAAACCTGTTCTTTTCTTCTCTACCATCACCCTATGAGTCCAGCAAAAGCTCCGATTCACAGGCATTCTGCATTTTGTTTTCCTCCTCCAGGCTCAGCCTGGTGTAACCCCTTAATAGACAGTTACTTTTTGTTCTCTGAGTTTCACTGTAGGTAACAAATAAGGGCAAATCATTCATAGGCAGAAACATGCAGAGAGGGAAGTAAATTTGAGTATCATGAAGAAAGAAAAATAACTAAGATCAAAAGCCAGAGAACGTAGCAATTCCCAGAACAATAAAATGAGTTCCTGGGGCCTTGAAATCCCCAGATCAAAAAAAAACCATCTTAGAGCCCAGTCAAAAAGCACATAGACAGAAAAGAACCAGGGCTGTCAGAGAGGGACAAAGGTGACTAGTGAATATTTCCACATATACAAACCAAATGAAAGCAAAATAAGCCTCTATGGATATGTAAGAAACTCACAAAAGTTAAACTGGGTTGGATAGAGAGCTGGTCTTGGGGTCAATGAGACCTGAGTTCAAGTGCAGCCTCAGACATTTACTAGTTGTGTGACTCTGAGTAAGTCACTTAACCTGCTGAAGCCTCAGTTTCCTCATCTGTAAAATGGAGATGATAATAGAACCTACTCCTTTAGGATTGTGGTGAGAATCAAATGAGAAAATATCTTTGCAGCTTTGCGAACCTTAAAATGCTATCTAACTGTCAGCTATTATTACTATTAAAATTTTACATTGAAAAGTGAATTTGGGAGTCTTCTTTTCTTCAGACACTATAACTGTGGGTGCTGGGCCTCAAAAAGTATGGGGGTACCCCACAACTGGAGTGACAACTATAAAAGGTGTAGTCAAGGGGAGCCTGGCTTTTCCCAGCATTTACCTGGATCTCAGGTAGTTCTGCTCTCTCCCTATTGGCCATGACCTACCAAATGAGAGAATCCTTCTGATCAGAATTCTGCTGAAAGCTAAAAGATAATGGCCTCCATAGAAACCCAAGGAGTTCAGGTGTTCTGCTTGGAATTGGTGCTCCAGGCAGCGAGGGAGCTTCTACCATACCTGGCCACCCTTTCTCCCTTGCAAGCTCTCTGAAGTAGCCTTTCTCCTCTCTTCCTCTCCCTTCTTGGCTTTTTTTATTTTTTCCTTTTTTTGGAGGGGCGAAGGCAGGGCAATTGGGGGTAAGTGACTTGTCCAAGGTCCCATGGCTAGTACTTGTTAAGTGTCTGAGGCTGGATTTGAACTCAGGTCCTCTTGACTCCAGGGCTGGTGCTCTATTCACTGTACCACCTAACTGCCCCTTGGCTTTTTTCTTGATACTTTAAGTTCAACTTGGTGTGTTTCACGGTGAGCTCACACCATTCCTAACAAGTTAAAACACCCTAAAATTCAAAAGAAAAGTTGATCAAAACTTTTTTTTGATCAAAAAAAAGGAAGGAATATGGCAATGTTTGGCCTAGCAAATTGGATTGGTACTTACTAGCTGTGTGACCTAGACAAGTCACTTAACCATTCTCATTCTTAATTTCCTTATCTATAAAATGGGGGCAACGAGGATAATACCTTAGGGTCCTTGTGAGAATCAAAAGACATAATATATATGACACGCTCTACAAGTCGTAACAAGCTATTGATGGTGGTGGTGCTAGTATACTCCATTTCCTGTGGGCCTTTTTGGAATGTGAGCCCTCAGAGTACAGGACTCCCTTCTCTGTGTTTCAAATGAGAAGAATATTCAAAATGGAGGAACTCTTCAACATGGAGAGACACATCTAGAATAAATTTGGGTCATCTACCATTTTTTCTCTTATCCAGATATGATTTCACTTTAGAGAAAGAATATATTCAGCCCTATGTTTAAAAGAAAATCCTTTGAATCCCCTCAAAGTGAATTCTGCCTACAATATTGCATCAGCTTCACTGCTAGTTGGTCCCGTTTTTACCTATCTGCTCACCTACTTACAAACACAATCATGCAGTCCCTTTAGGTACTAGAGAAATGTCTGTTCCCTTCTGTCCCTACCCGTCCAGCTAAAATTGAATTTAAATTATACTATGTCAATTAAATTTAAATGACAAGGTGCCAAAACTGAATCTAGTTATTCCCAAAGAGGTAGTGTGGAATGGACTTAGAATGAGGAAGACCAGGGTTCAAATCCTGCTTCTGACACATACTGGCTGTGTGACCTTGGGCAGATCACTTGACCTCTCTGAGCCTCGGTTTCTTTAACAATAAAACAGGAATAGGATAATAAGAGTACCTATTTCACAAGGTCATTGTGAGAATCAATTAAATATTAGATTTGAAATGTTTTGCAAACCTTAAAAATGCTATAAAAGCACATTGTTATTAATAATATTTATTATTTATTCATTAAAAAATAATAGTACAAGGAACCATACTGTTAGCTAAAGAGCTGGCATCAGAGCTAGGAAGACCCAGGTTCAAGTCCTGCCTCTGACTGACTGACAACGGGTAAGTCATATACACTAGCCATATACATGTACTCTTAGTGTCCTAGAGAGCTAAGATCATAACATGCTACAGAGAAAGTGCTGACCTACACTGTGTTAAGGATGGCACGATGTTCCCTCATCCAGGAGGTCTTAGGCTAATGAAATCACAGGCCATATCCCTATTATTATTGCTGACAAACACTTCCCTACAGATTAGGGAAAGGGCAGGGAATCAGCATTTTCATAGCACCTACTATGCGCCAGCCAGACACTATGCTAACATTTCACAAATATCATTGACAGTCACTTCCATCTTCCAAAGGTTCCATACTGTTATTTATCTGGCTATGTTATTTATAGTGATTAATATTACTGCCAGAATTGTTTTTAGCCTGAGACTTAATAACACGCTCCACCTAGGCTCTACAAAGCCATGGGATATGATTACTGTGCTCTGCCTTCTCTTAAGAAGTGATTACCATTTTGCCCTCTCACAAATCCCCTCATTTCAGCTAATTCAATGATCACCTATTTTCTCTTTAAGAAAACAGCCTTTGATTGATCTTCTGAGTAGTTATAAATTGTTTCAGAGTTTATACAGTTGAAATGATTTATTTCCAAATTGAAATTCACAAAATGAGTCTTTGGCATTAGAATTTTGCTATTAATATTCACAAGCATCCAAGTTCATCTATAATATTGCTTAGCCCTAATAAAGGCAAATTCCATCCTGTGGATTAGATAGAGACATATGGAGTAATTAAAATGCTTCTGCTATAACTTCAGAACAGTAATATGGCATTTCTGTCACTCAGCCTGACAAAGGTGAGGAGCTCAATGTAGTTGGAGCAAATTGAATTATACTTCCAAACTCTTTGGACAATCCTAGTATTTCAAATGAGAGAGGACCTTAGAGATTATCTAGCCCAAGGATTCTTAGCCTTTTTTGTGCCTTGGACCCCTATGTCACTCTGAGGAAGCCTATGGACTCCTTCCCAGAATAATGTTTGAAATGCCTAAAATAAAATGCATAGGATTTCAAAGGAAATGAAAGGGTAGTGAAAATAAAGATGTCATTTTTTCCCCATCCAGGTTCACAGAATCCCTAAGATCTGTCCAGAGAGGGTCCATTGACCTTAGGTTAAAACCATGGATCTCATTTTACAGACGAGGAAACTGAGGCCCAGAGAGTGGAAGTGATGGGTCCATGCTCCCCAAAATAGTACAAAGTAGAGCTTAGTTTCAAACCGGTGTCATCCAGTTCCAGGGCTAGGGATTTCCACCATTCCAGGACGTCTCCCCTTTTTCTCTAAATAAACAGGCCTGAACTTGTACATGTTTATTTGAGGCATGGAAAGAAGCCAGCTGCTGAGCAGTGCCCCTTCCTGTAGCTGGCACAGGATAGTTAAGACCAGGCAGTAAACTAATCAGGGTATCTTTGCAGTTTTGTTGTTTTTAATTCTTTTAAACTCAATGTTAAACATTAATGTGGCTAAAAACAATTTTTAATAACTTTCTACATTTCAATTAATTAATTTCAACAAATGAAATACTGTAATTTTTCTAACCCTCTCTGTAGATTTCCATCAAGAAATCTTTGTCTTTTTTTCATATCTCTTTATGCTCTCATAAACAGCATCCCAGGGGCACCCAGGTGGTGCAGTGAATAGAGCACTAGCACTGGAGTCAGGAGGACCTGAGTTCAAATCTGGCCTCAGACATTTAACACTTACTAGCTGTGTGACCTTGGGCAAGTCACTTAACCCCAATTGCCTTGCTTTCCCCCTCAAAAAGCAAAACAAAACAATGTCCCCAAAATCTTAGTGTCATTTAAAGCCCTAATAGCTTCAAACTGCACTGATACTTTTGGAACACCCTGTATTTGGAATGAGTGGCCACTCCATGCTTCTGGCTCTACTTTTTTTGAGTGGCTTTATTTGACCAGCTCTTTTCCACATTGCTTTATATTCTCCATATTTGTCAGGCAGTTGCTTTATACCATTCTGTTCCATTAACATCCCAAGACTTATTTAATCATTCTCCTATTATTGGATATGTAGGTTATAGTTGAGGCAATGTACTGTAATAGAAAGAATATTGGATTTACCAGAGAACCTGGTTCAAATCCTAACTCTGTCAATGACTACATATGTGACTTTGCTTAGGCTATGGGCCTTGGTTTCCTCATTTCTACACTGAAATGGTTGGATTAAAAGACATTTGAGGTCCTTTCTAGCTCTAAAAAAATCTATGACTTTATTAATCAAGATAGTAAAACTATGGTTTGCTACAAGGTCTGGACACTAGTATTTATGAGATACATCAATTCTCATAGACTAGGCATTAATTACTCACAAAGAGCTAGTGGACCTGGGTTCTAGTCCAATCTATGTGTAATTAATGTTTGTTGATGATTAAAACCTGGGTTCTAGTCCTGGCTCTATCACTGAATTAAACAGGAGCTTAGTAAATGGCTGGTACTGTGCTAAATATTGTCCTTAATGATGGGACCTTGGGCACATCATTTCAGGTGCATCCCATGTAAAATGAGAGGTTGGACACAGGATCGACAAAGCCAGTCTTAGCTCTAACATCAGGGGCAGACACAGTTATACAGCTTCTATCCAAGCAGAGTCCTGGTCACTTATTTTGTGTTGCCTCTACACACTCAGCTCTGTGTATGGCTTGTTATTGCTTCCTCCCAGCAAAGATCAGCCAGAGGTGTGGCCTATTACTCTCCATTCCATAACTCTTGCTATAACCTATATAACTATATAACTATATATATATAGATATATATATAGATATAGATATAGATATATAGATACAGATAGATATAGATATAACTATATATCTATAACCTATAACTTTTGGATTCACCCAAGGGAAAAATTAGCATCTCAAAAAGGAATTGCCTGGTGAACTGGCTACATTTTTGAGTTGGTTTAACATGTCATCTGGCCCCTTTTCTGTGATTAGGTCTGTAATACCTACATATATATACTTACATACATACATATAATACTTACATATATATGAGAAAATTAAGGCCCAGGGAGATTGTGACTTGCCCAAGGGCAAACAGATAGTAAATGCCAGCAATGGGATTTGAACTCAGTTCCTCTGGCTCAGAGTTGGAGGTGACATTCCACTGTATTATGCTGTCCCCTTGAATAGGCACTACAAACAGAGATTGATTTCGTCTGAGAGTTCATCTGGAGGAGGATCAAAGACTCATATATTTTTTAACTACAGAGGTTATCTGGTCTAACCACCTGATTTTACAGATGAAAAAGATAGAGCTGGACCCCTAGATTCCTTCCACAACCTTTCTGTATATAAGATCCATCTTGCTTCAAAGAGAGAGGCCAGAGAATGATTCAGTACAGACTCACTCTGTGTCACATTATTCTGTCCCACTTGTCCAGTACAAGCATCACAGATACTGAGGCTCCTTAAGAGTCTACCCATTATGACGAACTTTTAATAAACTTTGCTTTTCTTTGGCTGAGAGAAGACTTGAGCTGAATTCATTTGGCAGGACCTGGCATGCTGGTATTTTGGGGTCTTGTGCACCCCTAACCCTATACCTCTACATTTTATGCTGACCTCATCACTGCAGTTCCAGCCCCAGGGCAGCCCAGACCAGCCAGAGTAGACTTCAGGAGAGTGAATCACCAGCAGCTGTGGCAGTTTCCAGACTTCTCAACCCATAAACACCAAAGATAAAGTAAAAGATCAGTGGGCAACTCTGTTGGAAGGGTGAAGGAAGAGCAGGGTCCGACCCTTGCCCCCAGGGTGAGAAGTGGTAGGGGTGCGGCAGCTGCAGCTGCTGCCCTGTGGCTGCTTCCAGAGCTCCTGGTCTCCAGATTGTAGAGGGACCAAGTGACCATTCAGAGAATAATGCTCTTGCTTTGACCTGTTTGGATCTGGATCATGGTCTTATATGGTGGTCTTGGGGTGTGTAGCCAATGTGCCAGAGCTTGTGGGGGTATAGAGAGGGTGCCCATCTAATAGCTCCAGCAGCTGTGAAACCTTCAGTGATTCAGGACAAAATTCTCTCCATTCTGTAAGCAGACTTCTACTATGGCAAAGAGTTCAAGAGTCAAGTTATTGGCAAGATGAGCAAGCAGAGGAAACACAATTGGACCATACAATCCTTTTTGGGTGACAAAAAGGATCAAAGCATGGAACTGGAGGAGGACAATGAAGTCAGAACTCCTGCATCAAAGGCTTCCAAGAAAAATATGAACTGCTCACAGGCCATGGAGGAGCTCAAGAAGGATTTTGAAAATCAAGTAAGAGAAATGGAAGGAAAATTGGGAAGAGAAATGAGAATGATGCAAGAAAATCATGAAAAGCAAGTCAACAACCTGCTAAAGGAGACCCAAAAATATGATGAAGAAAATAACACCTTAAAAAGTAGACTAACTCAAATGGCAAAAGGGGCCCAAAAAGCCAAGGAGGAGAAGAATACCTTAAAAAGGAAAATTTGCCAGATGGAAAAGGAATTTCAAAAACTCACCGATGAGAATAATTCATTCAAAATTAGATTGGAGCAATTGGAAGCTAATGACTTTATAAGAAATCAAGATATTATAAAACAGATCCAAATGAAAGATTAGAAGGCAATGTGAAATATCTCACTGGAAAAACCACTGACCAGGAAAATAGATCCAGAAGAGATAATTTAAAAATTATTGGACTACCTGGAAGCCATGACCAAAAAAAGAGCTTATACAACATCTTTCAAGAAATCATTGAGCAAAACTGCCCTGATATTCTAGAACCAGAGGGCAAAACAGAAATTGAAAGAATTCACTGATCGTCTCTTGAAAAAGATCCCAAAAAGAAAACTTCTAGGAATATTAGAGTCAAATTCCAGAGGACCCAAGTCAAGGAGAAAATACTGCAAGCAGTCAGGAAGAAACAATTTGAGTATTGTGGAAACACAATCAGGATAACACAAGACCTAGCAGCTTCTACATTAAGTGATCGAAGGGCTTGGAATATGACATTCTGGAGGCCAAAGGAGCTAGGATTAAAACCAAGAATCACCTACCCAGCAAAACTGAATATAATGCTACAGGGAAAATATGGTCATTCAATGAAATAGAGGATTTTCAAGCATTCTTGATGAAAAAACCTGAGCTGAACAGAAAATTTGACTTTCAAATACAAGAAGCAAGAGAAGCATGAGAAGGTAAACAGGAAAAAGAAATCATAAGGAACTTATTAAAATTGAACTATTTACATTTCTACATGGAAAAATGATAATTGTAACTCATGAGACTTTTCCCAGTATGAGGATAGTTGAAGGGAATATGTGTGTATGTATGTATGTATACATATACATGTATGTATGTATAGGAGGGTGTATGTATGTATAAACATATATGTGAGTGTGGGCATATGTACGTACATGTATATATAGACAGAAGGCACAGGATGAGTTGAATATGAAGGGATATCTAAAAAATAAAATTAAGAGGTGAGAGAAGAATATATTGGGAGAAGGAGAAAGTGAGAGATAGATTAGGGTAAATCATCTCATATAAAAGAGGCAAGAGAACACTGTTACAATGGAGGGAAAGAGCAGGAAGGTGAAAGGGAACGGGTCAATCTTACTCTCATTGAATTTGGCGTAAGGAGGGAATAACATACACATTCACTTGGATGTGGAAAATGGGAGGGGTAGGGGATAAGATGGAGGATGATAGAAGGGAGGGAAGATTGGGGAAGAGGGTAGTTGGAAGCAAACACTTTTGAAAAGGGACAAGGTCAAAGGAGAAAACAGAATAAGTGGGGGGTGGGATAGGATGGAGGGAAATATAGTTTTTCACAATATAACTGCTATGGAAATGTTTTGTGTAACTCCACATGTACAACCTATGTTGAATTGCTTGTCTTTCCAGTGGGGGTGGGTGAGGAGGGAATAAGGGAAAGACTTGGGAACTTAAAGCTTCAAAAACAAATGTTTAAAAAATTGTTTTTTTACATGCAAGTGCAAAATAAGATATACAGGCACTGAGGTATAGAAATCTGTCTTGCCCTACTAGAAAGTTGTGGGGGGGAGTATGGGGGAGGATATAAGAAAGAACAAACAGATTGGGGGAAGGGGCATTCAGTAGGCTTGCTATTTCGGGGTGGGGGTAGGAGAAAGATGGGGAGAAAAATTTGTACCTCAAAATCTTGTGAAAATGAATGTTGCAAATTAAAAATAAATAAATAAATTGGAAAAAATTAAATTAAATTAATTTTTTAAAAAAAAGAAGACACAGCTGGATAGCATCCTAAGAACTACAACAGTTTCCTAAGGTCCTAAACTACTTGTTGCTCCAAAAGCCCATCTATTTGACACCAATATTATACCAGTAATGCTACACAGCTGCATATCAGGAAACCCACAGTGGTGGAAGAAATGAAATTACAGATATCCTGAAGGGCAATGGGAAGAAGCCTAGTCAATGTAAGTAGACTTACAACATATTACTAAAGATAGCCTGTGTATGAGAAGTGGTGTAAAAAGACATGTACAAGCCATTAGTATGAACCATGGGGAACCTAAATGGCATTGTTTCCCACCCCCTACACACACACAACACACACACACACACACACACACACACACACACACACACACTTCTTCCCAATGTTCAGAATGGAAGCAGAATGGTTAATTAGGCTGGACGGATAAATGGAGTCAGAGATCCTGGCTTCCTTGGGCAATACTCCAGGGAAGGAGAGTGGAAGCCAAGAAGGTTGCAGATTAAATCCCAGAGGTCTCACTGGTAATGTAGCTGATGCTTCCATGTCATCTGCTTTCCTCTGACTAGTCCTCCTTAGTTCTCATCTTTCTCTATACCTCAACTCTGATCTAGATCTTCTCACCTCCACTGCCCTTAGCCTATGACTGCTAGATGAGAAATAATCATTGGCCATTATTCTGCTCCCTGCTCATATATTCCAGCAAGAAGAGAGGGGGAGTATGTCCTGGCCAGCATGGATATTGGGTGTCATGGCTTTCCGGAGCAGCACTCATTCCTTTTCTACCTGTCTCTACCCCTCTGGCTTCAGATCTCTCAAGGCCACTGGAAAACACAAGTAGTTGCACATTTGAGGGTTCAACCTGGGATCCTCTAGCCTTAGGTCCTCCCACATCTCACTGATAAGGTCACTAGAAGGGTGAGAGGGATTACAAAGGTGCATAGAAGGACCAAAATAGAAAGAATAGTACTTTTTGTCCCCCTTTCTCCACATTTTATACCTCAAACCATTATCTATTATTCACTGATCCCCATGGCAATGAAGGTTTATTTGTTCTTTAATGGTTTGACTACTTTATATATGATCTCTGTTGAAAGTCTTGACAATCCTTTTTAGATATTGACTATTATGACTAATGATTCAAGAATCTGTAAATTAAAAAATATTAATCAGTGTATACTCTCAATATGGAATCTCTCTCCAGTGACTTGATAAACTTGGAGGAACTGAAACATACTCATGAGATGAACTGTTCAAATAGAATATTGATACCACAAAATACTAAGACAAAAGAGAAAGACCTCAGGTCACTCCTTTATTAAATTTATGGAAAAAAAGAATGCACTGACCAAAATGTACTGAATGAGTAGGCGACATAGAGTCAGTCTCAAACTGCATCAGTACAGGGAATATTATCACTATTGTGATCTTTCAAGGTAAGTAAGATAGATATATGCACAGTAATTTTTTTCAATTGATTAGAGGAGGCAAATGTTTTAATCTTTAAAACATTGCTCTCTGTGGTTTGCTCAGCTGAAGTTTGAAATCTTAGGAGCATTCTGTATGTTCAGTTTTCTGAAACCACTCAATTCTAGTGATTTGATTTTAGTCATCTGAGAATAATGCTTGTAGTGTTATAATGAGATACCAAAGCTACTTCCTTTATTACATAAAACAGTTCTGGAATGGAGGTGAAGAAAGGAGATTAAAAATGGAATATAGAATATTAGCCACTTCTGTAGAAAATGGAAAAGCTGGAGTTAAATCTCAAAAACGTTAGATTTTCCCTTCATTGTGACATTCCCTAAATAATGCAATTTAGGAAAAAGTGAGCACTTGATGTTAGAAATTGAATACCATTACCAAGAATTGTGTAAGCATCACATAAGGTGATTAGAGGCAATGTTATCTATGGAAGAAAATTTTGTAGGGGAAAAAACTCTATTACTCACAGAACAAGCACTTTAGTCCATTTTGTCACTAGTGGTTTTCAGCAAGCAATGCAATTTTTATTTATTTCACTGAAGAACTTTGCATTGTACCAAAGAATATTTGGGTCTTAAAACTTATGCTATCAAAAGTGTATAGCCAATGGTTATTGCCAGGTCTTTGTTTAAGAGCAGTTTGACAGAACAGGAGAAATGATTGAATATTGGGTACCATAATCCCACAGACTACTCAGGGGAAAAGACAGGAATATAACTTGATATAAAGTCCACAGGTACAACCAATCAGAAGTTAAAACATCAGGACAGGAAGCCATCAAACAGCTAAGTACTGACTATAGAGTTCAAGAGAATGGACCCCATTAAGCAATGAATTTAATTAAGTGAATTAGACACGCAGGGGTTTAATGTGAAGATATGGAAGGGGGAAATAGAAACTGTATACTCTCAACAATAGTATCAAGCAGTCTGTCAACAATCTTTTACTAAGTACCTACTTGTGTTACCAACACTGTGCAATATACTAAGAATACAAAGACAAAAATGGAAAAATCCCTGTCCTCAAGGAACTTACATTGTGTCAGAGGAGAAAACATACATATAAATAAGTGTATACAAAATGTATCAAATCAGTACAAGATAGATGTTTGTGGGAGAGGGCACTGGAGCCAGAGGGATGATAAAAGTCTTAAAGGAGAAGGTGACAACTGAGCAGAGTTTTGAGGATAGCCAGTGACTACACAGGTGCAAATGATGAAACAGAATGGTTCAGGGAGGATTGGCAAGAAGGCCAAAGAGTGCAGGGAACAATTTATAGTTAGGTGGAAAACTAGGTTGTATGCAGATTGTGAAGAGCTTTAAAGGCCAAACAGAGCTGCTTAAAATTGTTCTTAGAAGCAATAGGGAGCCATTGGAATTTATTGAGTAGGAAAGTGACATGGTCAGGCCTGGACTTTTGGAAATTCACTCTGGCACTTATGTGTAGAATGGACTGGAAAGGGAAGAGTCTTGAGGTAGGGAAACCAAATGGGATGCTTTTACAATAGTCTAAGTGAGAGAAAGGTGATGAGGTCATGATCTGGGGTAAAAGTCATATGAGTAGAGAGAAGAGGACTGATGTGAGAGATGTAGAGGTTTCAGAAACAAGAAGATTTGGCCCCTGTCTAGATATGTGGGGTGATAGAAGGGAAGGAGTCAGGGACAGCACCTGGGTTGCAATCCTGAGTGAATAGAAGGTTGGCAGTGCCCTCAACAGAAAACAGGGAAGTTCATGGGAGGACAGGCAGGCAACAAATGTTTATTAAGTGCTGATCATGTGCCAGGCAGTGTGCTAAGTCCTAAGGATCCAAATCCAAATGGAGAGATGAATTTTGGTGGAAAAATAATGAGCTCATCTGAACAATACACTTGCCAACCATAACTGATGATGAAGCACATTACCCACCACCTGACTGAAAGGGCTCAGGGTGCAGAGTGAGACATATATCTATCTATCTATCTATACACACACACACACACGCGCGCGCGCGCACACACACACACACACACACACACATATATATATATATATATATATATATATATATATATATATATATATATGTTTTAGACACAGCCAAGGCAAAAATTTATTCTGTTTGACTATGTTTGTTAAAAGGGTTTTGTTCTTTTTTTCTCCCAATGGAAAAGTGAGAGGTAGAGAAAATAGATTTTTGTTCACTGAAAAACAAATTAAATCTATCCACAAAAAGGAGAAACATAATGAGTTTGACTCCAAATCCATTGTTTTTTTCACTATATGATGCTGTCCTCTCCAGTTGACATATATTATTTAAACATAACAATCTTTCAAAGGTAGATGGGCAAATTACCGTGATCCCATGAGCACAGGCTGTTGCTACAAAGGTACTTGTTTACCCATAGACCTAATTGTTTTCTGCAAGAGTTGAATTCCAACAGGTTAGGATACCTGGTCTTATGATGACATGCCATGCATTCATTATGTGCCCTCTCTTCTTTACCCAGTTCCTGCCATGAGGTGATATATCTACTTTGATTTGTTATATCACAAACATTGCAAATCATTTCTTGCTGGCACATCTTCCCATTTCCCAAGCATGATACAATGGGGAGAAAACAAACAAAACTATGGACAGAGGACCTGGGTTTGAGAACTGACCGGCAGCTGCTAGCTGTCTTTTAGCCATTCTGAAAGATCCATTAGATTGTAAGCTCCTTGAGGGCAGAGACTGTCTTTTGCCTCTTTTTGTATTACCAGTGCTTAGCACAGTGCCTGGCACAGTAGGTACTTAATACATGTGTATTGATTGGGTCACTAATTGAATCTCAAGTTCTTCAGATGGAAAATAAAAAGAGTTGTTATCAGAATTGGCCCACTACATATACTGCTTTATGTTACTCCTTTCCTTATAAATAAGCTTCTCTCCTATTCCCTTTCCTTTTGTATTGGAAGGAGGGGGAGGTCTTATTTTCAATGGAGAAAATTCTTACTTCACATTATGTCTTATGGTAACTTTGAACCCTATCTGGTTCCCACTTTCAAGGTCTGTGAGCCTCCTGTCCACCCTCTACTCTCATCTTAACTTTCTCCAGCAAAGCAACTCCATCCTAACAGCACAAAATTGATTCTATGACCTCTCCACAACCAAGTCCAAATAATCAGTTTTCCAACCTATTGGTTGGTTTGTTGGTTGTTGTCTTTTATACTCAAAGAGGACCAAAATGACATCACTGTGTTGGGGTCAAGGTACAGTGTGTCTGACTGTGGCTGATCAGACCAAATATGAACTTGGAAGGCTCTATAACAGGTCAGATACAAATAGTCCACGTCAACATTTGGAATGGAGATGTCTCTAAATTTGCACACCTCATGTTTCTTTTGAGCTACTGCAATTCTGCTTTGCTCACAGAGCACAGCACCTTCTTTGACCCAGGCACACCATGCTGGCTGGTCCTGTGCCAAGTATCTCCCGTGTTTCACAACAGATTCCAGACTTCTTCAGAGAGACCTTGAGAGTATTCGCATATTGCTTCTTCTGACCTCCATATGAGACTTTCCTTTTGTAAGTTTTCCATAAAATAGTCTCTTAGGCAAATATATATTTGGCATTTGAACAAGGTGGCCAGCCCATCAGAACTGAGCTCTCTGAAGTAGAGTTTGAATGCTTGGCAGTTCAACTTCAGAAAGAACCTCAGTGTCTGGTACCTTATCTTGCCAGATGATCTTCAGAATCTTCATAAGACAACTGAAATAGCAAGAATTCAGTTTCTTGGCATGGTGCTGATATACTGTCCAGGTTTCATAGGCAATACAACAACAAGGTCAGCACAATGGCTCTGTAGACCTTCACTTTGGTAGGCAGTCTAATACCTCTTCTTTCCCATACTTTCCTTTGGAGCCTCCCAAACACTGAGCTAGCTTTGGCGATGCATCAACCTCATCATCTATGTGTACATCCCTGGAAAGTATACTGCCAGCAACATTATTCACAGCATTCAAAACTTCTCCATTTGCTACAACTAGCAGTTGTTTTGTTTGTTATTGTTCCAACCTATTACCTGATATTAGGAGAAATAGGACTTTCTGGTGGAAAGATACTAGTTGCTTTCAAAGACTTTATTTATTCCCCAACAAAGGTTTCCTTAAGATCTAGCCAGCAAGTGCCATTTCAAAGTGCCAGCTACTCAAAGGGATTCTAGAGAACATCTCACATGGACAA
The DNA here is from genome assembly GCA_028627135.1 of Pseudochirops cupreus. Taxonomy (NCBI): domain Eukaryota; kingdom Metazoa; phylum Chordata; class Mammalia; order Diprotodontia; family Pseudocheiridae; genus Pseudochirops; species Pseudochirops cupreus. Next base: position 45,671,932 of record CM053582.1, on the reverse strand, counting down.
CAATAGCATCAAAGTGTTTCAGTTCCTCCTGGCATTCATTTCCCAGCACTGCTACTCACTTAAGAATTTGCTTGGCCATTCAGTTCAAACACAGCCTGTCCAAGGAGCTAACTAGTTCTCTCTCTAACGATTAAAAGCATCAAATAGAAATGAGTCAAGCCATTTCCTTCTAATAACACCACCTTACCAACTTATCACAAGAATAATACATTTTGATCAGGTTGGATTTATTACAGGAATGCAAGGATGGTTCGATATTAGGAAAACCATCAGTATCATTGATCACATCAACAATAAAACTAGCAGGAACCATATAATTATCTCAATAGATCAGAAAAAGCTTTTGACAAAATACAACATCCATTCCTATTAAAAACACCAGAAAGTATAGGAATAAATGGAGTTTTCCTCAGAATAATAGGTAGCATCTACTTAAAGTTATCAGCAAGTATTATATGCAATGGGGATAAAATAGAAGCATTTCCAATAAGATCAAGAGTGAAACAAGGATGTTCACTATCACCCCTCATTCAATCTGGTACTAGAAATGTTAGCAGTAGCAATTAGAGATGAAAAAGAAATCAAAGGAATCAAATTAGGCAAAGAAGAGACGAAGCTATCACTCTTTGCAGACGATATGATGATGTACTTGGAGAATCTCAGAGAATCAAGAAAAAAACTTCTTGAGACAATAAATAAATTTAGCAAAGTTGAAGG
>CM053582.1:45613079-45670715 GCA_028627135.1 Pseudochirops cupreus | reverse complement strand
TTATTGACTACATCCAACTGGAACTTGAGATACACAGGCACTGCAGTTGGGAGATCCATCCTGCCCTACCAAAAAGTGACATAGGAGAGAATAGACTGGGGGAGGGGGGACACAGTGGGATGGCTGTTTTGGGGCGGTGGGTGGGGGAAAGAGGGGGAGAAAATATGTAAACCAAAATCTTGTGGAAATGAATGATGCAAACTAAAATAAAATTTTAAAAAAAAAGAAGCTGTTTCAGAGGAGTTTGTTTTTTCTGGGCCAGTTTGCTTTTTCTTTTCTTGATTCCTGTGTTTCAAAAGGAATTTTGATTTCCAGAGATGGTGGGGCTGCCAATTTTTCCAAGCCCTGCCGGAATTGAGTGGTATCATTTTATAGCTCTTTGTGTCCTGGAGTTTATTTGCCATGCAGCTGTTCCTTCAGAGACAGACTGTGTACACACATTTTGTAAAAAGTCGATCCAGTTGATTTGATTTGTATCTAATAGATTCTTGGATTTGACCGTAGAATGGACTTATCCATTACATCAAATGGCCTTTCCATTCAAATTTGGAAATATCATTTTACTATGTGAAGATTGAACCTCTTCTCACACATCTCTCTCCCTTTGTAAGTTAAAACCCAGTGTATTCTTTGGCCTGTGAATTGCCAACTAGGAATTGCCATGCACCTAGGAGAGTCACGGCACTCTTCGAAGTATTGCCTTAGTACAGGAACATTTCCAGAGGAATCTCTTCAAGATAAGCAGACTGAAATAGAGGGTTTAAAAAAAAAACATTTTTAAATAGGACAATTAAAATGTGGAAAGTCTAAAATAACTCGCTAGTCTGGGGGAAAAAGTTGGAACAATTGGATGAAATTTAAAAAATAAAATCAAACATTCTCATGTACATGCTCTGAAAAATAATTGTGAAGTATGCCTGGGAGGAAAATGCATTAATATTGCTATTACAAGTTACAAAAAAGTAGCTGGGAAACTTGTTTAATATTCATAATCTCATACTGCCATCTAGTGAAAGTCAGTTACTTCTAGTAACAAAAAGGGAAATGCTGAAGGAAGATGGAGAGCTGTGATAAATACATCATAACATTCCAATTTGAGAGCTGAAAAAAAGGCTTAATGTGTCAGTGGAAAGAAGACCTGTTGTTACGAAACTCTTCAGATAACGAAATATTTGGGGAATGGTTTAATAATTGAACAAAGATGTTGTTGTTTATCAGCAGCTCTTAACCAGGGTTCTGTGGAATTGTTTTAAAAAACGTTTTGATCACTTTATTTCCATACAGTTTGTTTCCTCTGCAATCCTACATCTTTTATTTTATACATCATTTTTGAAGACAGTCTGGTTAAGTGACTTGCCCACAGTCACACAGCTAGTAAGTGTCTGAGGCTGGATTTGAATTCAGGTCCTCCTGACTCCAGGGCTGGTGCTAGCTGCCCCTTATTTTATACGTTTTAAAACATTATTCTAAGAAGGGGTTCATAGGCTTTCCCAGACTGCTAGAGGGGTCAAGGAAACAAAAATAGTTAAGAGCTCCTAGCTTTAGATGACATTATTTTATACCCTGGTCATTTTGTTTTGACTTCTCTGAAGCATTTGACACTTACGGCCTCCAGAAGCTCTCTTCCCTTGGCTTGCATGAAACTGCATTCTCCTGGTTTTCTACCTGCCTCTTTCCCTACTCCTCCTGGGCCTCCTTCACTTAATTGCCCTTTCTCTTTTTTACTCCTTAATGGAAGCATACCTCAGGGCTCTTTCTTATGTCCTCTTCGTCTCCCTCTGGTGAACTCAACTTCTCTGGCACCTTCAACTATAACCTCTGGGGGACTCCTGCATTAATATTGTCACCCCCTTTTCCAACTGGTTGTCCCACCTGGATGTCCTGTTAGTAACCTGACATGTCCAAAACAAACTCATCTTTCCTTGGAAATTTCCTTTTGTTGATTTCCCTGTTGATAATGATACCCCCATTTTCCTAGTTACCTATGCTCATAAGGATGGGGTCATCTTTGTTTCCTTCCTAGCCTTGGTCTCCATATCAAATGAGTTTCAAAGTGCTTTCTATTCCATTTCTGCAATAGGGATAAGGACTATGATTTCTTTGGTCTAAGGGCAGGTGGTAGGAACTACCTCTACCCATACAATGAGGAGCTTCCCAGTAAAATGACTTGCCCAGGGTCAAACAGCTAGTGTGTGTCAGAGTCAGGACTTGAACCCTAGTTTTCTTGATTCAGAGGCTATCTTCTCCATTTGCTACATACATCAGGGGAGTATGTAGAAGATGGCGTTAGACTGGTCTTTCCTACCTTGGAGTGTAGAACAAGGAGCAAGGGTGGACAGAGAGTCAGATTTGGGCTTGGTGGGAGGCAAAACTTGATAAATATTAGAATTGTCCTGAAAGGACAAGCCTCAGAAGGCTCTCCTTCAAAGGAAGTCATCAAACAAATACTGGATGACCACTTGTTAGAACTGCTTTGGGGGTTCTTGTAGAGGTAACTATTGGATTAGATGGTGTCTGAAAATCCTTCCAACTCTTGAGTATCTGGAATTGTTCCTTCTGGTTACCTCTTCTCTGCTTAAAGAAATCCCATCCATCTGGGAAAGTCCTAGTCAAGCCCTCCCTCTTTGATGAAAGCTTCTTTAGCTCAATCTTGTTTTAGCTTAGCCTCTAGAGGCACTGCTTGGCTGAAATCTGAAGGCAATGCATCCAATACAAGACACCAGCATTTTGGGCAGTAATGTCTACACCTGGACAGCTTCCTCTTCATAGGACAGAGTGGCCTAGATCAAAGAGGAAATGGTATTTCTGATTGAATTCAGAAGTAGCAGCCTGATAAACAGTTTGATTTCAATCACAACTGCTCAAGAAAAAAGTGGTATTTTGATTTTTGCAGGTTCCCTAGTACTAAATGCAGCTAGCTAGAATCTAAAAGGAAAAAAAAAAGAGCGAAACAAACACAGAGAAAGCTTTTGTCTGTTCAATTTGATAATTCAAGCAACAAGCATTATTAAATACCTACTATGTGCCAAGCCCTGGAGATACAAAAACAAAAAGAAAATAGTCCCTGCCCTCAAGGAGTGTATTATGTGTAATGCACTGTGTGAGGGTCTGAGAGATATACAAAAATTAGACATTAAACAGTCCTAGCCCTAATACATGGAAGATGATAACCATAGTACAAGAAATAACCGGATAGGTACAGAAGAGCTGTTTACATGAAATGCTAACTGAGATCCGAAAAAGGAGCAATTTCAGTGACTGAGGGATCAGGGGAGGCTTCCTGGAGGAACTGGCATTTGCTTTTTCTTTTTCTTTTGAAAATATTTATTAAGATTCTTTAAAAAGTTTTTTGAGTTCCAAATTTTCTCTCTATCTCCCACCCTTCCTCCATTCATTGAGAAGGCAAGCAGTATGATGTTAATTTTACATGTGAAATCATGCAAAACATATTTCTATATTAGCCATGTTGCCCCCAAAACAATAAAAAATAAAGTGAAATATTTGTTTTTTGGTTTGCACTCCGAGTTCATCAGTTCTCTCTCTGGAGGATGATAGTATTTTTCATCATGAATCCTTTGGAATTGTCTTAAATCATTGTATTGATTAGAGTAGCTAAGTCATTCACAGTTGATCATCATAACAATATTGCTGTTACTGTGCACAATGTTCTTCTGGTTCTGCTCACTTCGCTCTGCATCAATTCATATAAAACTTCCCATCATTTCTAATAGTACAATGGTATTCCATTACAATCCTATATCATGACTTGTTCAGCCATTGCCCAATTGATGAGCATCCCCTCATTTTCCAATTCTTTGCCACCATAAGGATAGCTACTAGAAATATAGGTACATGTAGGTCCTTTCCCCTTTTTCTTTGATCTCTTTGAGATACAAACTTAGTAGTGGTATTTCTGGGTCAAAGGGTATGCACAATTTTTATAGCCCTTTGGGCGTAGTTCCAAATTGCTCTCCAGAATGATTGGACTAGTTCACAAGGAGTTGGCGTTTGAGATGGAATTTAAACAATGTTTCTTTGTTTCTGTGTGTGTGTGTGTGTGTGTGTGTGTGTGTGTGTGTGTGTGTGTGTGTGTTATTCCTGGCATCTAGAGCAAAAAATACAGAGGCAGGAACACATGGGGATACATTTTCTTCCAAGTGACTTTAATTTGGGGGCTTTGACAGTGTAGAAGAGCATTAAGCACATGTGTGTATGCGTGTGTATGTGATGTCCCTAGGACATGATCCCTACTCGCATGGAGCTTATAATTCATTAGTAGTGATATGATAGAGTTGCCTAATTATAATGCAAAATTAAATATGAGAGAAACACAAAGTGCTAGCTAAGGGCTGAAGCAAGAAAGGAGCACATTGGGGGAGCAGGAAGGCATTTTTTCTGAGCCTTCAAGTATGAATTCAGCAGGCAGAGATGAGGGAATAATGGGGGAAGAAGAACCTGGGACAGTAGAAAATACACTAGATACAGAGTTTAAAGTATCTTGACTTAACTCCCATCTATCAGAGTGAGCTTGGGCAAGGCACTCAACTGCTCTGTGATTTGGTTTTATCATCAGTAAAATATAGATTAAACTCTACAGAGCAGGGTTGCCAGCTCAGATAGAAATGGATCCTTCCTGGCTACATATTGGCTTAAAAAACCACAAATTAACATTAGTTCTGTTTTATTACAGTATTATGTATTTGGTTAAACAGCCATCCCCCCATGCCATTTTAATTTAGTTCTGGGGTACCTGGGAGTTTTGCAAGTAGGGAGTTTGATAACCTCTAAGGTCCCTTCCTGCTCTCACACTCTAATTCTAGAGAAAATGGATGAGGGGTGGTAGGTAGACTAGTTTGACTGGATTCCACAGTATTGGATTACAGACAGTATCAGTCTGAGATGAGGCTGGAAAATGAGGGTTTTGGCAACTTGTGGAAAGCCTTGAAAGCTGGGTTAAGGGATTCCAAGGAGGTATTCCAATGACAATTTGAGGATACATGCTTGGAGGATGTAAAACCAAGTTCTTTGACTGTTTTGTTGTTGTTTCTGTTAAATACTCTAAGCTGGGTAGCCCTTTACAAGTTTGTGCTTCTGATTTCTCACATTGTGTGAAACTTGGAGGGATGACAGAATTGCACACATTCATACACTTATTTGTCTTTCCCCCAAAGGAACAAAAGTCTCCTTTTTCCTCTCATCTCTCCAAATCTTGTTCCCTCATATGAGAACATAAGGCAGTTATGAAAACCTTATCTGGAGCCAGTGTGGGATATCTTTGTAATATATTGTGTTTGAACTTTATATTAAAAGTGACTAATGATATCAGAGGATGTATTTCTCTCTACCCACAGGCAATATAATAACCGTGTCACTTTTTTTAACTTGACTTTTTCACTGTGACTCAGCCCTGAGCAGGAATCCAAATCAAAGAGAAAGAACAATCTCCTTGCCTTTGAGCAGGTCTGCAGCTTATAATAACAGCTTAAACCATCTCTATATGATTTTATAGTTCTTCCCAGAAAAGAGTCAATGACACCCTTTGGGGATTCATTCCAATGTCGAACCTTCATTCTCAGGAAATTCCTCCTCACAGTGCCTTTGAAGCCAATGGTCACTTGTTATGGCCTTACTGCAGTAACAGCATTTATTTTAAAAGAGCTACTAAATTGTTCCTTGATGTTTTCCTTTCCAAACCAAACAATTCCAAGCCCGTTTTTCTTGTGGGTTTTAATTACCTCACTCAAATGATCTGTTACTTGCGTCTGAATTCTGAGTTTTCCATGTTCTACATTATGTCAGAAACAGACACAGTACTAGTCATGAGATGACCAGTACTGCCTATAATGGGAGACTTTTTTTTTCACAATCCTAAAATATTTGCCCCATGTTTGCTTTTTGACTACAGTGTTCCCTTGCTAACTTAGAGATCCTATTAGGCTCTGTCTACATCTGGGGCTTGGAGGCAGAGTCTGACTGACTGCTTAATTTCATCTAGCCTGTGGCAAGTATTTCTAAAGATACACATTTTGGGTAGTAACATTTTCAATATTGGTAATAATATTTTTCCTACACAAAAGTCCAACTGTAATACCTTATCATGGCAGGAAATTGACCCTGAAATCTTGAAAGCCATACCAGTACAGCAGAACCAATCAATCAGCATTTATTAAGTACTTAGCATATACCAGGCACTGTGCTAGGCACAGGGGATGCAAAGACCAAAAAAAAAAATAAGCTCTAGCATTTTTTACTAAGCTAGAATGGCTTTGAGTACAGGCCCAGTGCTGGACTATGCTAAACTCTGAGAATCAGCCAACTAAATTGCAGAAAAGCTTGTTAGAAGCAAGTTGGCCACCATATCACATTTTTTGCCCAGGCAACTCATGAAATTGATTAAAATATAAAATATCCCATAGTTATATGCTCCCCTTTTCCACTTCTGCAGGTATGGTGGCAGACAGTAGCGAAGGAGGCAGAGGATACTTAAAGCAACAAGGTTTTATGTTTTCTACATCTACTAATTTAACTCTTGGTCACCCATGTGAGATCTTTCTCTAATCATTAATGATTTGATTCATTATTTGGAGGAGCTGAACCATATGCTATATATCCTTGGAACACATGAAACCAGAAGATATAAAGTTGCAGTGAAATGAAAGAACTGGTCATAGAATCTTCTCAAGGAGGTCGATGAACTTTTGTTTTCATTACTCAAAGGCGGTAAGAAACACATTTTAATGGGCTGCTCAGTCATCTTGCCTCCCAGTACTCATGGTGGATGCATACAAACAGACTAACATGATCTTAACTGCAGCATATGTGTTGCAGAGGGTGAGAAAGTAGAGAAATTCTATGAAAAAATGATAAGGTCCTATGAATGAAGTCAACATCTCCACTGATCATTGGTGACTTCACTGTGAAAGTGGGCAACAGGGAGAACAACAAAAACAGACATTGAGTGATAAAATTCTAGATCAAAAATGTAAAAAGCCAAAGGTTTATAGGCTATTTAGAAGTCCCCCCACCCCTTTCCATACAGAATGGATCATTTTTTCTAGAAAAGAGTTAGGAAATACCAGGCACATTTCGATAGTTGCATAGATCTGTGATCTCATAAATTTGGGTACTCCATCCTAGTATATAGACCGCAATCCATCTATTCTTTCTCATTCTGGGCAACTCTTGGCCACGTTCTCTCCTAAATTCTCTCTGAGGGGTCCAGGAAGTGTCCTGGGGGCCTCCTTGCCTTTTATTTTTTATACTGCCTGGGGACCTGTATAACATAAAGGCTGTTCTTCTGTTTTCTCTCACTCTCTCTGGGCCCACCTCCTTTGGAGAAACAGCATAAAAACACCAAACAACATTAACAAATTTATATCTACCTGTATCCTACACAGGAAAAGATTGTTACCAAAATCAAAGTCATGTCAGCCTAAGGTATTTGTATGGAGTCAGATCATTGACTGCTTCGAACAAAGTGCGAAACCAATACTAAATTAAAAGAAAGAGTAAAGATGAGAAGGCACTGTGAGCAACGAAGGCAGCTGCAATTGTTTAAACAAGCTGTCACTTTCAAAAAAATGTGAAATGGGCAAAAGTTAACTCTATTATAATTTTTAGAGAAGAGACATGGTAGCCATGGTAACACCAGTTGAGAGTATATGCTCATTTCAAAATACTCTTCATTTCTTCAGTCATTCATTTTTGCATGAATTTATCAAGCTCCTACCATGGGCTAAAGTACTGTGCCAACTGCTGGGGGTATATAGACAAAAAAATAGAAACAGTACTTGCCCTCAAGGAGCTTTAATTCTATCAGGGCAAACAACACATACAAATAACATACGTAAAAACCAAATCTATGTAAAATGAAAAAATCCTTTTGGTGTGGCATCAACTACAACTAGAGGAATCAAGGTACACAGAGCTAGAACAAACACCTTTCCCCCATTAAGGAAGAAGACAATGGAAGATTATAAGCAGTATCCCCGTGCAAACCGACAAAAACCAGTGGAACTGGAGGAGAACTTGATGCGATACTGAGGAAAGCCAAAAGTTCCCTGATCACTTGTAGGTGAAAACATAAGAATAACAAATATACATGAAATGAAAGCGATGTGCTGGCTTTGCTAAAACGATCAATATTCTTTAGCCAATAGTCAGTCCATAAACATTTATTAAATGTCTATTACTTGCCTGGTATTGTGCTGAGCACTTTCTTTAGTGATGAAGGTAGAATCATTCATTTGGACTCTATCATAATATAACATGCACCTAATATACTATGAAAAACTGGGACTTAATATGAAATTAAGAGAAAAGGCTGGGTTTGGCCAAATATATGCATAAAAATCTGTGTTAGAAGCTACTCAGGTAATATTTTTTTTCAGATATCTCAAAGAATGAAAGACTACAGAAGAACAGAAAAGATTATGGATGATGCTATTATTGAAAATAGTAATATTTTAATCATTACAACATTAAGTGAAGTGATAAAAGTGGATAGTGTTGGACTTGGAGTCAGGAAGACCTGAGTTCAAATCCTGCCTCAGACATTTACTAGCTTTGTGACCTAGCAAGTCACTTAACCTATCTCAGCCTCAGCTTCCAAATGGGGATAATAGTAACCCAGGGTTGGCATGAGGATAAAATGAGATGATGATGATGATGATGATGATGATGATGATGATGATGAGAACAATGACAATAATAATAGTAGCTGCTCACTTTATCATCATTAGTAGTAACAATAATGATAGCTAGCGTTTATATAGGGCATTAAAATTTGAAAAGTGCTTCATAAATATTATCTCATTTTATCCTTTTAGCCCTACGAGTTAGGGGTTATTATTACCCCTGTTTGCCAGATGAGGAATCTGAGGTGGAGGTGTAGTGACTTGCCCAGGGTCATGCAGCTAGTAAATGTCTGAGGTGGAATTTGAACTTGGGTCTTCTTGACTCCAGGCCCAGCGCTCTATCCTATATGACACTGGTATGATTCATATAGAGTGCTTTGCAAACTTGGAAGCGATATATAAATGATGGCTGTTCTTATTGCTACTGCGAATAATGCCAAAAGTGACTGAGAACTATCCCATATGTTTACTATTTATAAAATTATGTTAAGAATGATTGATTTCATTATCTGTTATAAAAAAGATGATCTTATACAAAAGAACAGGCTCACCAATATGCAAGTATGGCATGCAGAAGGGCCTGCCATTTCTATTATTTGTTAATATAAAAAGTGATTGATAAGGCATAAGGAAATGCAGCCTTTCACTCTTCAGAGTGTTTCCCACTTCAATGTTAATGTCAAACACAGCACTTTGCACATAGTAAGTGCTTAATAAATGCAGGGGCAGCTAGGTGGCGCTACAGTGGATAGAGTGCTGGGCCTCAAGTCAGGAAGACTCATCTTCCTGAGTTCAAATGCAGCCTCAGACACTTACTAGCTGTGTGACCCTGGGCAAGTCACTTAACATTTTACCTCAGTTTCCTCATCTGTAAAATGAGCTCAAGAAGGAAATGGCAAATCACTCCAGTATCTTTGCCTAGAAAACCCCTAAGTCTTGATTCTAAGTCTTCTCTTCCCTCTTTCTTTTAACTTGTACTCATACAACATGAACTTGAAAGTCTTCACTTTCGCAGTTAGCCTAGGCTAAACTCTCAGTTATCAATGTCTTTCCTGTGCCCAGAATTGAACACAGTCCCTGAGATGTAATCTGACCAAGGCCGAGTACAGCTGGCCTAGCCCTTCCCTAGCCCTGGGCACTGGGCCTCCCTTAATGCAGTCTAAGATGTCATTTACTTTCTTAGCTGCCTTATCACACTGTGGACTCACAGTATATCTTTTTCAGATGCATTGCTCCCTAGCCATGTCTCCCCTGTGTTGAACTTGCAAAGTTGATTTTTTTAAACGCATGTACAAGACTTTGCATCCATCCCTATTACATTTCATCTTATTAGAATTTAATTCCTTTGTGTACTTGGGGATAGATCATATTGTCTCTTTTCTAGGGAGCAGTCAGAATGATGAATTATTTGACCCTGACAATGCTTGCAGACCTTGTACTAGTCTATTGCAGGGTCATGATCTATGCCAGTGGAGGCAACATACATATCAACACAATTTCCAGTTCTTGAATTCAGAGGAACTAATTATACTTTCCTACAAATTCGTTTTAACCTCTCTCAGGCAATTGCATTTTAAGGCTTTGTTCTCTGTGATAGGAACATGCAAACTTTGAATTGGATGAGATCTCAGGGGTCAACATCTAGTACAGGACTCCCCTCTACAGCATTGTCAATAAGTGACCACCCAGCCTTTGCTTTAAAATGACCAATGAAGGAGGGAGAGCCATCTGCCTGATGACTGAGACAGTCTGTTCTACTTTTCAATAACTCGATTAGAACATATTCTATTCTATCAAGCCGAAATCTCCATCTCTGAAACTTTGACCCATTTTTCCTAGTTTGGACTTTGATGACAAGCAACGCTACTCTAATTCAATGACTAGGACAGAGTAGCTATTTCTTCCACATGTAGTTTAGGGGCAAGAGTCCATTTTCCTGTATGCAATAATGGAAGAGGGATGAGCAGGTGCTAGTATGATAGCCTTGGGGCTAGCAGTCCCTCTTCCCCCAATCCCCACCCCCACTGACTGGGGAACTAATGGAGAAAGGAGGCCCAGGAAATTGTTTGCAGGGCTAGTTCCCCTGAACTCACCACGTCCCATCTTTAGTCAGATTTAGCACACACAAATGCTGAATAATCCGTCATCTATAGATGGCCTATTCCCATGAAATAGGTTCTAGAATTAGTCACAAAGTAATATAACCCCGGGGGATTACTTCAAAGACTAAAAAGGCTGTGAAGCCTCTGAAGCATGGAATGGAAATTGAGGAATAGTGCGGTGTAGTAGTTAGAGTCCTGCACTTGGAGTTGGCTGAACCTGGCTTCAAATCACGCCTCCCACGTTGACCTCCCATATGCCCCTTCCAGGAAAGGCACTTTGCTTCTCTGTGGCCTGTTTCCTCATCAGTAAAATCAAAGGATGGCATTCGCTGACATCTCTCTCACCCCTAAAGTTATGATCTTCTGAATGGTGCATTTCATGGGAAGATTAGGAAGGGAAAGAGCACTTATTTAGTACCGACCATGTGCTAGGCACTGTGTCAGGTGCTTTGCAGATATTGTCTCATGCGATCCTCACAACAATCCTATGAGGTAGGTGCTATTATGACCCATTTTACAGCTGAGGAAAGAAAGGCAGACAGAGGCTAAGTGACTTGCCCAGGGTCACATAGTCAGCATGTGCCAGAGGTAGGACTTTGAGCGTGGTCTTCTTAACTTCAAGGCTGGTGCTTTATCCATGATGCCTCTCATAAAGTAATATAATATTTAGGTTATTTTAAATTTGTACTTTCTAGGACCTAGATTGACACCCAGGACTTCACAAGTGGTGTGAAATCACTTGGCTGTCTCCACTCCTTTTAGCTCTACCAGATACTTTGAAATCAAAGTATTTTGATTTCAACCACCAAGCTGGTGGCTTCACTGAGTTCACTCAACCCATGTTTGCCAATGTGGTAAAATGCAGATCTCCAGAACTGTAGGAGTTTGAGGAACAAAGATGTGGACTCCAACTTGGTGAAGGTTTGCACCTTCACCCCATGTAATTCTGCAAAGTGAATTGTACGCACTTTTCACATTACAGGCAAATCAAATTTAGGAATTTCTGACCTCAGAACCAAGATTGAGTTATAAGGACAAAATTGAGTACGCCTCTGGGCTTTCTGGACAGACACTCCTCTTTCCTTTCTCCTAATTCCTTAATAAAGCTTTTCGTATCAGTAAATTTTGCTAACAAATTCTTACGTTGACATTTTGGGCCAAAGGCTAGAGACTAACATGTGCTGAAATTAAAATTAATCTCTTTTCTTTTTTCCAAGCTCCAGGTAGGATCTATGAACTCGTGGTGTTGCTGATTGGCTTAGATAGGTAAAGCCCACTAACCAAATATTGACACATCTGCTTCCCCCAGCATTAGAGGTGATGATTATCCTGGGTATACATTTCTCAGAAGAAACTCTTGCCACTAAGCAGATGAAAATGTCATTGTGAAATACAAGAGAGTAGAGCACAGTTTGTTTGGTTTTTTTCCCGTAATGGACCAGTATTAGGGCATGGACAAAATGTACAGAATGTGTTGAATAGAACTCAAGCTATTTAAATCTTAAAAAATTGAGACAAGCAGTGACATAATGAAATCTTCTGATTTCATCTTTTGCTTTTATTTATCTCTCAGTGGGGAGGTAGCAAGTTACCTGGATGTAAGTTCTCTGGAAATTAGTCTCAGAGCATCCTTAAAGACTTTTTGTTCCAATCACAATTCTGAAGCTCTGAGACATGAAAAATAGACATTGTAGAGAATTTTTCAAATGAAAAGAAAATGAATAAAAAAGAGAAAAACATACTGCTTGACTTTGGTATTGTTCAAAACTGGGCAAACTTTTAATATCCATTTTGTGAATCTCTTGGACGAAAGTAGTCAAGTTCACTAGTTTCCTGACTTTATAATTGTTCAAAATAAGAAAGAGTCACATTCATAAATGAGACAATAAGATACATACACAAGTAGGGTTCAGGACTAGAGGAGGCTGCTGAAATTTAACCTCAAGAAAGAGAACAAAAATGTGGATCTAAACATCTAGAGAAAACAGCAGGAGCCGCAGCCCGTGCGCTGAACATCTGGTGTCTCAAAGCTCATTTTCTTGCGCAGAGGGGACTCTGGGTTTGAGGATGGGCACCTAGACAAAGGCAAATAGATGAGCATCCTTTTTTTTAAATGAAAAATTAGAATGAAATATTCTGTTTCATCTAGAAAGAGGTGGGACCCTCAAATACCTCAAATCCCTGGCTGGTGTGCCAGTTATTTAGTTAAAATGTGTCACTTAGACTTTTTTTCTTATTAGGTTTTGACTGAGGTAGCTAGGTGGTTCAGTGGATAGAGTGCTGGGCTTACAGCCAGGAAGAACTTGGGTTCTGATTCTACCTCAAATACTTATTAGCAGTGTGACTCTGGGCAAGTCCCTTAACCTTTGTCTGCTTCAGTTTCCTCAACTGTGAAATGGGGTTAATAATAGCATCTCCCATGAAGGATTGTTATGAGGATCAAATAAGATAAACTTTTAGCACAGCACCTGGCATAGTAAATGCGATGGAAATACTAATAGTTATTAATATTGTTGTTTTTTTAAATACCTTGTACCTGATTCCTTTAGTGAGTCTGGAAACCAATGCTGTCTGCATCCAGAGAAAGAACTGACATACACACACACACACACACACACACACACACACATATGTGTATGTATATACATACACATATATACACACACACATATTTGAGTCTAATAGTAACCATCTCTCAGGTAGGGCGGGGAAGGAAGTTACGTGATAAGTTCGATGTATATGTAACAGGAATAGCAAGTTGTACTTGCAGTTTCAGATGCAATGCTCTTTTTTTCTACTCCACTGTTATGAAATGCTTGTTTTATTTCTTAAGTTCAGAATAAAAAAAATAGAGAATGAAAAATGGAGACTCACAAGGATGTTAGAGAAATTTCCTAAACGTGGCATAGTGGGGAGAGGCCTGGACTTGGTGTCAGGAAGAACTCAGTTCAAATTCCAATTTCGATGCTCCTTAGCTGTGACTCCAAGCAAATCACTTCACATTTCAAAGCTTCGGTTTTTTCATCAATAAAATGAGCATAATAATACCTATGGTGCCCCACAGGCTCAATTTCCATATTGCTATCCCCTCAGATATCCCTGAGTTCATTGCACTCAGATCCCATGCACCTTTATTCCATGTCAGCCACAGACAAGGATGGACGTACCCTTGTTCTCACCATCACCAACAAACATTGCATTTTCATGAGCATGAACTCAGAACTCGAACTCTAACTTTGTATCCTTCCATCTCATCCTGTGCCTCACTTCTCATAAATCCATTTTTCATACTTATCATGACCTTTACACTTCCCCCCAGGCCATCACCCCTGCTCTGGCCTTCCTGCCTTTCTTTTTCAATCTTAAAAGTTGAACAATTAAACTCTATACTGTCCTCTATGCTCAGTCATTTGGTCATGTGTCTCTTCAACACACATATTTTGTCAAATGGCAACCCTCATCTACCTCCACCATTCACCATCTCTTCACTTGCTCACTTGTTGCTAAACCCCACTGGCAGAAGACATAAAACTGTGTCAATTGCTCCCACTACAACTTTATAGGATCCATTCTCAATGAGATCTTCACTATTATACAGCAGTCTTTTTACTCTTCTCTGATTGACTTTACATCACAATCTCCAAGCCTTCCCTTTCCTTCTTGAGCCACCTTATACCCCTTTCCCTTTCTTAGCATCACACTTGGGTGAAAAAAATCAAGGCTATTCATTGCAAATTCACTTTTCTCCTCAATTCCACACTTCAAATGACCTCAACATCACCTGCCGTTCCTCCTTTGCTCCACTCTCAGGGGATGAAATGGTGCCTAATTGTGACCTTGCTCCCATTCCCTTCTATGTCCTTCAGAATTCTGCCTCAGACCAGCACTTCTCCCTCCTTAAATTTTAGTTTCTCATTATCCATGCCTAGATCTCCTCCATCCTAAAAATTTTTTAAAAATTAAAAACAAAACTTCCTTTGACCTTACTATCCACACGAGCTATAACCCTACCTCTTCTTTCTTTCACAGTTAACTTCTTAGAAAAAGTTGCCTGTACTTCTTGCTCCCACTTCCCAATCAAGTTGCAATCCTTTGCAACCTGGCTTTCCTGATCTCTTTTTAAAAAAATGATTTACTAGCTTTCATTCTCAGCCCTGAAACTGCTTTTTCCATGGTCCCTGATGAGCTCTTCATTATGAAATCCACTGACCTCTGCTTAGGCCTCATCCTTCTTGACCTCTGTTCAGTGTTTGACACTGTTGACCAAACCCTCCCTCTGGATACTCTTTCCTCCCTTGTATTTTGTGGCATGACTCTGTCTTGGTTCCCTTGGTACGTGTCTGCCTTTTTTAGTCTCCTTTGTAGGATCAGCATGCATATCCTGCCCCCATGGTATATAAGCTAGGGTATAATCTAGGACTCTCTCATGGATCCTCTAACCCTTCTCTCTCAGTACAGTTGCTGATCTATTCAGTTCCATTGGGTGCAAATATAGGTACACCTCTAAGCAGATGTCTCCTAAATCTACATCTCTGACTGCCTTCTTACTCTTGGGTGTCCCTTGGTGTATGAACTTCAACAAGTCCAAAACTGATCTAATTATCTTTCCCCCTAAGCGCATTTTAGGGCATTGAAATCTCTTCACGATCTGACTCTACCCTATTGTTCCAAACCTGGAACCCCCTTGTACATCACAATGCAGACAAAATGGCCTATTTGATGTTCCCCCATACAAGATATTCTGTCCCCATGCCTTCGTAAAGGTTGCAGCCTTCTTCTGAAAATACATTTCTTCCTTCTACTCCTTAGAACTTTAAGCTTCCCTCACAGTCAGCTCTAGTGCTACTTCCTTAGGTTGTTGCTGTTGAGTCATATTTCAGTCATGTCCAACTCATCATGACTCCATTGGGAGTTTTCTTGGCAGAGATACTGCAGTGGTTTGCTGTTTCCTTCTCCAGCTCATTTTACAGATAAGGAAACAGAGGCAAACAGGGTTAGTGACTTTCCCAGGGTCATTCTGCTAGTAAGTGCCTGAGGTCAGATTTGAACTCACAAAGGTGAGTCTTCCAGACTCCAGGCCCAGCCCTCTATCCACTTCAACACCACCAGTCTGTCCCTTTCCTAATTGCTCCTGATTGTCTTTTGTATCCCCTTTTACCCTAGTAGAATGTAAATTCCTTGAGATTAGGAACTGTCTCACTCACTTTTATATTTGTACCTAGGGCCTAGCACAGTACTTAGTACCAGGCCTCTTAATAAATCTACCTTAATTGATTGGAGATATAAAGTCCTTTGCAAATGTTAAATCACTAACCAGCTAAACACTATTTTTGATGTTGCTTCCTAAACCAGATCTAAAGGAAATAGTAATGAACCCAGTGGGTGGTGGCCTTCACTAAAAGGAGTCTAACTAGAGCAGAACTGGGAATATTAAATGAAACATACTTGTATCTTATTAACAGTTATATGGGTGGCCACTAGGTGGCGTAGTGGATGGAGTGATGGGCCTGGAGTCAGGAAGACTTATTTTCTTGAGTTCAGATCTGGCCTCAGACACTTACTGGGTGTGTGACCCTGGGCAAATGACTTCACCCTGTTTGCCTCAGTTTCCTCATCTGTGAAATGAGTTAAAGAAAGAAATGGCAAACCACTCCAGTATCTTTGCAAAGGAAACCTCAAATGGGGTCATGAAGAGTCAGACACAACAGAACAATGAAACAGTTATCTGTGCTATTGATAAGGAATAGTTTGAAATACTATAAACAGTAGGTACAGTAAGTAGAACAAAGCTGGAGAAGCAACCAATACAGTAATAATCTGTCATTACATATAAAATGCTGTCTGCCTCCAGATAGAGAACTGGTGGTCTCTGAATGTAGCAGGTTTTTATTTTCTTCCTCTATTTTCTTGGTTATTTTTTTTAACATGGCTAATGTGGAAATGTTTTGCATGCCTTCATCTATATAACGAGCAGCATATTTCTTGCTTCCTCAGTGGGTGGGGAAGGAGTTGAGGGAAGGAGATAATTTGGAAAAGGGTATAAAAATTTTAAAAAAATAACAAAAAATATCTCTCATTATAGCCAGTGAATTTCTTGTTGGGTTCTACAGAATTATGAGCCAAATTGAGAATTATAGAATCAAATTGTTTATGGGTCATAATAGCAAAAGCAGCTTTTCAATGTCCTTATGCAAGATGTATACAACAGGGAAGAATTCAAATTACCACAAAAGATTATATAACATATGAAATTAAAATAGACAAATTAATTCAAACTATATATTTTTTTTGTCTTTTTGGAGGAGGGAAGGCTGGGCAATTGGGGTTAAGTGACTTGTCCAAGGTCACACAGCTAGTAAGTGTTAAGTGTCTGAGGCCATATTTGAACTCAAGTCCTCCTGGCTCCAGGGAGTCACTGTGTTGCTTAGCTGCCCCTCAAACTATATTTTTGTGTTTGTTTCTTTTGGTCCAAACTAGTCATCTCATCAATGTAGAGAACTCCTAGTATGTAAATTATCTCCACTGATACAGATCAGCTACTCATCTGTCTATGACTCTTAATAGAGTTGTCTATGAGACACTGAAAGATTAAATGAGTTGCCCAAGGTCACAAAACCAGCTATGCTTCAGAGAAAGGCCTTACATCCTGGTCTTCCTGACTCTAAGGCTGGTCCTCTGCCTGTACTGCTCTGTACATTGGCCACTGAGTTCTGAATGTGAACAGTAACCAACATGGGGTGGTAATATCATAGACTTAGAATTGGAATGGAACTTGGAGACCATCTAGTTCAACCCCCTAATTTTATGTGCTCTTTGCAGTAAGTAGTAAAGAACAAAGGCAGATTTTGAACGTAGGTCCTTTGACTCTACCCCTAGTATTCTTTCCACTGTAAGATGCTGTTAGATTATAATGACAGTAAGCAAATGTTCAATCGTTTCAGTTGTGTCGGACTCTTTGGGATCCCGTTTAGGGTCTTCTTGGCAAAGTAGTTTGCCAGTTCCTTCTCTGGCTCATTTTTTTTACAGATGAGGAACTGAGGCAGACAGATTTAAGTGAGCCCAGGGTCACACAGCCAGTAAGTATCTGAGATCACATTTGAACTCAGCTCTTCCTGACTCCAGTCCCAGTACTCAATCCACTGCAGCGCCACCTTGCTGCCATATTAAGCAAATAGTTATGCCTATCTACATTTCCAGACAGAGAAATGAGTTCCATCTGCATGGATTTTCTCACTTTCAAAAAAATATAGAGACATCAATTATCTAGTAGGATGACTTGAAACAATCTGTTCATACTCACAAATTAATATTGTATGCATTTCTCTTTTTATAAAATGATTTGCAGAGTTTTCTGTAGGCAAATTGGTCCTATTTTTGGCAAAAGAAATTGCAAACCTTGGGTTGAATGGAAGAATAGTTCAAATTGCATTACAGAGGAGTTGAAGGGCAGTCTCAGGTTAAGCAAAGTAGAAAGAATGAATGAATGAATGATTCAAATTTAGATGATCAAAAACATTTTTATTAGCACTACGACATAGAGTATAAGTCATGTCAGACTTGAGCATAAATTCTTTTGACATAAAATTATACCGTTTAATGAAAACAAGCCACAGATGGATGGAAGTCTCTGCTGAATGCTCCACCACCTTCTTGCCATTGCTGGAAAGTTGGTGACAATAAATATAGAGGAAAAAGTAAAGACCTTTCTACTCAATTTTACACATCATTTACTGTACCGGCATTGAGTCCTCCATTAAATGGACATTTTCCAATGTCACTGGGCAGTGTTTAGGAAGCAAAGTTATTTTATAGGTGAACTGAGTTCTTCTAAGTGATTCATGGGCCAATTTGAGGCCTAAATTGGTGTTTCTTGTTTCTTACCCAAATGCTACAAAAGGAATACTTTTAAAAAAATCACTTTTTTATTAGAATAAAAATATTCCTCCCAGTTCTCTTCTACCTTCACACTGATTCGCAAAACTCAAGGAGACATTCTTCTGGTTTATTTGAAAGTAGAATAATTCTCTATGGAAGTTAGTAACTGCCTTTCCCAGGGTAATAGAACTGCTCTTCTATTAGTCAGGACATCTCCGTACAAGTGAATACAAATGCTGCACCTTCCAGTTCTTCTGTTTTTCCTCCCCCTCCTACCCTTCCTGTCTACACTGCCTTCCCCCTCCCCCCCCAGCCACCCAGGCACAAAACCAGAGAGAATGAGAAGGAATAAATGGAAAACTTGTTTGTTTTTTGATGCCATGAATGCATGTTTATTTGAGTTATCATTTATAAAGGGCTCTTGACTACTATAGTAGCTTGACATATGAGCCAAATTAGATGTGGATCCACACCGGAAAGCAAATGTTCCTTCTAAAATGAGGCATAAACAAGCGCCAGGATAATGATCATCTTTTAAAAGCCTTCGCTTTAGACTCACTGAATACTTTTCTATCACCTACCTTTCTAAATAGTCTTTGGAATCAACTTCCTCAGATATATTTTGTGAAATATAAATGTGTATATATGTGTTTGCGTGTGTGTGTATATATATATATACATATATATATGTATTACACATATAATGTATATAATATATGATATGCATGACATAAGAGTGTGTATATACATATATGTATATGTGTGTATACACACATACATACACACATATATTTTACAATCCATTTCAGACCCTTATTAGCTTTGATCCTGGACTTAACCTGAGCCTCAGTTTCCCTACATGCAAAATGGGGCTAAAAATACCATCCACCTCACAGGGTGAGATAATGGATTTGTAGTGCCTTGCGGACTTTGGAGCACTATTATTACTTCTTATATCGGACATTGTTCATATAGAAACAGTCTTGGAACAAGGCCAGATCATACTATTATCTTTCTGTGTTTAATGTTAGTTGTACTATTGCACAGATAGATAAAAATCATTGCTTTTTTTGACAACTTGGAGAAGATGAAGATATTTATGAGAATCGAACAATACCACTGTATTCCTAAATTCAAGCGCAAAGCTTCTCATCCCCATTTTTCCTTGGTATACATTTAAGGTGGCAGCCTTGTTGACTTCAAATGGCATTTTTATGTCATTGTAGAAAGTTGTAGCTGTTGTTGTTCTGACCCAGCTCACCACCTTATTCTCATTATGGTGTTTAAGTAGACCTAGTCTGACTGAAGTTCTAAGTAATTGTCCAGTGGTCAGTCAAAGAGATATGGATTATGGATGGCCCTTAGATTGCCTTTCAAGATACCTTGAATCCACTCTCCAGCCCTCAAGTCTGCAAACCCATAAGTGAGTCTTTGCATTTAGAAAAGTAGAAAAATGGACATTCATAATAGCTATGATCTGGAAGAGTGTTCATGAATATTTTTATTTTGTTTCTTTTTTTTTTTTAATTTCCCTACTACAAGTACAATTCTTTTTTCCCCTTTAATTTTAATGGTTAACCCCTGGGTGTCCTTCTTTTCTACAACACTTTATATCATAGCTGATCAGTTTTTGTCGATTCGTTGGAAAATTACAAAGGCAACTTCTCCCAAAGAACTTGCATTTTAAGTCCTTTTATCATGATAATACCTTCGTTCAAGCCTACACTTATGAAATTGTAATGTATAAAACATTTTTATTGTTTTAAACAACATTTGCAAGGCAAGTTGTTGGTGAGCTGGTTCTGGAAGGGAATGGGACTGACCAGCCATGGAGTTTATACATACTAATGTCAAAGAGGATTCAAATTCACATTCGTTCAGTTCAATTCAACCAACATTTGAACGCTTGTATATACGAAGAATTAGAAAAATGGAAATGGAAGGAAATTCAAATTTGGTTTGTAAACGTGCTATATATTGTTATTATATGATACCATATACTATGGACATGTTATATGTTATATAGTATCACATACTATGGAAATATTACATATTCCTATTAGATGATATCATATGCTAAGGACATATTATATGTTCTTATATGATACCATAGACCAGGCTTGTACAGCCTGCAGCCAATGGGCCACCCAAAATCCTTTGGCGTGCCTCAGGTTATGCCAGCCTGCAGTATACCATGGACATGTTATCTATTGCTATTATATGATATCATTCACTATGGACATGTTATATGATACCATGGACAATGGACATGTTATATATTGCTTTTATATGATAGCATATACTATGGACAGAGGGATGAGGACTAGACCTGTGGTTTCTTTGATACAGGGAAATTTTTGGTAAGAAAATCCTCTCTACCAATGCAGATTGGAAGCTTTTCTGTAACTTCTGGGTACAGAGAGTTGCCCATAGCCCTGAAAGGATCTTAACTCTAGGCTAGAAGGCCAACACCTTCATTTTTACAGCTAAAGAAACTGAGGCCCAGAGAGGTTGTGACTTGTGCAGTCACGTAACTAGTGAGCATCAGAGACAAGATCTGGATCTAGTTCTTCCTGACTCTAGGCCTAACAGAGTATTCCTCCATATTGCCCATCTAGTAGTATATTATGTTATCATATATTTGTTTATTTTATACAGTAAAAACTATAATTTTGTGATCAAAGTAATTAGTTTCTTAACATAAAAGCTTTATAATCAACAGTAGCATTTCTATTATTTTGTAAATAGATTTGAAGAACAAGAATAATTATAATAATAATGAAAAGAATCATTTCTTTTGCAAATCCATTTGCAGTATATTCTTCATCACTATTATGAAAATTATAATTGTATAAATAGATTTCAAGTACATTAATAATAATGAAAGCAATTTCTTTATAAATTGATCTACAGTATACCAACATTACTTTTTATTATTATTAAGAAGCATCATTGTTTTGTCAGTCAAACTGACATGCATTTTCGATATAGAAATATATCCCAAGGTCTAAAGTGTAAATACCAGCAATTATCGGTCAAATATTTCTGAGGGAAAATGATGCTTTTATAAAGAGCTTTTTTCTAAGAAGGCCTTATTTGAACTATAACCAATCTTAGTATATTCAAGTCTCCCTTGATTTCTTTCACTTGCTCAAAAAGAAGTCCAGCATAGCACTGTTCAAGCCATACTAGGGAAGAGGCTATTTTTACTACCCGGCTATATAACTGGGTCAATCTCGAGGAATTACTCTGGGATTCAGCTCTCTTCTGGAAAATGTGGATAAGGCCTGCTGTTCCCTTGTGCTGCTTGTTTTGAAGGTTTGAGGTAGATAAAAGCAAGATGGCTCCTGAGAATACTCCGAGACATTCACTAAAAGGCAAATTCCTTGGGAATGACCAGAGAGTTGGGGGGAGGGGTCAAATGACTGATTTCATTGCCATAAAATGCAGGGATGAATATCTGGATGGTTGGGCAGTTATCATAATTAAGGAAGCCAAGGGACCCTGAGGAGTAAAAGCTTGGGAACTAGGGAATTTGAAATAAACTTCGCGGCTTCTGTGGAACACGTTCTAGAAATAATAGTACAACCTTTTTGTAGACCTAAGTTTCTTCTTAGCCTTTAACTAATGGACTTTAAAAAGCTGACATTTCTATAGCATTTTAGGATTTGCAAAGTGTTTTATGTCCATGATCTCATTTGAGCCTCAGAGCAATCTTTTGAAAGAGGCACTATAGATGGCTATTATCATCCCATTGTACTGAGGGGTAAGCAGAGACTCATAGAAGTGAAGGGATTTGCCAGTAAGTATCAGAGACTAAATTCAAACTTGGGTCTTCCTAATTCTCTGCTCCATGCTCCAGGTGCTCTACCTAAGGCTCCTGCCTTAAGAAGGATGCATTATTTAACTTACCCTGTACTATTTAATGACAATAATGTCTATTTGGACAGCAGGTTATCCTTTTCAAAGGGCTCCCGCACATCTACTCTTCCGTTAGCTCTTCACATCATACAGGGCAACTGGACCTTTCTATAACAAAACCTTAATTGTCATTCCTGTCAGAAACTGAGTCCCAGGCCAAATGTTGTTGTTGTTTGTCCTTCACTCTCAAAGAGGACCATGACATCAGGAAAGTGATGCCATGACATGCAAGTAAATTGGATTTAAGTGAGGCAGGGCTGTGCAAGGTCACCAGCCTCACTTTCTCCTCCGGAGCCATCTGGGTCAAGTGGAAAGATAGAGATCAGCACAACTGGAGGTGGTCCTGGGGCTGACCCAGTATAACTATGCTTACTGTCTAATGCAGAGGCTCTTAACCTGGAGTAGCTAAGGGTTCTCTGAATAGATTTCAGTTGGTGAATTTGGATGAGAAAAATCTTGCTTCTTAATTTTCATTGATCTTTAACTGCAACTTAGCATTTCCTTTAATTATGAACGCAGGCAACAATCCTTAGGGGTTCGTAGGCTTTACCAGACTGCTGAAGGGTCTGTTACACCAAATGCTCTAATGAGAAGGAAATCAGTGTCCAGCTCCAAGATGGCAGGGAATTTTTACACTCACTGATAGTATCTACAAGAAGTATGATATAGAGGAATCAAAGGATCTGGGTTTGAACCCAAGTTCTACTACTCAGTAACTGCAGAGCTTTGCTCAAGTCACTCAGCTCCCTAAGTCTGTTTCTTCATCTGTAAAGTAATTAGAAGAATTTTAAGAATGTCCCACTCCTAAATCTTATAGAATTGATACTTCTGGACATGGTCCTCATTTGGTTTGGTTAGATTAATTCAAAGCTTGTATAGGCACTGGGGACAATTTGAAGAGAAGAGCACAGATGTGGTCTATTCCTCAGACTGAGGTCGAGATCTGCTTTGAAACAAACCACTAACCTCCTGATGCCTCAGGATCCTCACTGTGGGACCCTCAGTGTATTTTTGGAGGATGAATAACTGGCTTTGTATTTTGAGGACCTTCATGACCCCTGACCCTGTCATCTCCTCTTGTTCTCTTCTTCTAAGAAAAGATTGAAGAGATCGTCTTCTCCATTGTTTGACAATACAGAGGGTTATTTCATAAGGCTTGCTACACTTCTGAAAGAACAATGTCTACATTTCTCCTTATTTGCTATTAGATTGAAGGGAAAATCAACTAAATTGGGTGGCTAACCCATTCTGCTGTGATATTTGCCTTTTGTACTAAGCGCTTCTATAATCTCTTTGGTAAATGAAATTAATATAGAAGTGCTAAATTAATAGCCCCCCTGAGGTTTTACTTTCCTCTGAAGCTGTTTGTCAAAAAGAAAGGACTAAATTAAGGGATTTTGTGCTCCCTGTGGAGTTTTGTGTGTGTACCAGTGTGACAAAGGAATAATGAAGGCTTATCATGAGAACAAGCACAGAATCTCAGGGTTGGAAGAGCAATTAGTGGCCCTTTAGTCTAGCCTTTACCCCCAAAAGAATTCCTGTTGTAACATAAATGATTAGGGCTCATCCAACCTTTGCTTGAACCCTCCCCAAGGCATCCCCTTCATTTTCAGAGTTCAGAGGTTTTCCTTACATCAAACCTAAATTCGCTTTCTGCCTTTGAGGGCCAAGCACAAGTCTAATTACCCTCATCCCTAGTGGATTTAGCAGTCATGTCTTCCCTGATTCTTCTCTTTTCCAGTCTAAACACCTCCAGTTATTAGCTGCCTTGTCTTAGCCTCCCTCTGTTAGAAGCTCTCCTTAATATTCATCTACTCTCCCAAGTGGGACAGGTTCTGCCACTCTCCTGCCCGCCTAATGCCTTCTCCATTCACTCTTTGGCTGTCTATCTCTCAGGGACCCTCCACATACCCTGCTTTGTGGGCCAGCATTCCCATTTGCCCATTTCATACCACCCAGTTCCATACAATTGTTCAGCTTCAGCAATCCATGAGAAAACAAATGTCAAGTTCTTATAGGACTGGTCTATTCTCAACTGCCAGAAAGTTTAGAAAATAGTTTAGCTTAGCGTGTATTTGGCCTTGGTCTTATTCCAACTATTGCTGTTTATAATGTCTACAGAGATTATTTTTGCAAAAAGGTAAAGCTACTTATTATTTTCACTAATTACTCTTCTAAAGAAATATGTCCCTATTTATTAGCATTATTCTTTTCTTCCGCCTTCACTTGACATTGGATAAAATAATTTTTCTTAGATGAAGTAGTGGCTTATATCACTTACTATGTACTCAAAATAATCATTTGAAGGAAGAGGGAACATAACCGAAACAAGATTTTTATACATTAGACTTTGGAATTCTTTTTCCTCACCTCACACAATTAGCAAAGATGGCCAAAGATGGAAAGATGTTGTAAGGGCTATGGAAAGACATGCACACAAATACACTGTTGATAGAACTGTGAATTGGTCCAACCAATCTGAAAAGCTATCATGAATTATGTTAAGAAAGTAATAAAATGCCCATATCCTTTGACCCACGGATCTCGTTATTAGGCATATACTTCTGGGTAGTCAGATATAGAAAGTTCCCGTATATGAGAAAATATTTATGACAGCACTTTTTATAGTAGCACAGAACTGAGAATACAGCAGATGCCCATCATCTGAAGAATAGCTGAACAAATGTGGTACATCAACATGATGGAATGTTATTGAACCCAAACAAACAATAAATATAGAGAAGCATGTGTAGACTTACATGAACTGATTCAAAGTAAGGTAGAACCAAGAAAATAATATGCACAACAATTATAATGATGTAAATATAAAGAACATGGCAACTCACACTTTCCCTGAAAGTGGAAATCATTGCTTGGCCTAGGCAAAGAGAAGGAAACATAAGTCTCCCTCCCTTCTTTTCAGAGGTGGGGGACCATCAATGTGAAATATTGCACATATTGTCAGACTCAGTTGTTGTGTTGGTTAATTTTGCTCATCTGTTTTCTCTCCCTCTTTTTTATAAGTGGTAATGTTACTGGGGTGGGATATATTTGGGAAGAAAGGTAATATAAAAACAAAAACTGTCTGTAAAATGTTTTAGAAGAAAAAGAAAAAAAGAGGATTGTATACGATACCATGTATTACCGACATGTAGAGTTTTAAAAAATTTTTCCACTTAACAGTATTTTGTTTTTTTCAGATTACATGTAAAGATAGTTTTCACCATTTACTTTTATAAGATTTTGAGTTCCAAAATTTTTTCTCCCTCCTCCCCTCCCCCAAGCAATCTGATATAGACTATACATATACCACCATATTAAACATATGTCCACTTTAATCATGTTGTGAAAGAAGAATCAGAACACAAGAGAAAAACCACAAGAAAGAAAAAAAAACAACAAAAAAAGAGAAAATAGCATGCTTTGATCTGCATTCAGACTCCATAGCTCTTTCTCTCATTGTTTATAGCATTTTCCATCATGAGTCTTTTGGAGTTGTCTTAGATCATTGTGTTGCTGAGAAGAGCTAAGTCATAGAATTATTGTGTACAATGTTCTCTGGGTTTTGCTCACTTCACAAAGCATCAGTTCATGTAAGTCTTTCCAAGTTTTTCTGAAATCTGCCTGCTCATCATTTCTTATAAAACAATAGTATTCCTTTACATTCATATACCACAACTTGTTCAACCATTCACCATTTGAAAGGCATCCCTTCAGTTTTCAAATCTTGGACACCACAAAAAGAGCTGCTATAAATATTTTTGCGTATGTGAGTCCTTTTCCCCTTTTTATGATCTCTTTGGTATATAGCAGTGGTATTGCTGGATCAAAGGGTTTTTTCACAGTTTTATAGCCCTTTGGGTATAGTTCCAAATTGCTCTCCAGAATGGTTGGATCAGTTCACAACTCGACTAACAGTGCATTAGTGTTCCAATTTTCCCACATCTTCTTCAACATTTATCATTTTCCTTTTTTGTCCTATTAGCCAATTGGAGAGATGTGAGGTGGAAACTCAGACTTGTTTTAATTTGCGCTTCTCTAATCAATGGTGATTTAGAATATTTTTTCACATGCTTTAGATCCTATAGATAACTTTAATTTTTCATCTGAAAGCTGTCTGTTCGTATCCTTTGACCACTTGTTAATTGGGGATAGAGTTTGTTTTTCAAAGTGAATATTAAATAACGTGATAGCTCTGGATTTAATTTGGGTTTTGTTCATGTATTTTAAAATGTTTGAAAGACCTTGTTTTCTTTCTTTTTCTCCTCTCTATTGCTATCCACTAACTCCTCCCATCCTCCATAAAAGCTTTCCTTTAGTTAAAAAAATGACTAAGACTGAGAAAAGTAAATCAACACATTGTCCATGACTGAATATGTATATCTCATTTTGATCTCTAGTGTAGCACCTCTCTGCCAAGAGGCAAGATGAGTACATGCATCAACATCAGTCTTTTGAAGTCAGGATTGGTCACTGTATTGATCAGAGTTCTGGTGGCAGAAATACTTTTTTAAAGACCTCAGTTATCATTATGCTTTTGATTGATCCAAAAAACAGGCAAATAATTTAAAAGTCCTTTTGCATACTTCAGTATAAATATGGACTTATACAGTGTTATTCATAGGTTGGGGGTTTTGAGGGGATTTTTGGATACTTTTTTGACCCTGTCCTTTCAAAGGGGAATCATAAATGGCAGGGCATCCTATGATACTTCATCTCCAACTGAATGGATACAACGTCAAATGTGTCATTTCTTTGAGGGGTGGTTACAGCAAAATTCCTCATCAAGATCTCCTTAGTAGATTGCAAGCTCATTGAGGGCAGGGACCAGGCCTCATAGAAATTTGTATCCTCTTTAGTACCCTGCACAGTACTGCATTAGATAAAGTAGGCACTTAAGAAATATTTGCTAAATTATAAATGAAAAATGGCAGAAAGAAATGACTTAGTAGTAGGATTTTTGCCTGACCTATGGTAGGCCTGGGGACAAGAAGAGCACCCTTCAGTAAGAACAAGGAATATTCCTATAGTAACATTGTCCAAGTTGGTTTGTTAGGACATTACTGTAGATCCTAATTAATTTTCAGCATGCATTTCACCAGATGGTATGAAACCAGAATTTAAAGGCATGTTCATTTCTGTGACTTCACAAAAATCTGCTGTGTCTACTAGAAAAGCATTAGTTGAGCTAGTCAGATTTTGACGGCATTGTAATTTATGCCAATGGAAAGTCTGAATTAGCATCAGTGAGCTACAGCTAAGTGCTAAGGTCAGTTGTGCATTTCATACTTCAGCTGCAGAGGAAGAATTTTATTGCTTTTCATAGCCATGCTGCAGTGGGGAAGGTTCGTTATTATGCCACAGACAATTAATTGAGGTACATTACCTAGAAACTTAAAAAGGTCACACACGGAACATAATCGACACCTCATAACCCCTATTACTGATTACTGAAATGCAAATTGGTACTTTCCCCGTTTCCTCTGAGTAGCATAACTCTTCTTTAGCCTTGAATTACATTTCCATTTGCTTACACTCTTTAAACTTAAATGCTTAATTTACTCTTTTCAAGTGTCAATCTAACTTTCAAAACTGCATATCCCCATTTCTCTGAAATGCTATCGTGATAAAATTATATTTGTTATGTACACAGATATGGGAGAGGCATGATGAATAGGAATACAGTGTTCTATTTCAATTAACCACTTTTCCCATATGTAATAATCTACTTTTGTATATGAACCCATGGGGGGGGAGGAGAAGATTTAGACACAAAGATATACCCCGTGTGAATAGGCTAATATGGTGCTCAAGAAGACAAGACAGCTACCTTAAGAAATTGTAAACAAACACTGAGACTTTTTTATACTAGGATTTGAGTTTTTGTTCTTGATTATAAGTTCCTGAAGTTAAAAACTGTGTTTTTTCTTTCATCTTTGAATCTCTACTACCTGGCACAGTGCCTTATATAGTAGTCATGTAATACAATTATTTGTTGAATGAAAGTAAACCATTCCATTCCTTTGGTCACATAATTTGTCGATCTTTTCCATCTGGATGACAACTTTATGATTTACACTGGTGATTCAGAACATAACAAACCTGATTCTTTGCATTCTACATGGGAAGGTACACCAAAAGTGAAAGGGATAATATGCTGGCTGCCTTATTAGTCATAAAGGTCAAGGCTGACTGATTCTGTCTAATTGGTCTCCTTCCACCTTTGAGAAATACACTAATATGTGTGTGTATGTGTTTATGTATATGTATGTATGTATGTATGTATGTATATACACACACACACACATGCACCACGGGCCCCAGAGAAGAGAGGAATCCACCTTCAGTTAAACTCATTGAAGCAGAATTATAGAGATTATATATCTGGTTAGAGTAGAGAATTGCTCAGCCACCTACCCTATAAGCTTTGGGAGAATTTGGGCATTTTAAAGCTGCCCTAAAAATATCTTTCCAAAGAGAGAAAAGGATGAGAATCTGGGGGTAGCCATCAGACTTCAATGAGCATATGACTAAAGAGTTGAGACTACGATCTCTGAAGAATTCAAGGCTTTTCATCACATAGGGAAAGATGATTTTTATAGCTCTCATACCTCACACTCACAGGTTAGGTCCTTGAGGGTACAACTACCCTAAGTTCAAAGTTTTCTATAGGTCCCATACTTCTAAAACTATGGCTCACAAGTCCTCAGTGAATTAGTAAGATGGGTTTGTGGAAAGTTTCTATGTGTGAGATAAAAGTCAAGTTGCATGATGTTCCAATTTGGCAATAATATTGTATGTTAATAGCCAAATCAATTCATCAACCATTTATTAAGTCCCTACCATTATGGTGGGGATGCAAAAGCAAAAATAAGTCAGCCCCTGCCCTCAAGAAACTTTATTCCACTAGAATCTTTTGCATGACTGATCTTGATTAATATTAGTTAGAAATTATAGTTATGTAGATAAACTTACAATGCTTACCCAGTTACTAGCTTGATCCCCAGAATCTTAACATTGGGAAGGACCTCAGAAAACATCTAGTCCAACCTACCTCTGAATGAGAATCCCCCCTTCAATATTCCCAGTGAGGTATCACTGAACCTTTGCTTGCAGACCTCTAGTGATTTTCTGCCTAACACACTGCTTGAAGGATAATAAAACATGGTGTCCTGGGTCAGTTAAGATGTCTGAGCATTGAACTATGTCCTAACCTCATGTAAAATAATTCTAGCCTATGCTCATATAGACCATTTAAAATGTAGGCTCTTCCCTTCCTCCCAAATTTCCTTTGATGCAGAACTTACTATCTCTTATTTAGGGCATGACTGAAAATGCCCCCAGAAGATGATATATCGAGGAAAAGTTAGAGAACGTCTAGCAATAAAAGACCTGTCTCTTTTATCTGGAGACATGCCATTTTGAAGAGACTTAAGGTCTCAAGTTGAAAGAACTTTTCACTAGGCAGAATTTCATCTCTAAGCATGAGTAAAACATTTGAAATCTAATGATGAAAGGCTTAAGATGAATGAAAGGTAGTATTGCTATTTCTGAAAATATTTTATTTGAAGATGCTGGAGATGGATGTAGAAATATCCTGGTAGCAAACATTGAGCTCTGGCAGAAAAGCAATTGATGGGTGTGTCCAAGGTTTTATCTCTTCAAGTCTCAAACTTCTACAGTTCTGCAGCAAATAAAGGTAATGCTCTCTACTGGGAGTCCTCAAACAGGATGGTTATTGTTACAACAAGGTGAGATGGAAGAGTATTCAGGTTCCAAGACTGTAAGATATAAAGATCTTGCAAAAATGTACTGAATTTTAAAGACGGCTTTTAAAGTTTTCCCTTAGAGCTTTTTTCCTTAATTTTGTGAGGGTGCTATTTCCCTCTGTATTAATCACTGTCATGACGTGTGTGTGTGTGTGTGTGTGTGTGTGTTGGGGCGGGGCACATAAAATTGTGAAGGGAAACATGGGCCCAGAACATACTCTGAAACCATAATATGCAGAATCATTTGAGATGAACTATTGGGGCAACCACAGGTCCCTAGGCAATTCCAGGAGTTCAGATTTCTTCAATCCCACACAAAGGTGAAAAAATGGGCAAGAGGGCTATACTTTCTTTCATTTAATTCAACACAAGAATCATTTATGACTCGAGTGCCCATCATGTATTAGACACAGGCTTAGGCACTGCAGTTAGAAAGACAAAACAAACTTGTCTCTGCCTTTGAGCTTGGATAGGAAAGACCAGATCATCTCTCCGCTAGACATTCTGATCAAGGAAGAAAGACACAGGCTTAAAACACAGAAGAAAAGAGGGGCCCTGCCCATCAGCTACAGAAGTGTGGCATTTCACAGTCCACATATTGAACTTTGTTCTTTCCTCTCTCAGAGATGTGGTTTGTATATGCCCTATACTGAGCAGACAGGGGCCACGTTTTTTGTTTGTTTCTTTTCAATAATCACTTCTGACAAGTATTCTATATTGGTTAGTAAAGATACTGTGGCAACACCAGTCCAAAATGGGATGAGCCCTGCCCTGGCCCCTCTGTGCTATCTATATTTAAGTGTAGGGGCATCTCAAGTAAAGAAACTTAAGGAATGTTTCTCTACCCCTGAGGAGAAGTCAGCTTAGGAGGGATGGGAAACTCCAAAAGTAGAGGGGACAGGGATTCTTCAAGATTGTAGGATAGGAGGGGTGGCCAGGTGGTGCAGTGAGTAGAGCAGCAGCCCTGGAGTCAGGAGGACCTAAGTTCAAATCCAGCCTCAGACACTTGACACACTTACTAGCTGTGTGACTTTGGGCAAGTCACTTAATCCCAATTGCCCTCCAAAAAGCAAAAAGAAAAAAAGATTGTAGGATGGGAAAGGGTAGGCCTTAATGGCCTCTAAGGTCCTTTTAGCTCCAGGTCTGGGATCTTATGACCTTCCCTTTCCACATTCTCACTCGTCCTGAATCCTTTAGTGATGGGCAAACTCTTCAAACTTATCCCAGAATTATGCTACATTATCTACCACATATCCAGGAGCTAGGTTTTGGCACTCAGCCAGTATCACCAGTTTTGATGGCATGCCCTGGTGCTTATTAGAGGTCTGGGGCATAACTGGCAGTTGTGTGCTCCTACAACATTAGAGGCCCAGCTCTTCACCTTTTCGAGCCATTTTCAGGACAACAAAGACGTGGTACCATTGGAAAGAAGTAGAGACCGCTTCTTCCAGTGGGTGACTCTTCTTGGCACTAGGCTAGTTCTCCTTGCCTCATTTGGATCTTCCCGTGAACCCACAGGGCTTAGATTCCCACTCTCTTTTCTATCCTGAGTTCCCTTCCCCTAGATCTTTTACAAAAATTACTGTCAGTTGACAACGTCTTTCTATTATACTGTGTCTGCAAAAACACATAACTCTCTCATCTTTTTAAATCCTTTCTATAGGTTTTTGCTCATAAAACCTACAGGACAACAATGCAAGCAAAGGGAAAATTACCAGGTCTTAGGTCATCAATGCCACTACAAACAAATCTAGTCAGTGGTCTTCCTCAGCTTTCTCTGCTTACCTACATCTTCTCGTGTTGGCCTAGACCTACCCTTGTGTGTGTTGGATGTTCCCGCTAGCTCCTTTAAGACCTTGCTTGCTGGTATCAGCTGTGGGGCCTCTAAAACTAAAAAAAACAACCTTTTGTATCTGCCTCCAAGGAGTCCTTCTGTGGACTTCAGGCCTTTCTGCAATGACATTACAGCTACTTCCTTCACCCTGTCTAGAGGTTTCTATGCCTCCACCTCCTTGAAATCTCTTATCCATTTCCCTCTGTCCTGGCAGGCCAACAAAGCTCACTCTTTGGTTTCAGACAAGTTGAGGCTTTTTACCTGATGGGATGGCATCTGGGATTAATCCCTTATAAGCTTCGTGCTCCTGCTGTTGCTCTCCAGTATAAAAGATGTTTGCTTCACAGCTGATCACCAGAAGGTCCAGGAATAAACAGATTTCTCTTTCTGTTTCTAAAGCCCCATACCCTCCTAGTGTAAATCCTGCATAATTAGTTTCCTTGGTAATCCTATGTATTTTATACATTTAAAGACATTATTCTGAGAAGAGGATTGGTAGGCTTCCCTCTACTGCCAAAGGGGTCCAGGACACAAAAATGTTAAGAAGCCCAGAATTAGAGACTTAATTTTCTTATCTGTAAAATGGGAATAATATGCCTGTTCTACCTACCTCAGAAGCCTTTGCAAAACTTAAAGCATTTGAGAAATATGAGTTGTTCGGTGCTCCACACACTTGGGTGTTCTTAAGCAGAGCTCAGCAGGGCCAGGTGGCACCTGGCAACCAGACAAAGTACCATACAGAGGTAACTACATCTCCTCCTCCCTACCACCACCAAGGGGATAAAGGTACATGCACAGATCAAGATCAGCTATAGATGGGATGATATGTGGAGAGCTTACCATATCAGAAGATTGCAGACCTGGAGCCAGAAGGGGCCTTGGAGACCATCACAGTTCAGCCTCCCCTTCATGCTTTAAGAGAAGAATTGAGAGGAAGGCACTTGCCCAAGGTGACACAAATAGCAAATATCAGAGTTGGGATTTGAACCCAGGTCCTTGGACTCTAGCAGTGCTCTTCCTTGTGCTTTCTCTTAAAATAACCCTTTTCCAGGGAGCCTGGGACTAGAATTCCAAGGGAGCAGAAATGGGCTGCTACTAGTCTATATAGACTCCATTTTGTGTGTGTGTGTGTGTGTGCCTCTCTGTGTTCCTAATTCTCCCCTCAACTCTTGATTGCAGATCACTTATCTAATTGTTATCCATGTCAGGCTTTCTTCCTGGATGCAGTATTTCAGAAATGACATTTTCCTGTTAAAAGTTCTGATGAACCACTGTTTGAGCAGCAGCTTATATGAGTACCAAATTCAGTTCTTTTTAAAAAGCAGGATCAGCTTGGCTCATCGAGGTAGCAGATGGACTGGTTGAAGGACACTGGCACCAGGTATTTCTCCATAGCAAGTGGGAGTGGCATGTGAGCTGACCAGACGCTCTTTCATCTGCCATGGGGAAGCGGGGGAGATCGAAATCTCACCTAAGTCCTCATTGCCTGGGAAGAGTGCTTTGAACTTTGAACTTGATAGCTTTGAACTTCCCTTCACCTCGAAATCACAAGGAGTTTTGTACTCTTCAGAGAGCTTGTGTTCACCTCCAATTTGTGCATGTGAGGGGAAAGTTCTCATTAGACCCAATACACTTCTGCTTAGATCTTTTCGGTGACATTCAGTGCTCATATGCCATTGCATCAGCAGTCAAATGTTAAAAAAAAAAAAGGAATCAAGTAAATGGTCAGCTACTTCCTCTTCTCAGAACCCTCAAAGACTGGTCCTGCCTCTCATGGATACTATTCCTTCCCCTCAGCATTACTCGCCCCCCCCAACACACTTTACAGCAACCCTATATACAACCCTATATATGTAGTTTTCTCCTATTAAAATATAAGCTCATGGAGGGCAGGGACTGTCTTACTTGTATTTATACCCCTAGCACTTAGCACAGCACCTTTTTAAATACTCCCTCCCTCTCTCTCTTTCTCTCTCTCTCTCTCTCTCTCTCTCTCTCTCTCTCTCTGTCCCTCTCTGTCTATCTCTGTCTCTGTCTCTCTGTCTCTCTGTCTCTCTGACTCTCTGTTTCTCTCTGTCTCCTCTCTCTCTGTCCTGGTTCTGATTTAGTCTTGGAGATATTAGTACAAGACATCCACTCCAATCTGTAGGTTATTCCAGACTGGGAAGAGGCTGGAGTGATTCTGGAAGCAATCTGAGGATATAAATCACTTCCAAAATAGGTCCAAGGAAAGCGTTGGGGAGGAAGGGAATATTTGTACAGTGCCTACTATGTGCAAGGCCCTGTGCTAAGTGCTTTATAAATATTATCTCATAATTCAAAGTTGTGGATTGTTCCAGAATCAGACCCAAGCTGCTAGGACACAACTTACCCAGCTTGCTAAGGTTCTGTAGTCCAGGGATAGCCTGAATGGAGCCAGAGCTCATGGACCCACAGAGAAGAGTCAGTAGTAGCCCTGTCTTGGAGCAAAAGGCTGTTGGCCTTATCTATTTCCAATCCTTTTGGTACGTCACCATTCTATCTCTTTATTCAAAGTTTGTCTGTTTTCACAGAGGAACTCATATTAGCTAGATTAAACCAATGTCACCTGCACCAAATTCTAATTAGTTTGGGGTTAACAGTGTGTAATGGAAAAAATAATGCAATTTTAAAAAGTAATATTATTTTCTCCTTTGCCCCTCATTAGCTGGCATGCTGACTTGCTTCTGAGCAGAACCCAGTAGGACTTATGGGTTCAATTCATTATCGAATTACTTTGATGCTAATCTAATCATGTAACATTGTCTCCTAAGCCAAAAAGGGGAAACAAGAGAAAATAAAACAAATACATAAACAAATTTGGAAACCAACTTTTGGAAAGAACCACATGGAAATACATGGGGAGGGAAGGTAGTCCTGGTGAATGCAACCTGGAGCTAAGGTCATGGGGGAGGGGCTTGTCAGGAAGTTCACCCAAGCTTAGGCTAC
Source organism: Pseudochirops cupreus (assembly GCA_028627135.1). Taxonomy (NCBI): domain Eukaryota; kingdom Metazoa; phylum Chordata; class Mammalia; order Diprotodontia; family Pseudocheiridae; genus Pseudochirops; species Pseudochirops cupreus. Next base: position 45,635,611 of record CM053582.1, on the reverse strand, counting down.
ATCAATCAAAACATGCTGGGACATGGGATGATGAAACCAATCGAGTCAGAGGACCTGGGTTCAAATTCTGGCTCTGCTACTTACTATTTTATGGTTTTGAACAGGACACTTCTCCTTTCTGGTCCTCAGTTCCTCATTGTCAAATGGTGAGGAAGGACTAGCTGACCTCTAAGGTCCTTGTCAGCTCTAAATCTGTGATCCCATGATCCTTAGTTGAGTGTTCAGAGAATTCCCCTGATGTCTGCCATGGCCACACATATCTGGATACAGCGTTCCACCCCTGGATGCTACCTTTTAGAGGAGCTAACAGTCTATCTATGATGAGGGCGTATGAGCCCCACTCCCTCAGGTCCAAGAAGAAAACCAGAGATGAAGATTGACTCCAGAACTCAGATGCTCTATTAAAATGTAACCTGAATGTTGGAAGGAAGGGATTTAAGGAAAGAAAATCAGATAATTAGCATATGCAGTTTAATTAAACCTGAACACATCTCACCTTTGACAAATCCACTTTCAAATATTCTGCTTCATGGCACTGGGAGTTCTGTTCAGTAGCTTCGGACCTTTAGCTGATGACAGCATCATCAGCTGGGAGGCTTTTTCAACTAATTGAATCAATCCTCCCTTGCTCCAGTTGGCAAGGGAGAAGACAAATACACTGACTTTGGAAAACAGAAGTTGTTTTGTTTCTTAGTTTAAAAAAACACATGCTTTATGTTCCCTTCTCCCAGCCACAATCACACTGCCTGCTGCTCTGTCTCTTAGAGCTTAGAGGTCTCAGACATGAAGTTTTTAATAATCCAATTATAATATATGAAAAAGATTTCTCCTAATGGACAAACTCATTGACAGAGAAATATACATTTCTATTCAGACTTACTCAAGGGGGGTACAGGGATAGGTTTGTTCAAAATTTAAAATACTCTTAAGACTTTATTCTTTACCTTCCTCCTTTCTCTTCCTTCCTTCCTCCCTTCTCTTCTCTTCTCTTCTCTTCTCTTCCTTCCTTTCTCCATTCTCTTGCTTTCCTCCCTCCCTCCATCCCTCCTTCCCTCCCTTCCTTCCTTCATTCCTTTCTTCCTTCCCTCCTACCCTACTTCCTTCCTTCCTTGTGCTATCACTCTGAGTGATCCTATTATTTCCAGTCTTGCCCAGCGTATGTTGGGAAAGAGGGCCTATATTTTTATCCCTTCCCCTTGTCCTTTGTAATACCTGCTCGTCAGCACTGGCTGCATGAGCTTTCATCCTACCTCCTTATCTCAATTCCTTGTGATGAGGTAATAAGGAAGGAGCAGAGAGATGCTAGCCCATCCCCTTTTAGAAATGTGCACCTATCAGTCAGATGAAAGGAGCTGGAGAAGACAAAATGATTTTTCAGTCATTACCAGATGAGCCTATTTTTTTTTTTTTTACTAACTTTAGACTTTCCAACTTCTTCAATTTGAACATGATGTTCCTGACATTTCACTCAATCTTCTCCTTGTTATGTACCCTCAGGGTTCAGGGGAGGCTGCCTATGGCACAGCTGTCTTATACATTTAGGAGGGAAGTCTGTCTTCCAGGGAATTTTAGCCAATTTCTCCAGCTTCATGGAAAGCTATGGATAGGTATTTTGGGGTGCTAATTGAGTCAGAGTTTATTTAAGCCAACTAAAAAAATGAGGGGAAAGTATTTTCCTGTGTTAAAATCTCTACTCTAGAACTTAACTCACAGTCACTAAAACTTCTAATATGGGTACAACTTAAAAGGGCCAGCTCAGGGATGATGTGTTTGTTGAAGAAAGTGTTTTTATAGCTCAATGGAGGAAGAAACTTTTGAATAAAGTTATGAAAGGGAATTTGAAAGTATAAAAAATGCTGGGATAGTAATTGGAAAATTGAAGCCCCTCCAGCATTCACTGGAAAGCGAGTAAAATTTGGCATGCATGAAATGAGATGTTACTTTACAGGTAATTTATCACCCCAAGTGAGTCATTTCAGTCCGTTTCATTTTGCTCCATTTGTTACTCCCCTTTCTCATTTCCACTCATCCTAATCTGGAAGCCAGGGTTGTACATATATTCTTCTCTTTCCTTTTATCTTCTCTTCCTCCAGGGCCTGGAGGCTTGGCCTCCATATTCTATTTCAGAAAGGAAGTCTAACCCATGTTGCTTCTGATTGAACTGAAGAAAAGACTTAGATATGTATAGTGCTTGATGAAACCTAAAAAGGAAACAGATTAGGATTAGCAAAACATGAGAGAGACAGACAGAGAGAGACAGAGACAGAGAGAGGGAGAGACAAAGAAACAGAGAAACAGAAACAGATGAGACTGAGAGAGGGAGAGGGGGAGAGAGGGAAGGGGGGGAGAGAAGAAGGGAGGGGGAGAGAGAGACAGAGACAGAGAGAGAAAGAGAGAGACAGAGACACGGAGACAGACAGACAGACAGACAGACACACACACACACACACACACACACACAGACTTCCATAGGACATTATTGCAGAGGCAGCCCTATAGTAACCAAGAACACTAGAATAAGGGTTCCTGGGTTTGAGAGGCAGATTGACTTCTTCTTGGCTGTATATTAGGCAAATCACTTAACCTCATTGAAGGAATGGAGGGTAGTGAAAAGGGTACTAGCTTTGAACAAGGAGATCTGAGTTCAATGTTCCCAGTTCTATGCAGATGAATACCCACCTAGTCATTTGCTGATTTTCAGTAGCCTCTCACCAATTGTCTATTGGATATTTCACACTGGATGTTCTAGAGACATCGCAGACTCAGACAGAACTTATCTCACCCCCAAACTCGCCCTGCTTCAAACTTACCTATCTCTGTTGAAGGCAATGTCATCCTTCTGGTCTCCCAAGTTCCTGACATCAGTATTATCCTTACCTCTCTACTCTCCTCACTCTGCATCTCCAAGCAGATGTCAAGTGTTGCTGTCTATGCCTCCACAATATCTCTCTAATCTGATCTCTTCTTTCTACCTCTGTAGCTACCACCTTAGTTCAGGTGCTCATCACTTCTCATTAAGACTATTGCAATACCTTCCTAATTGGTCTCCTATACTAAGTTTCTCTCCATATGAGCCCAGCCTCCACACTTCTGTCCAACTGATTTTCCTTAAGCAAAGATCTGACCATATTCCTCCCCTACTTAATTAACTCTAGTAGTTTCCTATTGACTCAAATATAAACGCATACATTTAGCTTTTAAAATTCTTTACAGCTTTGTGCTAACCAACTGATCTTTCCAGCCTCATTGGACATTACTCTCCCTCCTGTACTCTTGGATCCAGCCGAACTGGCCTCTTCCTCATTCCTCACACACAGCATCCATCTTTCATCTCCATACCTTTGCATTGTCTGTCTCTCATGCCTAGAACACAGTCCTTCCTTACTACCTCCACCTCATAGAGTCCTTCCAGCAAGACTTTCTTTCTCCAAGATGTTGCTCAAGCACCACCTTGTGCACGAAGCTTTTTCTGATCCCCTCAGCTGCTAGCACCTCCCTTTCAAAGTACCCCGTCCTTGACAATTTTGGATTTATTTCTCTTTATTATCTATAAACTGATACATGTCCTTGTTTTTACTATCTCCCCCTCCCAACTAATTTGAATGAAAGATTAAGAATTGGTTGATTTGTGGGATTTGTATCTCCAGTGCCTGGCACAGTATCTGGATCATAGTAGGGGCTTAATAAATACTCGCTGATCAACTGATTTTATTGCTAACTAGTCACATGATCTTCGGTCAATCAGTCAACCCCAGTTAGAATTCCCACTATCTCAGAGTCAAAAGGGACCTTAGAAGCCACCCACTTCAATTCATACCCAAACAGGAAGCCCCTCTACCACATCCTTAACAAGTATCCAACTTGAGGTGACAACCACTATTCTGTCAGTCACTTGGCCAATCAGGCAGTCAATGAGCATTAATTAGATGCCTACTCTGGGTCAGGCACTGTGCTAAGCACTAGGGATATGAAGAAAGATAAAAGACAGCTCATTTTCTCAAGAAGCTCATAGTCTAATGGGGCAATGACATGCAAATAACTGGCTACAAACAAGATATATATCTACATATCTATAAATAGTATAAAAAGCATATATACATATATGGACTATATATGCATGCATATTATAAACTGCAGATAATAAACAGAGGGAAGGCAGGAGAATTAAGGGGGACAAAGAAAGGCTTCTTGAAGGTGGGATTTTAGCTGCAACTAGAAAAGAAGCCGGGAGATGGGGCCTAGGAAGGAGAGAATTCCAAGCACAGGGCATAGCTGTGAAAATGCCCTGAGTCAGGAGCTGCAGTGTTTTGTTGAAGGAACAGCAAGGAGGCCAGCATCACTGGATTGCAGGGCACAAAGGGAAGAAGGTATAAGAAGACTATAAAGGTAGGAGGTGGCCAGGTTATGAAGAGTTTGGAATACCAGAGGATTTTATATTTGACCTGGGAGGTGATGGGTAGCCACAGGGATAATGATACCTACAGTACCAACTTCAGAGGGTTGTTGTGAGGCTTAAATGAGATGAGGTATATAAAAGGTTTTGTAAACTCAAAAGCTACTAAAATACATTCTTATTATTGTACACACTCAATGGTTAGTAGCTAATTGATTAATTATAGGACATAGAGTTAAATTCAAATTCTTTAAAACAAGATCAAGGCCCTAATAAACTGCTCTTGCCACATGACTCTAAGGACCAGTGGACAAGATCATCTCTTCTTACTGAGTGGTCACTAATTTCTAAAGTGATATTAATGCAGAGTGCTTAAAATTTCATCATAAGTATACATGGTTATATCTCATCTATCCAAGGACAGACCATTTATGGGAAATTGATCACAAAATCTTCGAGTTACAAGAGCATGTACATAGAGCTCCTCTAGTTCAACCTGTTTTTATAAGCAGGGACATCCTTCTAACATCATCACCAAATGACAAATGATGGAAGCTGGTTTTTGAGGTTGAGCTCACATTAGGTGCTTCTCCCTGTATCATAATACTCTATTTACTCTTATTTGGTATGCAGATCAACATTCTAATAGGGAAGCCATTTGAAACTACTAAAGCACCAATACTAAAGCACCTCTGTTATACTGGGTATTAGCCTGAGAGACCATTTGTCTAATCTCAGTGCATAGTGGTTTTCAGGAGGGACAGGAACAGGCCTCAAAGATTGGGAAACTGACCCGCACTCATATTTTCCTGTCTGAATTTCACATTTTAGCCCTGTTATTATTTGAAGTGAATCCCTAGAACATTAGGCACACTCCACTCGTGGTTAAATATCAGTGGAAAACCAAAGTACAAAGCCGAATATGCATGATTTGGGGATTACAAAGGATTCTGATCACAAATGAGTTGGAGATTATTTGCCCTTTCCCTCTTCATGAATGCAGTTAATCAGGAGCTAATTATAGATATGAGCAGGATTCCTTAAAGGACTGACACTGGCCTTTTTCATAAAGACAAAGAAAACCTTGGAATCCTAAATAACTCCATAATTGCCTCCTCTGGACATTGAAGGAATTTTAATTTGATGACTTTACATGACTAGATTCCCAAGGAAACTGCTAGGAAAAGGAGAAGACAAGGCATTTCCTAGTGGAAAGATTTCCTCTCAGCAGCAAGTGGATACCCTGTTGCATTCCCCTCCACCCTCTCTGAAATTAGTATGTATGAGTTTCCTAAACCAACTGGCAAAAAAAGTGTGAGTTTTCTTAGGACCGGGAAAACTTTTTATCTTTCGTATTTCTCAGGTGTTCTCCCAACAAACATATCTCTCATTCATGAGCTTCCCTGTACTTTTATTGATCATATTTCTAAGTGTAACCACTGGAGTTTTCAGATCTGTGGGTTCTGCCCCAGAATGCCTACAAAGCCCATGCAAAGAGCCATCTGCCCATTAAGACCCCTGAACCTTTCAGAGGAATAAAATGGCTGGTCTACCTTAAAGAAAGGATAAAGAATGCTGTTTTTCAAGGGGATATAAGCAAGTATAAATCTGCCAAGTTTGATAAAGGAAACTTGGAATAAAAATTGATGGACTTCTTGAAAGTTCTTTAACAGTGAAATATTCTAAAGAACTATGAGTTCATAAGGTCTCATTTCTCAAATGTTTACTGAGTATAGGACTGAGTCAAATTTATAAAAAGGAGGCGTTCCCCAGTTGATAAATGGTCAAATAATATAAACAAGCAGTTTTCAGAAGAAGAAATCAAAGCTCTCTATATAATCCTAAGGAAAAAAATGCTCAAAATCACTATTGATTAAAGAAAGGCAAATTAAAAGAACTCTGAGGTATCATGTCACACCAATCAGAAATGACAAATGCTGGAGAGAATGAGGGAAAATTGGCACACTAATGAACCAGAGCAGTTCATTAATGGTGGAGTAGTGAACTGGTTCAACTGTTCTGGAGAGCAATCTGGAACTATACCCAAAGGGCTATAAAACTGTGCATACCCTTTAACACAGCAATACCACTACTGGGTCTGTACCCCAAAAAGAACAAGGAAAAAGGAAAAGGTCTGATGAGGGCCTGACCTCATGTAATGTGGTATTGTGGTGTTCTACGAGGAATAAGTATAGCAAGGGGATTCTGGAAGCCCAGTCCAAAGGCAGAAGGTATTGATAGAATTAGGCCTGGATCCTACTGGACTCAGTGGCATAGGAAGCCTAAAGGCCTTTCCCGTTGACTCCTACTACGTTTTTTTGTCATGAGTAGACAGGATACTCTTCTCACTCATCAGTGGAAAGGAGCAGTAAGATTTCCTTTCATTGTGTTGTCAAAAGTTCTTGACTGTGGAGCTGGGTGTTATGACAGAGAAGCGTGGACAGGTTGGAGCTGGGTAGGTATGCATGAGCAGAATGGAATGGGCATCAGATTGTGGAAAGGAAGGGAAGAAGCAAGTAGGTCAATGCAGTGGGTGATGACAGAGCAAGCCATGATCACTCCTTCAGCATTAGCAGAGGTGGGACTGGGTGAGGAAGACAAGCCCACCTAGCAAATCTTGTCTGCTCTCTGATTGTACCATTTCACCCACATAGATCACTGACACAAGTGACTTGGAGCAAAAGAAGAGAACAGAGTGAAAATGTGGTTTTGTTCCAATAATCAAATCCTATTGAGTTGTGCTAAGTAACTTCATAAAAACGTGATTCTTTAATTGAAGGCTCAAGTGTAGGTAGGTTTGGTCTCAGGAAGTATTGACAGGTCCTGTCTACTTCGGAGATTATGGCCTGAAGTGTGAATTAGACTTCAGTTTTCCATCTGTTTAATCAAACCTTAGAAAAGGGAGGGAGGGGAGCCACCTGCATTCAAATGTTTTAATTAATTGTATTTAGAGGAAACATTACCTTAAATCAAGCAGAGGTAGCCAATCTTTGAATATTATAGAAGAAGAACAACCAACATGTAGTGCTACTGGCACCAGATTCTGCAGATAGCTCCTGTAATTAGTATGGTGAGTCAGATAAAAATGAGATTATCTACAGAGCCAACCAGAAGAGGGCAGTATGAGCTCAAGATGCTGTGAATTGCACAGTCTGGGCTCTGATACTCCCCCCACCCCAGGTTATCCTCTGGCTAGGCGCTTTCTGATGACACCACTGACTTCTCACCTGTGACTGGAGATGGAAACAGATCAGTCTCCTAGATACTTCCCAGGACAGCATGAAGGGTCATTCATTGGCTTAAAACTGTTGGATCATCAAAGTGCCAATGTGAAATGATGAGTAGACAATGTGGGAAAATAGGAAGGGGCCAGTTTTCATACGTGTTGTCTTTGTTTGTTAAATATGGAAATATTTCATGTTCAAGTAAGGAAGAACTGTGCTGTTTGTACCATGGGAAGACCCTGCCCCCAGGGATTCTGTGCATGTACCAGACCTGACCTCTTGGCTGTCTTCCCATATGACAACTTATTTGTTTTAATAAGCATTTGATGACTTTAGAGCTCTCCAATCTCACCCTATCTATGAATGGAGAAAATGCCACAACAATTCCAATGAATTATCAAATATGAATGAGTGACTTGGGGCAGGGTGGAATAAAAGAGGAGCATTAAGTAAAAAACTGTGTCCATTGGAAGACTGCCAGGAGAGCAAGCCTATGCAGTCATCACACTGGTGAGATGTTCAAGTTGCCAAGTCTGTTGGGTAACTAGAGCTTGAATACCAGAGATCTACCATAGCTGCCAAATACATTACTACTCAAAGTGTAGTTTGGTTAAAGTAGTAGACTGATTTTTAAGTGAACTGGTTGAACTAAAGTTACAATCACTGCTTTTCGGGTGAGAATAGTATCTATATATTTCTGCTAAATTGCTTCAGAATTAATACTAATAGAAGAATTGTTTTTAATCAATTCACTCCATATTTTGTAAAATTAGACAAAATGACAACAAAGTCCACACAGTTACAGTCGAGAATATCAAGCAAGTTATGAAAAAGAAAGAGGGAGAAGGCCTTGTACCTCCTCCCCAGATTTCAAGGTATACTATGGTATAAAAAGCTAGAATATATGGTATAGTATATAATATACTATATATAATATAGTATATAAAGCTATAATTATCAAAACTATCTGGTGCGGTGTTAAAAATAGATTCGTGGAGTAGGTTAAGTGATAGGGAATTAAAACCAGCTATGTTATGTTGCTTACCTATTATTCAAAAACTCTGCGGAAAGTGTTAATTATTCAGCAACAATCATTGAGAAAACTGACTGACAGTTTGGCCAAAAATGGAAAGATACCAACATCTCACATCATTCACCACAATCAATACCAAATATAGCAACTATTATAATTTTAAAAGACCATAAATAAAGGATAAATATTGTTCTATCCTTTACAGCTATGAAGAGGTGATCAATTCTGAACAAGCTTTGAATTAAAGGAAAGTATAGGAAATCAAATTGATGAATTTGATTATTATAAAAATAAAAAGCGTCTCTACAACAAAAAAGATTATCTAAAATAAGAAGGGGGAAAAAAACCAAACTGGGGGAAAATATCTTTACATTAAATACTTCCAGTAAAACTCTGACAGCTAAAATATACAAAGAACTGACCCAAATTTATCAGAAGAATCGCGTTCTTATTGATAAGAAGACAAAAGTCATGAGCAGGCAAATAATATTTGACACATGTAGTACTTTAGGTTTACAAAATGCTTCCCTTCACTTCTCATTTGATCTTTCCAACAACCCTGTAAATTAGGTAGAAAAAGTATTATTCCCCCCTTTTACAGAAGAGGAAACTGAGGCTCAGAGATGTTAAATGCCTTAATAGTCACATGACTAGTGTAAGAGGTTTGATTTGAACTCATGACTTCATGCCTCTAAATCTAGTACTCTACCCCTATATGCCACATTGCTCCCAGAGCCAAGTTGGTTTACTTTTCATTTATTTTATTATTAGTTATTTTTAATAGCTCCACCCTCCACACCCCCAGGTGATTGTTGATAGTTTATATTTCTTCTTTTGAGAACTGGCCACATAATCCAAAACAAAACATCCTTTCCTGGATACCACTCTGTAAGTGTGGGTTCTCCCCATTTAAAATGTAAGCTCCTTTGTTACACTTTTGTATTTGAGCTAAGCATAGTGCTTGGCAATTAGTAAATAAATCATTCATTCATTCTTTCATTGAAGATTTCATTGGGAGATTGACTGGAATCTGTTCCTCAAAATCTACCTTGGAAGTTGTTTCGTGGTTTTTTTTCTAAAATCTCTGGTGTGAGTTTTTTAAAATTGGAATTCTCATTCATTGTGAATTTCAATTAGTTTAATTGCAGTTAATTAACATTTTGTTATGCTTGATTTTCTTGTACCTTACTTCCCTAATTTCCATCCCTCTTTTACCATGACTTCAGCAGAAAGTAGAATGAGGGACTGAGTTAGGGTTAGTCTGGGCTTTAATTTCACCTTATCAGGACCCACCAGATGTAAGAGTCCTGAGAGCAAGGACCATTTCCCGTGTTTTTCATTGTATTACTTACCAGCTGTAAGTCCGAGCCTTGCACATGGGTGCTTAACAAATGCTTATTTAATCCTATATCCATAATCAAATGGATCAGCTCTAAGGAAAAGGTCCTGCCTGCAAATTATGCAGGACCCAATTCATTTCAGCTCTACCAGAGAAGTGAATGTTCTTCGGAGGTATTTTCTAAGAACTTGGCTCACTCAGAGAAGGAAGTAACTAAGAGAGGACTCTCAGATAACCCCAGGAAGAAGGACAGGGTCTTGCCTCACTATGACACCACAGAAGGTGATTCAGGGTTCGTGAAGTAGTCAATGGAATTTCATAGTTGTCTGTTTACAACTACTAAAAGCTACACTGCCCATTCTCATCCTCCAGGCCTCACCCCACCTCCACCCCCATCCCATCGATTATATCACCCTGAATATAAGAAGAATTTCACAGACATGAAGGGTCCATTGGTGTTGCATTCTGCAGAATTTAATTTGAATAAATCCAATTATATCTTGGTAATGAGACTACTAAATTTTAATGTCCTCTTTAATGAACAGTAAAATACACTCCAAAACAAACTAAACAGCTCTCTCTGCCCCAAAGGTCTTTGGGGATTAATGCAGTTAATTGACTAATGCAGGAAAGAAGCCCCAAAGTGGAAGATACACATCTCCTGAAACCTGTTGTGAACCTGATGGCATAGATCAAATGGGTGGCATTTCTAATCACCTGGGAAGGCCAGAAAAAATGAGAGATTGCTCTCTGAAACTGGAGGACAGTACATCAGGGCTATCTTTAAGAGACCAGGGCAATGAATGGCAGTGGTCAAAATGGCTCAGAGTTGAAGTGGGAGTATGTGACTAAGTTAGAGTAAAGAACTCCTTGTGGCTGTACTTCTTATCATTTGGATATTATTCTTATTGATGTGGATACAAAGGTGCCCTAAGGGTTAATATTAAGAGTTACTTTCCTATTCTTAGCCCATCCTGTAACTTGAGGGTGCCTTAATGCCCCTTCCCTTTATCTCAAAATTGTACCAAAAGAATTGCTTTTGTCTGCCTTATCCTGTGTTCCCAATCCTGTGTCATTCATCTTCTCCATCCTGTATCATGACAATTTTTCCTTATCATGCAAGCAATCACCTTCCTCACCTTGATTGTATTTATCCAGTCCCTAAATCTCCAACCACCATTAGAAACCCTAAAATTACATCATCTTACAGGCTGTGTAGCTTTCTGGCTATATAAGTCTGGTCCTTTTCCTATATCAATGCCTTTGTTTAGCTCCCTGCTAAGTCTCAGGCCCCCATGCTTTTGTGTTAATAAAACTCCCTTTGGCTAAAGAGAAGGTCTAATCGAATTCTTTCAAAAATCTGAACCAGCTCTCCCAAATCTGACCCTCAACAGTATCATGGATTTGTCTCCATGACCCACTGGGTCCTTTCTCTTTCCATGACTCTTCCAGTATAACAGATTGTTTGGGTAGTTTGCTTTATAAATAAATAGGAGCATTAAGTTGTTTTCAGGGCTAGACCTCTGCTTTTGTCGAGGAGTAGAATTCAGTTCTAGCCATATCCCCATCCCAAAGCAACCTGAAGGGAAATAGTACTGAACTCAAAAATGATGTTTTGGGGAAATTTCTCCAAGGAGTGTCTGGACTAAGAAAACTAAGGCATATTTAAGTATGTGTAGTATGTGAATATTATTAACAAAAGAAATGAGTGTCTCCTGAGGTGGCTTAGACTTGGTGATAGATTGCTGTTTCCTTGGGTCCATAATATAGTGATTAAAATCTTAGCTGCTTTCAATTTTGCCTGTTTCCTTCTTTCCGAGTGTCCTGGGCTTTAACAACTTTGGTAGAGTTGATATAAAAAATTAAACTTTCTGTTCTATGTAAAAGAAATAACCCAAGTGGCCTTACCAACCCATTGCAGCCACATTTACGTTAATATATTAGCATATATTTATATACATACATACTCAAATGTCACCAGGCAAACTGATGTCCAACTAAGAGCCTGAACATAATGACAATAATTCTCTGAACAAGCCCTTTGTTATTCACTGAGTCAACTGGGGTGGGGGTGGGGGGTAGAAAGTTTCTGGGCTAGCTGCTAAAATATATTGACTTGCATTGATGAATGTTGAGAATTAAGAAAACATTCCAGTTTATTGTAGTTTTCCCCTGCAAATGTCAAATGTCAAATTGCCCAAAGGATACTGATGATCTTGAGTAGCTGTGGCAAACGAATTACCGGTAAGATGAAAGGAAAAAGTTGAGGTGAAAATCGGCCTTCTCTAATTTAAAATCCCCTTCTTCATTTCTTGTTTCAGTTGATTGTATTAACTATTTTTTTGAACTATTGCACTTTCTTATGGAGACCAAGGTACAGCAGGGAGTACTGGGAAGAAAGGTCATTGAATCTCCCAGTCCCTGAGTGCCAAACACATGAAATTCATATCACTCTAGTCCTCCGGGAGGAAGGCAAATTGATTTAATGATTTATTGAAGGCAGCATTTACTGAAAGAGAATGGAAATCATTTACCCAAGTCAGTTTTTACCACTTTGGGCTTTGTTGAAGTCAAACAGGCAATCAAAGAAGAACGACAGCAAGAGACGGCCTGCCAAAATCTTTTTGTTTTCCTTTCATCCATTTCAAACGTTAGTGGTTAGGGGAGTTAAGGCCCAATTTCATTTTTTCCTTTACAATAGCAGGAGCATTACTGTGTACCTCAATGACTAACAAGTCATTGGGACTGGACTTTGGTATCAGGGCTAAGACCTTTAGGTGGTCTCTAAGTAGTGGGAAGAGCATGGAATTTAGAGTTGGACAGTCTGGATTTAGCTCCCACCTGTGCTCTTTACATGTATTTTGTATTCACTTGTCTCTGTACACATTGCTGTCCTCTGAGGGTTGTAAGCACCTTGGCAGCTGTAGCATGTTTGTTTTTCTCGTTTTCTGAACCTGAGTTTCTTATAAAAATGAGGAGGTAAAAATCTATGGTTTTGCCTATCCCTTCTAACTTTAATATTCTGTGAAACTAAAGGACTTTTCTCACTTCCCTTTGATCACTGTTTGTTCTAAGTTCAGCCCACCCTCTGCTTAATGCAGCTGCAAAGAAGGCTGACCAGCATCAAAGCTAACTGTTGGGCTCACTTCCAGCTTTTGTTCTGATCCTGTTTTCAGGTCCAGCTTGGCCCACTTTTGGCTCTGCTACTAGTCCACTTTTGGCTCTGCTTGTAGTCCACTTTTGTTGAAGGGTAGAGTTTGTGAAGGAAAATAGTATGAGATCAAGCTGCAAAGGCACATAGGATCAAGATTCTATAGGGCCTTAAATGCCAGGACAAGGAGTTTCTACTTCATCCTCCAGGCAGAAGGGAGCCACTGTTGGTTTTTGAGTAGGGAAGTGACAGGGTCAGAGTAGCACCTTAAGGAGATTATAGTTATCTCTTCCCTGTTACTGGTGGTTAGGGGCTCCATGCCCTGGGGATCTGGAAAATCCACATAGAATTTTTTGCCCCTCCCTTTTACCAAAGAAGTCTGACTTTTTTTTTTCTTTTTCTTTTATGGAATGTTTACAGTACCTTATTGTGAAATCTAAGTTAAGTATTTGGTCATAGACTCTGTGTCATCTGCTGGCCTTTGTGTGTCATCTGTAGCTTTCCCTAAAACTTCCAAAAAATTCCCATTTAATTTCTTATACTGACCTGTGATATATTGAAGCCACCATGGGGAAAGCTGATGTGGAATGATGTTTTGGCAGCTTTGTGGAGTGTAGATTGGAGAGAAGAATGACTAGTAGTTAGGAGACCATTTAGGAGGTCGTAGCCCAGGTAGGAGGGGAGGAGGCCTTGAATTTAAGTGGTGACAATGTGAAAGGAGAGAAGGGGACATATGTGAGAAGGTATGGGGATAGAATCTCCAAGATTTGGCAATTAGTCCGATTTGGGGGGTAAGAGAGAGGGAAAAATTCAAGAATGGTTCCAAGCTTACAAATCCAAAAGGATAGTAGTGTCATCCACTGAAATGGGAAAGTCTGAAGGAAGGTCAAGGTGTCAAGGTTGAGGGGGACCAAGGAGAGAGACATTAATTCTGTTTTGACATGCTGGTTTTGAGATGTCTACAGGAAATCTAGAAGGCATAAAGCAGGTGAATAATTGAGTAGAGTTGGAATTGAAATCATGAGCATTATCATTATTTTGAGGAACTAGAGGAGGTTATAAGAAAAATGGATCTAGAAGCTGGGCAAACGCCCCAGTTTTCCACTCCATAATAATCCTTCGTGAGCCCATGGGGAAGCACAGTGGTTAGAGCACTGGCCTTGAATTCAAGAAGACCTGAGTCTGAATTCTGTTTCTGACACTTGTGGGCTGTCATCCTGGGCAAGTCACTCTACCTTTCTTAGCCTCAGTCTCCTCATCAATAAGATGGGAGAATAATAGCGCCTGTGTCATAAGGATGTAATAAGAATCAAGTGAGATAACATACGTAAAGTTAACCTTAAACATTAAAGTTCTTTGCAAAGTTAGCTCCAATTTTTATTATTAGAGTCAACTGGGAACGATTATTAAAAATACTTAGAGTTGCGTACAAAGAGAATACAATTTTACCATCTCCATCATATCTACCTAGTCAAGAAAGGAAACTGAGGAAAAAATGGTCGGATTTTGTCATAATAATAGGACACATTCACAGAAAGTCTGCAAAATACTTTGCATTTATCACACCGTCTGAGCCTCCCAACAACCCTGAGAGTAGATATGGCAGCCGATCTTGTCCCCATTTACAGTTAAGGACATGGAATTAGGAGAGTCGAACTGACTTCCATAGGTTCACACAGTCACTAAGTGTCAAAAGTAAGATTTGAACATGGGTCTCCTTGACTCCATTAAGATGCCCTGAAAGGTCTCCCACACATGCACCTTGTCATAAGTTTAAAAAAAGCCATTAATGGCTATTAAAAACATCCCGAGCAGTCCATTGAATGTCGTTGGTGATGTTTTCTAAAGCTGTTTTTTCCCTCTCATCATTACTTGCTTTTAGACAGATTTCGCCAGATATATCACATTACGTCTTATCAATCACTTAACGCAGCTAAAACTGTCTCCAAAACTACCACATGGGACATTTGTTATTCTTCTATTGTTTGATTTATTTTTATTTTTGTTAGTGATTATCTTTACCTCTAATTTCCTGGAAATTTACTACTGCAGTCATGTTTGGGGGAAGCCCCCAGGGAGTGTTTCTGATCTCAGTTTAAGGCTCCACTAACCTCCACCAAATTAGCTGGTAATTTAGAGTTGCCTGAGGCTTTGGAAGATTGAGTGATTTGTCTACAGTCACACGACCAGTGACCCAGGTCTGCCTATTTCAAGGGCAGCCCTTACTGACTATACCCCATATGTGCAGTCTGACATATTGTGGCTGTGTGACCCAGGGCAAGTCATTTAACCTTTTATTTAATAACACCTGTGCTCCTATTGAATCAGTTATTTATACCATCCTGATACCTGAGGTTTGCATGGCTACCAGTAGCTCACCTCTGAGGCCAAAAAATCACTGCACCTATACTCACTCTGCCTATACAGAAAATCCAGACCATTCTTGGTATTCACCATGAATGCCATGTGTTTAGAATGTGAAACCCATTTCCCATGAGATTGGTGACTTCCAAGTCCCATGGGATGGTTAAGTTGTCACTGATAAGAAATCATAAGAAAATATTTCAAGCATCATCTCCTGGAAGGATGAGACATTTGTAGTAATATCCTGAAAGAACTTAAACATTTTAAGCCAGTTAGAGTTATTGAATTAGCTCCTAAATGTTATTTTTAAAAGTGATTTCAAGGGCCATCTGTTGTGATTCTTGATTCTGTGCACTGATGGCAACATGGATGGAGGGTCAGGATAATATAAATATAATAATGTAATATATAAGGCCAGACTGTGAGGAAGATGAACAGACCTAATACCTTGGAGAGCTTGATGTACTTCAGGATGAAGAACTAGCTGGGAAAACAAAGAGAACCAGCTTGGAATTTAGGCTGTGGAACAACACCTCTTTGAACTGCCAACTCCACGTCCTCTCCCTTTATTCTCAGCACATGTCCTCGTCTTCTGCCTTCCTGGGCAGAAGGTGGCACCTTAGGGCCTCTGCCTCTGCCCATTTGTTCCCCTTCCCTCCACTAACAGAGGAAGAGGTGGCTCACCTCTTTGCCCAAGCCAAGCTCTCTGCTTAGACCCTTCCTCTCCTCCCTCTTCCCTGCTGGGACCTTGCTTCACCCACTACTCCTCTTATTTGTCTTCCAGCCCTTCCTCTCTGTTGGCTCCTCAACCCCACTCTCCATCTATGCTCAAGAATTCCCGATTCAAAAAAATGGGTTGTATTGATCCCACTCTCTCCACATAGGATCATATTTTCTTCTGTGCCAGAAAGGTTTGCAGTTTCCGGGAAAAGATACAAAGCTCTTCACTGAGCTGATCTAACCGAAGGATTTATGAAATAAATACACAGACCACATGGGCACACTCACTCATACAAGAAGGGAGCCAGATGGCATGCATGCCATCCTTCACCACCCTCTTCAGTGTCCCTATCACTTTCTAGCTCAGGAAAATAAGTCATATAGGTAACCCTTCCCCCAAAGTGGACTCTGTCCAGACATACACCAGCTATCCAATAGCTCGCAGATGTTAGGGAGCAGATAAAGATAAAAGTACAGAAAGGCAACTGGTGCCTCTTACAAATGTGTCAGTGTTAAATAGTTTAGATGAGGTTAAATACAGCTGGGTGGTGAGTGAAGAGATTGCTGAACCTGAAGTCAGGAAGTCCTGAGTTTAAACCTAGCATCAGAATTGTACTAGCTGTGTGACCCTGGGCGAGTCACGTGACCTCTCTGCCTCAGTTTCCTCATCTGTAAAATGGGAATAATAATGGTACCTACTTCTCATGGTTGTTGTGAGGACAAATCAGATAATACAAAGTGCTTTGCAAACCTTAAAACTATTTCTTAAGCCATCCCCCTTTCCCTACCTCTCTCTACATTTTTTTGTATTTGCAGCTACTTCTGGATATCTCCATCTGAATTTCCTGTCTGTACTTCAAACACCATGTGTCCCAACCTGAGCTCCCCAGCTTCCCACCTGTGATCAAGCAGTCTCCCGGCTGGTCTCCTGGTGTTAAGGTCCATCTCCTGACTCTGTGCCTGGGATGCTGTTCCTCCTCATGTCCAATTCGACATTTCTTTCCTGATTGGATCTACTCCTTCTAATGTCAAATTTTCCCCAAGACTGAGACTTAAGCTGCCATTGCACTAAAGAGGAAGACAAAGCATAGCCAATAGCCATCAAAATGCAGAAATGGCTAGAAGAATATAGAGAAAAACATTTCTTAATCTAGAGAGGAAACAAAATCACTTAGAAAATATGATCGTCGGGGCAGCTAGGTAGACCAGTGAATAGAGCACCGGTCCTGGAATCGGGAAGACCTGAGGTCAAATCTGGCCTCAGACATTGAGGCCTGCATTACCCCCTCCAAAAAAAGCAAAAAAAAAAAATAATGAAAAGAAAATGCGACTGTAGTGTCCCCCCACCCCAGGACACTTCAGAGATTAACACTCTGAGAAGACAGAATGTTAGAAAGCCTGGGCAACCACAGAGAAGAGGACATCCCCTACCCCCATCCCCAAGAAAGGAGTCCAAAGGGCCTGGTAGTCTTTCATCCCTTCCACTTATCAATGGAAATTTGCTTAGTATACAGGGAAAATGATAGCAGATAATGATTATTAGGCCTTTTCGGGGTCTCCCTGCCCCCGCTGGCAGCTATGATGGGCTGCTCTTACCTTGATCAGAGTTCTCAAGTTTTTCACAGTGGTTTTTCTTTCTAATGTTGATGCTACTGTATAAATCATTTTCTGGTCTGCTAATTTCACTTGAGATCAGTTTATAATGGTCTTTCCAAGTTCTCTGAAACTTTCCATTTTATTATTCCTTACGGTGCAATAATATTCCATTACATTCATATAACTTATTTTTTTGCCATTCCCCAATAGAACATCCCCTTAGTTTCTAGTTCTTTGCTATTACAAAAAGAGCTGCTACAAATATTTTTATACCCATGGGTCATTTTCCTCTTTCTTTGATATCTTTGGGGTAGGCCTAGTAGTGATATAGCTAGGTCAAAGAGTTTGCACATTTTAGTGACTTGCAAGATATATTTTAAAATTGCTTTCCATGATGGCTGGACCAATTCCCAATTCTGCCAAGAGTGCATTAATGGGTCTGTTTTCCCACAGTCCTTCAAACATTATCATTTTTCTTTTTTGGGCATCTTTGCCAATCTGACAGATGTGAAGTGCTACTCCAGAATTGCTTTAACTTACGTTTCTCTGATTATTAGTGATTTGGAGCATATTTTCATATGTTTGTTAACAGCTTGGGTTTTTTCCTTTGCAAACTGTCAGTTCACATCCTTTAACCATTTATCAATTGGTAAATGACTCTTGTTCTTATGAATTTGAATCAGTTTCCTTATATGTCTTGGATATAAGACATTTATCAGAGAAACTTGCTGCAAAAATTGGCCCCATTTGCCCGTTTTCCTTTTAATTTTGACTGCACTGGTTTTGATTGTGTAAAAACTTGCTAATTGTATATAACCGAAATTGTCCGTCTTATTTTTTGTGATTCACTTTATTCCTTACTTGGTCTTGAAATCTTCTACTGTCTAGAGATCAGTAAAGGATATGTTTAGTGTTTTTGCTTTTCTGTATCTGCGAAGGTGCCATGTATGGATAAGCAAAAAGAAGAAAAGGTCAATTCCTTTCTGGTTGCACTCAGAAATTGCCAACCATCTATCATCTCTAATTTTTCTTATACCAAACTAGTCATTTGAATTGCTTGTAACTGACTCATCCCTCACCTCTGCTAAATCTACCCCTCTCCCCCTCTTGTTTGCACCTATTTCCCTATTGAGTTTAATAGAATATAGTACAGAAATACCATGCTTTTGGAGTATATCTGTGTCTGTGGGGGGAGCTATTCAGCCTTCCTTTATCTTGTTCAGATGCAAGTCAGTCCATTCTAGACACTCCTTTCAATATGTTGTACAGCCTTCATTTCATGCCCCCCTTTTATGTGTGATAGTGACTTTCTTTCCTTGGCCCTGTCTCCTGACATGGGACCTGGCAACTTTTTACTTTGCCTTCTATCTACCCTACCTTGTTTCTACCATGCTTCTGTGGGCTTATGGCAGTCTTTCTTAATACAGCTCTGTCTGGATAGAAGAATTTGTAGCTGATTTTCTTTCTTCTTGGTGCATTTTTAGGACTTTGCTTGCATGTTTATGAACAATCTGGATTCTTCTAGGTTCTAACATACCTTCATCTTCTCATACCCTCCCCAATTCTCATCACTGATTAAAGAGAAAAAAAACCAGAATTTGTTTGCTTTCAGGGCTGTTCCCGAGCCTATGGCTGAGAGTGCCTGCTTTCCTGAAGGAAATATTTTAAAGTCTCTCACTTTTGAACCAAAAGCACATTGAACAAAAGTGCACTCTTCTCATGAGGAAGTGAAAGAATTTTAGCCCAGATCTTTGCTCTGTGTCTCACAGTATCTGGAGGAGACTGGAGCAGAGCATAAGAGACAACGAGCCTGGCAGAGGTCATCCTATCATCAGAAGACTTCTGTGGCTCTGCGGCATCAGAGAGTTACTCATCAACATATGTGTGTGTGTATATATATATATATATATATATATATATATATATATATATATATATATATATATACACACTCCACATATGTATGCGCCTCTGCTAAGAAGGCCAGCCCACTGTTTCCATTGATGGCGTGTCTATTTCTGAAACAGTGTGCTCTAGGTTGATGGGGAAA
Organism: Pseudochirops cupreus; assembly: GCA_028627135.1. Classification (NCBI taxonomy): domain Eukaryota; kingdom Metazoa; phylum Chordata; class Mammalia; order Diprotodontia; family Pseudocheiridae; genus Pseudochirops; species Pseudochirops cupreus. The sequence goes on along the minus strand of CM053582.1, from coordinate 45,615,741 downwards.
TTATTATATGGCTTCACTAGCATGTACTATGGTACTACTATGGTGGAAAGTTTCTCTTGAAACCAGGGAGATGTAAGTTTGAGTCTAGCCTCTGATATATACTTGCTGCCCCATGTGTTTTGATAGGGGGGAGTCTCCTCACCTGGGAACTCCCTACACCAATGGATCCCAGCTCAAGTCCCTCTCTGTTTTATCAGCTACCATACTTTTAACTAATCATGTCCTCTGGCAGATGACAGACTTGGGGAGCAGCAAGTGAGCCAGTCTGGCTGGAATATAGAGTGTGTAAAGGGGAATAATATGAAATAAGTCTAGATAGGCCTTCTAGTCTGTATAGCCAGATGTTGTGTACCAGCTAGTGGAGTTTGTATCCTATTCTAGAGGCAATAGGGAGCCAGTGAAGATTCTTGAAGATAGGAGTGACATAGTCATGCCCATGTGGAGTCAGGAGAGACTTGGGTTCAGCTCCTGGCTCTGATATGTGCTAGCTATGTGGTTGTGGGCTAGTCCTTGGACATATCTGAGACTCATTTTCCTCATCTGTATAATGGGCATAGTGATGCTTATAATACCTATTTTCCAGGAGGACCAGCATAGCTCCTGGATACAGAGCATTTCCAAAACCTCAGAGTACTACAGGACTGTCAGATATATGTGATGCTTATTCATCAAATTCAGTCTGTCTTTTAAAAAAATTCCTCCTAATACTTGGTTGCCATATATTTAGTCATCATCATTTTCTTATGCACCAAACAATAGACATTTTGCCTTTATATAATTAATCATACTGTGCTTATATTTGAAAGACATTGAAAAAGATTTGTATTGTGTTTCTTTCTATAATCTTTCAATTGGCCTTGTTAATATCTTCTAGGTCATTACCTCAAAATTACATTTCTCCTGCATTTGCTGCAGAAGCTGTTCCTTCTCTTCAGTATCTCCAAAAACTCTTCCTAGAATATAACAGGCAATCATTCTGCTTCAAAAGTATTTACTTAGGGCCTACAACAGAATTAAGGACTTTACACAGGTGACTAGAGGACTAGAGCAGGTCACTGAAACATGCTAGAATTCTCTGATGAGGGCTTTTTAAATAAAGCATGAAGATTCCAAGAGTCAGAGCTGTAACTAGGGTAGGGCAACTAGGGCTCTATCCTAAGGTACAAAAGTTTGAAGGTCACTGACAATACTTGCAATCCTTCAAGGATAAATAACTGAGCTTAGCCCCTAGTTAGCAAGGATCATTAGATAAAATAAGAACCTTCTCCACCTTCTTCCCCAGCCCCATCATGCAGGCTAGTCTTATTTGAGTTCTTCTTGGCTAGCCCTGCTTTCCTTCTTCCTGGGGTGGTCTTTCAGTGCCCTAGGTAGGCTCTTTGTCTTTTGCCCCATGGGGCAGTGTCTGCTCTCCATTTGCTTGTCATTTCTTTTTTTGTTGTTTGTTTTTTTGCTTTTTGGTGGGGGGAAGGCAGGGCAATTGGGGTTAAGTGACTTGCCCAAGGTCGCACAGCTAGTAAGTGTTAAGTGTCTGAGGCCAGATTTGAACTGAGGTTCTCCTGATTCCAGGGCCAGTGTTCTATTCACTGCACCAACTAGCCGCCCCGGCTTGTAATTTCTTATAGCACTGTAGTATTCCATCACAATCATATCCTTTTTCAGTCATTCCCCTATTGATGGGCATCCCCTCCATTTCCAAAGGAAGCATAGTGCTTGGTACATAGTGAACTCGCTGCAATAAATCCTTCTTAAATTGGAGGGAAGAGTCAGAGGGCATAATCAGATGAATTCTTTTCCTATAGAGTAGTGTTATTTTCATGATAAGAGACCTTAAAAACTTTTTTGAACTGTTAGTTTTTTCTTGCTAGCCACATTTTTGTAATCTGGTATTTGATAAATTTCTTCATGAATATTCTTGATACACAAGTTACTGTTTATATAATTACAAAATGTATGTGTATGGCCAACTTGTAAGAGGCAGCAAGATATAATAGATGGAACACCGACCATAGAGTCAGGAAAACCTGAGTTCAGACTTTGTTTCTGATACTTTTACCTGTGGATGCCAAGGAAACTCATCCTCTTTGTGCTTCAGACACCTCTGTAGAAGAGTCAGTGTGGTCCAGTGGGAAGAACATTGGGTTTGGATCCAGACCCTGGATCTCGTACTCAACTACTTACAAAATCTTGATTGGGTTACATAAGCTTCTCTCTGCCTCAGTTTCTTCATCTACACAGATGAGGTTAGAGTAGATCAGTGCTTCTTAAATTGTGGGTTGCAACCCCACTGGGGTATGGAAAATTTGGCAAGAGTAAAAGTTTTCTAAACGTGCAAAGGCCAAAAATTAATTTAAAATCAAATGTGTAATAAATCTGGAATATTTCTGGCAGTGCTAGCCCATGTTACATTGCACAACTTCACTGTAGACTTGGTTCTGAACACACAGCATGTGTACTTTGAAATGTGCATGCCCTCAGGCCATGCAATGCCAACCTTGTTGCTGAACTGAGAAAAGGGGTTAAACATGTGTATCAGCAATGCAGTATTCACAATGCCTACAGTAACTATAAATATGCTGATATAGTTATTAATCACAAAATGGAATAGGCTCTCTACATAAGAAATATAGATAGTGCATTCATTTAAATACCAGAAAACTGAGTC
>CM053582.1:45591734-45612579 GCA_028627135.1 Pseudochirops cupreus | reverse complement strand
TATCATCAAGCACCCTAGCATACCCAGGGTGGCTGCTAGCACAGGTTCTTAGATCTGCTTTTCTAAAGGAAAGCAACTCAAAATGGGTTAACAATCTTACTTTAATCAATCAAACATATATCATTTACCTAGTTCAGGGGAACAAGTCAGCACCCTGAACTTCAGATGATACAAACAGAATACAAACACAAGTTAACAAGCAAAAGTTACGAGCAGACAAAGAAACACATCAGCAGATGGGCTTCCAACCATCTGACCATTACATCCATACCTAGTCTGTTACCAGAGAGGGAAGCACCAACATCTGGGTTTTTCAAAGCTGGGGGGCTCAACGGCTTCCCAGAGTCTCATCTGGTCAAAACATACAACTCTTTCGAAAGTGAGCCCCAAAGCAAAACCTCACATCAGGGCATAAATATAGCATTCTCCTGGATCAGAGAATGTCACAGCCCTCTTGACCCACTGCCCAATCACAAAGCAACAAGGCGTGGGCATCTACAGGTGAAGGGCCCATACAGATTCGTAAAAATGATAGGATAGTTCAAGTAATTATTGTTCCTAGTAAAACAATACCTCTTGTAAAAACTGGCCCTCCTTCCAAAATAACTATCAGAGGAACTGAAGGATTTGGTTCTACTGATAGAATAAAACTGGGAGCTAAAGTATGGGTAAAATGGAAGCCGGATGATGTTCCAAAGACTGCAGAGATTATAGCACATGGGAGGGATAACACTGTAGCTATTGTTTATTCTGGAGAAGATGATTATAAAATTGTACCCTTAACTCATATTTTCTACCATGAGTGAGGCTGCAATAGTGGGCTCACGGACTCCAGTAGCATGGCTGATCTGTATCCACCTTGTTTCTGGTTATTGTCTCCTTGCTTCTTCTTGGCTTTTTGTCTGTTCACTTTGTTTGCTAGATTTGTTTCCACAAGCTTGGTACCCTCCACCTGTAGATGCCTGATAGCTCAAGCTGGATGTCACTCTCTGTCCACAACTGTGACGTGTCTCCCCTGGACCTGGCATCAAGCACATTCCACATGATGGCTAAAGAACTGACCTCTCAAATGGAACCCCTTGGGACAAGGACAGCTCTACGTCCAATTTCAACAGCAAGTAGCCATGGAAGAAGAGACCTTCACCCCTTACCCCAAGATTTTGGGACCCCATTTGTTCGGGGGGGAATGATGGGGAGCTTGTGCTCAAGCCCCACCCTAAAATATTGTTTTCTGTGTTTATTGTGTACTATCTTTGTTATATTATTGTAAAATTTTACTGATACCAGTTACTCCTAAAACTCCTATGGAATGAAATGTATTGTTAATGTATTTTTGCTAAGTAAGGGACATGAAAGATCTTGGGGCCGAATGTAATGATACTGGGATTTGAAGATCTTCCATGCCCCTTGAACTTGTTGACCTAACAGGAAGGGGTGGAGCAAGAGAAAGCCAGAACCAAGCTAGCATCTGTGCCATGCTGTGGTGACTGGAAGCAGCAGCACCAGTGCAGTGGCTGTGGTTGTGGTGTGAATTCCTTTTTTTTGAGGCAGCCAGAATCTCTGCTAAGGACTCCTGCTGAGGACTGCCAGGGACAGGAACTGCAGGGGGGTCGGAGCTGCTGGGAGCAAGCTGCCTGGATGCTGAGCAGTTGTCATGCATGAGGAGAGGAGGATCTTTGCCTGAGGTAGCCTGTCCTGTTTTGAAGGCTTGAGAATGTGGGTGTTTACTACTTAACTACATGTGCCAACTTCATAACTACTATGTTGGCTTTGACGTTCTGGTTTTGAGACTCAGTTTTCTGGTATTTAAATGAATGCTCTAGCTATATTTCTCATGTAGAGAGCCTATTACATTTAGTGATTAATAACCGTATCAGCATACTTATAGTAACTGTAGGCATTGTGAATGCTGCATTGCTGATACAGAAGCCCAGGACTAGATGACTTCTGACATCCTGTCCAGCTCCAGACCTATGAGCCCATGCTCTGTGGAGTCATACATGGATTAGAATTTGTGCCAGTAAAGGGAGATCCCACACTGTGTTCAGTATGCTTCTGAAATCACATCCTTCCCATACTAGTTTATCAACTTTGTACAAATAGGAACTTTTCCAAACTGACCTCCCCAGGTTTCCAAATTGAGATAATCAGATTCTGGAGCTGCTTTCCCTGAAGACTATGGATATCCAGTCAATATCCTGCTTCTCAATCTCTTTGGTCCCTTTCCTCAGAGCAGATTCACCTTTGTGATTGGATTTTACAATCTCTTCATGCACCAGAAGAAATACAGAGTTTTGTTTGTTTATCTGTTTGTCTTCTTGAAGAATGAGAAATGGGTCCTTTTCTATTTAAATGAGTGTATACTAAGTTCTCCCATTTTTTGTTATTTTATTTTAGAGCATTAAACCTAAAGCACAATCATACATTTCTATTTCAAGATGAAAATATAAAGCACTAATAGCATTGCTCTGACCTGGGGGGGGGGGGGTGGGAAACTTGTAGCCTTTGGGCCACATGTGGCCCTCTAGGTCCTTGGATGTGGCCTGTTGACTGAGTCCAAGTTTTACAGAACAAATCTTTTTATTAAGGCAGTGGTTCTCAACCTGTGGGTAGCGACCCTTTTGGGGGTCGAACAACCCTTTCGCAGGGGTCTCAGGGGTCACCTAAGACCATCAGAAAACACATATTTCCCATGGTCTTAGGAACTGAGATACCGCTCCTCTGTCGGTCTCCAGGCAGGTCCACCCACATGCAGATACACTCACATATGAGTATTAAAGGGTCGCAGCATTAGGAAGGTTGAGAACCACTGTATTAAGGAGATTTGTACTGTGAAGTTTGGATCCAGTCAAAGAGCCACACTTGAGGACCCTGGTCACATGTGGCCTCAAAGACGCAGGTTCCCCACACCTGTTCTGACCCCTTTGCTGTTCCTCCTAAAATGTACATGTTCTGTTGCCAATTAAAGTAGGAATATACACCTTCAAACAATTAACCGAAAATTGTGGCATCTGTTTGACTTGGAAACAACCCCTATCTATGTTTTAAATGAAAATAAAACAAAAAGGGAGAGAAGTATTGTTGTTGATAGAAGTTAGCTTATAAATGGGTGGCAGAAGTTTCTCTTAGTTTAAAGGTGGAGCAGGTCTGGGCTTTAAATGATATCTTCCTCCTTTTCATGAGTGCAGACTTTGAAACTGCTAAATTTCTTGTATTTTCTTCTTTTTTCCAGCAAATATCCCCAAATGATCATGGTGTTTACTTGCCTCCTGATGTTCCATTAACTTTGAGAGAAGGCTCATTATCAGTCAGCAACATTTCTTGAGTGGCCTCTATGTATAGTCCTGTAATTGACTCATATTTGTCATTTCTCTTGTCACAATAATATCTTGCTCCATTCATATTCCATAATGTATTCCTTCAGTCTGGAGAAACAAGGAGGGAAGCACTTCTTTGTTCCATTTCTAGTAACGACCTGTGCCTTATTTACTCCTGCTCTGTGCCAAAGCAGCTAATGTGTTAATACAGTAAGTGCATTCTTCTGATGCCAACCAGAGAGAAATAAAAAGTGTCCCTTAATGGTCTCCTCATTGACCTGGGAACAAGCATAAGCCTTTTAAAGATCAAAGTTAGCCATGGTTGCAGCTTCATGGGGTGGCCAAATTGAATTGAAATTGGGCATTTCCAGTGTGGTTTTATACTGTTAGCCCATTGCCCATTGAGTGATTTTAACACAAAATGAGAACTCTCACCACCCTGGGGTGATATGTACTGTAGCTTTGGACCAGAACCTAATGTTTTAAAACTGGTATTTCTGGCCAGATAGCCTCATGTCCCCCAGCCAGGCTGACCGTGACAATTAGATAGGAGATAATAGAGAGAAATTTGTTCAAAGCCCTAAAGCCGGACATAAATGTTACCTATTAGCATTTCTTCTTAGCTTGGGTCACCCTGTGAAAACACAATCCAAATCAAGATCCCCGTTGACTCTATGCAGAGAAACTTTCAGTGCGATAAAAGTGTTCAGCCTGCAAGAAAAAACTACCCAAGTATTGTAGGAAATGAAAAAAGTTGATATCTTAGAGTTTGATTTTTGTAAGTTGGAAAATGGCTACCCTCAAAGCTACGTCGTTAGCAATATCCTCAACTAGGCTAGACAACAGGCCAAAACTTCTTGCAAAATTGCAGTCTTCCTGAGCACGGCTTTTCTTTTCTTTTTTCGTATGCAGGAAACTTTTTTTTTAGTTCAGTGTCTCTTTCTTATATTCTTCAGAGGTTCTGTTTTATTTAATCACATTGAAGAAACCTCTGGCTGTTGATAAATTTTTGAGCATCTTCTGGCTCTAAGGCTCTTATGACCCTGTACAGTGTAATATTCAGGCAGACTAGTTGTTTCTCACCTAGAAAAAAATTTTTCTTTATTAGCAGTTTCCCTTGTGAAATCAACAGTAATAAGCATGTTTGTGCCATTCCATTAGAACTCAACTCGTGTTTTCACTGCCTCCATTGTCAAGAGACCCTTCTGACATCTTAATACCTGGGCTAGAAATTGCAGGATTTTTCACTTTGGCTTTGCTTGAATTATTGAATTATGCTTGTAAGGAGCTTGAAGCTTGTCTTGTGAATGAACAATGTATAATATCAAGTTCTCCAAACACTTTTTACCTTCAGAAAACTGGAAAAATCTTTAGACTAACAAAGGTAGTACTTGGAATGATTCTCAAGTTTCACTTCTTCCATCTTTATCAGTAACTTGCAAGAAACATGCATGGCTGGTGTTGTTGAGTTGTTTTTCAGTCATGTCTGATTCTCTGTCACTGCATTTGGGATTTTCTTGGCAGAGATACTGGTGCAGTTTGCCATTTCCTCCTCATTTGACAGATGAGGAAACTGAGGCAAACAGCATGAAGTTACTTTCCCAGGGTAACAGAGCTAGTAAGTGTGTGAGGGTGGATTTGAACTAGGAAGATGAGTCTTCCTGATTCCAGGCCTGGTGCTCTATCCCCTGTACCACCTAGCTGCCCCATTCATGGCACATTTTTCCAATTAGTAGATAGTATGAAGTTGGGCAGAATAACTCATATTGGATAATACAACAGGGGATCAAAATGATCTAACAGGCGAGGACAATGGTGTTAATCTAAAAAAAGATGAAATTTAATAGAGGTAAATTAAAGTCCTACATAGTTAGATCCAAAAAAGGTAGTTGTAAATATAGGATGGGATTGCATGGCTAGATGACAGTTGAAAAAGAAGAAAGTTTTAATTGAATGCCTAGAGTAGAGGAGGTCAAGGCCAAGAAGAAAGCAGACCTGATCCCAAGTCCAGAATGAGGCTGTCACCAGAACGTCTACAGGGTACACATAAGCGAGGGTTAAGGTGAGCATGTGAAAGGGTACCTGAGCTGATGGAATGGGTCAAAATGTAGGGAGCCAAATACGGGGGGGCGGCATAGAATTGACACTGGCCATGCTCAGACAGCTTCCCATAGGCTAAATTCCTTTTGATTCTGGATGCTGCTGACCCATTTGGTCCCAGGTACCTTCTGCTGACTCTAGTCACCCCTGACCAAGATCCCCTGAGACTCCTTCTCACTGAGATTGTCTGCTTCTTGGAAGCCCAGAATTGGATGTTAGTTTTCTTGTTCAATCTTCCAGTCCCCTTATTTCCCTGATACCACCTCATGCTAGTTTCAGCATGACTAGTATCGATCCATATTCACATTTTCTTTTTGATTTCAACTCTAAAATTTCCTCAACTGTCATTTAAATTGTAGCTTATTTTAAAATAGAGTCTCCTTCCTTAAGCAGCTCTTTGATTTCTAAGTCTAGTAGGACCATTTAGTATCCTCAAAGTCCCATTTCATCTGCTGGTCCCTTTACTTACTGACTGACTTATTAGCTGCCCTGCACTAGGCACTGTGAGGTGACACAAAAGAAGTTAAAGACATGATCGGCATTCTCAAAGTCCCATCACCACCTTGGTGCCATTATCTTCTCTCTTCTTCGTTCTTCCTCTCCCTACATGTCCAATGATGTACCAAATCTTTTTGTTTCTCTGCAACAGAGCCTCTCCCTTTATGTCCCCTTCTTTATACTTTCACAGCCACCATCCTAGTTCAGGCTCATCACTACAATAGCTTCCTATTGGATCTTCCGACCTCAGGCTACTATCCACTCCATCCTACTCTCTCCTCAGGCCCCTGAAGGGATCTTCAACAGCACAATTATGACCACATCACCCTTTCTTCCCCTTCCAACCAATCAATTCCTCTTGTTTCCCTATTAGTGCTAGGATCAAATATAAGCTCTTCCATTAGGCATCAAAAGCTCTGGCCAGGCTGGCCCTTTCCTACCTTTCCAGCCTCCTTCCGCTTCAGTCACATCCACACTTATATTCCATTGTGTGAAGATCATAAACAAAGGGGAAAGGAGGGAGGTGAGTACCCACGCAGGGCCGTGATGGGGACACTAAGCAAATGACAACGTGTCTTAGCTCTCCTGGCCAGAGAGGGCAGAAAGCTCACCCATCCATGTGTGCAGTACTTAGTACTTGTTTGCAGTGGGATGGACAGAGAGAGCAAGGCTATGGGAAGAAAACTACCAGAAGTGACTGGTTGCGTGTGTGTGTGTGTGTGTGTGTGTGTGTGTGTGTGTGTGTGTGTGATACACACACTCATACCTATATGTATATATGTATTCATACACTTCCTGAAGTCTTCTCTTGATATGTGATATAACATACATCTTGTATGCCGAGGATTGAGATGTTATTTTCTCAAAATGTTTGCTTTGCACCCCCCCATCCCTCACCTTCCACCACCAGATATGTATAATAGATAATTCCTTCTGGACAAACTCTAGCAAGTTCTTTTTTTTGTCTAGCAAGTTCTAACCTGCATTTTCATCACACTTATTTCAAATTCCATCCAGGTATGTGATGTTAGAACAAACAAACAATTCCTGTGTGGAGAACATGTTTATCTTTTTTCTAGAAATTTAGGCACAGATCAACTTTTGTTACTGAGTTTGTTTTGAACCCTCTCTTGGAAAATTAGTGGCAAAGATAGCCTAAGATCTGGGTCCTGGTTTAGCAAAGAATATAGTAGGAAAGTCTATTAGTGACCTTCCCAAGTAAGATGGGCATCTCTGCCATTTATGTTTAACCAGCTTCTTCAGCAATATCTAATTGATGCCAGCTTTGAATGATAAGGGAGAGATATGGGCAATGGGACAGTAAATTATAACAAAAATAGACAGTCATTGAGAAATTTCAAAGAAGTAGGAGTAGGGGATATGTGATGGGAATTAATCTGATTTGTAACAAAGAGCAAAGGACCTTCCTGGACTTCACCTGAATGTAATAACCAATCTTGCTTCTAGAAGGCTGATGATAAAACCTCCTTCTGCCCTAATGGTAGATTCCAGGCATTCAGTGCTGTATATGTGGCATCACTCTTGGTCAATATGTTTCTTTTGCTTAATTGTTTTTTCTGTTACAAGGAAAGGAGGGAGGGATAGAGATGGAGAATAATGATAATGTAAAAATGTAAAAATATGTAAAATGTAAAAACCAAAGTAAAAAAAAAAATTGACAGTGGTTCTGGGAGCTTGCTGATGTGCTGTTTGCTCCCATGACAGAATGTAGTCCAACCATGTCTGCCCATTCTTTGCTCCCTTGTCCATGGTCTCCCAGCAGGTCGCCATGAAGGGCCCACCCAATGAATTGGAGTATTTCTTGGCTCTTTTGTGTCATAGTAATGGAGCACTTGGGTCATCCTCTGGTTAGTCTGTGCTCTCACCATATAACCCTACCATGTTCTTTTCCATTCATACCTTTCTTTCATGAAATCCTTCATATTGCTTCTCCTACATGATTCCCTGTGTAATTCCAAGCTTTGCAGCCTATTCATGCCCATTGTGTTCCTCCCACTCCCCTTGGGGTGGTTCTCAACTTCAAATTCTTCTGGGACTGTGGTGTTGTATGACTCACAGCTACAGAGCGGGTACCGGAATGAGACTGGTGTTAAAAAGATGAGCTTTGCTTTCAAGGACAATCTTGGGGTCATTGGAGGAACTTTTCATTTCCCCAAATAGAATTCATACTTTTCTTCTCTATTCTGTTATAATGACTATGATTTTATATATTGCTGGATAACCTGTAGAAGTCACCTATTCAGCAGTATGTAAGTATTCTTCAATTTGGGGCTTTCTGAGAAGACAGGTAAAACTCAGTGGAGATTAGGGATCTGCCAACATTTTGGAGACTGATGTGATGATCATCAACCCGACGTCAGATTCAAACAGGGATTTGTGGAGGACCTCACACTCTCTAGGGAATTCCTTCCCAGCTTGGACTCTACCCTGGACTTGCTCCATAACTGTATGATGTCTTTGGTTAGCACACAGCTCCCTGTTTGAATCTTCACTTGATAGTGATGGAACCCAACCCAGGCTGTCTCTGTTTTATCTGTCAAGGAATTTTGTATATGAGAGATATGAGAGATCCCTTATAAATGTATGATTGTCCTCTTGGAAGGAAGGAAGGAATAAAACATTTATTAAGCCACATGTGTGCAAAACACTGCAGACAAAAAGAAAAGTCCCAGTCAGTCCCTGCTCTTCCTAACAGGAGGATGGCACAGATGGAAAGGTCCCATCATCCTTTGAGTTTAGCAACAAAATAGATGGTAATGTCTTTTCTTTGATGTCATTTCCACTGACAAAACGATATTATTTCTGATGTTAAATCATTTGCCAGAGCCAAGGACTTTGTTGACAAGAACTTTCTGAGCCTTCAGTCACTGTGGCAGGAGCACCTGCTGGACCCATTACCAGGCTATAACTCCATAGGGGTTGTGTCCCAAGATGCTGGCTGAGGGCTGTTCTCAAGAAAGAAAGAAAGGAGGGAGGAAGGAAAGAAGGAAGGAAGGAAGGAAGGAAGGAGAGAGGGGAGAAGGAAGGAGGGGAGGAGGAAGGAAGAAGAGAGGGAGAAGAGAAGGAATGAAGGAAGGAGGAAAGAAGGAGGGAGGGTGGGAGGGAGAGGGAGGAGAGAAGGAATGAGGGAAGGAGGAAAGAAGGAGGGAGGGTGGGAGGGAGGAGGGAGGGGAGAAGGAAAGAGGAAAGGAGGGAGGGAGGGAAGGAAGAAAACAAGTATTTATTCATTTCTAGCAGTTTTGTAAATAATAATATCTTCCATTTAAGTATCACTCAAGGTTTCCAAAGTAAATGACATACTTTCTCAAACCTGACATTCACCAGCACTGTGCAAGACAGGCGGGCTCAGTATTATTATCATCATTTTATAGATGAAGAAACTGAGGCTTAGGAAAAAATGATGTGATTTGTTCGATTAGCATGAAATTAAATCCAGGTTTTCAAAAGAGAGAAGGTGACTCTTCTCAGTGTATCGTAGTGCAGGTCTTCTCGCTACTGCCTTATCTATGTAGTATTCTTATTGATCACAGGTAGAGTCTTGGAAGGGACCCCTGAAGCCGTCTTATCCATTTCATTGATTTGTATACAATTCAGTTGCATTTTATTTCCAGCCCCAGATTCTCTCCCTCCCCCTCCTCTCCCCCTCTCCCTCCTCTCCCCCTCCCCCTCCAGCTCTCTTCCCCCTGCCCTCCCCACATTGAGAAGGCAAGAAAAACAAAAGCCATCCCAAAACTTTCGCCATGCAAAACAAACTCCTCCATTTGCCTAAGCCAAAAGAAAACAAAAAGAAAGAAATAGAAGAGAATCTGTTTCAGCCTGCCCTGCCCCCGCCCCAGTCTATCAGGTCTGTATCTGGAGGTCGATAACATGTTTTATCCCAAGTTCTTTGGGATTGTGGTGGAACATTATGTTGAAGAGAGTTTGTAATTAAGTCTTTCAATGTTGATTGTCTTAACAATCCAAAACAAACGTTTATTAAGTGCATATTATGTGCCAGCGACTGTGTTAAGCACTGTACAGATATTATCTTCTGTGATCCATAGAACAGCTGTGGGAGGTAGGTATACAATGATGATTCCCGTCTTGTAGTTGAGGAAACCGAGACAGACATAGACGTTGCTCCTCCATTGATGACTGAGAAGGCTAGACTGAAATGACTTGTCCAGGGTCACACAGCTAGTAAGCATCTGAGACACAATTGGAACTCAGATCTTCTTGGCTTCAGGTCTGGAGCTCCATCCACTGTACCACCTAGATCCCTCAACACCTTAGTATAACCTCTCTGAGCACCAAATAATTTTGAACAAGTCAGTTGTTCCTGTCTCCCCTCCTCTATCCACTGCATCACCTAGCTGCCTCTACCCTTGGCCTCAGGGTCCTGGGCTGTCTCCATTGGGCTCTGAGGGGAGATAACGGTCAAGGTGGTAGCCATGCTCTGACCTGCCTGGTACATGCTGCCTCCCGTTTGTCTCTCATCTAGGCTGACTGGCCAGCTCTCTGGGTGGCAGCTGGTTGCCACTTGCTGGGGATGGCTGGCCCCTTGTCTGTAGAGTTGCTGCCCCATTGATAGTTGAGAGGGCTAGGCTGAATGACCACTTGTATATGTCGTGAGTTGTTGGCATCAAACTCAAACAAAAACAGGGTCACTGAGCCATACGTAGGGATCCCCGTAGACTACATATTGAGTTAATTTTAAAATGTCATATTCTCAATAATTTGGAACTGCATGCTTGATACCTCTGTTGTCAGAAAACAATTGACCTGGATGACCTCTCAGCTTGGAGATTTTATGAGTGTGTGATTCTCATGACCAATACAACACACATTTGTTTTGTTCAACCCTACTTATTTATTACAAGGGAGGACTTTTATTTGGGCAGAGGAAGTGATAGAGATTCAAAGAAGAAAAGAACAAAAAATCATATCAATGAAATTTTACATATATATATATATACATATATATATACACACACACATATATGCATGCACACATATATACATACATATACATACACACACTCACACACATATATACATACATCTACATATACACACACTCACACACATATACACACACGCTCACACACATACATATACATGTACACACATACACATGCTCACACACATATATACACATACACACATGCTCACACACATATACATACATATACATCTATATACATGCTCACATACATATATACGTACATATACACATACACACATACACACGCTCACACACATATAGACACACATATACATATATACACACGCTCACACACACACACATATATACATATACACACATACACCCGCTCACACACATATACATACATATACATCAGCACACATGCTCACATACATATGTATATGCATATACACATACACACATGCTCAAACATATATATACACACATACATATATACACACATGCTCACACACATATATATACATATACACACATACACATGCTCACACACATATACATACATATACACAAACACACATACGACACTTACACACATATATACATACACATATACACACATGCTCACACATATACATACATATACATATACACACATACATACATGCTCACACACATATATATACATATACACACATACACACATCCTCACACACATATATACATACATACATACACACATGCTCACACACATACATACCTATACATATACACACATACACACATGCTTACACACATATATACATATACACACATACATACACACTCACATACATATATGTATATGTATATATAATCCAGAGGGTACACAGACCAGAAAGTATTACCATGTTCAACTTAAATAAACAAGTTGTACATGGTGGATTCACAGTTCCATATGTTCCACATGTCTTTTACCATCCTTGGAATCTGGAAATGTTCATGTTGATGACTATCAAGTTCACAATGAAAATATTTATTAAAAAAAACCTTTTTCTCTCAAAAACAACAGCAAAAAGTTTGCTAGGAAAATCTTTTCATATCTCTTATATCTCTTGTCTTGCTGTTGCCTTCCTTCCAGTGTAATCCCTAAATTCCTTCTGGATGAATTCACTTGGTTGTGTCTCTCACTAAGATTTTTAAAAATTGGTTTCCCCTTCTATAACTTTTTTGCTATCATGTAAAATTATATTGCCCATAATCCTCCACATTCCTTCCTCATAAGATTTTAACATTAATTCTTATTTTAAACCACTATTGCACTTGGCACTTGGATTTATCCACATGGCAAATAAGTCAAATGGTTGCTAAGTATAAGGTGGGTTTTAGGCTCTTTTCATTTCCTTGTGACAGCAATTCATTCAGTTAGAATTTTTTAAAATTGATTTGTTTGTTTATTTTTCGTTTACAAGATTCAGTTCCACAATCTCTTGAGTTTCAGATTTTCTCCCCTCCCTCACCCCCCCCCATGGTGGCGTGCAATCAAATGTAGGATCTGCAAATACTTTCACATTGCACATTAGTCTGGTTGTATAGAAGGGTATTCAGTTAGAATTAAGTATAGTAAGTGATAATCTCTTTTTCTCCATTCATTTCCTCTTTGTCAGCATCAGCACCTCTAAGTGACATATGAATGACCTAAGCAGTGAGTCCGGTCAGAATTGTATAAATCTCGTGTTCTTCTGGGATAGGTTTGGCTTAGACCAGTCTGGTGGTTCAGGGTCAGAATTAGAACAAAATGAGAAACTCATAGGTAACCATAACTCAGCAAAAGAGAATTTACCCCAAAATAGCTTGTAAATTATATTCAGTAAGGACACAGCAACTGGTTCAAGTCGACACATGTAGTGTGTTATATAAAAAGTACAAGACATTCCTTTTTGGTGATTGGACAGGGACATGCCTTTTTTTTTGCTTTTTAAAAATTCATTTTACATTTATTTTTACGTGTTTTTTAACATTCATTTTTAAAAATTTTAAGTTTGAAATTCCCTCCCTCCAGTCCCTCCCCCACCCATTGAGAAGGCAATATTCTGTCAGTTACCCATTTGAAATAAAGTAAAACATATTTCTGTATCAGCCATGTTGCAAAGAAAAGGCAGGAAAAATAAACTGTAAAAAAAATCTCCTTCAGTCTACACTCGGAGTTCATCAGTTGTCTCTCTAGTGGGGACGACAGTTTTCATCAAGGGCCCTTTGAAATTTTCTTGGATCATTGCCTTGATCGGAGGAGCTAAGTCCTACACTTGATCATCATTCTGATATTGCTGTTACTGTGTAAAGTTGAAAATAGTAACAGATGTGTGTGTGACGTTATTTGATCTACAGAAGGTATATTTACTTCTTTATTATCCTGAGTCACAGTGGGTTTTTTGTTTAAGCTCAATAAAGATCAAAGTGACAATATTTAGTACTGATCTGGATTCCTGAACCTCTTGCAAGAACAGCTAGTGTGTAGCTAGCTCCTCAGGGCTCCACAGTCCACAGGTTGGGAACTACACTCTAAGGATATCAGAAATTGTACCCTCTAGCCTGAGGTCTGGGAACTTGATTTTTAAGAAATATTTGCATAATTATTTCAATCATACTTGGTTTCCTTTGTAATCTACTTATTTTGTTTTATGCATTTAAGAACGTGACCCCAAGGAGGGGCCTAGAGGCTTCACCAGACTGCTGGCCAAGGGGTCCGAGACCCAACAAAGGTGCCTGGGACCCAACGAAGTTGCCCAGGATCCTAAGAAGGTGCCTAACTGCAAAGCCATGACTAGCGATTTGGGCTTATGGGGCAAGTTATTGGAAGAGGGAGGCAGATGTCAAGGTTGAGGAAGGGGAGGAAATTGGCCCCTACAAGACCACTGGTGCTGGGGGTTGATCTGGGCACAAGAGCTCATGTGGGTGCAATGGCTGGGTTGAGGAAGCCAGGCCCTAGGCCAGTATTATTGCTGCCTTCCAAATGTTATACTTTGGAGCAGGGTCAGTGGCCCTCCCTGGTAGTCATGGCTCCGCATGAGAGATCCCTTGGAGTTTGAATCAACAGGTAGCCTTTTAAAGCTGCAGCCAGAGGGGAATTGGGGTTGGGGGAGGAAGCAGAAGTCCAAAGTTTCCTTTGACCCCAGGAGTGCTGCTGGAGGAGACAGGTCTGCACTTCCAGGCTATGTGGTGGGAAGCTAAGTTGGGTGGACAGTGGGCTCCAAGAGAAGAGAGGAGAAAGTATACCCTGAACAAACTTTGTCTCCCATGTAATTTTGCCAAGGACCAACTGGTTCCCATTACTTCTTCCAAAGGCCCAAATCATTTTCAGAAGAGAGTCTGGAGAGCCTTCAGAAGCCTGGAGGCCAGGCTCTCTCTCCTTTAGTTAAGAGGCCTTTCTTTTGCCTGCCCTCTAGAGCTTGGGATGTCTGAGAGGCCTGGGGTGAGTATCATTTGGCTTTCCTGCCTGTTTTGACACCTCCATCCCCAGAGTTTGGATTTGAACTCACTCTGCAACCTGGCCTGAAGACCTCTCTACCCCTTCTCCTGCCTGGCCTTGTGGCAGCCTCTACCTTGTGGCAGTGACCTAGCTCCTGGAAAAGCTTTATAGCAGCTGACCCAGAGTTAGCTTCAGCTAGGCATGGCAAGCAGAAGGTTTATACAAGATATAGTTTGTGCTGTGAGTGACTGAGAGAACATTTCATGGTGACTAGTGTACTCTTAGAGGCAGCTAGATGGCTCAGTGGATAGAACTCTAGGCCTGGAATCAGGAAGACTTGAATTCAAAACCAGTCTCAGACACATACTAGCTGTGTGACCCTGGACAAGTCACTTAACCTCTATGGGCCTTAATCCACTGGAGAAGGAAATGGCAAACCACTCCAGCATCTTTGCCAAGAAAACCCCATGGACAGTAGGGCCTGTGGGGTCACAAAGAATCTGGCACAACTGAACAACAACCACAACCACTGTACTCTTACCAGTAGGGTTGGTGACCATATGAAATCTCAGGGTGGCAGGGCTGGGGATTCAGGCAAGGGCTGGGAAAACAGGCTGAGGAGCTATTGATTGTAACCATTGCTGTGGACTATCTGATCTCAGAAGGGGGACTCTAGGTCCCTGCCTGCTAGGCCTGCAGTCTATTCTCTGAGAAGCTCTCCCCTTTACCAGGTACTGGCCTCCCAGAAGTGGGAAGGAAGAGCAATGACAAAATAATGACTCCCTCTCCCCACTTCCCCCCACCCCAATCCCCAAGGAAATCCCAGCTGGAGACGTAAAAGGCTTTGGGATTCAAGGGGCTGGTGTCAGAGTCCATCTCTGCTGCTTGTTACCTTTGTGATGGAGGCCCCAGACACACAACCAACAGAGAGAAGCGCCCCAGGGTGGCCCCCCACACCTTCCTCTGGATCCCTAGGTTGGGTAGGTGGGGGTGGGGGGGAAGTAGATAGGAAATGTGCTGTGAAATTGAGCTGGGCTCAGCAGCTAATTGGGAAGGCCTTGGTGCATCACTTCCAGAACTAGGCTGTCACATTCTCCTCAAGGTCTTGCCGCAGGCTTTCTGAACTTTGCTAGCTCTCTTCGGAAAAGTTATTGGGGAGCCTTGCTCAGGGCCCGGAGTTGTTTTTCATTCCAAATCCAATTCTGAGGGTAGTGAAAGGGCCTTTCTTTATTCCCTCCACCTCACAAGCAGCAGAAGGCTAGCTAGACGTCCATCTTCTATGTGAAATGGTTTCTTCAGATTATATCATGTTACAGAAAATCCTGAATTTGGAGCCAGAAGATTTGGGTTTGAATCTCAGCTCTGCTGTTTACTACCTGGCTACCCTTGACCGTGACTTGGCCTCTCTGGCTGTCAGTTTCCACATTTAGTTTTTGCTATTCCACTGTTTTGCCGCTAGGTGGCACAGGGTCTGATCTTAGGAAGTCTTGGGTTACTCACTGTGTGACTCTGGGCAAGTCACTTCAACTCAGGCCGCCTTAGTCTCTGCTTCTGTAAAATGAGAGATAATAAGAGCACCTGCCTCAGACAGTTGGTATGAAGATCAAATGAGATACTATTTGTAAAGCACTGAGTCCAACTCATAGTACATATCGGGTGCTTAATAAATGACTTTTTCCCTCTCTTTCCCTCCCTTCTTCCCCTGTTTGTGGTTTATGCCCAGCCCTCCCCCACAAATTCCTCAAGTTCAGTGGCTTTTTCTATGTATAGATAGCCCTGAACTAAAAGGTGCAGGAGGTGGGGCCCAGTCCCTCCTGGTGGCTCTCCTGAGCTCCAAGAATAAGATCCAGATTAGACTCTGCAGCCCCAGAGAAGCAGCTGCTGAGCCCAGGCAGGAAAACATGGCCTAGAGCTTCATCTACATCACATGGCACATTTCAATGAATTTTCGCCAAAGGAGTTAGCTGCATTTTCCCCGCATATATTGTTATCATAATCTATTTTTGTTGTTTTTACCCTACTGGAAGAGTAGTCTCTTGGTCCGCTTTATGAATCTCCAAGTTTTTGATTTCTCTAGTGTTAACTATCCTAGTATCTGAAAATCACATGGTATCAGCAAACTAATAAACCAATATGCTTATAGCATTTTAGAAGAATAGAATGCTTTATTGCTTTGTCTTTAATCTCCAACCCAAGAGCATTCAAATCTCAGCTGCCTGCATTGGAATTGCTTATGTCAAATTTGGAGAAATGTAATTTATTTTTTAAAACTTCCAACTTCACTTGGTATCTGGGGACTGTCAACTCAACAGATTAATAGTTTTCTTCATTTAGAAAAAAAAAACCTGAAGGATTTGCAAGTTCTATTATCCAAAATAACTTCCTCCATACTTTCATAACAAATAGGAAGCTCAAGTTCGATGCTCAGTGCCAGGAATAAAGGCTTTTCCTGAAATGAAAATTTTAAACCCTATGATTTCATGAAGAAAGGCTTTTGATACTCTGCTTCATGATTATATGTTCACATGCTTTCAAAAAACCCAATGCTCTGTGGTATACCAATCACTTTTATACTCAGAGTGTCCCTGGAGGTGGTATAAGAAGTCAGTTATTTCTTAGACTCTGAGACTTTTGGAAGCTGCCAGGGACCTTTATGATCCTTTGACTAAGCTATAACTAGTATTAGGCAAAGAGAGTTTTATCCCAGGGCACTGACTTCTGTGGGAATCCTCATCTGGTCTATGCCACCATTTAGCTCCCCTTAGGCCTTCACTCCCAGGGTTTTGTTGTTGGGCTACTGTTCTGCAGGGGCTTGCCTTCTCCTCACAGCCTCCACAGAGGCGAGGACAAGATTCTTTGGAAGACAGGCCTCATCATCTCCCAGAGCTACTGGCCCTGCACCTGGGTGGTCTACTGACAAACATTCTCCCCTTTCCTCCCTCGGTCCCCAGCTTCAGACCATTGTCTACACTCTTGGGGCTGGCTCTGTCGGTAAAGAAATTCTTAGATATGGATCTGTTCCTTGGAGAAGACTCTGAGATGTCAAAGAAGCAAGATGGAAATAAAGGGACAGATCATACAACAGTGAAACACAATTATCTGCCAAAACCTATGCACGGGTGTGTATGTGTGTATGTGTGTAATATATTATCCATATATTCATGTGAAGAAATACCCAAATGAAAGAAAGAAAGCATCATCATAGGAACATGGGCTTGGAGTTTAAAGGGATCTTTGCTATCACTTGGGTCCATTTCCCTTCATTCTACAGATGAGGAAACTACATATAGGATGGGGCACACACACACATACACGTGTGCATGTGTGTGTGTGATGTGTATATGTATGGGTATGCATGTGCATATACACACATATGTGGTGTGTATATAGATATGTGTGTACACATACACACTCCCCATATTTCTGTCTCTATCTCTATATATGGTATTTGTTACCCTTAGAGGTTACGTGCGCCTAGATTGCTCTGCCTGGGTGTGCCTCAAAGGGAGGTATGAAGAGATAGTTTCAGAGTCTCCTCTGCACACCCGTCTCCAAGAGGAACTTTTATTCCTTCCAGGAGGGGAATGGGAGATTAGGACCATGAGGTCAATCACTGTGCTCTTTTCAAAGATGAAGGAACAAGCTAATTAGCATTATATCTGCCAGTGGTGCCCCCTCCCCATTTAGTCTTAGGGAAATCATTTTTAGGTTCAAGCTGTGCTCCTGATTGCTATCTTATAATGGGGAAGGAATGTCCCAAACTATATATCCAAGGCATTTACTCCCTTCCCACCAAATAACAGTTGCACAAAGACTATGTGTAGTGATAGCAAAAAGCCAACCAAACAAAACCCCTCTTTATCGAGGCCAATAAGGAAACAGAAATCAGATAAGTTATACAGATAGGAATATATCAGACAACATACATAAAGAGTGAATGAGCTCTCCCACTGGGAACAAGAGAGAGTTTCCCACATCTTATCCAAGGGAAAATTCCACAAAGTCTCTAATATGCTAAGCTGGGGATAGGAACATGATCAAGGTGCCAGCTTTGCCTTGGGTCAATCTCTTCCTAGTCTCTCTCTCTCTCTCTCTCTCTCTCTCTCTCTCTCTCTCTCTCTCTCTCTCCCTTCAGGGATTTTCTCCTTAAAGAGAATTTGAAACTGTCTTCTTTCTCAAAGATGGAAGCCACAGGACAAGCTTCTCTCTGCTCCTAAATTCTTGCCAACTCTGCCCCTTATGTGGGTATGGGGCATTGAGTAATTCAGTCTCCACTAATGAGAAGAATTTTACAGAAGAGAGTTTGAGCCCCAGGTTCCATATGTATTTGTATGTATACATCTACCATATAGACATATGTATGTATGGGGTATGTAGATAAATAGATGGATGGATAGGTAGAAAGATAAATAATAAGAAAGGATAGATAAATAGTAGATGGGTGGATAGATAGACAGCTATGTTATAGGATTATGAGAGGAAGATCAGGTAGGATGTTATGGACAAAAATCCAAGGAGAGAAATTGGGCTAGGAAGGACAGGAAACTCTCAAAGATGAAATTCTTTTTTTTTTGTCTTTATTAATTTGTTTGTCTACTTTTACTTCACAAGATTCAGTTCCACAATCCCTTGAGTTTCTAATTTTCTCCCCCTCTCTCTCCTCCTCCTCCTCACCCATGGCAGCATGCAATCAAGTATAGGATCTGCAAATACTTTCACATTAGACATTAGTCAGGTTGTAAAGAAGGATTATAACCAATGGACTGAACAATGGGAAAGAGGAAACAAAACCAAACAAGAAAAAGAAAGAGAGCAGGTAGTTTGCTTCAGTCTGCATTCAAACTCTTTTCTTTCTAGTTCTCTCTCTGAATGTAGACATCTCCTCCCATCCTGAGTCTTTTAGAGTTGTCTTATAACCTTGCATTGCTAAGAAGAGTCCAGTCTATCAAAGTTGGTCATCACACATACGTTGTGTCTATAACTGTGAACAAATTTCTCCTGGTTCTGCTCTTCTCCCTCAATATCGGTTTGTATAAGCCTCTCCAGGTATATGTGAAGCCCATCTGCCCCTCATTTCTTAAAGCACAATAGTATTCCATTACATCCATTATACCACAACTTGTTTAGCCATTCCCCAATTGATGGGCATCCTTTTGATTTCCAATTCTTTGCCACCACAAAAAGAGCTGCTATAAATATTTTTGTACATATGGGTCTTCCTCCCACTTCTATGATCTCTTTGCGATACAATCCTAGAAGTGGTATTGCTGGGTCAAAGGGTATGAAATCACTTATAGCCCTTTGGTCGTAGTTCCAGATTGTTCTCTAGAATAGTTGAATCAGTTTACAACTCTACCAACAATGCATTAGTGTTCCAATTCTTCCACATCCTCTCCAGCATTTGTCATTCTCTTGTTTTGTCATCTTAGTCAATCTGACAGGTGAGATGTGGTACCTGAAAGTTGTTTTGATTTGCATTTCTCTAATCAATAGTGACTTAGAGCATTTTTTATATGCTTATAGATATCTTTAATTTCTTCCTCTGAAAACTGCCTGTTCATATCCTTTGACCATTTATCAATTGGGGAATGACTTGTATTCCTATAGATTTGACCCAATTCCCTGTATATTTTAGAAATGAGGCCTTTATCAGAAATTCTTGTAAAAATTCTTTCCCAATTTTCCACTTCCCTCTTAATCCTGGTTACATTGGCTTTGTTTGTACAGAAAATTTTCAATTTAATATAATCAAAATTATCCATTTTGCATTTTATAATACTCTCTAACTCTTGTTTGGTCATAAAGTCTTCCCTTCTCCATAAATCCGACAGGTAAACTATTCCTTGCTTTCTCAGATTGCTTACAGTATCAGACTTTATACCTAGATCCTGCATCAATTTCAACTTTATTTTGGTATAAGGTGCTAGATAATGGTCTACGCCCAGTTTCTGCCATACTGTATTCTGGTTTTCCCAGCATTTTTTGTCAAATAGTGAGTTCTTATCCCAAAAACTGGGGTCTTTGGGTTTTATCAAGCAGTAGATTACTATAGTCATTGACTGCTGAGTCTCATGTACCCAGTCTATTACACTGATCCACTACTCTATTCCTCAGCCAGTACCAAATAGTTTTGATGGCTGCTGCTTTATAATACAGATTAAAATCTGGTACAGCTAGGCCACCTTCCCTAGCATTTCTTTTCATTAATTCCGTTGATATTCTGGACCTTTTGTTCTTCCAAAGGAATTTTGTTACTATTTTTTCTAGCTCTATAAAGTAATTTTTTGGTAGATTGATTGGTATGGCACTAAATATGAAATTTAATTTAGGTAAAATTGTCATTTTTATTATATTAGCTTGACCCAGCCATGAGCAACTGATGTTTTTCCAATTAGCTAGATCTGACTTTATTTGTGTGAAAAGTGTTTTGTAGTTGTGTTCATATAGGTCCTGGGTTTGTTTTGGCAGATACATTCCCAAATATTTTTTTAATGTCTATAGTAACTTTAAATGGAATTTCTCTTTCTATCTCTTGCT
>CM053582.1:45533918-45591234 GCA_028627135.1 Pseudochirops cupreus | reverse complement strand
GGGCTGGGAATCTGTCACTCTCTGTCTCCCAATGGGTTCTGTCACTCTTAAATCCGCTCAAATTTACTTTTGAGTTCCCAAGGACGAAATTCTTGGGGAGCTTGGAGAAGTCACTGCTTACTTTCTGCCATCTTAGCTCCACCCCCTAATTTATATTTTCTAAAGAGATATACAGAAAACGGAAGCAAGGCTTGGCACCAAGACTAATACGAACATGTACCTTGGTCCTGGAACATGAGGAACAGGATGACAAAAACTGAGCATAAACCGAAGCTGGCTAGGAAAACAAAGGGGATCCCCAAAGGGATTGGGTTTTAGTTATATTGGGGAATAGAGGAGCTCAGAGAAGGGACTGGGCCACCGCTGGGCACAGGTGGAACAATGATAATGGGCAGCAGAGCTACCTAAGACTTATTTTGGTCTGAAGGTGTACAGGATCGTTGTATCTTGCTACTTGGAAGGGGGAGCTGGTGGATCCCTGGAGCTCAGGAGTTCTGAGCTGCAGTGAGGCTAAAGAGCAATACATTCTCAGACTGTAGTAAGAGAGACAAGAGTGTCTAGGACAAGGGAAGTGACAAGACGTTCCAATCTGCCCTGCCTGCTCAGACCAGATTTGGGGTATTCTATTCATTTCTGGGTTCTACATTTCCAAAGTAATAGTTAATTCAGAAGAAGATAATCCAAAGGAGGGCCCGAATTGCAAAGGGCCTTGAGCTCATGCCATCATTAGGAAGAGGAGATGTTTAACTTGGGGTGGGTGGGGTGTATTTCATGTGGAAGGGGGACTTATCTAGCTTGGGTAGAAGGAGAAATTGGACAAATTTAGACTTGTAAGGAAAAACTTCCTAACGATTTTGTCTGTCCAGAAACAAAATGGATGACCTCAGGAAGTAGTAGGTTTTTTTTCACTCAAGGACTTCAGCCCAGAACTGAGTGTCTACTTCTCAGGTATGTTGTAATGAGGATTTTCTTTAGGTACAGATTAGACCAGCATTAGAGCAGCACAATACATGGCACAGAGTAGGTGCCCAATAGATGCTAATTGACTGACTACCTGACTAGATGACCTCTGAGATTCTTTCAGACTGAACATTTGTGATTCTTAGGGAGCATCTCACCAGATGACCATAGAGTATTCACTGATTGATGATAACCTGAAGGAAGGTCTCTAGTGGAATGCCACAGCTATCTACCTTTGGTCCCCTTTTGGTCAACATTTTTATCAGTTACTTGATGGAATAATTATAAAATTTGTAGATAATAAATAGCTGCTAATATTTTGAATGACAGAATTACAATCCCCAAAAGGTTTCAATAGACCAGAATGGTGGGATGAAGCAAAGAAAAAAATAAATGAGAACGAATGTAAATTCTGATGTTTGAATTGAAAAAAGTCAACTGCATTAGTACTTGTTGAAGCATTGTTGGACAAGACTCAGATAACAAAGAGATCTGTAGGTTAGTTAGTAGACCTTTCTCCTTCATCCTTCAAGAGGATGATGATGCCATGATCAGATCTAAGTGAGAGTCAGCTGTGCAAAGTCACCAGCCTCACTCTCCCTTCTGGAACCATTTGGGTTCTGTGGCAAGACCTAGAGCAGGATGACTGAAGATAGCCCAGGATACAATGGGGGACCTTGGCTTTTCATAGGTCTTTAACAGCTCTCATTTTGAGCCCATTCCATCGGTATAAGCTCAAGATGTCAGCCAGCAGTACGATAGAACACCTTCAGAAAGTTTCACACTTTTAGGTTCCATGAATACACACATTTTCAATCATATCTAGAGTATTGTATTCAGTTGTGGACACTGCAAGGATCAGTTGAAGGAGCTGGGGATGTTTAATAGGTAGAAAATAAGTATTAGAGGGAAACAGGATAGCTTTTTTCAGTTATTCAAAGGGTCTTCACAGGGAACAAATTCGAACTTGTATTTCCTAGCCCAGGTCTGGGGAGGTGCAGAAGGAGAAACAAGCAGTAGACGTTGCAGAGATGTAGATTTGGGTTCAATACTTCCCCATAGTTGGAGTTGTCCAGAAGTGGAATGTCACAAGTGAGTTTTACGTTACCAGGAATCCTCAAAAGGGCAGATGGATGACCCTTGTCGGGGTGTTGGATAGGATATCATTTTCAGGTGTGGGTTGGACTAGGTGAGGTCTCTTCTGACTGACCTGTGATTTTTGTGACTCTTTAAAGCTGTAAAGATCAACCCCCTCTTTTCCTAGATAAGGAAACTGAGGCACAGAGTGGTTATGTAACTTCTTTAGGTCACACAACTAGTCACTGTCAAAACTAGGACTAGAACTTGGGTTTTTTGACTCCCAGCCAAATGCTTTTTCATAGAACTTCCCCTGTGATTTATCTGGCATCATTCAGGACATCAGCACCAGCTGGAAGAAGATCTACCTAAGTTCCCAGGAAGCAGTTTTAATCTGGGCAACCTTTCAGTTCTGTGCTATGCCTTGTATCTTAACTCCTTAAACTTTGACATTATTCTGTGACTTTCAACTCCCTCATAGTTAACCAAGTTCACCATTTCAACCTTTCAATGTTGGTGTTCAGTAGTCAACCTGATGACAGATTCAGCCTGGATCTTTGAGTCATGTAATATGCTCTCATTGTACTATATAATATTCTGTCTTTGTCCTGTGCTGGGTGAAGACTGCTCTTCTCTATTGCAGAGTTCATTAATTGTTGGCCTAGGCCAGTCCTACTCCAGGTGGAACCTAACAGCAATTCCTGATTAGCTGACACTTTGATGCCAACCTAAAAAAGAGAAAAATAGAGACAACTGGAATTGGGTAGAGCTGAGGCAGAGAGCATTCTGGGAACAAGAAGCTAACTCAGAAATAGACACGAAAGTCTATGGAGAACAGTGGGGTGTTTCCCCTGATGCTTAATGAAGTACTCATTGACTCCTGACAAGTTTCTGGAAGAAACAGGTGGATTTGACCAGTTTGATAAGCATCCAGTGGGTTTCTGATAACTGCTTCTGACTATTGGTCCCTTCCAGCACTAAATCTAAGACCTGGTAAGCCTGTACCTTTGTGTATCGTGTTTGGATTATATCTCTTTATTCTTGTAACCTCTGTGAAAAAGCAAACAAGTGCTGAAGTATATGGCCAAGTAGCAAAGGAAAAGTGGCAAATAAAGGCCTAAGGCCATAAACATCTCAGGCCTCTCTCTGAGGGTGAGGAACCAAAAAGTGGTAGAAAAAAGAGTTTCAGCCTAAACAAGGCCTGGAGCCAGGGATCAATATAGTAAGCAATTGTTGACGAAGAAATCTAGTAGCCTGGCAGTTTTTACCTTGGGATAAAATTGGAATTGATCTGATTTCTTCAGAAATCAAGGGTCCCAGCTTGAACAAATCCCTCACAAAATTTTTTGGCTCCCACAGGTCACGGGATCACAGCTCTTGAACTGAAAGGAGCATTCATTGACATGTGGTTCAATATCCTTCATTGTATAGATGAGGAACTGAAGCCCATGGAAGTCATGACTGCCCAGTGTCACCTAGGAAGTGAGCTCCAATCAATCCATCTATGGGCCAGGCACTATGCCAGGCACAGGAGACACAAGACAAAAACCAAGGCTAGACCAGAGGGATCTTATTTGATGTGTGGCCAGGTCCCGGGAGGAGGATCCCATACATCTGATAGATTTCTATTTTTAACACTCCTGCCTTGGTGTTAAGTTCGTTGTCTTCCTGAAGGAGCCTAAGTGCTTCTCAGTGTCCCCCAAATTTCACAACCCAGGGGTGAAGTCTTAGTTACAGCTCTCTGCCCTGTTCCTCAGCCTGAAGCTAGAGAAGAGGTATAGTGAGGCTTAGCTCTGGTCTAAGCATTGTCTTCATTCCTTTTTACCATCTGTCTCCATTGCCTCTCTCGACTTCAGAAACTGTTTTTAGATAAAGTTAAAACTGAACACTTTTGAATGTGACTCCAAACTCTTTTGAAATATCCAAGAAATATTTGGATTCCATTGTTGTTAACAGAAGGAAGTTGGGTTGCTCAGTTTCTTACTATTTCAAACTAAACCCAGGTGCTGTTTAGCCAAGCTTAAATGATGTTTGACAAGAGAACCACAAATAAAAAAGGTACCAGGAGGCTCAGGGTGAAAGATTGCGAGAGATTAAACTCCCTCACCCCTCATTGCCTCTTCTAAAACTCTAGAATCCTCCAGACAATCTCATATGAGCTTGGAGCAGAGAGAAGAGGTCATGTTCCTCCCAATTACCCCATTTTCCCTCTAGACCTTTCCAGTTTCTAGTAATCCAGAGCTTAACAAAACAATTCTCTTCTTGTATTAGAAGAATTAAGTTTGGAGATTCCTGAAGAGGAAAAATGTTTTGTGAAAATTTGTCTAGACAAGGAAAACAATTATCAGCTGTGTCTGTATGGCTGCATAATGTAGTGAAAGCAGAAACTGGCTAATCCTTCAGCTGGATAGCTCCCGACAAATTGAGTGTCCACCAATATTCATATGAGGGACTGATGTTATTTCTTAGCTCTTATCTGGATGGTTTGCTTTGTTTTGGCAGAGCTTTC
This sequence comes from Pseudochirops cupreus, assembly GCA_028627135.1. Classification (NCBI taxonomy): domain Eukaryota; kingdom Metazoa; phylum Chordata; class Mammalia; order Diprotodontia; family Pseudocheiridae; genus Pseudochirops; species Pseudochirops cupreus. The sequence goes on along the minus strand of CM053582.1, from coordinate 45,586,688 downwards.
ATACTATGGGGCTTCTAAAATGACTTGAGAATTTTAAGAAATGCTTTTTGTCAGTTTTGGTAGTTACTCTGTCCTTGCATGTTATTTCATCAGTATAGAAAACTTTTGTCATGGCTTTCCCTCTACCAGTGCTGCTCACCACCTGCTCTGCAGCTTATGTGGCCTTAGAATGTTTCCTGGGGCAGTGAAGTGACCTGCACAGAGTCACTCAGCCAACATGTGGCAGAGGTAACTTGAACCTGAGTCTTCTTGTCCCCAAGGCTAGTCATCTGGCCACCATACCCTGACACTTCTTGTTGGTGTCCTAGGAAAAGATAATCCGATTTCCCATTCCTTATTTTAAGGGGTATGGAAAGGGACAGTAGTCTGTGATTTCATTGGTGCCAAGATCTCCCAGTGAGGAGACCCCCTCGACCAAAACAGCTGGGCATCTTTTCTGCAGCTTCAAAGTCTTAGAGAGTTGTCTAGACCATTGAGAGGTACAGTGAGTTAGTGAGGATGATGCAGCCTGGCTGTGTTCAAACTAGGTCTCTCTACCCACTGTGAGGACAAATGTACTCGTCTGGAATGTTAGTCCAATTCATGGCTACACTGGAAGTGAACTGAGCGCATCAGTGTCATGCTTAATTTCAGTAGATAATCTGGGGCAGAGTCCACGATACCAAATTCAGTCCTATGTCTTGGGGAAGATCTAATACATAAGAAACTCCTTGGTGAGGATCCCTTCCAGTCACAGGGGACCATGGTTTGATCCCCACCAGGGAGGTGTGACTACTTTGTCGAGAAAGCCCAAGGTAGAACACTGGCCTAGGAGAGAGAAGGCCTTCATTCTAGTCCTGCTTCTTCCAATGATTGTATGACCCCGAGCAAGTGACCCCAACTCTTTGGGCTTCAGTTCCCTAATTTATAAAAAGGGTTGAGGGAAGAAAGAAATGGCCTCAACGATATCTAGTTCCTTTTAATTCTAAAAAGTTATCTGATGCTCATAACTGATTGAACTCAGAAAACCTGGGAGGAAGATGAAATCTCTCTCTCCCTCTCTCTGCACCCCCCCCCAATAAAAATGAAGTTCTTTTGGTGCCATCATGTGGCCATTTCATATCCCAAAGAGAAGAAAGCCCCAAGATAACAGGAATTATGGAAAATCTCCCCCAAACCCCAAGAAGGAGAAAATGGAGAAAAATATCCACAAAGCCCACTGGGAAAATATTCACGATACCATGCCCTAGGCAGTTTTCAGGGGTGATAGGTCACAAGGAGTGCTGGACTTAATCAGAAAAGAACTGGGTTCTAGTCCTGTTTTGATGGCTGTCTAGTCATATAAACTTGAACAAGGATATAACTTTGGGCCTCCGTTTCCTGATTTATGAAATTGATGTGATCTCTAATGTCCTTCCCGTCTCTGCAATTTGGAAATGGCCACCTGCTGCTCTGGGGGACTGATGGGTATGTGGGTGGGTCTCATCTTAACACAGGTAATTCTATAGCTTCTATAATTTCACTTCTTTTGAATTTAGGTGGAAGAGCAAGGCAAACTGAGAAAACAGTGGCCACTAGAAAGCTATAGTGAGGTCTTCTGTTTCTGATGACTTTACAAGCCAAACTACATTTTTGTTCTTAAACTGATTATCTTCTGGATGCTACCTTGTCTCTGGATTGGCTCTTCTGGATGGTACATTTTCTTGCTTTGGTGTGTGCACTTCAAGTGTTTGGGAAACTGGCAAAGAAAACTTTTCGTTTTTATAAGAGCCCTAAGAGAATTGGGAGCTTCAGTCAGCTACTTGTGTCTGAAAGAGGCCAAACAGGTAGGATTGACTCATGTTCACCCCTTAGGTCAGCCAGCTGCTCTGGACCTGTGTAGACACTGCCCAAAGACCACCCTAGAAGTGACCTCTGTTTTCTTTAAAAATAGGAGATCTGGAGATTAGAAAGATTAGAAAGATAACAAAAACATTTTTCTTCCCATGAATGTTGTAATCAGAGGCATAAAGATGTCAGGCTCATACCAGCCAAATGTTATATACATGGCAATCTCTTCCTCTTCTTCTCATGTTTTCCCCTCCCCTCCCATTCTCTCTTACCCTTTCTCCCTCAACCACTCTCCCTCTCCCAAAAGGAGCTAGGTCTGGAATCAGGAAAAGTTGTTGTTCACTCTTTTCAAACACGCCCAACTCTATGGGACCCTATGTGAGGTTTTTTTGGCAAATATACTGGTCATTCTTCAATTCATTTTACAAATAAGGAAACTGAGGCAAAATGAAGCTAACCCAGATTCATTCTCACCTCTGATGTTTAAGTATCTATATGACTGTGGACAAGTCCCTTCTCTCTGGGTCTCAATGATTTCTGAGGTCCCTTCGAGCTCAATATCTCTGACCCTCGAGGTAAAGGCCTCATTTGTGAAATGGTCCATTGTGGTGTTCCAACAAGTTGCCCTCCACAGAAGCAGGCTTCACATAGAGAGGTCATATAGACATTCTGAACCAGACAATGAAAAGGCCTGAAGGGCAGAACCAGATCCCCGTGCTCAGCCCTCCTGGGGCCTGACTTTGGCTCTCCCTTTCCTTCTTTTGGTCTTGAGGAAATGACATGTCAGAGATTGCCTAGAAAATGGGAGCCCGAGCAGAGAGTGGGAAGAGGAATACGGGGAAACAGCATTTGTCAGTTTTGTATCAAAAAAGGCAAAACTATCAGTTTTTAATGGTAATGGCTGAAAAGACACGATCAAACAGCGCCATCTAGAGACCAGATTGTACATTGCAAAGGATGCAAACTGTATTGGAGCAGAGATATGAGGTCCTAGATTTCCTTGGGTGTTATACGTTATGGAGATTAAGGATCCCAGGGGAGGCCTGATGTCTTTCCTGCTGCAGCCCAGCTGTCGAGCTCATATTAGCATACGAGAGCAGATACATAAAGGTCTTTTCCAAGACATCCCCAGGAAAGACAAGGGGGGGAATTAAGAAGGGCTGGAGGAGGCTGGTGACAAAGCCTCTGCGTAAAGGCTGGAGGGGCCCAGACCCATGGAGTATCCTGCTTGTGCCAGATTCCTGAGGCTATGTTGCAGGGTAGCCATCAGACTTTTAGAGTTTGAAGTCTATTTGGAGCTTAGAGGTCTGTAATCTGCCCTGTCTCCAACATACCACACTGAGGCCCAGAAAGGGATAGAAACTTTGAGCTGGAACTCAAAGCCAGATCTAGAATCAAGCAGTTTATGTGAAAAGGACTTGAGGAAAGAACCAAGCATTTATAAAGCACCTACTATGTGCCAGACACAACATTAAGCACTTGAATAGCCAACATTTATATAGCACCTACTGTGTGCCAGGCACTGTGCTAAGTACTTGATAAATATGATCTTATTTGAGCCTCACAACAACTTTGGGAAGTAGGTGCTATTCTGACTCCCATTTTACAGTTGAGGAAACTGAGGCAAACAGAAGTTAAGTGACTTGATAAGGGTCACTCAGCTAGCAAGTATCAGAGACCAAATTTGAACTCAGGTCTTGCTGACTCCAGGCCCCACACTCCATCCACTGTACCATTTAGCTGCCTAAAACTTACAGGGTGGGGGTATGTTGACAAGATCAGTATGAATTAGTAGTGTAACATGACAACAACCCTGAAGTTAATGCTTTTTGTGTGGAAGCACCATGCTAAGTTGTGGGGATACAAAGAAAGGAAAAAACCCAGCTCTCCCTGCTGTCTAGGAACTCAGATTCTAATGAGGAAGATAGACAACATGTAAATAGCAAGATGCTTACACAGTACATACAGAGTGGATGAAAGTTAATGTCAGAGGACTGAGGTATGTGGTTGGGGATAGGAAAGGCAGGGAACCCAGTATTCCTGGCCTAGGGAACAATAGGTGCAAAGGGATGGAGATGGGCGATGGGGTGACATAATCAATAATAGTCAATAGACATTTATTGAGCTCCTAACATGCCTGGCACTGTGCTAAGTGCTAAGAGAACAAATAAGAGAAAGAAAGGATTCCTGCCATCGGGAGCTTACAGTTTAGTGGGGGGGAGAGGTACCCCACAGGGGGGCCTGGTAGAAAAGTCCCAAGTAGTGCAGACAGGTGAGAAATGAGATGTTGAAAGAACAGCAAGTCGATCAACGTAGGTGGATTATAGCAAGCATGGAGGGGAAGGAGGTGTAAGAGTGCTGGGAAGGAAGAAGATGCCAGGCTGTGAAGACCTTTAAAGACCAAATAGAATACTTTCTATTTGATCTTGGAGGTAATAGAAAACCACTGGAGACAGGGAGACTAGTTCGAAGATGCTGTAGTAGTCTACACAAGAAATGATGAGGATTTGAACTCGGGGAGTGGCCGAGTGGAAAGAAGGGGCATGTATATGAGATGTTTCAAAGGTAAAAATGAAAAGGTTGGGGATGGTACTGAGGCTGAAGGTGTGGATGACTGGGGGAATGGTGGTAACCTTGGTAGTACTAGGAGATCTTGGAAGGGGATAGGGTTTGAGGGAAAACATAATGAGTTCTGTTTGGGATACACTGGGTTTGAAATGCCTACAGAATATTCAGTCTGATATGTCTAAGAAGCAACTGGTGATTCGAGGTTAGGCCTGGATAAATGGACCTGGAACTCCCCTACAGAGACATGATAATTGAATCCAAAAAGATCCAGGAAGTCTGATAGCGCAATCTTAAATTGCATTAACTAATGTATAGAATTCAGAACAGAAGAGACAGTGCACACAGCATTAGTAGTAATGCCAATGGAATTATATTCAGTTGTGGGCACAACATTTCACAGGTTTCAACAAGTAGATTGTGTCTGTAGGGAATAACCAGGATGATGAGAGGACTGGAAACCAAATTAGTTGAAGGAACTAAGAATGTTTAGCCTAAAGGAGAAGAGATAGTAGTAATATAATAAACTCTGCGTTCACATATGTGAAGGGCTGGGAGAGGCCCTAACTTGAACACCGTGTTGTCCAATGTGACAGAACCTTCTAACAAGTAGGGGATGAACATATACCTTTAGGAGGTAAAAACCAGAAAATGAAAAGGTCTCAGAGATGCCACAAAATTCATGACAGTACTTTTTGTGGGAACAAAAAACTGGAAACTGAAGTGATTGATCATTGAGGAATGACTGAAAAAGTCATGGTATATGAATGTCTCATAATGGCCAAATCTAATACCCTTTTCTCTGTCCTCATCCATCTTGATCTCTCTGTAGCCTTTGACACTGTTGATAACCGTGTGCTCCCTTTTCCTCTCTAGGTGTTCATGACACTGCTCTCACTCCATTGTCCTGCTTCTGACAACTCCTTTCAATCTTCTTTGCTGGATCTTCAACCTGGTCACTCCCCGTAACAGAGGCTGTCCCCTGGGGTGCTGTCCTGGGCTTTCTTCTCTCTGCAGTCTCGCTGGATGATCTTACAGCTCCCATGGATTCAGCTCACAATCTCTGTCTAAGTAATTCTGTAATCTATGTATCTCGTGCTAATTTCTCTCGGTCTGCCTCATCAACATGTCCAAAACAGAACTCAGTACTTTTCACTCAAACCACAGGTGTGCTAGTAAATGTTTAGCAACCAAGTCTTTGCGGGGGAGGGACTTACAACACATTTTTAGATTTAATCTATATAATATTAACATTTTCTCCATCATCATCAACAAAACAATCTATCAAGCCTGATTTGTAGTGTTTACCAGTTTCTGAGGTGTAAATGCTCACACTGAACTAGATCGCTGAGAACTGGTTTGATCCCTATCCAGCATGCCTCTGCCTCAAACCTCTCCTCTTATGAACTTACTTATTAATGTCAGGGACACATCTATCCTCCTTGTCACCCACACTCACAACCTTGGTGTCATCCTTAATTCCTTATTTGCAGTCACCCCCCCCCCATATCCAATCTCTTGTCATATCTTGTCATTTTCCCCTTCACAATATCCGTCATGTATGTCCTCTCTCCTCATATAGCCTCCACCCTTGGCATGGGCCTTCCTCACTTTGTGCCTGACTATAGGAATAGCCTGCTGGTTGGTCTCCCTGCCTCAGCCTCTCCAAATCATTTTTTCCACTCAGCTGCCAACATGATTTTCCTAAAGCCTAGATCTGACCTTAGCAGCCATCTACTCAAACATCACTGGCATCTTTTTTTACCTCCAGATTCAATTTATAATCCTTTATGTGGCATTCAGAGCTCTTTGTTAACTTGGTCCCTTCCAAGTTTCTCAGTATGTATTCTTATACTCTCCTCTCCTCTCCTTCATGCAATCTACATCTCCCACCTCTGTACCTTTGTGCTGGCTGTCCCTCATGCCTGGAATGCTGTCCCCCTTCACTTCTACCTCTTGAATTTCCTGACTTTTTTCAAGACAGCTCGAATCCCACCTTCTGTAGGAGGCCTTTCCTGCTCTCCTCCCCTCCCCTCTCCTCCCTTCTACTAATAGTGCCTTCACTCTGAGATGATTTTCCATTTATACTTTGTGTTAGGTTTAGTTGGGCCATCTTGGTGGATACATCCATGTGTGTTATTTTCCTTTTAATTTCTTTGATTATATTCTGGGATATCGAGGCTGGAGGACTGGTGAAAGACCAGCTCCCCTATATTTGTGTTTAATTAACTGTGTGCATGTTTTTTTTCCCCTCACTAGAATGCAATTTCTTTGAAGGTGAGCACTTTCTAAATTCTTGTTGAATTGAAATGTATTGAAATCCCATAGAGATCTTACTCATAGTATAGCTTATCATTAGAACTTCTGACACTGTGTTTAAACAGCAACATTCCATGTGTGGACAGTCAACACAATTCTCTGACATACTCACCAAGTGCAAAGATGGAACCAGAACCAGCCAGTGGTGCTGGCTTTGAGTTCAGTATGCATCCCTACATAGGGAAAGCCAGTGAGCCGATGTGGATGGAATTGTCCTATCCCTTAAACCTCATGCATGTTCTCCCTGAAAGGGGAAAATCTGGGAGTTCTTGTGGATTATAAACTCTGCATTGTGAACAATATGATATGGCAGCCCAAAAAGCTAATGCAATCCTGGTCTGGATTGAGAGACTTACTGTCATCACCTAGGGTCCTGCTGTATTTTGCCATGGTCAGACCACAGATAGAGTCTCATGTTCAATTTGGGGCACCACATTTTATTTTATTTTATTTTCTCTCTCTATTTTTTTATTTTATTTTTCCCCCAAATTATTAAATTATTTCTTTTTAGTTTTTGACATTCACTTCCATAAATTTTACATTTTCTCCGCCTCCCTCCCCAAGATGGCTTGCAATCTGATATGGGCTCTACACATATATTCCTATTAAACACATTTTCACATTAGTCATGTTGCATAGAAGAATTATAATGAATGGAAAAACCATGAGAAAGAAAAAAAGACAAAATAGAATGAAACAAAAAAGAAAATAGTCATTTTCATTCTGCATTCTGATTCTATAGTTATTTTTCTGGATGTGGATAGCATTTTCCATCATGTTTCCTTTGGAATTGTTTTAGGTCCTTGCATTGCTGAGAAGGGCTAAGTCTATCAAAATCAGTCCTTGCACACTGTGGCTATGACTGTGTACAGTGTTCTCCTGGTTCTGCTCCCCTCACTCAGCATCAGTTCATATAAGACTTTCCAGGTTTCTCTGAAGTCCACCTGTTCATCATTTCTTATAGCACAATTGTATTCCATTATATTCATATACCATAACTTGTTTAGCCATTCCCCAATTGATGGGCATCCCCTCAATTTCCAGTTCTTGGCCACCACGAAAAGAGCTGCTATAAATATTTTTGTACATATGGGTCCTTTTCCCATGTCTATGATCTTTTTGGGATATAGCCCTAGAAGTGGTATTGCTGGGTCAAAGGGTATGCACATTTTTTTTGTCCTTTGGACATAGTTCCAAATTGTTCTCCAGAATGGTTGGTTCCGCTCACAGCTCCACCAACAATGCATGTGTTCCAACGTTCCCACATCCTCTCCAACATTTATCATTTTCTTGTTTTGCCGTATTAGCCAATCTGGGAGGTATGATCTCGTACCTCAGAGTTGTTTTTATTTGCATCTCTCTAATCAATAGTGATTAGGAGAATTTTTTCATGTGACTATAGATAGCTTTAATTTCTTTCTCTGAAAACTGCCTGTTCATATCCTTTGACCATTTATCAATTGGGGAAGGGGCACTACATTTTAGAAAGAAAAGTTGGGACACATCATGAAGAGAGTCACCAGGATGGTTAAGACTGGCAAGCAAGTGACATGAGGAAATGCTGAAGGAACTGGGCTCATTTAGCAGAAGAGACACATTGTGGGAGATGCCATTGCTGTATTCAAGTATTTGAAGAGCTGCTGTGGCACAGAGGCTTGAAACTTGTTCTCTTTGGCCCCAGGAGGCAGAACTAGGAACACTGGGTGGCAGCTGCAGAGAGCTGACTTAAGCTTGCTGTTTACCAAAACTTCCTAACATTATAGTCCTCCCAAAGTAGAATGGGCTGCTTTGGGAGGTGCTGGGCTCTCTTTCACTGGAGGTTTTCACAAAGAACCTGACAACTGCTTGTTGGGTGTGTGGTAGAGATGATTCTTGTTTGGGGATGGGTTAGAGCAGACCAGGGGTTCTTAACCTGGTGGCTCATTAGGGCTCCCTAATGAGTCTGTGGATAGATTTCAGGGTGTCTGAATTTGGAAAAATTTACATCCTTATTTTCACTAATCTTGGCCTCCTTTGTAATCCTCTATGTCAGGGGTGAGGAACCTGCAGGCTTGAGGCCACTGGTTCCCCACCCCTGTTCTGTGTTCTATGCATTTTATGCATTTCCAAACGTGATTCTGCAAAGGACTTTCTACATCTGCTTCATTGGACTGCCCAAGGGGCTGTGCCCAACACTGCAAAGGTCCAGAAGCCTGGAAAAGATGGTCTCTCAGGTCCCTTCTTGCCACCATCACAAGCAACTTTCCTAACCTGCAATTGATATAGTTAACAGAAAGCTCATGAGATGAGAAGACGATTTTTCTGTTTCATTGATTACTTAAAACAGATTTGTGAACTACACCACAGGATCTGCAGAAAAAAAAGTCATTTCAGTTGAATTGAATTGGTCATGGAAGTTACACGGTGGTTACACAATGTGAATGACTTTTTCCCTCATTTGGTTGGCCAGTTTGCCTAAAGATATCTGTAGCTACTAGCCCAGTGTCTGGCACAGAGGTGCTATGAAAATTATTTTTTGAATGAATGAATCACTGTTTACCTGCATTATCTCAGTTAAAACTGCTCAAACACAGGTATTTACCTATATTGTCAATATGACTATAACCTTTCTTAGGGCTATTGAGATATGTTTGTTCTGGTGTTAATGATTTGGACTTTTGCTGATTAACAAGAGATTATTGATCTGGTTACCTCCCAGTGATCTTTTAAGTTTTCCTTCTGGGCCAAGACAGCATCCTTTCCCCTCCAGTTCCCTTCCCTTAGACACAAGAGAAATAACTTTTTTCATCTAATTCCAATTCTTTTAGTCCCACCTGGACCTGGCTGCTTAAATGCCACATCATCAAGCTAGGAAAATGGAACCTAGAGGCAAACTGCATTACTCTTCTTTGGATGCTGTGAGCCCTGAAAGGTACATGTGTCCAGCAAGGTAGAGGACAGTACTCATGGATGATAGATGGGCAAGGAAGAAGACAAGGCTGATCTTCCAAATGGGCAGTGGGCTTCTGCCTATGTGGTATGACCCTATAATGACCCTATAAGGCATAGAAAATGATTTCCCTGACCAAAACATATCTTGCTATGACTTGCTCACACTCCTTATCCTAAGCTACAGCATTGGAGGCAGCATTATATAGGGGAAAGAACCTTCGGGCTGAAGTCCTGAACCCTGCCTCTGCTACTATATGGCCTGCCTCAGTTTCCTCCTCTGTAAAAGGAGGGAGTTGGAGTAGATGATTTCTCAAGTCCTTTCTCCCTCTAAGTCCTATGACATTATGAATGTCTGTATTCAATTCTAGATGTTGGTTGGGAACAAAGAATAATTGCTTAGTCTTTAAGTAATTACTATATGTCCAGTACTGTGCTAGGAGCTTTGGGGAATAGAAAAGAAAGCTCTGTCATAGCATCTGCTTGGAAAGAGCACTCTGGGGAATCACACGAAGACTTCATCACCCTTTGTTATTATATTATATTACTTTTGGCACTGGAAAGGAGAGCACAAAAAGGAGGGGGGAGATGGGGTTACATTCACCGCCGCATTCAAGAATCACTCATTCTACCAGAGAAAGCCAAGTTTATTTGAACTCCACATGCCAATTTCCAAATATCCCTTTGTGCTGATTGCATTACAACATTAAAAACCAGTAAGCATGTTTAGCTTTCTATATGATTCTGTGGAGATTCTTAAAAGTTTTCTTCACAACCAACAGTAAAAAGCCCATTGAAAGCTACACGTATTCACAATCTGAAAATGAAATCTAATTTCACAACCTGAAAAGCTGTCCAAAAAAGACTTTCTCAATGGTTTATCCTGAATAATTTTATAGCTAAATGAAAGTTAGATTTTAAAGCGAAAATAGTCACTACCCAACTACACTTTTATTTTTGATTAGACATACATTCTAAACATTCCTTACTGGAACCTTACAAGACTGAAATGGGCAAAAACAACAACGGCAGTGAAAAACAACTTCATATAAACGGACAGATGAAAGAAAACTGTAGGAACAATCATGCACGTTGAACACTGTGGTGTTTCCAAGTGATCACCAACCTTATGAAGCTTCTCTCCATCTTGAATGTCAATCTTCTTATTTTTATTTTTTTAGCAAACACACTCAGTTAATGGTTGATAATCACTGAGTTCCCAGGCATGTTTGAGGAGCCCATTACCCACTCTTTTTTGGTGGCAGGTGGCGCTTTGAAGCTGGAGCCACAGTTTGTATCAATGTGACAAATACTGGACTTTTTCAATGTGTGAGTTGTGTTTATGAAAGGACCCTAGCCACTTCTTGTTGCCAGATCGCATCCATAACTAAATATAAGGAAAGCCCAATTTGTGAGTAAGTCCTAGCAGAAGGTGGGTGAAGAACTCTATTTTCACAAAGAAGGTAACATACTGTGATCAACACAACAGCAATATGGGTCGAGTAATTTTTAGTATTTCTTTGAGGCAGTATTGGAGTAAGAGAAGAATGACTTGTTGGAATTTAGACAGATTTGAAAGTTCTTACTTAGAGCTTCAGATGTTCACTCTGATGTTCAATCATAATATTTTAGGTAATCAGAGAAACTTTTTTTTTTGGCAAGGGACAATCCCACAGCATTTGCCACTTCCAAAAGTTTTTTTTCGAAACTGAAAGCTGTTAATAATACTGTGGGGGTTTAGAAAACATGTTAAATAACACCTTCTTTGTTGTGACTGAAGGACACAGAAATGGGCGGGGTTTTAGAGACCATCAAGTCATAGGATCATAGATTCCGACATAAAAGGGACTTTAGAGGTCATGGAGTGTATCTTCTTCGTTTTACAGCTAAGGAAACAGGCCCAGACAGATTAAGTGACTTGCCCAAGGTCACATAGGTAGCAAGTGGCAGATACAGGATTTGAACCCAGGTCCCATGACCCCAAGGTCTATTAGCACTTCTTTCTCTATTTTGTTTCACATCATAACATGTTCTGCCTTGGCCAGTACCAAGTTTCATTAAACGCTGAGCATTTTCATTCAGAAGACTGAAACGTGGTTTATTGGATGGGGCTCTTATATGAATCGAGTGTGACAACACTTTTAGGTGGCTGTCATGTGTAATTCCTGCTTGGAAAATAAAGAAACTCTAACTTGAGTTTTGAATCATCTACCGAGTCCGATATGATTTGCCCATTTAGTAGCAGCTGCTACTTCAAATGTGTTTGGTTTCTTCCTCTTCTCTTCCTCCACTGGTTCATGGGCTGGGAGTTTGCTTTGATATTTGCTGGATCTCCTTAGGGCAGTTTCACAACCACAACGCAAGCTCCAGCTCTTCCAATGTTCACAGGAACTTCCTGAAGAGAAAGAGATACATGTGGATGTCATTAAATGAGACCCTGGGGAATAGTTGCTAGTTTCTTTTGTGACATACATTTAGGAATCTGAAACCTAGAGAATGTAAGAGCTAGAAGGGGCATCCAACGGTATCTAGTTGAATCGATGTATATGGTGCAGGAGAAAGCTAAGGCCCAGAGAAGGGAAGCAATTTGCCCCAAATCATCTAACGACTTAAGGGGAGAGTCAAAACTGAGAACCGTCTCTTGACCCTGTATGGCAGTGGTTCTCAACCTTCCTAATGCCGGGACCCTTTAATACTTGTATGTGGGCATATTGGCATGTGGGTGGACCCACCTAGAGACAGATAAAGGAGCGGTATCTTGGTTCCTGAGACCATCGGAAATATGTGTTTTCCAATGGTCTTAGGCGACCCCTGTGACCCCTGTGAAAGGGTCATTTGACCCCCAAAGAGGTCACAACCCACAGGTTGAGAACTGTTGCTGTAGGGTGTTATTTCTGTTATACCTCCTGGAGTCTAAAGCATGAATCTATGAGCCTCTGAGAGATGGTCTCTCCTACTATCCAAAGACATCAGAGACAAATGTTTAAAGATCTTCAGCAAAATGGTTTCCTTATTTGTATCTTTTAATGAATAATGCTCAGAAAGTTTATCCTTAGGTGTCAGCTCAATCTCTCCTGCTGCTCTAATGGTCTTCTTTTTGCCTTTCTGTCATCTGTGCATGAGGCTGCCCCTCAGCACAAACTTCCTAATCACCACAGTTCCATATGGTGATTGGACAGCTACTGAAATAAGAGACTAAACTTCTCTTTTCCATCAAATTCCTCTTGAAGTGGATAAGACTTCACATTAAGGCTCTTTCTCTAGAAAGTTCCTGGTAAAATAAATTTACCTGGGGTGGGAATCTATACATCATTTAGTACAGGTTGCTACATTAACATGAGGAACAGCTTCTTTGTTCAGCATGGTTGGAATGGAGAGTATGTGAAGAGGTAATGTTTAAGAAACCCAGCAAGAAGGACTGGATTCTGATTGTGCGAAATGTCAGACAAAGGAGTTCGTGTTTTATCTTAGATGTATTCTGTTAGAGAGCTGCTGAAGCTCCTTGGGGCAGGGGAAAGACATGTGGAGCCTGATGCTATAGGAAAAAAAAACTTATTTCACAACTCTATGGAAGACAGACTACAGACAGGGAGAGAACGCAGGCAGAGACACCAGTTAGGAGGCCACTGTAATAGTCATGGAAGGAGGGAGGACAACCTGAATTAGAGTGGTGGCTACACGTGTGTGAGTGGAAAGGATACCAATGATGATGTGGGAAATGATTGTATATGGGGGAGAAAGCAAGGGAAGAGTCAGAAATGGCACAGGCTGCGAACCTGCTGACTGGCAGGACGGTGGGGCCCTTGACAGAAATAAGGCAGTTATAACCAGATTCTATCTCTGAATCTATGATATGACATGATGCATTCCTCACAGCCAATATATCCCCAGGGCTTGCTTGCTTCCTTGTTCTCAAGTTTGCTATCTTTAGTTTTTCAAAGGGTCATTACATGGAATAGAGATTAAATTTATCATTTATTTTACTTGATCCATGTGGGCAAGACTAGGAACAGTGGTAGAAGTTATGGGGAGCAAGTTTTCTCCCTAAACAATTAGGGTCATCTCCCAAAAGAACAGACTGCCATGGGAAGACATGCCTTTCTTATCATTTTTGGTCTTTGTGCAGAAACTAGAGGCTTCTTTGTCAGGGATTTTATAGAGAGCTGGATGGCCTCAGAGTGTTCTCTCTCTGCTCTAAGAGTCTCTGATTCTGACACGTATCACAGATCCTAGAATCCCACCCCCCTCTTTGTACCATGTTCAGGAGGTAACAGAATTCCCAAGAGATTTCCTTGTTGTTTTTTTTTAATGCAGGGAAAAGTGCTCCATATGTGAGTGTTTCTATGATCTTACCTCTGTCCATTCATTATTTTGTGCATCATAGGACTCGACTGTGTTCAAATACGAATATCCATCATATCCTCCCACTGCATATAAGCGATCTCCAAGGGGACAGACCCCGACAGCATCACGAGGGATACTTAAAGGTGCTACTGTTGTCCATGTGTCTGTTTTGGGGTCATACCTAAGAAGTTTTAGAAGAAAAATTGTGGGGAGGCAATCCAGCGAGAAGACAGTTCAAAACAACCATCTACACACATATAAAATATACACACGTATTTGCACACATGTATACAAACATCTATACGCATATATTTACACACATATAGTTTAAATACACAGGTACATCTCAAAAGAAAGACGTGACCGTGTATTTCAGAATGTTTAGTAGCTCTCCTCGATAAAGTTAGGACTATTTAACAGGCTGCATGTCTTCATTCAACCACTAGAGGACTCTCCAAGCACATTATAAAGCTAGAAAACATTCACAAGCTATCAAAAATGTCTTTGTTGGGACTCAGAGAGGAAGTTCTATAATTTCTAATTTCATCCCAGGAAGAAAAACTCACCATCAACCATAATTATGATTTTTGAGCAACTTTGACTATGTTCTTTTTTTTCTGATCAAAGTTACATATGAGCTGCTTATCCCTGCCTGTGTAAGGGCTAAAATTAAGAGTGATGCAGAATGAAAATGCAAATTCTCTAGCTTTGGGTATCAGGGCACCATGTATTTTAATACTGTTTGCAGTGTGTGGGGAGGGGGTAACATTGACCACACTCTTGCTTTGTCATTCTCTACTACATCTTTGAATCTTTTTTCAGGGGCTCTAGATTTGTTTTTTCCATTTCATTCACAAGTTAACTCCTTTTCCCTGAACCTTTTCTATCAGTGGGACAAAAAAAAATCCAATTATCCCCACTCATTGGAAAGCCTAAGGAACTCTTGTCCCAAGGCTTGGAGCATTTTTCTAAGTGGTACAGGACAATAAAATCCAAAAATTAAACCAATACACTCACCTTAACCCTTGCTACAAGCCCCTCTGATTTTTTTTTCTAAAAATTAAATGATGTTTATTTTATTAAAGAGAAACAATTTTACAATATTCTACTCTATCTTAAAAATTCAAGCTTCTTATTAAACAACTTATCTCTTCTATCACATTCTGCTTTGTTCCATCTGTTTCTACTTGAACATAATTGAAACATGTCATTTCTCTTTAATCTGACTTCAGGACAATCTGTATTCCTTTAATGTGCTTAACATGTTCCAATGTGTATCATATTATCTTCACACATGTATTATGTCTCTCAAAATGCATTAATTATAAGTTCCTTGAGGGCATGGACTACACCTTCTTGATCTTTGTACTTTCCCCCATCAATGCATTGCACAGAGTAGCTTGTAGTAAAATCTGTGAGTGAATGAATGAACTTGTCCATGCACTTAGGATCTTTTAGATTACATGGATTCAGCTCTACTTTAAAAGAAAATGGAAATATTTACTCACTTAACTTTTTGTACCATGTACTACGTTATATATTACGTGGTGACTGTTAAATTGTCAGGCTGCATTCTCTATCCACACTGAATCCTCAGTTCAACAAAACTGCCTTGATCAATTGCTACAAAACTCATCTGTCTATGAGGACAGCCACATGTGTGAATAATAACTCATTTTAGATAGATTTGTTTTCCTTAGATTTGCTCTAAAAGATTCAGAATTTTGTATTTTTATGGTGACTAATAAAATCTGGCTAATGTTCACATTAGCCAGAGGGGGCTGAGTAATGTCCAGTCTTCCAAAGGTTAAGCGAAGGACAAATTTCAACAACATTGCTACTAGTAAAGACCTTCAGGAAAAATCATCAGACCCATATGCTTAGTGACAGGCTGACTGCAAACCTAAAGAAAACCCTTTCCCTTTTGTTTTTCTTTGCTCTTGGATATTAGCTATGGTCTATATACTGTACAGCTGAGGGTTCTCTCAGGGAACACATGGTGAGCCAGAATTCAGGCGAACCAAGCTTCCATTCTTGTTTAGCCAATTAGTGTGATTAGGGATATCCACAGAACTTTCTGCACCTCCTTTTTCCCACTGATGTAAAAGGAATCCCCCTCATCATCCTTACTCCTGTCTCAACCCAAATCAATTTTTGGTGGCAGCTGTGAACAGCTGGATCCCAGGCTCCTCCATGTTTTACAGGCCAACAAAAGTTTTGGCAAGAGCTAGCCATTTGGTCACATTCCCTGCATCGATGTTTGAACATGTTTGGACTGTAGGTTTAACATTTTTTCTTTTTGTTGTTGTTATGAAAGAGTAATTGCATAAAAGGGAAGAATGGTGACTTAGGAGACGGAATGCTGTCAGACCACATGGTCCAATGAGATGACAGATAGAAAGCAGTCTGAAAACCTGCAAAATGCCATATAGCAGCTACCTGGTGTTAGTAAAATATTGACATTATTTACTGTGATTGTTGTTAAGCAAAGTACAAGTGGAATAAGAAAAAGGAGTTCTTATTCCTCTTGCTGTATGTATTTGCAAAGAAATTTAACTTACTATGGACCTTTAGAGAACAAAATACAGCACAAAAAATTCCACGGCCACCAAACCAATGTCCTGGTCCTTCAACTCCTTATAGTCAAGTCACCTCTGGGAGAGGCAGCGTGGTCTGGGGAAAGCCTGCTAGATTGGGAGGCTGAGGCCCTGGGTTCTAATCCTGGCTTGACTGCTTCCTACCCGTGTGACCTGGAACAGTCACTTGCCCTCCCCTAGACTTTAGTTCCCTCGTTGGAAAAGTGAGAGGGCTGGGGGAGGTGGCTTCCAAAGTTCCATCCAGCCTTTGTCATAGTAGGTTTCCCCAACATGCTGGGGGTCTTCCTCAAGCTCTTTTGACATCACCAAGCTCCAGGGGAGTGCCTATGCCTCTCTGGCTGTCCCTGGCTCTCACCATGTGACCAGCCCATCTTTTTTATACTCCTACATTTCTTTTATAACATCCTTTATCTGACTTTCTCCTTCATTTGCAACTTGCTGACACTTCCTAAAATAAAGGCTCTTAGATTTGGGTCTGGAACTGACCTTGGAGGTCATCTTGTGTATCTCCCTCATAAGAGAGATGAAGCCCAGAGAGGCTAGAGCATTTTCCAGGCCATCCAGGTCACATTAGCAGAATTGCCATTGGAATCCAGTTCCTTCTGGCTCTGAGGGTGACAGCTTTTCCATTACACCACACAGCCTCTAATCCATATACCTCTAATCCATATTTTGCTTGCATTTACATGCATTAGCTGACTAGGTAAAGGTTATCACAGTCTTCTATCTCCATTACTCTGTCTCTGTCTTTTGGCAAAGAACTAAACACATTGGGATTTTTATGGTCTGAAATCAAATACCTAGAAAACTCTCCTACAATTCAAATCAATTCTATTTGTTTTGGAGACAAATCTACTTAAGCCATATCAGGGAAGTTAGGTGCCTGACCGTTTTCTCAAACTCGTGCAGGTCACTGAACATGTTTCATCTTTAAACTAATTCTTAATTCTACAAAAAAGGGAAAACTCTTGAAATTGATTCTATTTCGGTGCCTCCAGACACACTGCATTTTATTATTGTGGCGACTGCTTCACGTGTAATGAATGGCAGAGAAACTCCCTGATTTCCTCCAGCTGACTCTGTGTGACTCACCACTTGGGTCCTTGGGGGAATAGACTTTTTAGACTGCTCAAGGCTAAAAGGCTTTGTTGCTTTGATACAATGCCCTTTTTTTCTGCAACCAGAATGAGAAGGGTTATTTTATTACATAGCCAATAATTTGTGATTAACTCCCACGCTCTCATAAGTACCATGTGAAGAAGAGCCGAGGCAAAAATCTGGGCCCCTCTCATTTGTCACATGACCTTGGATAAGGCTCATTTTACCGCCGTGGGGTTAATTTCTTTTAAATGAAGAGGTTGAACTAGATGCTCTATAGGAATATTTTCCAACCCACACTATACTATAAATTCTCTACTGTGACTCTGCCCTACATGGGAGGTGCTTCCTTGGTTCCTCAGGGTCACAGATCAGAAGTCAGAAGTAAAGAAGGGCAGAATACAGAGAGTTTCCAATGGTTTTGGTTTTTGAGAAGGGCCTATGGTGGTCAGATGTGCTGGGGATTTGTCTTGGATCATGGACCAGCAATTAGGAAATGATAACTCTAAGTTGCTGCTATCTTTGTTATGGAAATCGTACACATGGGGACCTGAAGGTGTTAATAATTTTATTTGTTTTCTGGTGGAGACCCAAACAAGACACAGACAGCTTCTGCTAACCTCTGCTGATGGTTAGGAACAGCAGCAAGGATCATCTCCATCCAACACTCAGGCCTACAGGACATTCTTGGGAAATCTCTTTGGCCTTTGAGGGTAGACTTTATTTTTGAAGCTGCCAAATGTCATTCTGAGCTAAGTTTGCTAAATAACGTCAGCAAGTTAATCTCAGAAATGATGACTGTGGTGGGAGGTCTGGGGGCGATGGGGAAGGGGAAGATCACGATGTGACTACAGTGAGAAGACATGTAATATACATGTGTGACTCTGGGTGTGGGTGGCCGGGGCCTCTGCGGCTCTGAAAGGCAATCCCAGATGTGCTGCTCTAAAACTCATAGCAATGACAGCCTCTTTGGGATAAGTGTACTTACCCAACCACTGGCAGGTGACCACTCTGAAGGACAAGGCTCACTCAATGGTCTGACAGGTTTGTAAAAAGAACAGTCTGTACAGTTACACCTTATTAACTCATAGAGGACAGCGATCCTGTTCCATACTGTCTCCCCAACAGTTCCTAGTATAGCACTTAGTATGAGCTAAGTAAAAATTTGTGTAATTAATTTATAAAGACAGAAGGGATAAAAGGAAAGTCAACAAAGAAAGAAGGGAGGGAGATAAAGGAAGAAAGAGAGGGAGAGAGGAAGGAAAGGAGGGCAAGAAAAAAAGACAGGGAAGGAAAGAGGGAAGAAGGAAGGACTAATGGAAAAGGCAAAGAAGGAAGGGAATGAGGAAGAGGGAAATAAGAAAGCAAGAAAAGGTACCTTTCTACACAGTCAGAAAGCCTGGAGCAGTGATTGGATGCAGGGGCATCATGCCCTCCAACAGCATATAACAACCCATTGTATGTTGCAACCCCAACGCCGCCACGTCTTTTTGACATCGATGCACACATACTCCATTTGTTGGTGTGAGGGTCAAAACACTCCATAGACTTTAAACAAGAGCTTCCATCTCGTCCACCAACAGCATATAATCTAGAAAAGGAAAGACAGAGAAAGACTGTAGAAGGCTCTCTATTTCCCAAGTTAAATGAACAAGGAAGAAACCATGGGAAATTACTGAAATATTATAAATGCAGATCCTAATTAATAGCAGCCCTGAGTTTTGGAGTAAACAGAGGTCATATGCTATGAACTGAGTCATATAGTCAAGTCCTCTCCCATCCTCCAGCCAGTGCCTGCAATCCCACCATTAGACTTTTGTTTGTTTTGGTTCTTGAATGATTTACATTTTTGAGAACCATTATTTAAATGCCAATACTCTACCTTCCTGCAGATCAGTATTCTGTGGGGAAAAACAGCCAAGACAGAACCAGGAGAAGCATGCTAAAAAGAGAGGTGAACATCACTAAAGACAAACTTTACCTGTTACACAATTTTACTTCCTGCTACCCCGGTGTGGCAGGATGGCCCAGCCTAGCAGGACAGCCCGGCCTGGCTGGCAGGATAGCCTGGCCTGGCCTAGTAGGATGGCTTGACCTGGCAGGATAGCCTGGCCTGGCTGGCAGGATAGCCTGGTGTAGCAAGACAGCCTGGCCTAGCAAGATGGCCTGGCCTGGCCTGGCTGACTGGATAGCCATTGCTGCTTTGTAGAACCTCCTTCTCTTGCAGATAAGTGGCTGGGAAATATCAAGGCATGCATCTCTTCCTAGACATCCTATTAATCCAATACAGAAACAACATGGTAGAGGGACTAGAGCTCTGATCTTGCAGTTCAGATCCAGCCTCATGTGCTGGGCAGATCATGTATTCATTTATTCACTCAACAACCACTTTATTAAGCACCTACTATGTGCCAAACAGTGTGCTAGGTTCCATGGACAAAGAGACAAAACCCAAACAGTCAGGGAGCTTATATTCTTCTGGGAGAAACCTCATATACACAGACACATAAATATAAAATAGCAACATGGAAGGCCAAGCTGGAAGCACAGACACAGGACAGCTTTCAAAGCTACCAGCTGACCTTACTACAGATTTTAAAAGAAAGCCGTCAGTCAATACAGAAAGCTGCAGTTTTCTGTACAGGTTTCTTTTGACCTATACATAGAAAAGAAAATGCCCATTTTATGTATTATGTGTTAAGTTTGGAATAAAAATAAAATTAAGAAATATAAAATATATACAAAATAAATGCAAAGGGATTGGGGAGGAGCAGGCCTTAGTAAGTGGAATCATGGTGGGGGAGTGGCAGCTGGGGACTCCCAAAGGGGGCCTGAGGGCATTCTGAGTAAAATGGGACATAGACTGTCATGACAGGGGATGGCAAGTCTGGATGGAATGTAGAGAACGTGACGGAGCAAATGTGATAGGAAATACAGCTGGAAATTGAGGTTAGCCACAGATTGTATAGAGTTTTAAATTTCAGAGGTAGGTGTGTATGGTGGGGGGGGGGGGGGGCTGTTTTCCTGGAGGTGATAGGGAACCACTGGAATTTCTTGAGCAGGCGATTGACATGGTCAAACCTGTGTTTATTAGTATGTCACGTAGGCACCTGTGCAGAGGGTAAACTGGAAAGGGGAGAGATCTGAGACAGGGTGACTCATTAGGGAGCTAGTACAACAGTTCTGGCAAGAGGCGAGAAGGGCCTAGGGAGGGGGCACAGTGGCTTTGTGAACCAGAAGAGGAAGGGGAATATATCCTAAGCACCTTGGAAACCTTAAAGCACTATTATACATGTAAGTCCTCATTATTATAGTAATAGAATTGTTGTCATAATTCTATTATATGATATATTATTAATATAACAATCTATTATTATTATCATAGCATAAGAACACAAATGAACTTTAAAACTGGCTTTGCCCATGAAAACTATATTGAGTCAAGCACTTTTCCCATGGACTTTAAAACACCACACAGAGAGGTAAGGTGGAGTACAGTGTGCACCTCGAAGTCTGGAAGATCTGTGGCCAGGCCAAATCTCTGACTCACTGGGTTCACTGGGGCTGTGTAACCCTTCAACTCTCCGGCCTAACCCTTGCAGAGAAGGTGTTGAGCTGCACTGGGGGAAGTCTGGCAGAGGAAATTCCTCACTGGAATGCCTTTACCAATGAAATCACAGGCCCTTTCCTTCTAACCCTGTCTCCTTTCCCCAGAGAGAAAATTAAAGGACTTCAAATTTGGGTTTCAACCTGGAAAATCCATTGACTTTGGTGATTTTACTATGAACTTTAAAATACCACACTTGATAGACAGATCTGTGAATTTAATTTTAACTTAATCCCACATCACAAATAAAATAAATGCTTACTAAATCACAAAAGTCTTTAACTGGCCTTCATGCTGAGTTGAGAACTGAAACACAGCAGCCAATGAGCCCAACTTGATGATCTCAGCATGTTCCTTCTTGGGCAGCAGATGACATTACCAACCCCACCGGGTGACCATTCAAAAAAGAACTTTTGATGTGAGCCACTGTAGGGCTGAGACTCTCTCCTCTTGAACACAAACCCCTCATGTTTGTGCTGTGGAAGGCACCAAAGACAAAGCTTGGGCTAAATGTCATGGTGAGTCTGTGTCTCTACCATACCCAGCAGCTCCATGCCAAAGCCAGAAAGGCAGCCATAAACATAGCATGATTCGAGAAGGGCTGAAATGTAGCCACCAGCCTGTGCTAGGTCCTTAAATGAAAGTGAAGGCTCTAAAAGATACCTGGGAAAGCACACATGTTCCTTTAATCCCTGAATACCCAGGAAACTTTGAGGGTGGGCTCATACCCTGTCAAAGATTATTATTGAGGAGGGATAGAGGTGAGAGGTCCTGGGAAAGTCAACCAAGGTGGAACATTAGGAGATACTATGAGGAGGGAATTCCAAGAAGAGAGAGGGATTACTGAAAGAAGGTGATGGTGGCAGAGCTAGCAAAACTATGACTAGGAATGCTTTTGACTAGGTTAAGTGGGATGAAGTGCCCTCAGGTAAGAATGTGTGAATGTGTGTATAAAGGACCCCACTGGTAGCTTCCTATGTTAAACTAGTTGCAAAGCTTAGTGTCAAAAGAGGACAAGTATTACCAGTACCTTCTAAATTCTGTGCCCTGGGGCAAAGCCCAGGCCACCCCACCCTATTTATGACTTTAAGAGCTGGCCTGGAGGCCCAATGCTGATCTTGGCCCAATGGAGAGGCATAGATTGGGAAAGGCATGGGCAGATCATACAGGAAGTGATGATAGGAGCTTCTAGATGGTAAAAATAGGAACTGTTCTATAAATTGTTCAATAAAATATCCGTTTCAAATAACTGTCTTTCATAACGGCTGTAGGTTCCTAGTATAATGTAACTTGCAAATAAGCAAGATGCTTCTTTCCTTCAGAGTGCCTTATTGGCGCATCCTATAAAGGACGCATATACTGTATGGCCCAAGAGATAGTGAGGTAGGCTGGAAAGGGTACTGGATTTGGACTCAAGAAGGCCTAACTTCACATCCTAGCTCAAAGACTTACTAGCTTTGTGAACTTGGTCACTTAACCTGTCTGAGACCCATTTTACTCATCTGTGGGATGTGAATAGGGAATATTGGGAATAAATGAGAATAGATACCATATGCTACAAAGGATTTTCATGAGGACCAAATTATTAATATGGCTGAAGATATGGTATTGAAAGAAAATAGGTTATTAAAATCATGATTGGTGGTGGTGCATGGTGGACAAAGCTAGTCTCGTACTCAGAAAGCCCTAGGTTCGAGTCCTGACTCTGTGGTCCTTGGCAAGTTACTTAACCTCTCAATTCCCACAGGCAACTCTCCAAAGACTAAGTTGCAGATTATTTGGTGATCTGCACTGGCAGACAGTTTCATCACAGGGGTCAGAGTAAAAATATATAATAGATAACAAAATATAGAAAAAACATACATATTGTACCATGAGGTCAACTTCACAAGTGCCATAGGAAAATGTGCTGTGATGATGCCACAGATTTTAAAATGCAATGGCAATCGGGGCGGCTAGGTGGCACAGTGAATAGAGCACGGGCCCTGGAGTCCGGAGGACCTGAGTTCAAATCTGACCTCAGACATGTAACATACACACACACACACACACACACACACACACAAACTAGCCATGTGACCTTGGGCAAGTCACTTAACCCCAACTGCCCTCCAAAAAAAAAAGGCAAAAAAAATGCAATGGCAATCTACACTGATGTAATTTTCATCATTTTTCCCATCAACTTAATTAACATCTTAATAAAAATGTGTGCTTTGCAAAGCTTAACTTCTTTAAAATTTGGAGAAAAACTGAAAGAAAACAAAGATCTTGTTTGAAAAGATAGGTGGCACCCATGCATGTGAACTGGGAAGGGTTTCCTTACTTGCTGTTCAATGCCGCAACACCCACTGTGCTTCGAGGAGTTGACATACTAGCAACATAATTCCACTGCCGTGCTTGAGGGTCCCATCTTTCTACTGTGTTAAGATAACTCCATCCATCATGGCCACCAACAGCATACATCGGTCCTTCAAGCATTGCCACCCCTGGAAAAGGAAAATGGTGTTCAAGCCTTCCCTAGATTCAACATTCCCAATGACTGGCGACTTTTCCAGTAATGGCTAGCTTTGAATTTGGTTTTCTTTTCTCAAAGAATCTGCTGCTGCTGATCTGAAGCTAAAGCTGTTCCCATAACCCCACGGAGCCTTTAGGCATAAAGAATGTCTCATGGAAGAGTATCATTGTTGAAACTGTGTAAACCCAAGGAAGGTTGTAGAATTGCCTTTTCTGGGAATGCCAATACGTGTGGGACATTTTTCTTTTCTAGGACAATGAATTACATGGGAGTAGTATAAAGGATGTCATCAAATCAATGTATAATTGAAAAAGATGGGCTGGTCTCATGGTGAGAGTGATGGATAAACAGAGGGATAAATAGGCATCCTTGCAGGGCCAAGAGAATTGGAGGAAACCGCCTCCTCCTCCCACCTGTTGGGTGGATCTCTGCAGCAAATTTACAGGAGGCTGTGAATAAGAATTGCCCCAGCTGGGCAGGAATGGCTGGGCTGGGCTTACTGAAAGGAAGGAATAGGCATTTGGGGTGATCACAGCTTCTTTATAGCCGTGGAGCTTAGATACAGCCTTATCTGCAAGCAGGGTCTGCGTAAACTCATCTGTGTTGTGAAGACCTGTCTGAGAATGGGTCCTAGCCATGATGGTTTTCTTTCCCATTCCACATTGTGAGTGTTAGCAAAAGGAGAAGGTATTGGGTTCACTGAGACACCTTGGGGGTCAGGTAATTTTCCAGGCCTGCCTAGGAGATTTCCCACATACCTCCTTCTGATGGCCCCTCCCTGCACTGCTTCTCTTCACCACTTCAGGAATTAATAGTGTTGATTTATTTGCTTCCTTCCTCTTATATCTTAGTCATTTTTTCTGGCAAATCACTATCACCTCATCTACATTCTCAATGACATTAATTAGGGCATTTCTTTCATTCACTCATTTCCCTCTAGCCCAGTGGTTCTCAACCTTCTTAATGCCGCAACCCTTTAATACTCATATGTGGGTGTATCTGCATGTGGGCGGTCCCGCCTGGAGATGGATAGAGGAGCGGTATCTTGGTTCCTAAGACCATCAGAAATATGTGTTTTCAGACGGTCTTAGGCAACCCCTGTGAAAGGGTTGTTCAACCCCCAAAGGGGTCACGACCCATAGGTTGAGAACCACTGCTCTAGCCCATGCTGTATCTACACAGACACAGAGAAACTGAGGTCTGAGTAATTAGTGTATTCTACAATTCAGGTAGCTAATTAGGATCATTCAGATCAAATTGAACTGTATGGTGTATAGGGGAAAGAGTAGTGGACCCTGAGTCAAGAGGTCAGGGTTCTAGTATAACTTTGCTATTCAGTCTGAGACTATGGATAAGTCATTAAAGTTGTCTTGGCCTCACTCCTCTGTAAAACATGGGATGTGGGAGGTTAGATTGCCCTGCCAACAACTGAGGGAGGAAAGCTTCAGCAGTCAGACACCCTGGGGGAAGCTCTCCATAACACAAGAGGACAAGCAAGATCACTGCAAACATGATGGGAGAAACAAAGACTGGGAGGGGAAGCTGGCACACCAGACTCTTTCTCCCCATCTCACCAGAAGAGACAACCTGGGACCAGAAAAACTGTCTGCAAGAGGTTCATTGCAGCGAAACATTCTACAATTTTTCCTCATTGGGAGGCTTCTCCCCTTGAATTATTGTCTTAGCTCTGTATTGTTGTTCCTATGTATGGACAAAACCCTGTGATTCTGTCATTTTCTGTCCTGATAAATTAACTTTCATTGGGTTCTTCCTCAGGTAATTATTTAGGTTAGAAGTGCTTAGACTAGGTTTAACGAATTTAATGAATAATCTAGTTTAATGAATAATTAGATGTCTGATAAGCAAAAATATTTAGTCAGGCAATATATTTGCATAGGATGATGATACCAAGTTTCATATATTCTGAAAGAAAAAATCAATAATACGTTGTTCATTCTATACTGCAAACAGTATAGTTTCCCTCTTTCTAGGGAAGACAAGGTAAGGCTAGCCCTATGATCACCATCGTCAGGCCCCATGCTAATGCTGCCTTAAAAAGCCCTCTTCCTAATGAGAAACATTGGCCTTAAAGCCTGAATATAATAGGATTAGCCTATTAATTATGTTTGTGGAGACATGCTCTGACCTGTGGTATACACGAACACAGTAAATAAGGAGAAAAGTGTTGTATAAGGGAGAAAAACAAGAGATTGTCAAGTGTGGTAGAGTGGAATGATCACTTACTGGACTTGGAGTTAAATGACCTAAGTTTGAGGCCTAACTCTCCTACATGTTGTGTGACTTTAGGTTGGTCTCGTGACAAGAAAGCTAGACTCACTCTTTCTCTAGGCCACAGTTTCTCCATCTGTAAAACGTGTGGGTTAGACCAGATGAATGTTAAAGGGATACAATATCTTATGTGAGCCTTTGACATCTTTCATTTCTTAATCCTAAACCATATTTTCCAGCATATTTTTAATTTCGCCATCCTATCCCATGCCCAGTTTTGTACTGAAGTCACCTTCCTTTAAACAAGATTTTTCTCACAAAGTTCCATTATATAAATGAGCCATTTCTCAAGATGTACTAAATGAGCTTCTTTGCAATGATTATGAAAATAAAGGGTCCCACTGAGCATAACTGTGAGGTTTATAAAAGCTTCAGGCTCACATATTTGGAATAAAAAGTCACCTTACATCACGGTATGATTTTATATTTAATGCTTTTCAGTGGTCCTGATGGACAAAGCAAGCTCATGGACCCAGAACGAAGACACATATCCTGGAAAATATCCAGTTAAATGCTTCCTCTGTCCCCTCCCAGGCCTAAGGATGTAGGTCCACGTCTCAGCAATCCAGAAAAGTTTCCCTTCCCAGAAATTCTAGGGAGGCTGAGACAGTTCTCACAGTGACTAGGGCTTCTGTCCCATCCAGCCTTATACCAGAGTGCACTCAAAGCCACCCCATTTATCCCAGCCTTCCTGTGGGGGGGGGGTAGTTGGTGAGGATAACTCAGAGTTCTTTCCTAAATGAGTTCTAGTCTAATTTTGCATTCTAACAGTTTTGCTGAAATGCAGATTGGTCCCTATGGGGAAGGGAACAAGGTAACATTCACCTCGAAATAACTTCCCTACCCCACCTACTTTTTTTCCCATGATAGACTTCTGAAATTCATTGATTTTTTTTATTTCAAGTCTCTCACTATGTCCCTCCTCAAAGTTTCCATTGGGAAATGGCATGAATAATGATGATGTTAGCACACAAGACTAACAACTATGTTATAGGCAAACTATGGAATGTTACATCTTGTATTTGCTATATATGGTGCTTGGGGGGGGGCGGAGATATTATTTGACCTCCCTCCACTAAAATTCTGTTTCAATGCCTTATCACGGTATGGAGGTGACTTTGGGTTTTTGAGAAGCAGTGTGACAGTGAGCCAGGCTCAGCCTCAAGTCCCATCTGTGACACATACTGGCTGTGTGACTGTGGTTAAATCAAGTTAAATCAACAAGCATTTATTAAGTACCTACTATGTATCAGGTACATTGCTGAGTCTATCTCTAAAACTCTAGGCAATTCTGTGTAACTCTCTAGGTTACGCAGTAGGTGCTGTTTTACTACATCAGTAGAGGCAGCCGTCTCACCAAGAATTCCCTATATCAGTGAAATCCCAGATCTGGCAAAAAAAAATAGCCAAAGTTTTCTTGAGGGAGAAATTAGCTGACCCCTCCATTAAAGTCCTATTCCACTGTGTCTAAGACTATGCCAAAGGGGCAGTAAGCACAAGTTGGAAAGGCTTCTAGTGTAGGCCTAGTGATAGACCATGTTTGTCCACTGCAGGAGGGCTGGCTTGTTAAATTCAGAGATGTTCAATACCAGGTCAGCCACCAACAGGTCAGGCAACTCACAAGGGTATGGAAGGGTTGTGATCTGCAGTAGAGAAGGGAATGCCCATACCTAGAAAATTAGATTCTTAAACTTGTGGTTTGTTTTTTGACAAATGACCTGTCCAAATTCTTGCAATGACTAGCATCATCATGGCCAGGCTCTACTGTATGCTCATTCCCATTTTCTGGATAAAACAGACTACACTTAGTGTATTCAACTTACCCAAACCATGCCTATGAGTTGACATGGGAGGCATGATGGACCAGATTTTAGCCACTGGATTAAAACATTCCACAGTGTTTGAAGTTTTTAGACCATCTCTTCCACCCACAATATAAAGCTTGTTGTCAATGACTGCAACTCCAAACTGCAACCGCCGGCCATTCATGGTACCAACTTGTATCCAACTGTTTGTACGAAGGTCATATTTTTCAATTGTGGTGGTGCCTGTTAAAAGAAGAGCGTCGTAACTATCAGCTATGTTTTAAGAATAGAATTTGTCCATTTCCCCCCACGATGACTACATAGCATACAATTTCTCATACAATAACAGAAATCTAAGAAGCCAAAGTGACTCACTCCAACCTACGGGAGGGTGCTGGGGAAGCTCCAGTCCAGGCAGAATTAGAAATGACAAGTCCGGCAGAATATACCCAATGCCCTGTTGGCAGATCAACCACAAGGGTTCCTAGCATCCTGGCAGATGTGCCTAGTTGGTAGAGCTCCACTGACACTAACAGAATGCCACCGACCAGCTGATAAAATCATAGGGGCTGAGGCTCTAGGAACAGTCAGAAGGAAGTTTTTCCCTTATTTCTGACTATTGGTCCGTGCTTCCTCCCCTGTTCCAGCATGCTCTTGGCAGCTCAGGAATTCTTTGTAGTGCTGCTCTAAATATTAGTTGTTTCAAGTCTGTCAATATGTCTCAGCAATAGCAACATAATGTGATAATCAACTATGAAGGACTTAGCTCTTCTCAGCAATATAATGCCCCGAGACAGTTCCAAAAGATTCATGATGGAAAATGCTATCTACATCCAGAGAAAGAACTAAGGAGTCTGAATGCAGATTGAAGCAGACTGTTTTAACTTTATTTTTTTTCCCTTTTGGTCTGTGTCTTCTTTCATAACAATGACTAATACAGAAGTATGTTTTATATGATTGCACATATATAACCTATATTAAATTATTTACCAGTTTAGCAAGAAGGGAGGGGAGGGAGAGAGGGAGAAAAATCTGGAACTCAAAATTTTGAAAAAATGAATGTTAAACATACTAATGTAGAAATATGTTTAACATGATTGTACATGTATAACCTATATCAGACTGCTTGCTCTTTGGGGGAGGGGGAGGGGAAAGAGGGAGGGAGAAAAATTTGGAACTCAGAATCGTACAAAAATGAATGTTGAAATTTATCTTTACATGTAATTGAAAAAATAAAATATTAAGTGAAAAAATGAGTGTTAAAAATTGTCATATATAATTGGAAAAAATAAAATACTATTAAAAAATAGATCGTGCCAGACAAAAAAAATGTCCTTCCTCAAAGTTTCCACTGGGAAATGGAACCAATAATGATGCTAGGATGCCAGACTAACAACTATGTTCTAGATGAATTATGGAATCTTATGTTATCTGCATGTTAAGGTGGAAAGGACCCCAAACTTGGAACAGAAGGAGCAAGTTCAAGCCCTGACCTGTTGCTTGTTAGCTGTGTAATTGCATCTCTCTAGATTTGGCAACATGAAGATAATAACCCCTGTATTTCTGGCCTTCTAAGCTTGTCCTGAGTACTGTGGAAATACAAGCTAGGAGGATAGCTAGCCGCATACTTCAGTGATGTCCCAGAGTACTCATGTTCTGCTCTTTGCCGAGGGCCTCTCTTCTTGGTATGTGACTCTGTGTCTTGCCAGGGCAGCAGGACTCTGGGAATGGCTACTGATTCGGGCCATGTAGTGTTCTCTGGAGGAGTGAATTTGCTCCCAGACATCCCAATGATCAACACTGGGAGGGTGGGTCAGACGGTCAATTGGGGGGACTCTAATGGTAGAACTAAGAAGCACAGGCTGCCTGTGATAAGCACAGGGCTATAGGTTAGTACCTGAGATTACTCAAATCAACATTGATTAGGGACCTGCTGTGGACCAGGCCCTGGGGACACAAAGGCAAAAAGAAATTGTCCCTCAAGGAGCTTACATTCTACTGGGGGAAACAGAGAAGTAAGTAAGAAATATATACAAAGTCATTCTGGGGAGGGGGAGTACAAACAAGTGGGGTGCTCAGCATTCCAGGAAGTGGAGGTGGAGAAAAGAGAGCACTCCAGGGATGGGAGAGACAGCCTGTGTAAAGACAGAAGCAAGAGGTACAGTTCTTCGTTCAGGGGACAGTAAGCTGGTCAGTTAGGCTGGAACCTAGAGCATGTAAGGGGGAGAACTGGGAATCAGTCTGAGAAGATGGGCAGGAGAAGCCAGATTGGAAAACCCAAACAGAGGAGTTAGTGTTTTATTCTGGAAGCAGTAGGAGGGCCACAGGGCAGTTCTTGCTGCTGGGGCTTCCGAGAGCGTTCATTAGCGTCTACTAGTCCTCTGAGAAATGCTCATTCAGTCCAAATTTTAAGGCCTAATTCAGGGTCTTTGCCCATACTGAGTTACTGAAAGCCCACTAAGGTAAATCAGTGCCTTGCACACAGTAGGCATCTAATAAGGTTTGTTCAGTTGAATTACAAATATACTGTACAACCAGAACCTATGGCTAAATATATACCCTTCCATTAACATTTTAATGACCTCTGTCCATTTAGTGCAATGATTTATGGGCTGCTTTGTGTTTTAAAGACAAATAATTAGTGAGCCAGGACTAAAATTTGAGATCAAAGGGACCTCCAGTGTTGGTCCTCCCCCTGGCCCATGACTATACTGCAAGGGTTCTAATTAGGAGGGTAGAGTTCTGAGGCATTTAGTCTTTTATATACTAATAGAGGGCTCCTTTCTTCTCTTTTACTGGGCTATAGCCATTGACCGCCACAGAAAATTGTGTCACTCCCTGCCAGGCATTCAGTCGGCACTGATCTTTTGTCAGTAAAAGCTAATTTAGGCTCTTGTGGTAAGATGTGGAATGGGCTGCCTTGGGAAGGAGTGGGCTCCGAGACCCTGGGAGGCCATGCAGTGCAGCAGAAATGTTTTCATTTCATTTTTAATTAGCAAACATTTTCCTTTCTCTTCCATTTCCCCCAAATTTTAAATTACATTTATTATTTTCTTCCATGAACTTTCTCATCCATTCCCTCCCCATTAAAAAAATGTAGAACCCTTGTAACAAATATGCATAATCAGGCAAAACCAATTCTTGAGTCAGTCATGTCCCATTCTGCACCCAGCATCCATCACCTTTGTTAGCAAGTGGGTGCCTATATCTATCACTGGTCTTCTGGAATTATGGTTGGTCCTTGTGTTGATCTGGGTTTCGATGTCTTTCCAAAAGGTGTTTCTCTTTACAGTGGTATCCAGCCCAAGCATGAATAAGATTATCCCTGAAGGAGAAAGCACTCCCTCCCTCCCAAAGCAGAGCATTCTGGGTGGCTTTGCTAAGGCTGTCCTAATAAAGTGGAATGTCTTCTAAATGATGCCCACCCACTCCTCCTAGTTCTGCCCTTCCAGTGCCCATATGACAATCTCCCAAACACCCGAAGATAGCCAATGGTGTGCAGGAAAATGCTTAGGGGAAAAAAAGTATGCACCATACACTTCTTAGTTTAATCTCCATTACCAGCATGAGTGATTAACAATTGGCAAGGAGTCTGCTCCAGCACATTCCTGAAGATAGCCACCATTTCCAGTCCCTGAGTCTAGACTGTCCAGGAATTCAAGGCAAGTTCATTGGCCTACAGTTTGCAGGCTTTGGTCTCTTCTCTTTTTTTTGAAAATTAGGACATCTGCCCTTGTCCGTTCCTGTGCTCTGTAATCTTTTCAAGAACAATGATAACCACTCCACAATCAGATTCCCTCAGTTCCTTCAGAATAAGGAGAAAAAATGCTTTGTGTCGAGATTAGCTTTCCTCTTCAACCTCAAGGAAAGTATGGATGCTACAGAGGCCATACTTCCAGCCTCAGGCCATGGTTTCATATTTTTTCTATTACCTACCCTAGCTCCCCTCTCTTCTACATGTCTTTTAGAAAATCCAAGTTAGTCCTTTTTTGCAGAGGTGGGGAACACCACATATACTGAGACTTGGTTGATATGGTGGTTAGTGAATGATAGCATTTATATAGAACTCTGAAGTTTGCAAAGCACTTTGCACAGGTTATCTCACCTGACCAACCCCTCCCATAAATGCCCTGTCAGGTAGAGGTGGGATTATTATCTTCATTTTATAGATGAGAAACTGAGTCCAAGAGAGGTCAAGTGACTTGTTCAGGGGCATACAGCTAAGAAGTGTCGGAGGTTAGATCTGAACTCTGATCCTCTTTTCTCTGAAGTCCAGCTCTGTTTTGCCAGCTAATTGCATGGCACTGTGCCTTCTCTTTTTTATTCTCTGTTATAAGGGATAGCTCTCTGGATTGGGGAAGGGTAAAAGAGACACTGGGAAATGTAGGTGATGTAAAAAAACAAAAGCTATCAATAAAATTTTAAAAAACCTAAATATCTAAATTGGTTGATAAATTTCTCTACAACTTCATCAGTCTATTCAGGCATTTCCCCCTCTTCTTCTGCCTCATTAGAATTGGCTCTCTTTGTATCTTTAGAATTTCATTCTTAGGAGCTTCCCATCCTACTTCCCCTATAAAGTATAAAGTTGTGTTTGGGGCAGACTACCAATTCTTTCTCTGAGCTCTCTGAAATTTGCTTCCCTAAAACAGGGTGCCCATGAGAGTAGGCCCAGGTTGCCTTTCCTCCTCTGTCACATTTTCTTAAAAAATCATTTTTAATATTTCTTTTTTTAGTTCCAAATTCTCTCCCTCCCTCCAGCCTTTCCCCCATCCACTGAGAAGACTAGCCATCCCTTGTGTGAAGTCACGCAAAACATTTTTCCATATTAGCAATGTTGCAAAAAAAAAAATCAAGAAAGGAACAATATTGCTTCGATCTGCATGCAAAGCTTGGTCCTTCTCTTTCTCTGGGGGTGCAATGCATTTTTCACCAGGGCTCCTCTGAAACTGTTCCCTCTCACAGATTCTAAAATGGAGTAGTCACATCCTCCTACAGTCCCCAACATCTGCAGCCCAACCACCCAGTCACCCCGAACTGCAGGCTTTTCTGTCTTTTAAAGGATTAATCTGTTTGGGCAAGTCAAGAAGAGATTAGCTTCCCTGCTTTTAGCAGAGAGCTCCAGGCTGAGTCTGACTAATTAAAGCCCCCTTCACGGCAGTATTGATTGAGAAGGCGATCAATAGGTACTTAACTCTTTCTTAAGCATTTCCTCAGTGTCTGGGACTGTGAGGTTTAGGAGTGGAGATTTAAAGAAAGGGCAGCACCTGGCCTCAAGGAGCTTACTAGGAAAACTGCACAGTTGAGAAAGGGGAGAGAGAGACAGAGACAGAGACAGAGACAGAGAGACAGAGAGAAAGAAAGAGACAGAGAGAGGAGACAGAGACAGAGAGAGACAGAGAGAAAGGGGAGAGACAGAGAGAGAGAGAGAGAGAGGGAAAGAGAGAGAGGAGACAGAGAGACAGAGATTGATATCCTATAGATGTGTCAATGTAAAATAAGACAAAGGGCTGGAAGGTGCCAGGAACTAGGAAAGGTCTTTTACAGAAGGTGCTATTTGAACTGATGCTTGAAGGAAGCCAGGGCTTCTAAGCGACAGATGTGGAGAAGGAGGCTGATCCAGACATGGGGGACCGCCAGGGTAAGGGCACAAAGAAAGGCATGTATGAGGAATGGTTAACAGGCCAGGATGGCTGCACTCCAGGGTTCATGAAGGAGATGAACATCTTAGAATACCTGAATGATAAGAAGGTGCCAGCTTGTGAACACTTCAAAATGCAAAACAGAGGAGTTTATATTTGATCCTAGGGGTAACAGGGAACCACTGGAGTTAAGTGAGTCAGTCATTTTTCCAGATTTGTACTTTAAGAAAATCTCTTCGGCAGCTGTGTACAGAATGCTTTGGAGCTGGGAGAACGCAGAGGCAAGGAAGCCAATTAGAAGGCTGGTACAAGAGTCCAGGAGTAGGGTGCTGTGTTAGCCTGAAATAAGGTGGTGGTTGGATGTGTGACTAGAGAGAAGGGCACATATTAGAGAATATGGAGAGAAACAACAAGATTTGGCAACTGACTGAATGTAGGGTTGGGGGGAGGGTGAGAATCTGAAGATAACACCAAGGTTGCAAACTTGGCAGACTGGAGGGATAAGGGTACCCTTGAGAGTAAAAGGGAACTTCAGAAGAGGGATATGTTGAGCTGCCTATAAGATCCCCAGATTTCAAACAGGCCACTGGTGACATCAGCCTGGAACTCAGAAGAGAGGCCAAGTCTGGGCATATAGACCAGGGAATCATTTACATAGAGATGTCCATTCCTCCTCCCCACTGTGTCCAGGTACTCTGTCATAAGCTCAGCTCATAATATTGCTTCTATTCCTACCTGCATTAATCTCAACCCAATTGTCTTTTGCATACTCCACAGTGTCCTCCTATCTCCCCCGTTGAGGCTCAGATATTTCCTCACATGAGTACTTCTTCTTACTATCCCTGTGCTTTATCTATCTTCTTTATCTATTGTGCCAAGCAACCCATTTTGGTCAGATGAATTTTTTAAAAATATCGTCTATTTTCTCATTTTGAGTTTCCCTGACCTTCCTCACTATCTGCTTGTCCCTCCTTTTCCCAGTCTACTTCTTCTTCCTAATTATTTTGATGAGTGAAATTTCCCAGAATGCCAATTCAATTCATCATAAATGGTGGCGGGAGAATGATAATTATTGAGAATATGAGGACATTATGAAAATAGCATAAAACAACATTACCCAGGAAAAGTCTAGTTGCTAGCTCTTCTACAGCTTTAAAAATTCCCCCAACCCCAGTAACTGAAGTCGATGAGAGGAAAAATGTGTCTTACACTTCTCACTTGAGACATTTAGAACTAGTAGACAGCCCAGAAACTAGGGTAGGTAAGTGGCACTTTGACCCAGGGTACCCAATTTAGAGGGTGCTGGTAGCACTTGTCACCCTTCAGAAACAACATTGCTTAGCATCTAATTAGCAAGAATAATTAGTTAAAACAGGAAGCCTCATGCCAACATCCTAGAGCTTCAGTTTTCCTGCATGAAGAGGGTGATGTCCATCCTCCCCCCCACCCCCTGCAATGAGGTCCCCTGGTGACACTTTCTCTGGGAATGTTTTGTGTAGCTTGCCTCAGAAACAGACATTCCTAATGATGACTGTTTGAAGTTGAGAGAATGTACCCTTGATTCTGAATGTCTGTCCATACTTCTGCCCATTAACATGCCTGTCAACACTTCTGCTTGTGGCTCAAGCCTATCTGTGTTAGAGCTAGCTCCTGAAATCTGGCTCCTTCCCTGGCCTCTCATGATGGAGCCTATTCAGGAAAGCACACCTCTAATTAGAAATGCTTGGAATCTCTCTTGTTTTAGGGGTGCATTTCAGAATTCCCACCAGGAGAAGAGCCACAAACCCTTTCAAAAAGTTGCTCCCTCATTCACCTTTAAACCTCTCCTCAGCCCTGATTTTCTGGCTGATTTGTTTAAAAAAAAACCTGTTTTCCCCAGGATACTTGCAGCTTAGAATACATCTGTTTTAGCAGTTTCCTTGATCTGTTTTTAAAAGAAATCCAAACACTTTCATATTACCCTATATCCTGCCCCTTCCCTGGCTACCCCTTATTTTTTCCTCATTCTGAAAATGTGCACCAGCTACCTACTATGGGCCAAGCACTGAAGGCTTGCCCTATTTTCACAATTTTTCATGTGGACATTGTAACAATACAAAGCCTCTGAAATGCTTTTAAAAAGCAAAGTGAAAAGAGACACTAACAGGAAATCCAGATGTTCATTAAATATTCTTGTAAAACAGATTTGTAAAAGAGCATAAGTCAGGAATATGATTCTTTCGGTAGCAAATGTTTTATAAAAATAAATGTTCAGTTGTCAGTAGCTAACAAGGCAGTGCTCTGAAAACCGGTCCCATTCTGCTCTAATCAGGCCATGTTTTCCCTTCTCCTGCCCCTCCTCCATAGCTTGGCATTAATTTACTTGTAGTAATAGTAGTTATAAGAGAGCTAGAAGTACACTTAGAAGATTACCTCATTCACATATATGACCATTTTATAGATGAAGAAACTGAGGGCCCCCCCCCCAAAGAAGGCAGTGGTTTGCCCAAGGTCAAACAGTTAACTAGTGCAAGGGCCAGAAGCAGAACCCAGATCTGGTGACTCTCAGTCCAGAACTGGTCCACTGCACTTTGTTCGCTTTCGAAGGGATCGTGGTCTTAGGTTTCACTGGTCGCCAAGGTAGACTTCTAGCAAAGTGGGTGGCCCTGCTGCGGTAAATTTATGTAAAACACAGAGGAGAGTTTCACAGATATGGCTGAGTGAGATCTGCACTGTTTTTTTTTCAAGTAATGGTGCTAACAGCTCTCTTTGAAGTCTCAAGTAAAAAGGATAATAGTTCTTCTGCTTCGAGCCTTTGAAGGCTTGCAAAGTGCTTTCCATGCAGTCTCCCATTTGAGGCACCCACTAACTCAGTGAGGTGAGTGCTCTTATTATCTTCAGTTTTATAAAGCTCAGGTTAGGTGACTTACTCATGGTCATACAGCCAGAAGTGTCAGAGGCAGGATTGGAAGCTGGTCTTCCTGATGCCCCATCTAGCTCCCTCAACCATCCCCAAGCTTCTTCTTCTTTCTCCTTTGAAACCAGGACATCTTCCCTAGAGCTTTATATTGAATGCTTGTTGTTCAGTCATTTTTCAGTTGTATCTGACCCTTTGTGACCCCATTTGGAGTCTTCTTGGCAGAAATACTGGATTGGCTTGCCATTTCCTTCTCCAGCTCATTTTACAGATGAGGAAACTGAGGCAAACAGGGTTAAGTGACTCATCAGAAAGACAAGTCTTCCTGACTCCAGGCCTGGTGCTCTATCCACTGCACCACCTGGCTGCCCCTTTATATTGAGTACTCAACCTAATGAAGAAAGAAATGGCAAACCATTCCAGAATCTTTGTCAAGAAAACTCCAAATGGGGTCATGAAGAGTCAGACACAACTGGAACAACTCAGCAACAACAACTCAGCATAAACACTGCAGCACTGCACAAAGAACTGGCTGCAACGCTATTCACATTTCCCATCTACGGTAAAATGGAGCCGGATTGTGAGTGCCTCGCTGACCCCTGACTAGAGCATCTCCTTCACCTCTTCTCTTCTGAACACCAAGAGTTCCATGGTTTGGGAATAATGACATTTCCAAGCTCTTGTTCAAAGCCATGTGGTTAATTGGCATGTTTCTTAGGAAGCAGTCCAATGTCTAGTGACACAGATAACAGAGGAAAGAGTGGATTTCTGACAGAAGAAATCCTTTCTGGATGATTGGACACACATAGGAAGAGCAGCTTGATGCAGAAAGTGTTGGAGTGGGGTCATTTGGATGGGTACCGTGGTGAATGTGCAATGACCTCCTCGCCTGGTGACTAAAACAGGAGATAATGCAGCCAGGCCTTCCTCACTAGTACAATAACACTAGTGCACAATCAGTCAGTCAACAAACATTTATTACACACACCACTATGTGCTGCTAAGTAATGGAGATACAAGAAAGGTAACAGACAGCCCCTGCTTTCAAGGAGCTCTCAGTCTAACGGGGGGAGACAATGTTTAACTATGTACAAACAAGGTCGAAATAGGACATTTGAGGAGTACTCTAAGTTTTGCAAAGACCTTTTACTCTCATGATCTCATTTGAGCCTCACATTGACCTTGGGAACATAGGTACTATTATCACCATTTTACGTATGAGGAAACTGAGGCTTCAAAAGGTGCTCTGATTTGCCCAGGATGTCTGAGGAGGGATGTGATCTCAGCTCTGAGACCAGGGCTCCTGCCACTATACTTTGCTACTTCTCTGGCTTAGGAACATCTGAATCACTGAGAAACTTTTCCTTATCTGCAAAATGAGAAGTTTTCAAAGGATCTTTCTCATTCTAAGGTTCTCTGCTTCCAGCAGAGGTATCCAGAATCAGAAGGCGTGGCCACGAGTCAGTGGCCTGCTCTAACCCATGCACATGAGAGAGGCCTCTGGGGGCGCCAGGACCCAGCCAGATGTGGCCGCTTCCTTCAGTCTGTTAATGCAAGGCCCCCTCCCCCAAGGCAGAGCGCCTTAGTCACTTTCAGGCAGCTCTTGTTGACAAATAGGTTTTTCCTGCCACGAAGGCTAACTTTGCCCCTCTGTGACTTCCACCCATTGTTTCCAGTCCTGCCCTCACGTGACGTAACCCACCTCCCACATGACAGTCACTCAAATACTTAACAAGGGCTTCCTCTTCTCCCTCCCATCACCCCCACACTCCCCTGTCCATCCTCTGAGTCCAAACAGAGTCAGACCAATTCTTCTTTTAAAATATCTGAAAACAGCAACCATGCCCCACCCCTTCCCTGCCCAGATTTCTCTTCTCCAGGCTAAACATCCCCAGTCCCTTCATCCAATCCTCATGTGACAGACTGAAGACCCTTCATCATTTTTATTACCCTCCTCTGAATGCTTTCCAGCTTATCCATGTCCTTAAAATGGGGTGCCTAAATATGATCGGACCAGGACAGGGTACAACAGAACTACCATTTCCTTATTCCTCTCAAAACAGCTCAACCTTACTTATAGAAGCATTCTGGAATGGCATATCATATTACTGACTCATATTGAGCTTGTGGTCCACTAGAAGAATCCTCAGGACTTTTTCAGACAAATTGCTGCCTCCCTCAGGAATATCACCTACTTCACGGGGCTTTTGTGAAAACTAAATGAGATCACATCTGGAAAGCACTTTACAAATCTTAGAGCACTATATAACTGCTAACTGTTATTATGAAATAGGGCTAGGTACTGGATCTGTGATTCCCTTGTTTTAGAGAAATCTCAGGTACAGAAATTCCCTCTACCTATGTAGGTCAGCACCTTCTCTGTGACTTCTACAATCTTTAGGAGTTGCCTAGAGCCCTGAGAATGCAGCTTATAGTCACAGAGCCAGCATGTGTCAGAGGTCAGA
Organism: Pseudochirops cupreus; assembly: GCA_028627135.1. Taxonomy (NCBI): domain Eukaryota; kingdom Metazoa; phylum Chordata; class Mammalia; order Diprotodontia; family Pseudocheiridae; genus Pseudochirops; species Pseudochirops cupreus. The sequence continues at coordinate 45,547,809 of CM053582.1, read as the reverse complement.
CATGAGCCCAGGTCTTCCTCACCTCCAGGCCAGCTCTGTGTCTACTATGCTATAGGGGCCCTTCTTACTATTAGTGTTATTACGTTGTACTTAGACAGTTGATTTTTTGAAATAAGTCTAAGACTTTAACATATTCCTTTTTAATTTAGATTTCTCAGAATTAGCCTGTTCAAATCTTTTGGGTTCCTGCATCTGCCATCCAGTGTGGTCCTTCTGCTCCCCAGCCTGGTGTCCCCGATCAGTGTGCTTTCTCCGCACGTTTAAGAAAGATCAAGGTGAGGGCAAAAGAGAGCTGGAAAAGCACTCTGCAGCAGGAGGAGGAACACTGAATTCAGATGTTTTCAACCCTTTTTCAACTACTTATCTTCTTCCAGGGCTGAATTTTATAAGCATCTCAAAGGAGAGTTTGAACTAGGGACCTTGGTCCTACTTGGAGTAGGCAGCTAGGTGGTACTACAATGGTAGGCCTAGAGTCAGGAAGATCTGAGTTCAAATTCAGCTTCAGACACTAGCTGTGTGATCCTGGGCAAGTTACTTAACCTCAGCTTCAATTTCCTCAACTGTACCATTCCTAAAGTCTTTTGAGGGCTTCCAGCTGGGACTTGATGACAAATCTTGAGTGACTTCTAGAACCTTTTGGTTACAACTTGGTACCCCCTGGCATAGTAGAAGGAGGCCTGGCCAGATTTGGAGTCTGAGGGCCTGGGTTCAAATTTACTGTTACTACGCTGTTACTACCTGTATACATTGATCAAACTGCCTAACCTCCCTGGGCCTCAGTTTCCCCTCTGTAAATGAGGGGTTTGGAGTCCATCAGAGATTCTTCCCTTCTGTGTCCTGGGCCTTTCTGGCAGTCTGTGAACCCATTCTCAGAATCAGGTTTTTAAATACATAAAATGAAATACTTTGCATACAAAGAAAATCAGTGACAATGAAACACAGCTCTCCAAACATTTTTTTTAAAACCAAATTCCTGGCACTAGGAAAAGAACCCCAGGAGTAGATGATGTCTAAGATCTCTTCAAGTTCTAGAACAAAAACGGCACATGAACACCAAAGGCAAGTCTTGGTATTTTTGAAAAGGTACTTCAAGCATATTTGTCTTAAAGTAGTTTTTTTATTTGGGAGAAATATTTACATAATAAGCTTAATTTTATAAAGAAGAACAAAAGAACTGTGGTCAATGTAATCATGAGAATGGAAGCTCCCTGAGGACATGGACTGTTTCCCTTGACACAGGTCAGGTCCTTAATGAATGTTTGGGAAATTAACCGTTGCAGTGAGCAATCAATGAGGATGCCTCTCACCCCTCCTGATGGAGTACAGGTAGGGAAAGAGATGTATATTGTCAGGCAGGGCCCATGGGTTGGTTTCTTTTACTTAATGTTACTTCTTGATTACAAGGGAGAGTTCAGGGGGAGCAAGGGAGGAAATGATGGTGAGGTAAAAAAGAGCAAAATTAAGATGTTTTAAAAAGAGAAACAAAAGTGCCCTTTTATTCCCTTCTCTCCCTCCCACAAGGGTTTTGTTCCTCAGACTTAAATCATGGATTAGAGAGATTCATTTTCTCCATTTGCCCCAGTTACCTTTGGTGGCATCCATGCCTCCCACTGCATACAGGGCGCCCACTGTAGATTTCCGTGGCTTGGTCCGAGGACTTTGCATCATGGACCTTCTCTCTGGCAAGAGATGATACTTCATAGCTTCCATCAGGAGCTTTTGACACTCCAGGTCATGCACAAACATGGTACTATTCTCGAGATCGGCCAGTAACTGAAAAACATTAATGTATGATATGAGACCTTCTCTAAAATCCTCCTCACATGCCCCTTCGGGCATATCACTGGATTTACCAATGGAGCACAAGCCCTGAGGTCCTACCATGGTGAAGGGACTTTAGGATATGGGCTGTCATCCAAAGACCTGCCTAGACTTTGATTATGAGCAACTCATGAAGAGTTGGAGACTCTATAGGAGACTATAGAAGTGTGGAGGGATGCAAGCTTCGTCCGTGCAGGAAGTCTCTATACACATTAAATCACAGATGTTTTGAAGTATCAAAGTCTAACACATGAATTAAAACAGAGGATGAGAAGAGCACTCAATTTAGAACCATGAGCAGGAGAAGATATGAGCTCTAGTTCTACTTCTGGGAAAACTTACTTCTTTTGGAGGGTGCTTGATTTTTATTTATTCTACTGCATAACATATAAGTCTTATCACTGCAATGATTTAGAAATACAAATGGTGCCCACTTGAAAAATTGTTCACTTAACCTCTTTGTAACTTTGAGGAAACCTCTTCCCTACTATGGGTTTCTGCTCTCTAAAATAAAGGGAATGGACTTCACTGACTAGAGTCCAGGAGTGGGGAACTTGCGGCTTCAAGGCCACATGTGGCCCTCTAGATCCTCAAGTGAGGTTCTTTGACTGAATCCAAACTTCTCAGAATAAATCCCCTCAATAAAAGGATTTGTTCTGAAAACTTGGACTCAGTCAAAAGGCCCCACCCAAGGACCCAGAAGGCCACATGTGGCTTTGAGGCCACAGGTTTCTTAACCCTGGATAGACAATCTCTTATATCTCTTCTAGCCAAAAAATTATACAATTTCCCAGCTCTAGGAAAGAAAATAATTTATTTATTGAAATGACATAGAAAAATAGAGCTAATGAGAATAGTTGACATGTACAGGGTTTCCACACAATAATTCAACTCACCTTCACAACAACCATTTTGGTAGATATTACTTCTTACACTCACTCTTCAACCCTCTGCAGTCTAGCTTTTGACCTAACCACTAAACTGAAATTGTTCTCTCCAAAGTCACCAGTGATCTTTCCATGACTCCATCAAATGGTCTTTTCTCAGTCCTAATCCTTCCTGACCTATCAGCCGCATCTGACTCTGTTGACAATCCTCTTCTCTCGGATATTCTCTCCTCTCTGGGTTTTCTTAACATTCCTCTCTCCTGGTTTTCCTCCTACCTGTGTGACCACTGCTCAGTTTCTTAACTTTGGATGGTCCCCGAGGTTCTGTCCTAGGCTTTCTTACCTCCTCCCTCTACATGTTCTCTCTTGATGAACTCATAAGCTCTCCTGGGTTCAACTATCATCTTGATACAGATGGCTCTTAAATATATATTACATAGAAATATAAAAATGTGTCTGTACACATACAGATACACACACGCACACACACATACATACATCAAGTCCCAATCTCTCCCCATACTCTAGCCCTACATTACCAGTTGCGCTAGAGACATCTCAAATTCAACATGTCCCAAACTAAACTTCTGTCTTTCCTTCCAAAGTCTCCACCACTCCAAACTTACTGATTTCTGCTGAAGGCATGGCCATCCCGCCAGTATCGCAGGTTTCTGACCTTGGCTTTATCCTTGACTTCTCCTGTTCCGTCACCCTACATGGCCCATCAGTTGTAACGTCTCTCACGGCTGCCTTTCTTTCCATTTGCCCTCATCATCTCTTGCCTACATCATTGCTATTGGCTGATGAGTGTCTACACTTCAGTCCATCTTCCACTCAGTCACCATTTTGGCAGTTTATCCTTAAATGCAAGTCTGACCTTGTGATTCCTCTACTCAGACAACTCTAGTGGTTCCCCAGTGTTTCTAGGATAAAAAGAAACTCCTCTGTTTATCTTTTAAAGCCGTAAATAACCTGGCTCCAATGCATCTTTCTAGTCTTATTATATACATCACTCACCCTCTTGCACTCTGTGATCCAGACAAAGTAACCAACTCTCTGTTCCTCACTTAGGACACTCCCCCTCAGTCTTCTGCTTTTCTGCATTTTCGCTGGCCAGTCCCATGCCTGGAATGCACTCCCTCCTTGCCACTGCCTCATGGAGTCTTCCTCTTCTTTAAGACACGTCTTAAGCACCATCTCCCCTGTGAAGCCTTTCTTGATCCTCTCAACTGCTAGTGTCCTCCCTCTCAAATAACTTTGTGTTTAACTACTTTCTCTATATGTACTGTATTCACTTTATATTTATACTGTACATGTTATTATATATACTCAGTGTCTCTCCTGTTAGAATGTGATCTAGATATAAGCCAGGATTGTTTCATTTGTTAAACTTGTCATCTCAGCATCCAGCACAGTGCCTGGAACTATGAGGTGCTAAGGAAATGCTTGTTGATTGACTTGGTGATTGAATTAACATGTTTACCAAAGATGTTCTGCTGAAACCCTGCTTTGTCCTCTTGTGAATCTGCCTGAGGGGCGTTACACTACAAAGGTCCTGGGCGTGCTCCTCAGGCTGGTTTTGATTTTGGGTGGCAGAAGGGCAGTCAACAGTCTCTCTCAACCCCCATATACACTGTCCCTGGATAGACCCTTACAAGCCAACAGGCAACTCTAGGGAATCAAATCAGGAACTGATTAAATTAAAACATGGAGCACTTAGCAACACAAAACACTACATTAGCAGTCTTGTTTGTTTTTCATTTTAGCTACAGTGATTGTTGGGGAAAAAAAGAAATATTTATTTTTTAACTTCTTACAGGAGGTTGCTTCTCTGCCAAGTCCTAGCTGCGGGATTCACATGTGAACAGTGATGGATGACTTAGGTTTACTGTGTATAGAGATGTAAGTGTACATATACCAGTCTACATATAATGGACACATATACCCTGCTGTGTGTGTGTGTGTGTGTGTGTGTGTGTGTGTGTGTGTGTGTGTACACAGAATCCTTATTCCTCTAGTATTGATCATTTACACCCCCGAAGAGGAAAATTTATCATTGTTTGTCAATGACCATGTCATTGTAAAATAGAAATGCACTCAAATGTCTACTATAACACTGAGGAATTCATGAGTCAAGCCAAGAAGCATTTACTCAGCTCCTACTATATGCCAAGCCCTGGAATAAAAAAAAGATGAAAAAAACCATAGCCTTTGTTCTCTAGGATCTGAAAATCTAATGGGGGAGATGACATGCAAATAGCGATGTGCAAATCAAATACAGAGAGGATGAATGGAGGGTGGCCTCAGAGGGAAGGCACTAGCATCAGGGGGGATGGGAAGAGGTCTTGGGGAAGGTGGGACTTTAGCTGAGACTTAAAGGAGTCCAGAGAACCCAAGGACAGAGAGCATTCCGAGTGTGGGAGACAGCTACTGATGATGCTGTGAGTTGGGAGAGGGACTGTCTACTGCAAGGAACAACAAGGAGGAGGCCAGTGGATGAGAGAGAGAGAGAGAGAGAGAGAGAGAGAGAGAAAGAAGGAGAGAGAGAGAGTGGGTGTGAGAGCGTGTGTGTGTATGTATATGAAAGAGAGAGTATGTGTGTGTATATATGAGAGAGAGAGTATGTGTGTGTGTATATGAGAGAGAGAGTGTGTGAGAGAGAGCGTGTGTGTGTGTATATGAGAGAGAGAGTGTGTGCATGTGAGAGAGAGAGAGAGAGAGTGTGTGTGTGTGTGTGAGAGAGAGAGAGAGAGAGAGAGAGAGAGAGAGAGAGAGAGTATGGAGGGGGAGGCAGAGTAACCTTGGAAAGGTAGGAAGGGGGCAAATGATGAAAGGCTTTAAAAGCCAAACAGAGGATTTCATATTTGATTGGAGGTAAAAGGGAGCCCCTGGAGTTTACAGAATAAGGGGTGGGGGTAACAGGCTTGCATTTTAGGAAAATCAACTTGAGAGTGAGTAAGAGTATTCTTAAATCCTCTCTAAAAGAGGTTTGATTGGTTGGTTTTGGGCAAGTGAGGCTCAAAGAACCTCCTAACAGAATCAGTTCATCAGAAGGCCCAGAGATTTGTGGCCATGACAGCCAGCCCTGAATCCTGACCTAGCTCCTAAACTGGTCTGGGCAGGCTTATCATTCTGGGTGACAGTGGGTAGGGTGCTGGACTTGAAGTTGGTAAGACCTGCGTTCAAATCTCACTTCATGCCCTTTATTATCCATGTAATTTGAGGAAAGTTACTTAGCCTCTCTGTGCTTCTGTTTCCCCAACTGTAAATGGAGATAATAATAGCACCTGCTTCACAGGTTGCTGTGGGAATCAAATGAGTTACCATATGGGAAGTGCTCTGCAGACTTAAAGCACGGTAGAAATGATTACTCTCTGGGACTCTAGCTTCTCCTGGGCCTCACTTCTAAGGCTTCTCCTTTGGCCACTTTGCTTCTCCTCAATTCCTCACCTAGATGGGAGACAACAGCAGGAGACAGAAATGGAATTCTCCGCAGTCTGTTTTGCTGCCCTCTGAAACTCTGTTGAGGCAGGAAACTGAAATTTGAGGATTCTCTGGAGATTTCCTTCCTCCATGGTACCTCTCTTTATCAATACTGCATCTAAGTAACAAATGGATATAGCTTTTGAGATACTAAATTCAAAGGATTGTAGAATTTCCAAGTTAGAAGCAAGTTGAGAGTCCAATCAGTATCTAAATAAGATTCCCCTCTACAAAATAGATGCCTGCCACATGGTAACCTTGTCCACCTTCTGCTTGATGGCCTCTACCAAGTATAGAGGTAGGGAAATGGCCAAATCCCTCTTTGCCCTAGCATCTTATCTGATTTTTCAATAGCCCTGATTCTAGGACTTTTGCCTCATATCAATTCTAATTCTTTGCAACTTGTATCCATTGTCCCTAGTTCTGGCCTTTAAAACTAGACAGAACAGTTCTAATCCCCCTTTCAGGTAATAGCTTCTCAATTCCTTGGAATATGTGTCCCCTTAAGTCTCCTCTTTTCTAGGATAAATATCCTTAGTTCCTTCCACTAATCCCCACATGGCATCTCAAGGCTCTTTATCATCTCATGACCCTCCTCTAGATTCTTTCCAGCTTATTAATATCCTTTCTAAAATGTCATGCCTAGAGCTGAACACAGAAGCCTTGATATGAGCCAAGTAGGATGGAGTACTGAGCAGTGATATTGCTTTGCTACCACACCAGGCCCAGACACTTCTGTACTTTGACATATCTGTGATGTCACTGATGTGGGTCCTCTCTCCAGTGGGGCAGAGCACAACCCATTCATACACTTTTCATTGTGTGACCCTCGATCATGTCCTCACATAAATGTCCCACAGGCTGCTGATCTTCCATATCCGGAGATTTTCTCTAGATTTCTTGCCACTGGGTGGGCACTAATGAGACATGAAGGCTTTTCATCAGTTAAACCTCACTCTGTTTCTTTTCATGTAGTTCTCTGATGTCATCCTTTACGCCACTGTTCCTGTGAGATTCCTCAATGATAACGTGTTACAGCCTACTCACACCCACCAAGAATCGCTCCACTGCCCTTCAGATGACTCATAATTTTGATTTTTCAGAGACTGCTACTCTATGACTCACTGCCATACAACTTCACTTAAAGAATAATAATATTAAAAAGCTGGGCCTTTCTTTCAGCTGGAAACTTAGGGACATTAAAAGCACTGCACAATTTCCTCAAGAAAATCCATCTACTCTATTCCTTCTATTCAGTTCTGGAGCCGCTTCACTGCTCATCTACACTATCTGTCAAAGATATAGTTATACAGATAAACTAGCTCTGTAGGGTATCCATCCAACAATATACCATAATAATCTAGACCATAGGCTTTCTTCATCCACTTCATTTTTTTAATGTGGATGGTTAAGTTGAACTCTTTTGAGTGATTTTGAATCTTAGTTCAGGAGGCTCTTCAGTATTCTAGCTCTAGATGTAATAAGCAAAATGTCATTTGCAAATGTGAGCATGTAGAAAACCTCCTCATCTCTAGGGAGTCCTCTTCCATTTTGTTCTGAACTGTATATCCTCCAGGACAGTGGCAAACACCTTTGGCAAGCATCTAGTTCTCTGTTCTATGTTTCATTTTATATTAGTAATAAGAGGGTTGGGAAAGAGGTTATCTCTATCCTTTAATCTTTCAAAGAATCTGGGATGATTTTGCCATGTGCACTGGAGGGACCGTACTGGAGGAGGGCCTCTAAGGCAGCGTTTTATTTAACCAAATCAGATGCTTTCATATGTGCACAGTGGGATCTTATATTCTCCACAACTTTCAATCAACTGTAATTGACTGAATTTATTCTCTACAAATTATATTCTCTACAATTATATTTCCTATAAAATTTCAGTCAATGTGATTGTAAAGACTATAGTAGAACATAATTTGTCAAAGCTTTTCTCTTCCTTCCTTACATTTTCACCAATAATGCCCTTTTTCTGTGCGTACAGCAGACTATTCTCATAAAGATTTTATGGAGATTGGAAAGCAGACTTATGCATAGGGCCAGACTTACTGATATTATCTCAGTTCCCCTTTTTGTGTTTGTGTTTGGTTTCTTCTCAGCTTTCTTCAGTCCATCAGTTTTTATTAAGCACCCACCATAGGCCCCATCCCAAGCACTGGTGATATAAAAAAGGCAAAAGATAGTCCCTGCTCTCTCAGAGCTTATAGTCGAAGGGGGGAGACAACACATAAACAGATGTGTATAAACAAACTATATATAAAATAAATCGGAAATAACCAATAGAGAAAAAGCACTAGCATTATGGGGGAATCAGGAAAGGCTTCCTGTCAAAGGGAGGTTTTTAGCTCAGATTTGAAGGAAGTCAAGAGGCAAAGATGAGGAGGGAGAGAATTCCAGGCAGAGGGGAAAGCCAGTGAAAATGCCTAAAGTTAGGGGACAGAGTGTCTAGCGTGAGGAACAGCAACAGCAAGGAAGTCAGTGTCACTGAATCAGAGTATATAGAGGGAGGGGAATATAACATGTAACAGAACTGGAACAGTAGGAATGGGACAATTTATGGAAGGCTTTAAAAGCCAAACACAGGATTTTTTATTTGATCCTGGAAGCAACTGGGAGCCACTGAAGTTGTTTGAATTGGAGTGGGGCCGGGGGGAGGTGACATGGTTAAACTTGCATGTTAAGAAGATCAATCTGACAACTGAGTGGAAGCTGACCTGGAGTGGGAACAGACTTGAGGCAGGGAGACAAACTAGCAGACTTGATAAATTGATAGTCTTGATAACTGATGCTTTAAATCCTCCACTGTTTGGTCAGTTCTCACACAGACCTCTTTTGTGTACATTTGGTCTAATCTAACTGTGCTTCTCCTCTTTATTTAGTAACATTTCTGCTTCTGGACGGTTATGTTATATAACTATGGTGTTAGAATCCAAATGTGGAGGTTCCACTATCACTAATGGAGAAAAGAGTTCATTATAGAAATCTTTACAGATTATTTATATTTTTCATCTGTCTGTTGAACTTCCATTTTTATCCTTAAATGCTCTTGGGATTATCAGGCTTAAATGGTCCTCTTGTCAAACTTTCTACACGTTTATTTTTTTCTCCTTTGCTAGTAGCTATTTTATGAGGTTGTACTGCTTATCCATCTACTCCATTGCTCTTAGAGGTGTCAAATTTGCCACTTGTTGGATTCCCTAGTCCATCACCAACCAGATTAAAATGTAATTGGGAAATGTTTAACAAAATAAATGAAAATAAAGTGTAACATTGATAATGTCAATTTGTGGTTTTCTAAGTCAATAGCTGACAGAGATCCATTTCTTTTTGAGTTTGATATCACTATATTCCTCTGTTGTCCCCTCCATAACATTTTACAAACGCATTTATTTTGTATTTTAAACCAGACTGACCTTGGCTCCATATCTCTTTGTTTGGCAACGAGATTAAGCGCTTGCCAGATGAGGTAGTTTCTAAGTTAGTTGTGGCAAGTGATTTATACCAGGTAAATTCGCTTAAGTAAAAGTAAGAGTCTGTGTTAATATCTATTGTTTTATCCATTTCCCATTTAATTTCCCATCAACTGTTTTAAAAAATAGGTCAGTTTAGAGATATTCCCATTATGTACCATATCTTTTCATTTCTATTCTTTCAACTAATTTGGTGTTAATTTTAATTTTGTATTCATTCAAGCTGGTAATTTATAGATAGACAATTGATTCAAAAATGTTTCCTCTGTCAATAGGCAGTTCTTTTTTGCCCATTAAAATAAATCATTGTATCTTGCTCACTATGTAACTTTTAATGCACCCTAAGATTGTATCAGCTTTTCTGACTGCCATAGTGTAACTGATTCATACAGACTTTATAATCTACTAAAACTCAATCTTTTTTTTAGATAATCTGTCTTAAATTTGTAAAGTTAACAATTTGAACCCAAATGTAAGCCTATATTTATCCCTCTTAAATTTCATCTAACCAAATCCCTATCTACATATTAATTCCCAGAAATCCTCAGAAAAAATTTAGATGGATTAATAAGAATTTGGATTATTCCCAGTTTTGGAATGATTATTTGAGTTATTTGTGTAGATTTCCTTACCTGTGGTGGAAGTAATGGCAATCTAATTAAAGACAGGAGCATTCCCAGGTGTTGCTGTCTGTTCTGAAAATCATGCTTCACCCAAATCATTAAAGCATGAAATATAGCTTCTTCATCTGGTACATTAATGTCATCACTAGACAGGAGTTTTGCAATTTCATTAGCTGGAAGTAGGAGAAATTCCTGGTTCTTTGTCACCTCTACAAAGTGTTCCTAAAAAAGGAAGTTATTTTAGTGAGACTAAACACATTTTAACTCCACATCAAAATAGTACATCTCAAAACATTTCCTAGGATTAAGCCCCTGAGGTTGATATACCCAATCCAATTTCAGAAGCAGGGAAATGATGGCAAAGGATAAAAAGGATGAAAACTGATAATTAGACATGCAGATTTTCCAGATCGCAGAGGCATCATGCCCCTCACCCTGCCATATGGAAGGGTTAACTATATTTGATCCTAGAAGCAATAGGGAAACACTGGAGTTTATTGGGGGGAGGGGAGTTGACATGGTTAGACCTGCACTTTAAGAAAACCACTTTGGTAGTTGAATTGGGAATAGAATGGTGTGAGGAGAGACTTTCGGCAGGGCAACCCACCAGCAAAATACTGTAATAGTCCAGGCATGAGGTCAAATATGTCTGTAACCAGAAAGAAAACTATTACTTGGGAGCCATGTTCTATGAATGAGCCTCTGGGTACTTGGGAGGCCAGTCTTTGAATGACACATTCTGTCTCAGTTCCTGGGTCTATCTTCCAAGCCTTTCCAGTTTGGTAGAACCTATTAGAGTTTGTGATTTATTGGTGGAGATTTCAGAAGTTCAGGGTCATGATGATTTGCATGAAGGCCCTCTAGCTTATTTTCTATGGTACCAGGCACACAACCATGAGCTAGCAGATAAAGAATATATAATGCAGAACTGGGGGATGGGGAACGAGTCCTACATATGCTCCTCTATTACTCAGTCATTACATATTCAAGACTTGGGTTCTACGGATTGAAGAAATGTGAGCCCTAGGAATGTGGAAGTATGACTAGGCACAATGGAACATTAGAGGATTGGGTGTTACCACTATTAGGTCTATGCTCTCTGTATGTCACACTACAGCCCTTGGATTAGCAAAAAGATGCTCTCTGTACATTTTCCATACAGGAGATCTTGCAAAAAAGGGGCTAAGTTTCTTTCCTTGGTACATTACTCGTTTCCTTATTACATTACTCATTAAATAAAATGAAGTAATAAGGAATAGAGATGCTAAAGCATTTAAAACATTAAAAATCTCTATATAAATGGAACTATTAATATTATTTTAATCTAATTTTAAAGTTATATTGATGACTTTTGCTTGTACATAAGTTTTTTTGAGTTATACTCTCTACCTCCCTCCTCAACAACTACCCTTACCCATTGAGCCTTCCCCAGTAACCCCTTGTAACAGAGAAAAACACATCAGTCAAACCAACCAACACAACGACCATGTCAGACAGCATACACAACATTCTGTGCCCATGGTCCTCCACTTCTCCAAGAAAATGATCGAAGCACATTTCTGGAAGGTATTATTATTATTAAAGTGGTTTGTAATATTAATTGTATTCCAGAAGCTTGAGCAGTGGAGGAAGGACTAGGTTCAACTAAGTCATATTAACTGAACAAATGAAGTTTGGATGCTTATATATTAGCCTAAATAAAAATAATCTATTTGGATTGCACTGCCTATGCACAGTACCTCAAAAGAAGAAATTGCAGAGAATCTTTCAATTAAGTTTAAAGACTGTTATAAACTGCCTCCACCCTGGAGTACAATTTTGCTTGTCATTTTGGGAGAAACCCCTTGCCTGCTCTACCTTAAATATTTTCTTTGCCACTGTTGTGGTTTCTACTCAATTTTGTCTATCTAGCACATTGATTTCATGAAACTCTTTCAATGATTAGAGCACCCTTTGTGAAATTCTCTGTCAATAACGCTAGAATTGTAATTTAATACATAAAGGAGTTTTGAATTCTTTTTCAACACCAAACAACACATCACAAACATTTCATTACGGCATGTCTTTTGGTTATTTTGACAGTGTGTACAATATGGACAAAAATAACTGGGGCGGGGTGGGATTAAAGAGGACACCAGCATTGCATTTTAATGCACATCCTGCTTTAACACTGTTTCAGTCACATAATAGGAAAAGGAAGACAAATCCATTTGGAGCTACAGAAATAAACTCAAGCTGTTTATCAGAAAATGTTTTGTCTGCTAGAGTCAGATACCAGGCAGGAAACCGTTAATACTCAAGCTTTAAGAACTGAAGTAATCTCTCAGGAAGTTCTCATGTTTGGCTTTTGTGGTGGGGTTCATCGTAGAACTATCTAACTGCTCTTTCTTTAGATTATAAAGAATCAGCATTTAGGGCAGTGATAAAAATACCATCTTTAAATGACACATTTTCAAATTTGTGCCTGTCACAAGGCAGTTCTACTGGCAGTGTCACTGTCTCCTGAAATGCCTTGGACAGTTCATATCTGTGACAGTCTCCATGAAAAAGACAGTCTCCTTACCACACTGCAGAAAATTTCTGTCTCGTGCAGAATTGTCATTGTTAAGTATAGTCCACGGTCCTAGAGAAACACTCGCAATTGGTTAAATGAATGAAGACAGAGATGGTGGCTGAAATGGCTTTAAAGCTTTAATACCTCTCTCCATATTGGTGGAATTGCTTTGCTTATAATGTCACACATCTTTTTGGTTCTCTTTCATGTGTATCCCTTCACCTTTAGCTCTGGTCATATCTTTCACATTGTTTTAATTTCGAGGAAAAGGAAGTATAAAAGCTACTAGAGTTTTTCTTATCCTGAAATACTTATCTCTTGATTTGACTTCAGAGCAAGACCTCCTTTGTCTACGTCATTCCTAGCAAGGGACAACAGTGAGTTATTTCTCTTCATTGATTTAGGGAAAGACTAGTATTTGTGGTAATGTTCCATTTAATTTCCCTTATGTAGGTTCTCTTTCTGCCCCTACCATATACTCTGTATTTTTTCTTACTTTCTGTAATCTGACTGCAGGGAGAAATTTTGTGGACAATGAAAACCCTCGGGAAACATTTCATACAAATATGTGATTGGCCATTACTATTCCTAATAGAATTAATAAGACTTTAGAATTACTGTAATTTAAAGGATTGACTTATCGGTTCTTTGTAGCTACCCACATATTTCTTTTTATTTTATATTGTTATAAAACATATAGCAAATATATTTTCAGAAATCCAGGTTGGGTAATTCTGAACCCATCTCAGTTGGTATCAATCCTGTAATACTATTATAGTTCCTTACTTTAAAAAAGAACGGAAAATAATTATGTTACTTTGAGGAGCTATCTCCAAATTTAAAACTAGAAATGTTACAAAACATCGTTCAAATCAGGGCCTACAAAAAGAAACTTCCTGATATATATAAATACATATATATACATATACATATACATATACATATATATATAACTGTGTGTGTATATATATATATATATAACTGTGTGTATATATATGTATATATATATAATTGTATATATATATAATTGTGTATATATATATA
>CM053582.1:45513465-45533418 GCA_028627135.1 Pseudochirops cupreus | reverse complement strand
AAAAAAAAATGACTCTAAACAAATTTTACAACTATAGAACCCACAAAATGACAGAGTGAAATACACCTCCAGATGAAGTCAGCCTGGCAGGCTGAAAGGAATGGTCTATTGCACTGTGCTGCAATCCTCTCTTCTCTCTTCAACCTCATGGAACTCTTAGCTCTTTTCAAGGCTCAGCTTCAGTGCTACTTCTTCCAAGAAGCCTTTCCTATTTTTCTAGTCATTAGTACTTCTTCCTCTGAAGTTACTTTGTATATATTTTATATTATCCATAAATGTCAAGTCAAGAGACATTGAAACAGGTTGTTATTGGTCTTCAGTTGTTTCAGTCATGTCCTACTCGTCATGACTCCGTTTGGGGTTTTCTTGGCAAAGATACTGGAGTGGTTTGCCATTTCCTTTTCCAGCTCATTTTACAGATGAAGAAACTGATGCAGACAGAGTTAAGTGACTTGCCCAGGGTCACACAGCTACTAGAGTGTCTGAGGCCAGATTTGAACTCAGAAAGATGAGTCTTCCTGACTCCAGGCCCTGCACTCTGTCGACCAAAGTGCCATCTAGCTGCCCATTGAAATAGGACCTAAGGCCATAGTGGTAAGTACTAGGGATACAAAGAAAGGCAGAAACAACTATTGGCTTCATGGAGCATATAGCCTAATATGGCAGAAAATATGCACATCTATCTATCTATAGATATTCATATCTATATCTATGTATATATATATATATACATATGTATTTGTAAAATTGTATACAAATAAGTTACATGCAGAACAAATTCGAGATGATCACAGAAGGAAGGTATTAGGGGACTAGAGAAGGCTTCCTGTAAAAGATGGAATTTTATCTGAAACTTGAGAAAACTAATGGCAAGAATATGCTGTTCTTTACTTTCTCCCAGTAAAATGTGAGCTCCCTGGGAAAGAGTGACTTTCATTTTTATCTTTCTATCCCCAGTGCCTAGCACACAGTAAGTACTTAACAAACATTTATATATGTGGAAGGAGAAGGAGAGGGAAAGTAAGAAGAAGAGGGAGAGAATATTATTAATAGTTTTAATGTAATTACATGTTCTAACACAACTATCTCATCTCCCATTCTCACTAAGTAGCTAGATGCTCAGATGCCACAGCACCCCTTCTTGGTTATGGGTGTCTTTTCTTGCTTTTGGCTCAGCTACCCCATTTTGCTTTATTTCCACTGTGATTATAGAGTTTTTAATCAGTCAGTCTTTTAGAAAGAGATATCTACCAAGATGGTATGGTAAGTATAGTTGGTACAAAACATCCCAAACATCTGTGGCGCCCTCTTCCACAAGTCCAGTGAAAAGTAGACTCAAGTTTAGAGAACATATATGACAAAAGGGAAGCTCACAGCTGCTGGCTCCTGGAAATCCTTTTCTTCACTTCATAGTGTGCTCCAGGAGTTCCCCTTAGGGATGGTATAGTTTTCCTTGCTGGACTCCTTGTCTATCAAAATCTCCTGGAGTGATTTTTGGTAAAAATCCATAATTCCTTATCCTAGACAGCTCTTTTGTGCCTTAGGGAGGTTCTTTATTTTCTCTTTGCATGCCTTCCACTAGAGAGTCTTGGGGAAAGTTTATATGAAATATTTACAATCAAATAGCATTATTGACATCCTTTCATATTTCCAAATGCATAAACTTCACCAAACATACTCCAGTAGACTTGCTGAGGACAGCAAATAATAAAACTGGGTGTTGTGCTTGCCACATAGTAGGTACTTAATGCATTTTTATTGAGCTGTTTGATTATTGAGAGTGTCAAGATAGCCCTCCACTTATTGTCCCACTCTGCTTCAAAAGCACTTATCTTTGTTAGGAAAGAATCAAGGCTGCAGTGTTAATGATAGATATAATAAGTGTCATCTTAGTTACCTTTTCTTTCTCAGTATATTTTCAACATTGCCAATCAAGACATAGAAAGAGGTATGAAAGATATATTTGTCTGTAATTGTATACAAAACAAACTCCCCTTCCCTTTTCAGCTTCAGTTTCTGTTTTATATTTTCATTTTAAATAGATCAAGCATAACAATCTTAATATATTCCTAGAACATCTCTCGTGTTCACATAATTTGAAAAATCTTGTTTGTTGGACATCCTGATACCTAATTCATTTAACTACTAGCCAGGTCAACCTGATCAGGCTCCTTGGAGTAGGGATAGATGATTGAATTGCACACGAGCCTCCTGGAGTCACTTTGATTAAAAAGTCCAGATTCCCCAGGCATTTGTTCCCTTCACTTTTGGTCATTCAAACTAGACTAATTCACAGGTCCCATTCTCATCCTGTCCTTTCCGTTTGCTCATGCCTTCCCTTGAGCCAAGAATTGACACTTCTTCCTCTTTCCCCAGCCAATATCTGTGGAAATCCCTTCATCCCTTCAAGACCCAATTAATATGTTACTGCCTTCAGTGAATCCTTCTCTTACCCCTCTTCAGCCCTTGAAAGTGATCTCTTCCTTATAAAATTTCACTTGGCATTTTTTCTCGATTTTCCGCTTTGCACTTTGTGTGCTCTTCCCGTATTATTATTATTTGTATGTTTTTCCCCTCCCTATTAGTTTGCAAACACTCGGAGAACAGCTTTATTTTAAAATGTGTATGTCCTATGTTCAGTAAATGTTTGTTGGATTAAATTAAGTTTGTTTACTCTATTTAGTTCTGTATATACATCTACATGAAATATCAGTTTGTCTAGTGAAAGTTCTCTTCTGTCATTTTATGGTGTTAATAATATTTGAGTTTTATATCGACTTTAAAATTTGCAAATCACTTTACATACCTTAACCTTTATTAGAGCTTCACAATTTTGTGATATAAGTCCTATTTCTGGACTGTGTATTTAAGATTTTGAAATGTGAGTGATTTACATTTATACCTAATGGTTTGATAATTTACTAAATGCTGTTTTACTGAAACATTTGTACTTGGCCTAATGATCATTGTCTAGGTGTATCTCTTAATTTTCTCATTCTTTTTTTCTCTTTTTGAAGGGGGAAGGCAGGGCAATTGGGGTTAAGTAACTTGCCCAAGGTCACACAGGTAATAAGTGTCAAGTATCTGAGGTCAGATTTGAACTGAGGTTCTCCTGACCCCAGGGCAGGATCTGTATTCACTTTGCTACCTAGCTGCCCCTAATTTGCTAATTCTTAAATCAAAGAATGTTATAACTTGC
This sequence comes from Pseudochirops cupreus, assembly GCA_028627135.1. Classification (NCBI taxonomy): domain Eukaryota; kingdom Metazoa; phylum Chordata; class Mammalia; order Diprotodontia; family Pseudocheiridae; genus Pseudochirops; species Pseudochirops cupreus. The sequence continues at coordinate 45,530,219 of CM053582.1, read as the reverse complement.
CAGTTATAAAAAGCAAGGTTCCATTTGAATTTGTACTTATTCACACTCACTTTTGATTTTTAAAGCATTCCATTTTTGGCTAGTTTGTTTAATCTTACCTTTTCCTATTAAAAATTGATATTAACTAGATTCCTTTTTCTCCTCATATGCTATATATAATGCATACTAGAGCCAGAATTAGATGACTACTCTGTTTGGAATTTACTTACAGATTTATGGAAAAATCCAACTTTTTCTTCCCCTTCAATCCACAGTGAGATCTCAGTTTTCCTGGCATGGTTCTATCAAAAACCAGCTATAAAGATTTTTGGCAATAAACACTCATGATGAATTTGCTGAGATATCAGTGGAATGGCCAGTTTTATCTTACCTTAATGGGACTGTGGGTGAAAACAGATAATTGTATGGTCAAATGGCCATGTAGTGCAAAACAGAAATTCTGCTTTTGTTACCATGACTGGTACAAATGTATTTTCTTGCACTTTCCAGTGACAGAATATTTGAGTCCTCCATAATCCATTTCCTCTCTTGACTGCTGCTAACAAATATTTTTATTTTACCTTAAAAAAATCTCTCCCTGAGAGGAAATTCCTGATAAATGTTTTCCGTTGGACTTCCCACAGCACCTACATTAAACAGTTCTGACGCCAGTCATCATTTCCTGAGCTTCATGCTTTCTGCTGTTGTTTGTTTTTTAACTACTTTTATACTATCATCAAAGGTCCATCAGGCCCACTTTCTTAGGTGGTAGTTCCTTTCACTTTGAATATCCAAGTCCTCAGTAAGTTTTCTACATAATAATTGGAAGAATTTGCAATACTTTTTGACCAGCTACTTTTCCAGTGGTTACTCAGCTATACTTAAAATAATTGTACCTCAGTGACAGGGGGAAAAAGAATCAACTCCCTCTTAATGTGAACTAAACTGCTTTGAAAACTAAAGCTGTCATCTCAAAATTTATTCTGAGGAAGCAGCAAGGAGTAGTGATAATAGCTCCAGACTGGAAATCTCACGAGAGGAGGTCTGTTGACTTTGAAAAACATTAGTGCCTCCAGTACACAGGACTGTGCTAGAACCTAGAGCAAAGACAAAGATGGCATGAGACAGGGTACGTGCTCTTATGGACCTTAAGAGTATAGAAAGGCAAATAAGACATAGAAAAAGATACCCATGATTCAGAATCATATGGGGCCTGCACTATTAGAAAAAGTAATCTAGTTAATGCTGTGACAGCATGAATTTACAGTTGGTAAAGCACATAAGAAAGGGCTAAGTGAGATCTCTTTAACCCTGACATCCTTTCCTAGTGTTTCTAAACTGTCTTTTGCAATCTTTTTCACCATATTGCCTTATGTGCCCTCCCACGTATGCAACATTCCACCTTTCATCTCTGTGCCATTGTATAATTTGATTTCCTTTCTTGCTGTGCTCTCCCTCTTGACTGTGATCTCTTGAAATCCCTAGCTCTTTCCAAAGTCCAGCTTGTTCTGCATTGCCTTTCCTGATCTTCCCAGTTGTTGGCGTTCTCCCCTCCCGAATTATTTTGTATTGACTTTGTATGTATTGTTTATCTACTTAATTGCACACACACTGTGTTTCCACAGTACTGTGTAACCTCCTGAAAGGCATGAATTGTTCCAAGTGTGAGTTTAGCACAATAACACAGTAGGAACTTGAGAAATGTTTGTTTATTATTGAATTAAAATGGAAGAAGGAGGTAATTTCTAAATGGAGTGTTCAGGAAAGACTTCATAAAGGAGACAACAATTGAGTTGGATATTGTGTTTGCCACTAATATGTCCTGAAAATTGAGGCATTTAGGGGACATGATATCTAAGATCTTTGCAATGCTCTTATTCCTTGATTCTGTGTATTGATGGGTGTATGTGTTTAGCATAGGACAATGGGTAGTAGGCTATACTTTGAGGCTGAAAGGCCTGGGTTTCAAACCCCACTGTCAGGCAAATAGCTATACTGCTCAGAGCCTCATATGGAAAAATGGATAATATATGTCCTAGCTACTTTACCAGGTTGTTTTGAGGCTTAAATTAGGTAATAGGCATAATGTGCTTTGCAAAATAATTTTTTAACTTAAAAATATTTGAAAATTTTTTTTGATAAAGTTATCTGCCCTTTCCAATTTTTCTCACTCTGTTAAACTAAAAAACAAAAAATAAGACCCTCAGCATAAACATGTATAGTCAGAGGGTGGGGTTGATATGGCAGAGTAAGAGGTAGCAGTTTTATATTAGCTTCTCTACAACGTAATCTACAACAACATAGAAAGTGTGCCGAACCGAATTCTGATTGGGAAAGCCAAGTAAAACTCACAGCGAGTCCAGTAGCAGTATATGGAAATTCAGCTACACACAAGCCAACAGACCCAAACCTGGGTCAGGAACTTGCAGAGCACAGACCAGGAGGGCAGTGAACAGATACCTCTCTAGATCACACCACTTTGGAACCACTGGAAACTTACAAGCTCCTCTAACTGAATTGTGAAAACAACAGGATGTAAAAAGACAGAAGTTTAGCTCAGACATTCTCCCCAGAAGTGAACAGAGCTCAACACTTATATAATGTCCAAAGTCAAGAAGTAGGCTAAAAATGAACAAGCAAAAAAGAACCTGACCACCATAAAAATTATTATGGTGACAGGGAAGCTCCAGACATAAATGTAGAAGAGAGTGACTTTAAGATAGCTACAAACAAAGCCTGAAAGGAAAACATAGATTACACAAAAACCCAACAAGAATTCCTAGAAGAGTTAATGAAAGAGGTTAAAAGAAGAACAAAAATGTATTTTTTAAATCAAGTAAGAGTAGTAAAGGAAAATTGGGAAAAGAAATAGGACTTATACAAAAATATGTGAAAAGAGAATTAACAGCACAGTAAGAGAGATCCAAAATCTAACTGAAGAAAATAACTCCTTAAAAATTGTCAAATAGTAAAAGAGGTATAAAACCTCGCTGAAGAAAATATTTCCTTAAAATTTAGAATTGGTCAGGTAAATGCTAATGACTCCATGAGACATCAAGAAACAATAAAACAAAGTCCAATGACTGAAAAATAAAAGACATTGTAAAATATCTTATAGGAAAAAAGACAACTAATTTGAAAAATAGATCAAGAAGAGATAATTTAAGAATCACTGGACTGCTTGAAAGTCATCAAGAAAAAAGAGCCTCGATCTCTTTTCAGGAAGTTATAAAGGAAAACTGCCCAGATATCTTAGAGCCAGAGGGCAAAGTAGCATTGGGAAGAATTTATTGGGCACCTCCTGAAAAAAATCCCCAAATGAAAACTCTGACAATTATTATAGCTAAAATCTAGAACTTTCAGGTAAGGAGAAAATATTGAAAGTAGCCAGAAAGAAGGAATTCAGGTACCAGCAAGCCACAACCAAGGATCACATAAATTACCCAGCAAAACTGAGTGTAATTCTACTGGGGGGAAAGGAATATTTAGTGAAATAGAGGACTTTCCAGCATTCCTGGTAAAACACCTGAGCTGAACAGAAAATTTGATGTTCAAACAGAAGACTAAAGAGAATCATAAAAAGGTAAACATGAGTGAGAAATCATAAGGAACTAAACAAGGTTAATTAAGCTGTTAAATTAAAACATTTATACTTTCAGAACTTTATCATCAATAGGGATCTTATAAGGAGTCTACCAAGACAGAGAGCCTAGGTCTGACTACATCATGTTGGGATGATCTCAAAAGAAGAATGGAAGGATGAAAAAGGGAGATATACCAGGAGAGGAAGGGAGAAGAATGGAGAAAATTATCTTGTGACATGTTATTAAATTAATCAGAAATCTGAAGTCTGTCAACGTTGATTTTTTTCTTTATAATATTGCTGTCATCATTTTCCTTTCTCTTTAAATAAGCTTATCTAACCCTTTGTCTTTTTTCATTTTTTAAAAACACTTCTTAGTTTTATTCATCAATTTCATGGAGTTTCTTTCAATTTTATTTATCTCTTCTTTAACTTTCAAAATTTCTCTTTTGTTGCTTAGGTTAAAATTTTATTTGTAGTTCAAGTGTTTTTAGTTTTGTTTGTAGTGCACTGAGCTTTTCTTTATCTTTTATTGTTGATTAAAATATTTAGAGATATACATTTCCCCGTAGGAACAGCGTTAATTGCATCCCATAGGTTTTGGTACATTTTCTCATTGTAATTTTCTCTGATGAAATTTTCTGTTGTCTGTATAATTTGTTTTTTGACTCATCAGTTCTTTAGTATTTTATTTAATTTCCAATTAATTTTAAATTGTGAAAGAGTCCTTGAATGGATATAATATCATTGCATTATTAATAGTAAATGTTATGTTTAATATTTTTATTTTCTACGTTTTTGTTGATGTCTTTATGTCCATTGGGACAATTGGAATCAATTATGTCTTTATGTCCATTGGGATCAATTTTTGAACATGTGTCATATTCAGCTAAGAAGTAAATAAATTACTTTCTCTTCCCATTCAGCAGTAGCTGAATATTAATCATCTCTAATTTTTCTAAAGTTCACTCCATGTCCATAATTTCTTTCCTGGTTATTTTTTGTTAGTTTTGTCTCTGTCTGAAAAGGGTATATTAAATTTTTCCACTATTATAGTTTTGCCATTTCTTTCTTCAATTACATTAACTTTTTCCATTAAGTATTTAGATGTTATGCTATTGTGTGTTTGTGTGTGTATGTGTGTGTGTAATATATTTGTATTAATTTATTATCTGGGACACATTTATTATCTGGGACACAATGCAACTTCCTTGCTTGTCTCATTTTATTATGTCCATATTTACTATAGCATTGTCTGAAACCCCCCTCTTGGATCACTGCCTTCTCATCGCAGAGAGTCTTGTATAGCTTAATGAAACTATGAGCTATTTTGTACAGGATTACCCAAGACAGACAGGTCATAGTAGAGAGTTCTAACAAAAGATGAACCATTGGAAAGAAAAATGGCGGTGTCTTTGCTAAAAAACAAAAAAACCACCCTGTGGACAGTACTAAAATGATAAAAGAGATGACATAGGATGATGAGCCCCTCAGGGGAGAAGGTGTCCAGCATATTACTAGAGAAGAGAGGAAGACAACTACAAGTAGCCCCAGTGCTAAGGAAGCAGCCGGGCCAAAGCCTTCAAAAGGAAGACCACCTGTGGATGTGTCTGGTGACAAAAGGAAGGTCTTATGCTGTAAAGATCAGTATTGCATAGCAACCAGGAATGTAAGATCTAGGAACCAAGGTAAACTGGATATGGTCAAACAGGAGATTGAAAGATTGAAATCAGCATCTTGGGTGTCAGTGAACTTAAGTGAATGGGAATGGATGAATTTAATTCAGGTGATCGCTATATATACTTCTGAGGGCAAGAATCCCTTAGAAGAAATGGAATAGTCCCCATAGTCAAGAAAAGGGCAAAAAAAAAGCAGCATTGGGATAAACTCTCAAAAATGACAGAATATCTGTTCAAATCTAAGACAAACCATTCACCATCACAGTAAGATGAACCTATACTCCAACCGCTGATGCCAGAGGCCAAAGTTGACCAGTTTTATGAAGACCTACAACATTTTCTAGAAATAACACCCCAAAAAGATACCATTTTCATCATAGGGGATTAGAATGCTAAAGTAGGAAATCAAAAGATAATTGGAGTAACAGGTGAGTTTGGCCTTGGGGTACAAAATGAAACAGGGCAGAGAATAATAGAGTTTTGTCAGGATAATTCACTGGTCATAGCAAACACTCTTTTTCAGCAACCCCAATGGGGTTCCCTACTGGTTGTAGGGAACTGGTGGTTCTCTAAAGCTTGTCTCTACTTGTAGAATCTTAATGTTCAAGTCCTTAACAAGACTGTGGCTTATATAAGGAATATGGATAATAGTCCTGTTGCTTACCTAGTATGCAAATTTAGTGATCTGAACCATATACACAATGAAAATTATTCTAAGTGTTAGAATTATTTCAATATGTAATGTTGTCATCATTTCAATAGTATTTTAGAGTGTACATTAGCTCAATAGACTATACATTTTGCTGATATATGCTGCTGCCGTCGATTATGGCAAAATTTTCTGGAGGTGATCTATAAATTCTTTCAGGTGGTGCTTTGCTTTTTTTTATTCAGAAATTCCAGATAGTTTTCTTGTATTATATTGTATATTACTGTGTACAGATTTTGTCAGGTTTTTCTGGGAAATCTATAATCCTTCGGTTGTCTCCACACTTCATGTCTTTGAGATCAGTGACTTTTTCTTGTGTAGAGATATGTTCTTTTAACATTATTAACTTCTGCTTTTTCTTCAATTTTGTCCTTCATTTCAGTATTTTTGTATTTCCAATCTGTTATTCTTTCTTTTGCATTTTTAGAGAAACTTGCCACCACAGATTCACATTTTTCTACTCAGAAAATTATTTTTGCTGTGAAAACTATAAATGTATATTTGTTCTCTTCTAACTTTTTCTTTATGATTTTTGTTTCTCTTTTGCACCATTCTAGGATGTATTGTTCTGTGATTTCTTTTTATTTCCTAGGCATTGCTTTCATCCAGCATTGGTGCAACTTCCTTCGTCTTGTAAAATTTATTAAGGTAATTTTTAATCTCTTGGAGAGTCTTGAATTTCCTTCTGATTTTAGTTTTGTCGATTTACCTGATTATCCTTTAAGTTTTTAATTAAGTTGTCTTCTTGAAATCTTTGGTGGTTTTAAATAAAATGAAATCAAATGATATAATAAAGTGCTTTTTGAACCTTAAAGTGCCATATGAATGTCAGCTGTTAATGGTTATTATTAGAGTCTTTTTCCTCCTTAAATTTCCCTGTCATGTATTTATATATACATTTATATACTCTTTCTCCTTCTTTGGTGGATACAGTATCAAGTCTGGACTGCTAAGCTGTCTCAGCTTTCTTCTACATTGGAGCATTTATTTTTCCCTTTCCTAATTAGCTTTCTCAAGGGATAGGACTGGCCCCAGCTGTGTTTCACTCCTCTTTTGCTGCGTCCTGGTACATCCTCTCACATTGGCTACATTGTCCTGCTGCGCTAGTTCCTTTCATGACTCTGATTCTTTCTTTCTCTGTCTGGGCTGAATCAGTGTCTGCTACTTTCTGCAGGGTCTGGGAAGGATGGAATAAATGTTTTAGGTAGAAATTATGTAGCCTTGGGCTTCCTCAGCCTAGGGGCTGCCCCATCCAGAAGGATTCTAATCTCTCCTTCCATGTGCATACATATACAAACCTGGGGAAAAAATCAATATTTTTCTCTTTGTGCAAGGGAGTGGGAAATGGGTAGAAGGTGGGGTATGCCATTTAAGGCTCTGAATCAGGAATATAATTTTTGTGTAGGTCCCAGGCATAAATCTGAGTCTGTTTGTACATCCCTACCAGACTATAGAAGTTAGTGAGAGAAGGGATGCTGGGTGGGTATTCTCCAGTTTTAATTATTCAGGCTTTTTTTTTCCTTATTAGGCTTCTTGTTTTCTTGTTATGTGAATTCAGCTGTAATTAAGCTGCTTCTGGAGCATAATTCCTCTTTTGGGAGGGTTTTGAAAGTTAGAGGGGACAGGAGAAAATGTATAGTCTTACATCATGTTGGTCACATGGCATAGAACAAGTAGTTCCCAAATTAATCACCTGATAACTCATCTGGTGATGAGGCTCTTCCAGCTTAGGGTAGTATGGTCTTTGGATCACAGCAGTCTTTGGTCCCTTAATATTAAACTTTTGTAACATAGTACCTATATTAGATCTCCCTATGCAAGTGATCTACTGGCATATCCTTGAAGATCCCTTTTAATCTTTTTCATGATTGTTTCAGTAGTCAAAGGCCAACTGAAGTTTGCCAAAGGCTCATCACTCTTAGGGAAATAGACTTGAGAGAGAGAGAGAGGGAGAGCACAAAGATAGAGACGATCAGAAGCAGAGTCATACAGGAAATTGCTAGCGTTTCTGCATTACATAAATGAGGGGGAAAAGGAAGAGCAGTAAAGAAATGCTCAGGCCAATTCTTAAACAAATCAGTATCTGCAATTAAAGCTTTACTTCATCATAACGGGTCATCAGAGTACTCTATGAGGTGTCTATTTTGTACTCACTTCTCTTCAGGTAAGTTCACTTTTTTATATGACTTTTGCAGGGAGATAGGAGTTGAATTAGCACTTTCTGCTACATAAAAGTAATGATATTTCTTCCATTCATTTTTTTAGGTGCAATTATTGAGGCTAGTGGTTGTTGGCTAGTTGAGTAGAACCACCCATGCTGTCCAACTATAGTTTTTTAAAGGCAGCTGCCAAAGCTAAGCTCCTACTTAGGGGAATGTGGTGAATGAGATGCCTACTTCCAGAAGGGCTTTTCTCAAGCAATCTAGAATGTGTTGAAATAGATGTTTCTTTATTTCTCCCCTTTTATTTATGTATTTATTTTTTCATTGACTTGTTTAATTACTTTTAGTTTACAAGATTCAGTTCCACAGTCCCTTGAGTTTCATACTTTCTCTCCCTCTGCCCCCCACCCCCATGGCGGTGTGCAATCATGTATAGGATCTGCAAATACTTTCACATTGTACAATAGTCTGGTTGGTAGAAGGGTTGTAACCAATGAGTGGTCACTGGGAAAAAAAGAAACAAGACCAAAACATGAAAAAGAACAATAGCATGTATTGCTTCAGTCTCCATTTAAACTCTGTTGTTTCTAGATCTTTCTCTGAATGTAGATATCTCCTTCCATCCTGAGACTTGTAGAGTTGTCTTATAGCTGTGCATTGCTGAGAGGAGTCCAGTTTATCAAAGTTGGTCATCACATATACGATGTGTCTGTGATTGTGTACAAATTTTTCCTGGTTCTGCTCTTCTCACTTAGCTTCAGTTCGTATAAGCTTCTCCAGGTGAATGTGAAGACCGTCTCCTCCCCATTTCTTATAGCACAGTAGTATTCCATTACATTCATATACCACTACTTGTTTAGCCATTCCCCAATTGATGGGCATCCCCTTAATTTCCAGTTTTTTTTGCCACCACGAAGAGAGCTGCAATAAATATTTTTGTACATATGAATCTTCCTCCCACTTCTATGATCTCTTTGGGATACAACCTCAGAAGTGGTATTACTGGGTCATGAAATAGATGTTTCTTAACCTATCTGCGTGTTCTCTATATCATGTGCTTGGTTGAAATCTCATCGTTGTTTTGATTGGCTCAGTTTTTGATACTCCACACCATCCCAGCTCCCTCTGTCATGTCCCCCCATATGATTGGAGGGTGGGAGGGTAGAGTATTCAAATCCTCCCAAAGCCTTCCTTTATGAGGGGCTGGGATCTAAGTTTTCCAGGTAACTTTCCACTTCCTTTCAACAGCTCTGCTTGGTTTCCACTCCACGGAAACATCATGCTCCCTCTCTGAGTACCCTGTAGTCCCCCCCCCCCCCACTCCCTTCCTTGTTTTCAGCTTCCTTTTTGTGTATTGTCTTCTTCCAGTAGACTGTGAGTTTTTTGAGGAGGCCAAAGGTTCTCTTTATTTTTCACATTTGTTTTCTCAGCACTTAGCACACTATCTTGGACACAGTAGATGCTTAATAAATGTTTATTAAATTGAATGTGGGTTTTGGTATATACAGTGTCCTTAGTCTTTAAGTGCTTAATTTTATCACACTTAGATACATCAGAACCTAATAATGGATATAACCTAATATGGAGGGGCGGCTAGGTGGTGCAGTGAATAGAGCACTGTCCCTGGAGTCATGGAGGACCTGAGTTCAAATCCGGCCTCAGACACTTGACACACTAGCCATGTGACTTTGGGCAAGTCACTTAATCCCAATTGGCCTCCAAAAGGCAAAAAAAGAAAAAAATAACCTAATATTGAGGTGAATTGAGTTATAGATCTTTGAGTTTTTGGAGGGTAGAGAATCAGTCAGTCAGCAAGTACTTAAGTATTTGCTGTGTGTTAGACACAGAGAATGTAAAAACAGAAGTGAAATAGAGCCTGCCCTTAAGGAGCTTACATTCCATCAGGAGAGATAGCATGCACATATTTTGTGAGAATACTATATAAAATATATAAATATATTTGCATATATATATTTGTATATTAACATTTATACACAAATGTTTAAATAATGAGAGGCAGAGGTGAGTGTATTCCCAGGCATGGCGACAGCATAGAGAGAATAAGGTCAGTTTGAATGGATTATAGGAGCACAGAGGGAAGTGACATGTAATAAGGCTTCAGAGATGGTTTTGGAGCAGGTTGTAAAGGGTATTAAGTGCTGAACATAACAGGTGATGTTTGAGCCTAAAGGGAGATGATATAATTTATTGAGAAAGGGGAGTGACATGGGCAAATCTGGATTTTAGGAAAATCCCTTTGACAGGTTCATGGAGGATGGATAGGGGTGGGAAGGGATGAGCCAGGAAGGTCAATAAGGGGGATATTGCAATAGAATAGGTTAGTAGTCATGAGGATTTGAACTATATTGGGGGCTATATGACTAGGACAAAGATGCTAGAGATATTTTTAGGGAGAAACAATAAGATTTGGCAATGGAATGAGTATGTAGCCATGGTGAGAGAGTGGGGAGCTAAGCATCACACCAGGAATGCCAACCCGGGTGACTAGGAGTATGGTGCTGCTTTCAGTAAAAATAAGAAAGTTAAGCAGAGGAGCACTTCATTATGAGGAAAAGAGACTTAGTTCTTCTGAATTTGAAATGTCTGTGGGATATCCAATTGACAGTTGGTGAAATTGCTCTGGGGCTCAAGAGAGAGACTAGGTTTGGCTATATAGATCTGAGAGGTGTATATATGATAGGCATATTTATGATAATTAAACCCACAGGTTTATGAGGTTACCTAGTAAAAGTATATATAGAGAAAAGGGACATATTCCTGGACTCGTTGTCAAAGTTCAGATCCCTGCAGCAATGTATATTGGAAGACACAAATTCTGCTTCTGGCCCAAATGTTCACTAGCTATAACTGTGGACAAGTTCTTTAACCTCTCTGAGCATCAGAAGTAAAAATTGAATGCTAAACATTGCATAAAGTTATGTGGAAGCTCTTCAGAAACTACAAAATAGAATGTAAACTCCTTGAGGGCAGGGCTTATTAATTTTTGTACTTTTATCTCCAGGATCTAGCATAGTTCCTAGTATGTAATAGCCATTTAATAAATGCATTGATTGATTACAGTGGTCTGTTTTTTAAAAGAAAGTACAAATCTTAAAACTGGATCCATCTCAGTCACTACTTCTAATTGATGAATTGGAATGACAGGCATAGACCCTTCTGAACCCCACGCCTCCAAAACAAAACCCAAGGTGGTAAAGTGTTACTATGGAAACTCCCTTCTGAGATGTGGTTTGGTGGCATATTTGTAACTTACAGTCTTAGAAAGTCGCATGGTGGCAATGAGACGTCATGTGGACCTGCCTTTAGTCAGAGAGCCAGTTGGTGTCAGTGGCAAAACTTGAACCTAGGTCTTCCTGACTCCGAAGCCATGTTATTTTATTTACTTTTCAGTGGATATATAGGGAAGGGTATACTATAACAGCTGTGCTGCAGTTTGGCTTTTCTCTAGTCTCTGTCTCATGTTTTTCTCTAGTTGCCCTGGTATTCCTCCTTTCTCCTCTTATGTCTAGTTTGTCAATTGGTTCCTTTACCCATTTAAGCTCAGTTTGGCTTCCACATCCTGCCATCACTGTAACAAATATTCCCCTGGCTTCCCCATGGAATTATAGGAATCTCTACCTTCCTTACTTCCCATTGAGTCAGAATGGTAGGATAAAGTGAAATGCTGTGGCATCTTTGAAAGCACATTATGAACTATGCCAAAGTGCTATGTGATTGGGGTGTGGCATTATTATTCTAGAGTTTGTGGCCCAGCTCCAAACGTAGGTGGAGTGGCAAAAGCAGGAAGAGGGCTTAATGTTGCCCTCCCATAGGAATCCGTGAATGCTTTGGTTAGAGTCTTTAATCATGTATTACATTTTGTAGTCTCTCTTACTTATTAGTGAGCAAGATCTCTGAATGCAGGGACTTTGTTGTTTTCTAGCTTTAGTGCAAGAAGCACTATGACTGAATTGTACAATCAGATGCTTGTTATATTCAATTGAATTTGAGATTCTAGAGATAGAAGCAACTTTGCAGTCATCTGGTTTAACCTCTTGCCTTTATGCAGGTATGATAGTTTTCTTATCTTATGGAAAGACGACTAAGGCCTGGTACTTATGTTTTGACTTGCTGGATAATATATTGAATCACTGTCACTGTGAATTTAGCAGATATTTTCCTCAATGTCTAGGCATTAGCTTGAGCGCAATAAGTGCAGAAGAGGCAAAGGAGAGGAAACCCAGGTGGTCTCATTTGTAGCTAAGCTAACTTTTACCACAAGTGTTCTACTACCCTGGATACAGACAAATACTTGTTTTCAGAAAATATGTAGATAGAAGTCTGTCAAGGTGACTGAACCCAGCTAGTGAGCCAAATAACACTAAAGTGCAGTAGCATTGAAATGGAAACAAAAGGAAAGAATTTCTCACAGAGAAAACTTCACAGAAAAACTACTGGAGTTATTGAAAAAATGAGTAAGGTTAAATAAATTAGATTCTATTACAGTGAATAAAATACTGTGACATAAAAGAAAAAAAGGAGAGAAATCTCAGAAGAAATGAGTGATAATGAAAAAAGAACAGTTCATTGAACCCAAAAGAGATAGTGGAACCAACATAACCTCCAGAGTGGCTTAGCAGTTCAGTAAAAGAATATTTGATATCTATAATTATGGTGATAAAAATCTCTTCAGAACATAAAAAAAGACAAACGAGAATCAACAGCTTAGAACAGATGGTAAAAAAATAAAATAAAATAAAGTAGTGAACTCTGAAAATAGAAACTAGCCGAGACAGAACCTAAAAATTCAAAGATGGAAGAACAAGTATCAGATAAAAAAGCAAGAGTAGTGAAACTCAAAGAATACTTGAGATTTCTACAAACTGAAATGCAAAGCTCCGCATGACAACTGAATAATTACTGACCCACCAACAAAATATGATGAATCTTAGAGCCTAAATGTCACGCTCCAGTAAATAATACAAGAAAAGTTTGTGGAAATACTGAAAACAGAGGCCAAAGAGCAAATACATAGAATTCACAAGATGCCATTAGAGATTCTAAATTTAATCATTCAGAAATAGTTTCTAATTTCCAGAACTTCAGAGTCAAAGAGATTGTTAGCATGTTGTTAGCAGCCAAGAGGGGATAATTTTCATTCTATCCATAAAGAGGGTAGGAGATACATATCTCCTAGCCATAGTCCCCATTTTCCACACAGATGCCAAAGTGTTTTTCTGAAAGTGCATGTCTGACTGTGTGTAGCGCCAATGCAATATTTACAGCACCCATGATCACAATAAAGACTGTGACTATAAGTATTGCATGACGTTCCATCACAAAGTATACTAAACTCTCCAGATAGAGGATAGAATTGAAGCATTTATTCAGACACCAGAAAACCAAATCCCAAAACCAGTAAGCTGATTCCATCATAGTGCCAAAGACATTCAGAAGCCATAATAACACTGAAAACCACAGCATCCTTCAGCCTTCCTACAAACCAATACAAAATCAATATTTACTCACAAACCTCTCTATCTCCTTAATGAGCACGCTCTCTCTCCCACTGTCTGGCTCCCATTACCATTACACCGTGTCAGCCCCTTCCCCACACACCATAGGCTCCAGTGGCTCCCTATTACCTCTAAACTCAAATATGAACTCCTCTGTTTGGCATTTAAAACTTTCCACAACCTAACACATTCTCATCTTTCTTATCTTCTTACAAACTATTCTCTTCCATGCACTCTGCACTCCATTCATACTGTTCCTAGCACATGGGATGCTCTATCTCTGGACTCCATGCCAATGAAATGACTATCATCAAGTTCTGGAACATACTCCTGCTTCTTTGAGTCCCTATTTTATTTCAAACTAGGCATTGGCTCAAGGGTCATTTTATAGATGAAGCCTTTCCTTATCCCTCCCAGCAGTACAACCTCCTATAAAAATTACCTTGCCTTTTTGTATATGTCTTCCCTGATAAAATGCAAGTTCCTAAAAGGCAGGAACTGATGCCGTTTTTTGTCTCCCCAGCATCTAGTGTAGTTCCTGGCACATAATAGGTACTTAACCAGTGCTCATTAGTTTATTGATTCCTTACTTGACCATAGAGGGAACTGCCTCACTGGAATTTCCTTACATCAATGAAAACACAGGTCTGGTCCAAAATAATCACAATGGGTAGAATTTTAGAGGAAGACTTTAAAAGTTTCTATTTTATCAAACCACGCTAATGTTGCTTGATTGGAGGGACGCTGATAAGAGTCAACAAAGTCTGTGTCATACAAAGACACTATATAAACTGCCTAACTTCTGCAAATTTTTATGTATAGAGATGCTTAGGATCCCTGCTATAAAGAATAAATAGCAAGACTTCTAGTTAGATCAGTCATTTGAAAATAGATTGTTATTTTTCCTGTGCTTAACAGTATATGAAATCTTAGCAATCTAGTTATCTTAAATAGTCTTAATATTTGTCCCCATGACCTTGTTCCCAGCATTTTAAAATGTCTTTGGCAAGTTCTTTTCCCTAAAGTGTATGGTGGTAAATCTTAACTCAAGCCTGAGTTATTCCCACTTCTAAATAGGTAACATCAAAATGGTCATTTTTTTATTGTAGATAGAATCATGATAATTCCATCCAATGGCAATCACTAGAGCCAAAAAATCTGCTAATGCTTTGTGGAGTGACAGTGTTCTGTTGGGTGATGATAGCTTTTCACATATTGTTAATATTGTATTTGAGTCCAAAATCAGTTTCATAAGTACAAGATGGGAGATGCATGGCTACATAGTAAATTGTCTGAAAAAGATCTGGGTAAGTTCAGTGAACCAGCATTCTGTTATTGCAGCCAAAGAAAAAACTCATGTCCTCTTGGGCACCATTAAAAGAGACATAGTTTCAGGAGGCAGTTTTGCTGTACTTCATTCACTCTGGTCAGACCTTATTTTTGGTATAGTTTTCAAATCTTGGGCACCTTTTTTAGAAAGGAAATTGATAAAACGGAGACTGTCCATAGAGGGACAAACAGAGTGTGAAGTACCCGAAGTCTGTGCCATTTGAGCATTACTTGAAAGAGCTGTGGAGTGAAGATGGTGAATTACAGACAGTAACCCAGTTGAACTCTCCCAATATTCCCCTCCAAACAACTTTAAAATAATCCTTCAAATCAAATTTTGGAGTGGCAGAGCCAATAAAAAGTCAGAGTGAGACATTTTTTTGGCCTAAGACAATTTAGGAAGTCTGTGGCACCTGAATGGAGGCCTGTTTGGATTACAACAGCAGCCGTAGTGGTCTTGGAAATGGCTTGGAGATCAAGGAGAGATATATTTTTAAATTTCATTTTAGACGCAAATATCAGAACACAAATACAAAATAGAGAAATGAAGTAAAAACATATCATCAACTTAAATGTTGGAACTTAAATACAAAGTAAGAAAGAGGGGAACAGCATGTCATGCACAGCAGAACGTAAGAGATGATTCAAAATATGTAACAATAAATTTTCATTTCAAGAAAGCCTATGTGATAAATACGACACATCTTGTTGAGAGCTGGCCATCTTTTCTTTGCTTCATTTTTTTTTTTGCCTTTTTTGTTTTTGGAAGGCGATTGGGGTTAAGTGACTTGCCCAAAGTCACATGGCTAGTAAGTGTGTCAAGTGTCTAAGGCCGGATTTGAACTCAGGTCCTCCATGACTCCAGGGCCAGTGCTCTATTCACTGCGCCACCTAGCCACCCCTCTTTGTTTCCGTGTAAATTTTCTTTTGTTCTCTGCTGTGCCCTTTTTTACTTTGTTCTCCCCCTCCCCCCAAAAGGCTACAATTAAATGTGGATATATTTCTCTATAGCTATAGATACATATACATATATACATGGATATCTAGACATATACTTTTCCAAACATACTCTACTCCTGATCTTTGTTTTTATGTATGTGCATATCTCATTTCCTGTCCCTCCTGCATCCTCTACTTTACTTCTACCTGCTACCTTGCCATTCTGTTATTTGCCTACCCTTCTCCAAGGATCCCTCCCCTTCCCATAAATCTAAACACCCTTCTATAGTCCACTATAACCTATTCCCTCACCCTCCCCTCTAGAGATTCCTCCTTTATCCTCCCACTGCCATTGATCTAAACATCGGTCTATACTCCCTTTTTACTGTGCCCTCACTCTCCCATCTAAAGATCCCCACTGTGCTCTCCCTCTTCCCTATCCCCTTACCTTTTTATTTCTTTGGAATTTAGAAGACTTTTATACTCCTCTAAATATATATTTATTGGTCCCTTGTAAACCCATTTCCAATGAAATTAGGCTACCAAAACTATCAGTCCTCCTCCCCCATCTAATTCCTCTGTATTGATTCTTCCTCTTCACCTCATTTGTATAAAATAATTACTCTTTTTAGCTGTTCCTAAATGTTTTTACTTTTAAATTCATATCATACTCAGGTATATCCCAATCTTTCTTATGAGCTACCCACTTATTAAGAATCTTAGACATACCTAAATTAAATTATATATTTAGTGCCATACCAATCAATCTACCCAAAAATTACTTTATAGAACTAGAAAAAATAGTAACAAAATTCATTTGGAAGAACAAAAAGTCCAGAATATCAAGGCAATTAATGA
>CM053582.1:45489689-45512965 GCA_028627135.1 Pseudochirops cupreus | reverse complement strand
AGTTTGTGCTTCTAACTACCCTCCCCCCCAATTTGCCTTCTATCATCCCCCCTCTTGTCGCCCCCCCCACTTTCCTGTAGGGTAAGATACCCAATTTAGTGTGTATGTTATTCCCTCCTTAAGCCAAATTCAATGAGAGTAAGGTTGACCCATTCCCTTTTTCCTTCCTGTTCTTCCCCTCCATTGGAACAGTTTTCCCTTGCTTCTTTTATATGAGATAATTTGCCCCATTCTGTCTCCCCCTATCTCGTCTCATTATATTCCTCTCTCACTTCTCGATTTTACCTTTTAAATATCATCCCTTCCTATTCAATTGATCCTGTGCCCTCTATGTATACCTACATGCTCATATACACACACACACATATGTATTCATATGCACATAGTCCCTCCTATATAGACATATAGATGTATGTATACATATATATTCATTTATATTCCCTTCAACAATCCTCATACTGAGAAAAGTTTCATGAGTTACCATTATTGTTTCTCCATGTTGACATGTAAATAGTTCAACTTTGATAAGTTCCTTATGATTTCTTTTCCTGTTTGCCTTCTCATACTTCTCTTGCTTCTTGTATCTGAATGTCAAATTTTCTATTCAACTCTGGTTTTTTCATTAAGAATGTTTGAAAGTCCTCTGTTTCATTGAATGACCATATTTTCCCCTGAAACATTATACTCAATTTTGCTGGGTAGGTGATTCTTGGTTTTAATCCTAGCTCCCTTGATCTCCCAAATATCATATTCCAGGCCCTTTGGTGCCTTAATGTAGAAGCTGCTAGGTCCTGGGTTATCCTGATTGTCTTTCCACAGTATTCAAATTGTTTCTTCTTAGCTGCTTGTAATATTTTCTCCATGATCTGGGAACTCTGGAATCTGGCCATAATATTCCTAGGAGTTTTCTTTTGGGGATCTTTTTCAAGAGGTGATCAGTGAATTCTTTCAAGTTCTATTTTGCCTTCTGGTTCTAAAATATCAGGGCAATTTTCTTTGAGAATTTCTTGAAGGATGATTTCTAGGTTCTTTTCTTGATCATGGCTTTCAGGTAGCTCAACAATATTTAAATTGTCTCTCCTGGATCTATTTTCCAGATCAGTGGTTTTTTTCCAATGAGACATTTCACATTGCCTTTTATTTTTTCATTTGTTTGAATCTGTTTAATAGTATCTTGATTTCTCATAAAGTCATTAGCTTCTATTTGCTCCAATCTAATTCTGAAGGAATTATTCTCTTCAGTGAGCTTTTGAGATTCTTTTTCCATATGGAAAATTCAGCTTTTTAAGGCATTCTTCCCCTCATTGGCTTTTTGGGCCTCTGTTGCCATTTGAGTTAGTCTATTTTTTAAGGTGTTATTTTCTTCAGTCAGATTGTTGACTCCCTTTTCATGATTTTCTTGCATCATTCTCATTTCTCTTCCCAATTTTTCCTCCACTTCTCTTACTTGATTTTCAAAACCCTTCTTGAGCACCTCCATGGCCTGTAACCAGTTCATATTTTTCTTGGAAGCTTTTAGTGCAGGAGTTCTGACTTTGGTGTCTTCCTCCCGTTCCATGTTTTGATCCTTTTTGTCCCCCAAAAAGGAATCTAAAGTTAGACTGCTGTGCTTGCTTGGCTTCTTTTGCTTGGTCATGTTGCCACTCAGTTACTTGACTTTTGATCTCTTTGCCACAGTAGAACACTGCTTCCAGAGCAGAGAGCTTTGTCCCAAATTGCTGGGGGTTTTGCAGCTGCCGGAGCTATTAGTTGGGTACCCTCTCTACTGCCCCCACAAGCTCTGGCTCACTGGTTACACACCTCAGGACCACCATCCAAGACCATGATCCAGATCCAGTGAGGTTAAAGTAAGAGCAATTACCCTCTGAGTGGTACCTTGGTCCCCCTATGATCTGTAGGCCAGGAACTCTGATGCAGCCACAGGGAGGCAAGGGCATGGCCACTGTGCTGCTGCCACTTCTCGCTCCAGGGGCACAGCCAGGACTGTGCTCCTCCATCCCCCCCAGTTCCAACAGAGTTCCACACTGACCTTTTACTTTGTCTTTGGCATTTATGGGTTGATATTTCTGGAAACCTCCACAGCTGCTGGTGATCCACTCTCCTGAAGTCTGATCCAGCTGTTGCTGGTCAGGGCACCCTGGGGCTAAAACTACTGGCTCACAGGCAGGGGGTGGGGAGCTGAGCTCGGCTCCAAAAAGGCTGTGATGGACCCTTCCTTTCTGCCTGCAAGGCTTTCCTTCAGCAGGAGATTCATTTCTCTCTGTCCCTTTATGGGTTCCATGGCTCTAAAATTTGTTTAGAGTCCTATTTTATAGGTATTTGAGGTGGTTATGGGGGGAGCTCACAGAGTTTTCCTGTTTCTATGCCACCATCTTGGCTCTGTCCCACCACCAGGCTTTCTAAAGCTCTAAGCCTTGTCAGATGACAGATCTCTAACCTGTACTTGGACATCCTACCTTGCTTTCATTTTCTCCTCTAGAACCAAATGTAGTACATGAATATTTTGCAAATACTGCATTTCTGTGTAAAGGTTAAATAATGATGATACCTAGTGAACACCTCTGAATTCTTGGAGACCAGTCTTTGGAATCCTAGAACAATATCATCTAGCGCTGAGCTGAACTCACTCAAAGGTGTTTTGTACTTTGTTTTTCACTCTCATGGAATTACTATTGTGGTACATCCAAGCTAAAAATTGACAAACTTTTAACTATAAAACTCATACAAATTTAAAACTTTTAAGAGGGTGGCATTTCATATTTTGGCTCTTGCAGAATTTTTCAAAAGATGAAGCCACATGGAGTTTCCATCTGGCTTAATGCTTGAAGCAGTCTCTGATCCTGGAGTGTTAATTATTCACTGAAATAATTGGATTTAAGCAAACTTATCCGTTATCCAAGAAACACTTTATTGAAAGGAAATCTAATGCAATTCATGTAACTAACCAATAGCAATTATAAACATTAAGGGAGCAAATCAGGAAACACTTCAGTAAAACCCAAGTGACCATTTACCAGCTCTCTATGGGAGCCTGTATTTCTACCTGACTCTTGAATTCACTGTCCATAAAGAAATGTCAAGAGAAACAAGAACCTTCCTTCCCACCACTGGTCAGACCTTTAAGTGGTCCATGAACTTTCATATACCTTCTACTACACCATACTGTTGAAGAGAAGACACATTTGATGAATATCCACAAAAAATGAAGTAAAAAATGCTTCAGAAAACAGAAAAGAGATAAAAATATTCTGGATCAGCTAAGAAGTCTGAATGACAACTTAACTACAATCTAATATCTGAAAGATAGCTAAACACTGTTCTGAACTTCTCTATTGAAAGACAAAGAATAAACAAACTTACTGTCTGTGACACTTAAGTTTTCATAGACTTGGGAAAGCGTTTGCACTTCTCTAGGATTCAGTCTCCTCATGTGTTGAAAGAAGAGGCTGGAATAGATGATCCCCAAAGTACCTTCCACAACCAAACATGAAGATCCTATAATAATCAGTGAGCTAGTTCCCAAGGAAAATGGTGATTAAACATTGAAAGAGAAGCATATATTACTCAGTAGTTCAAAAATCTTTAGGGGTTTCTTACTGTCACTAGGAGAAAATACAAATACCTCAGTCTGACAGTAAAAGTAATCCCTAATGTGGCGGCAGAGACGGCGCACTGCGAGGTGAAAAAGGGCTAGCCTTGCAGGCAGAGAAAACTGGAGGCACTCATGCCACTGACATGTGCTGGCCATGTGACTATGGGCATGACGCTTAAGTTCTCAGTGCTCCAGGATAATCTTAAAGATTAGAAGTTACAGATGAACTGCTGATCTGCCTAAGGGGAAGTAGCTGGCATACTAGAAATTCCATACATAGAAGAACTCTGAAGTCTGTAACTCTTAAAAGCAAAAACAAAAACAAAACAAAAAACAACCAATTTGGCACCAACCTATTTCTCCAATTTTACTTTGCTACTCCCCTTCATTCCCTCTAAGTTCCTGAATAATGGGACCACTTGCTTGAATGAGACTTTTCATTTCCTTATATTAGACATAGGCTGACCACTATATCTGGAATCTTTTCTGTCCTCACAGTTGCCTTTCAGAATCCTTATATTCCCTTCCTTCAGAGATCAGCATGGATCAATGTCCTCCATGGGACATTCTCCATGGAATGGTCCCCAGTTCTTAACAGTCACTCTCTGCTCAAGAAACTAGAGTGGCTCCCTATTACCCCAGGAGCAAATCTAAACTATTCTGTCTGTCATTTAAAGCATTTTACAATCTGGTCCTAACTAATCCTTTCAGCCTTATAACCCATTAGCATCCTTAATACACTGCACTGCCTAGTCACTTTGACTTGTTACTCTTCCTCATACACAATACTCCATCTTCTGGGATGAACCCCTTCTTCAATTCTACTTCTCAGAAGTTCTAATTCCCTTCAAGATTCATTCAGCTTAGCCCTTTTCACATGAAGATTCTCACCCTCCTAGTGTCTACTGTCCTTTCTTCCCTCTCCAAAGATCCACCCCATATCTAGTTTGTATATACCTAAAGATGTATATGTATCATCTCTCTAGAGAGAATGTTAAGCTCCTTAGGGGCTAAGACTGTTTTGTCTATTATTGTGGCTGTCTTAATGAATGTTTATTCATTGATTCTCTCTCATAGAAGACCACCCTACAGCTCTGTCATACCTCCTTATTCCCCTTTTCTGAGCACTTTATTACACTTAACCATGTTCTTGTTCCCTCCCTTCTTAAATATAAGCTCCTTGAGGAGAGGGAGTATTTTTTAACTTTATATTTCTAGCATCATGTAGACTCTTAATAAAAAATATACTGAATTGAATTTCCAAGTGCCTAGCATCGATCTTCATTGACATTGTATATCAGGGTACACAGAAAGCTCTACATGGTCTATTAATATAAAACCACACTTATGTTCTGGACTTTCTAAATTAATAGTCATTGCAACCAGCATAGCAAGTGCTGAGACTAGCTGTGGACATATCACCCTGCTCTGACTTTAGAGTTTAGTTGAAAGGTAGCATCCAATAAATTCTGGAATACAGACTGTACACTTAAATCCTGTCCCTCCCCCCATCTCTCAAGATCTTGGGGTTGTGTTCAGGAATAACCTGAAAGAATAAAGGTAGCATCCCCTATAGCCAACTGCTATACTTCTAATCAATTCAGGACAACTCTGCCAGAAGGATAAGGTGAGGAGATAAGGGAGGGAGAGACGGAATGAGAAGAAATTTTATTCTTACTAAGGTTCCTTCAACTCTGTGATTATTATTTATGCTGATCTTATGAAAGCATTAAATGAAAATGTTGAAAAATTCATGTAGGCAATAATTCATGTAGAGATAGTTGGTTTCACTCTATTTGATTACCCATGATTTTTCTTGAGTAGAATTGTGCCAAGTCTTTCTTTTTAAATGTAAAAAAACCCAAACAATTGCATACTTTGACTTGAGATATGTTGTTTGTCTTGGATTTCAATAAAAAGAATTGGCATAGCTCTACTTCTCAAGAAAAATCATGACATTTCACATAAGCTAAGTATTTCAAAGCAAATTTATAACTGAAAATGCCAAGAGATCAACTCATTGTATGTACTCAAACAACAGTGTTACAATGAGGCTTCAGTGTAATTTTTTCTATTTTCCAATATGAATGGCTTAGGGTTTTTCTGAGTAGCTTTTCTTCTAATGGAGTTTTGGTCCATGCCGAGTGTTTAAGAAAAACATAAATTTGATTTTTTTTGGTGCTAGTTTGCAGAAATTAAATGCCATGTAAAATCTTAGTGCTTTCCAGGGTTGATTTGTCTAATCTCCTATTTCTACCTGTCCCTTAGTAAAGGAAATAAGACAATTAAAATAAATTCAAGAATCAGCAGTTTGGATTGTCCCCACTCTCCCTCCAACAAAGGCAAAAGGTCACTGGAAACACAACTTAAAAGAAAAAAAAACAGATTTAGGGAGCCAATGCTTAAAACACAAACACACACACACACACACACACACACACACACACACACACACACACACACACACACACCATTTCCACTGTGTAAATGGCATTTTACACAAAGATTTACGGCCATAGGATACATGTTGGGGAACTACCCTTTGATTACACATTCCCTGAAATAACAAAGTATGAGAGGAAAGAACAATGGGAGTCCTGAGCATTTGTTGACAGTGGAAGCAAAACGGTATCATGAGATTTTCCAGGCTATGGTGTAATGTTATCTAACGAGAGAATTCTCACCATGTTTCTATGTACTCACGTGTATTTTTGGGAGAAGGTTGGGATAATACATACAGAAATGTGTTCAACAAAGTTAGGCGATTTGTTTTTAGCAAAAAACAAGACAAAACAAAAAATACTGGCTGATTTCAAAAAGCCATAGAGTGAGCTGTACAATAATGATAGTGGTACACATCCCTTTAAAATTTTTTCATCTGAATTAAACTCACCTCCAAAATTTGTATTTCCATATACATTGGAGAATAGGAAGGGATGATAACTGAAAACGTTTTTATTAGCAGAGTTTGATTTTCTTTGGAAGTATGTAAAAAATCCCAATAATTTTCAAAGCTTTCCTCCTTGTATGAGATTCCTTCTAGCCTTCTTTCTGTTCCAATTTTTTTAGAAGCCTATGCCCACCTACCTTCCCCAATTAATATTTTTTAAAAAACCAAAATACTTAAAAGAAATATGTGCAGTAAACCTAAACAAATTCCAACTTTAGACACGTCCAATAATGTATGTCTTGTTCTACATCTTGATTCTATCCTCCCTGTCAGGAAGTGAGTAGCACGCTTTATCAACAGTACTCTAGAATGGTACGTGGCCATTATAGTGATCTGAAATCTAAGTCTTTCAAAGTTGTTTGCCTTTACAATGGTTTTGTAGTTGTATAAATGTTTTTCCTGATTCTATGCACATTACTCTGTATTAGTTTATAAAGATACTATTAAGTTTCCCTGAAACCATGCCTTTTATCATTTCTCATAGGACAATAATATTCCATTGTGTTCACATAGTATAATTTGTTCATTTATTCCTCAATGGATACCCCCTTAGTTTCCAGTTCAATTCCACTACAAAAAGAGCTAATATAAATATTTTGATGCAGACTAGTCCTTTTCCTCTTTCTTTGATGTCTTTGCAGTATAAATCTAGTATTGTATATTTGGGTCAAAGTTGATATACAGCTTAGTGACTTTTCAAGCATAATTTCAAGTTGCTGTCCAAAACAGCGGGATGAACTCATAGCTCTATCAACAGTACATTAATGTACCCATTTTCCCATAATTCCTCTAACATTTCTATTTTCCTTTTTCAGGCATCTTCCCCAATTTGAGGGGTATAAAGTAGAGCACAAAGTTGCTTTACTTTACATTAATTATTAATGATTTGAAGGATTTTTTAAAATATAGTTGCTAATAGGTTGGATTTCTTCCTTTGAAAACTGCCTATATTGACTGGGGAATGGCTATCATAAGCATAAATTTGAATTACTTCTTTATATATCTTGGAAAATCAGAGAAACTGAAAAAATTTTGTCCATTCATTTTTTTTTCCTTATGATACTAGCTACATTGGTTTTGTTTTTGCAAAAGGGTCTTTTTAAAAAATTTTACATAATCAGAATTGTTCACTTTATCACCTGTGATTTCTTCTATCCTTTTTTTTTTGATCATGAACTCTTATCTTACCCTATCCCTAAAAAGGAAAGGTCATTTCTTCCTTGTTCCTCTTTTTTATTTACGATGTGAACTTTTTATATCTAAGACATGGATCTGTTTGGAGCATACTTCAGCATGCCTTGCAAGGTGCTGACCTAAATCTAATTTCTGTGAGACTTTCCAGTTTTAGCAATACTCTTTATTTAAATTGTAAGTCCTTGCCCTGTTAGCTGAGGTTTTTGGATTTATCAAATGCTAGACTACTGTGTTTGTTTGCTTCTCTGTATTAAAAACCTACCTAATCTCTTTCAGTGATCAGTCTCTACTTTTAACTAGTATCAAATCATTTAGATAATTACTGTTTTATAGCACACTTTGCAATCTGATACTTCTGACTCCTCTTGCTTCTCCCTCTTCTCATCATTTTCCTTAAGATTCTTGACCTTTTATTCTTCCAAATGATTTTAAACACAATTCTCTCTAGCTTCATAAGAAAACCCTTTGGTAGTTTGATTAGTAGAATACTTAAAGCAGTATCATCATTTTTATTCTATTGGCAGGGACATCAGAGAAGCAACTATGCTAAAGGTGTTGTTTCAATTATTTGTAGTTGATTCACCAAATTTCACAAAGCAAACCATCATATTTGCAAGAACCAATAATTTTGTTTCCTCTTTACTTATTTCTTGTTCACACAATTTATTTTTTTCTCATTTCTATAGCTAGCATTTTTTAGTACTATGTCAAATACTCCTGGTGATAATGGATATCCTTGTTTTCCCGCTGATCTTTGTGGAAAGGCCTATCCTTGCTACATATAATTCTGGCTCTTGGTTTTCAACAGATACTATTATACATAGTAAGGAAAGGTATAATTATTGCTATGCTTTCTAGTGTTTTTAACAAAACTTGGTATTGAATTTTGTCAGAAGACTTTACTGCATCCTATCAACATAATCATGTGATTTTTTTATTGTTCTTGATATTAATAAAGTCTGTTACATGTATAATTTTCCTAATTTTGATACAGACTAGTCCTTTAAAAATTCAACCAATTCATAATGTACAATATTTTAATAGGCTATTACAGCCTTTCTACTCATATTTCATTTATAATTTTTGCATCAATATTCACTAGGGATAATTGTACTTTTTTTTTCTCTGTTAAGCTGACTAAAGTATCAATATTATAGTATATCATCAAGTTACCACAGAAAAAAGTTTAGTAGGACCCTTTGTCTTCCTATTTTTGTAATTTAGGTAATATTGAAATTAATAGTTCTTTGAATGCCTGATGATGTTTGCTTATAAAACCATCTTGTTTTAGAATTTTTTGACTATTAAGGGCATTCATTTATGACTTTTCCAATTTCGTTTTCTGAGGCTAGGTTAAGTTTTCTATTTCTAATTCTGTTTTACTGTTGAATTGAATGTCATTCTACATTTAACCCTTTGCACATGCACACATGTGTGTGCATGCGTGCATATGTGTGTGTTTTCTAACTTCTTTTGACCAGTTCAGATGAAAATGAGGTTCAAGGGATGCCCATTCCTGTTCCCCTTTTATTCTTGTTTTTATAGTCCTCTACTTATATACCTGAATTATTTGAGATAGTACATTTCTCTACCTTCATTACCCTTTTTTTCTTTACTATATTGCCCCCCATTTTCCTCCTTTTAGGATGGATCATAATATAAGAAAACCAATCCTAGGTCCTCTATATTACTTAACTCCTGTTCTAACCCTTAATAATATCATAGCTTTGAAGAGACACTTGTCTCTTTTCCTCCTATTAGAATGCAAGCTCATCCCTGAATAATACCTCATAACTCTCTAAACATACCTATTTTCTATGTTTCTCTTGATTATGGTGTTTTTATATCATAGTTTCTATTTAGTTCAAGTCTTTTTAACAGGAATACTTGGAAGTTCTCTTTTATTAAAGGGTTGTTGTTTGGTAGCTAAGTTATTCTTTGTTACACATCTGTATCGTATGACATTGAGAATATTTTATTCCATATTCTCTATTCCTTTATATTGGTAGTTGCTAACATACTTGAACTCTTTCCTTCTGGAATCCTGAAGGATTTTTTCTTTGAACTAGCAGCTCAGCATTTTTCTATGATGTTCCTGGGACTTTTCATTTTGAAGTTTCTTTTAGGAGGCATAGATTCTGTTTTCACTTTGTCCTTTGGCTCTTACAGGTCTAAGCCATTTTCATTCATAATTTCTTGAAATATGGTGTCCAGACTCCACTTTTAGTCATGGATCTCATGTATCCCAACGATTCTTAGATTTTTATTCTCCTTGACCTTTATTCCACATCAGTTCTTTCTTATATGAAATATCATATATTTTCTTCTGTTTTTTTCCCCATAATCTTTTGCCAATGTTTTGACATTTCTTGTTGTTTCATGGGAACATTAACTTCTATTTGGTCCATTCTAATTTCCAAGGCATTTGTTACTTAAGTAAGATTTTAAGCATTTTGTACTAAGCTACTAATGCAGCTAGATGGCTCAGTGGACAGAGAGCTAGGCCTGGGGAAAATCCGAGTTCAAATCTAGACACAGACACTTTTACTAGCTGCGTGACCATGGGCAAGTTACTTAACATTTCTCTACCAAATTCACTGGAGAAGAAAATGGCAAACTACTCCAGTATCTTTGCCAATAAAACCCCATGGACAGTATAGTTCACAAGGTCATAATGAGTCGAACACAACTGAACAACAAAAACTAAGCTACTATTCTCCTTCCAAAATTTTCCTCCAATGCCTTCATTTTTCTTTAATTCTTTTAAGTCTCACTTCATTTCTTCCAGGGATTCTAGTTTACTTTGTGTCCAAGATACGAATGACTATTTTAATGTTTGATTTGTAGATATTGTGGAATTGTTCTATTTTTTTTTTCAGTTTGCATTAGGAGCTTCTCAGTCTCCATAACAGCTTTTTCCTACTGGTGTCTTTTTTTGTTTATTCATTCATCCAGTATTACTTTCTCACTACCTTTGTGGTAAGGCCAGGGCCTGCAAATTTCTAGAGAGAATATTGAGCCTTGTTTGGGCTTCATCTTCAATTTATCTTGATGCTGCTTTCTCCTAAGATCTAACAGGGAGGAAAGCAACTCAGGCTAAGGAGCCATCAACTTTCAGTGTACTCTAAGAGTTCTTATCTATAGCAAAGTCTGATAGCTACCTTCTTTGTATGAGCTTTACAAGCTCCGAGAAATAGTTTGGCCCATAACCAATCAAGCAACATTTAAGTGCCAACTACATACCAAGCACTGTACTAAGTGGTGGAGATAGAAAAAGAGGCAAAAGACAGCCCCAGCCCTCCAGGAACTCACAATCAAAGGGAGGAGACAGCATATAAAAGCAAGCCATATATAGCAGGAAGTCACTAGAACTGAGGGCTTGGGAAAGGCTTCTGGTAGAAGATATAATGTTAGTCATAATTTAAAGGAAGCCAAAGAAACCAGTAGGCAGGATTGAGGAGGAAGACTATTGCAGTCATGGAGGATAACATGAGAAGATACCTGGAACCAAAGGATGGAGTATCTGGTTCACAGAATGGCCAGGAATCTGGTATCACTGGATCAAACAGTATATGTCAAGGAATAAAGTGTTAAAAGAATGTTAAGGTAGGAGGTCCCAAGCTTATGAAGGGCTTTGAATGTCAGACACAGTATTTTGTATTTGCTCCTGGAAATAAAAAGGGAAACACTGGATTTTACCAAGTAGCCAGGTGATGAGGTTGGACCTGTACTTTAGGAAAATCACTGATGCCTGGAAAGATGATAGATTAGAGTAGGGGGAATCTCTGTGGAAGGTAGGTTGGAAAAGGAAGAAGTTAGAGGTGTAGCAGAGGTAAAAATAGCAGATAAAAGTGGAATTTGTCATATTTAGCAATGTGGACTTCATTCATTTAACTATTGGCCATGTAGTCTTCATGGGGCTGAAAATGAGTAATATGAGTTTCCTCCTTTCTCAGTTACTCTTTCTGACACATCAAAGCTTTGGCCTAGGTAAGAAACGTGCTGACTAACTTGTTTCAGCATCTCAGCACTTCACACTATAGTCTTGACCAGTCACATGCTATTATTCTTGACCACAAGCCTGCTCCCCCCTGCTCAGTCTCCCCCCACACACTGGCTTCCTCTCAGCTCCCTTCCTTCTCCAAATATATACATGTGAAAGCAAAGTCTGCATCACTTACACACATCCCTGAGCCTGGGGGTTAATGGACTGTCATTGTTCATGTAGGTTGGGGGACTCAATTTCCTGCCAGGTTGATTTAAGCATTTGTTTGACTTCCTCATTCTTTTTCCTTTAGGATTAACTCTATTCAATGTCCTTTCCCCTCAGGACCCTAATTGCATTTAAATAGTCATGGGAATAGCTCATAATGAGAGTTTACATTAGAACATGTTTCCATTTGTGGAACATCTATCTATATATGGGCATACTTGTAACCACCCAATAATACATAGTCTTTGTTTTAAATGCTGTTTATAGTTTTCTTACTAAATAAAGCTAGCACAAAATTAGTTGAGTAAATGGTAATGAAGAAACATTTTGTAATTAGACTTGAGAAAAAATTGGAAATGAGAGTACATATCAATATTTTCAGTACTTTGCACACTGGAAGTGCATAATGGCAAATAAAAGAAAGATTTTTCTACATTTTTATTTGCTTTACTGTTGTTCAGTCGTTTCAACCGTGTCTAATTTTTAGTGACATCATTTGGGGCTTTCTTGGCAAAGATACTAGAGTAGTTTGCCATTTCCTTTTCCAGCTTATTTTACAGATGAAGAAACTGAGGCAAGCAGGGTTAAGTGAATTCTGCAGGATCACACAAATAGCATGTGTCTGAAGCTAGATTTGAACTCATGAAGATCAATCTTCCTGATTCCAAGCCCAGTGCTCTATTCACTCTATTACCTGGATGTTACAAGGAAGCTAAGGAATCTGGCTATGAAATTTCAGGGAAATCAACAAAATAATCTCTCTTTTAGAATGCAAATACTAGTTTGTTTTGCAAATATGCTGTCCTATTGATTCATCAATCAATAAACATTTTTAAGCACACTAGGCATCGTGCTAAGTGTTGGGGATATAAAAAGAGGCAAAGGACAGTCCTGCCCTCAAGTAACATACAATCTAATGGGGGGGGGGGTGGTAATATAGTTGAAGTCTTCCCAATGAGAGGAGGAGTGAATCAAGGATACCTTTATCACCACTATTATTCAATATTACACTAGAAATGTTCACTATAACAACAAAAAGAGAAAAATAACTGGCAAGAATAAAAATAGGCAATGAGGAAACAAAACTATTGCTCTTTGCAGGAGACATAGTGTTATACTTAGGGAACCCTACAGAATTAACTAAAAAACTAACTGAAACAATTAACTTTAGCAAAGTTGGAAGATATAAACCCATATAAATCATCAGTATTCCTATATACTACCAACAAAATATAGCAGGAAGAAACAAACAAAAAATGCATTTAAAATAACTGCAGATGATGTAAAATACCTTGGAGTCTACCTGCCAAGACAAATCCTAGGATTATATGAACATAATTACAAAGCATGTTTCATATAAATAAAGACGAATCTAAAAAAATTTAGAAATGGATAGGCCAAGTCAATATAATAAAAATGACAACTGTATCTATGTTAATTACTTATTTAGTGCCAATCAAACTACCAAAGAATTATTTTATACAGCTAGAAAAAAATACTAACAAAATTCATCTGGAAGAACAAAAGGTGAAGAATATCAAGGGAATCAAGCTATATTACAAAGCAGTTATCATGAAAATTATCTGGTACTGGCTAAGAAACAGACTGTTGGATCAGTGGAATAGATTACATATACAGAACACAGTAGTAAACGGCCATAGTAATCTAGTATTTGGTAAACCAAAGCAAGCTTTTGAGATAAAACCTCACCATTTGACAAAAATTGCTGGGAAAACTGGGAAACGACCTGGCAGAAACAAGGCATAGACCAATATCTCACATCGTATACCAAGAAAAGGTAAAAATGTATAAAATATTTCTGTATAAAGAGAGGTATCTTAAGCAACTTAGGCCAGCATGGAAAAATTTTAGCTGTTAGATCTATGAATGAGGGAAGAGTTTATGACCAAACAAAAGATAGAGATGATCACAGGAAGTAAAATCGATAATTTTGATTACATTAAATTAAAAGGCTTTTGTACAAACAAAACTAATGCAGTCAAAATTAGAAGAAAAGCAAGAGACTGGTATAAAATTTTTGCAGCAGGTTTCTCTGATAAAAAGCAAGCCAAATTTATAAAAAATAAGAGATGTTCTCTAGTTGTTAAATGGTCAAAGGAAATGAAAATGCAGTTTTCAGAAGAATCAATAGTTATACAAAAAAAATGCTCTAAATCACTACTGATTAGAGAAATGCAAATTATGACAACTCTGAGAAACTACCTCACACCAATCAGACTGACTAATATAACAGAAAAGGAAAAAGATAAATATTAGAGGGGATGTAGAAAAATTGGGACACTAATGTACTTTTGGTAGAGCTGTGAATTAGTCCAACTATTCCAAAGAACAATTTGGAACTACACCCAAAGGACTATAAAACTGTGCATTCCTTTTGACCTAGAAATACCACTACTAGGTCTGCATCCCAAAAAAAAGAAAGAAAAAAGACAAGAACCTAAATATACAAAAATATTTCTCTCTTTTTGTGGTGGAAAAGAATTCAAAATTGAAGGTACATCCATCTATCGGAGAATGGGGTTAATCAAGCTGTGGTATATGATTCCGATGGAACGTTATTGTGCTATAAGAAATGAAGAGCAGGATAGATTCACAAAAACCTGGGAAGACATACAAATTCATGCAAAGTGAAGGGAGCTATATATAGTAACAGCAATGTTGTAACTAATCAACTGAGAAAAACTTAGCTACTCTGGTCAAGGCAATGATCCAAAACAATTCCAAAAGATCCAGGATGAAAAATGCTATCCACCTCCACAGAGAGAATTAATGAACTCTTAGTACAGACTGAAGCAAAGTTTTTTTTAAATTTCTTTATTTTTCTTAGTTTTGTGTGTGTGTGTGTGTGTGTGTTTTCTTTTGTGCATGGCTAATATGCAAATAAATGTTTTGCATGACTTCATAAGCAAAAAAAAAGCTAAGAGGGGAAAGTACATTCCAACTATTATAATACAAAGCAAGTTACATATAAATAAATAGGAATTAATTGAGAGAAGGCTTCCTGTAGAAGGTGAGATTTTAGCTA
Source organism: Pseudochirops cupreus (assembly GCA_028627135.1). Lineage (NCBI taxonomy): Eukaryota > Metazoa > Chordata > Mammalia > Diprotodontia > Pseudocheiridae > Pseudochirops > Pseudochirops cupreus. The sequence goes on along the minus strand of CM053582.1, from coordinate 45,497,970 downwards.
GGACTTAAAAGGAAGTCAGAGAGTCAAATAGCTAGAGAAGAGAGAGAAACAGAGTGTTTCAAGGATGGAGGACAACCATAGAAACTGTCTGAAGCCAAGAGATGGAGTATCTTGTCTATGGAGCAGTAAGGAGGTCAGTTTCACTCAATGTGCATGTGAAACCTATTTACAAAAATTAAAAGGAGATTTGGATTTGGACCTATATATCACAATGGCAAATACCTACTGCCTTATATACCCTGAATTTTTTTAAGCATCATTAAAAATGGCTATGCACCACCAGAATAACAATTTGAAAAAGTACATATTCCCAAATAAAGTAATGGAAAAGACCTGCCCCTTAATTATGCAGAGGCAAGGTTTTGCTTATATTTCTAGATGCTGTCCTGGTGTGTTCCACAAATCACCTCACAGATGCAGAAAAGAGAAGAGTTGTCCTCACAAGAACAACCCAAGAGGAAATGACTTGGCCTCCCACCTCTTCACATGACATCACAGACTTCAGAAGAGCCTGCATTTCAAGAAATATTTGATTTTCTAATAAGAACTGATTTTGGACTTTTTAAATCAAAGGACTAATTGCTTCCCTCTTACTGTCAGCAGCTGTGTCTTCTATTCTTCTGCTAAATGGGATACAAACTGCTTAATTTGTGAATGAACTGGCAAGGAATGCTACCTTGGCTTTGAAAAACCAAGATTCTATAGATAAGACATACTATCAATTTGTCATAAAATCAATCTGTTGGTACAGTTACAAACACTTAAGACAAGATTCTTTTTCCAATGTAATTATGGATACACTTGTCTATGTATGAACTGTTAATTGCATTGATTTTACTTTTGCTCAATGTATATCTAGTATCTCTATTTTGCCTTTTCCCAAATAATTTTACTTATGCTTTGTATCAAACATCAAAAGTATACACATTACATCAAATTTCTGATGTCTTACAAAAAGGGGGGAATAAGGTCTGTCAGATGTTTAGTTACTAAATTCACTGTCCTAATATTGTTTATGGTTTCAACTGCTGTGTTTGTAATCCAAACTGTGCAATGGGTTTATGAATTATAAAATGTTTCTATAAGCCTTTAAAACATAACATGATATAGATAAGGATCTTATATATAAAATCAATTCATTACAACAATTAGTATTTTGCTTAGATATGAGTTAAATGTATTAAAAAATTCAATTGTTACTTAGCTGTGATTATAAATACACATATATTTGTGTTACCCCTAGCTTATATAATTCCACTCATCCCAATACCACATGGGACAGGATCAGAGCCCGCTTATCGGGAGTGTGGAATAATTTCAATATCACCTTGGGAATAAAAAACTTTCAATCAGATTATTAAGATATTGAACATAGTGAGATCCCTGGGATTGACGCAGAAGGAGTTACAAAGACAATTACTAATACACTGAAGAAAATCTCTCCATTTCAGAATGTAGCAGCCCTTACTATGCATCTACTCCCCATACTAATCGTTGTAATAGTCTGTTGTACATTTGGACCCTGCATTTTACGACTTATGACTCGAAATATCAAAAATTTAGTCCTTCTTAAAAAGGGGGGAAATGAGGCAAGCCTTAGAAGCCAAAGTCAGGACTTAGATAGTGTACTCTAATTAGGGCCTTTTGGTGATGCACCTGGCGGTTTCGCATAAGACCAGCTCCCGGAAAAGCCCCCCTGGAAGTTTTTACACTTGAAAGATTTTTGTCTGAGACCCTGACTGCAACCAGGCCTTTTGCCCCCAAACTTCAGATAACTAAAAAAGACAAGTCCCTTACTAGATTGTCCATCCTGCTGTTGGTTCCAAAGTACAACATACTCAAGACAATGATTACATCTAAACAAACCTAAGTTACTTTGAAGTTTTATCTCTTTTGCATCCTCTTTGTTAATACCTTTAAAAATGCTCATTGACCTGTTGGTGCCCAGAAAACCTGACTTTATCTAAAGTTACTTCCAGGAACTAACAGGCTTGAGACAATGATAGTAAAACCTGAATCCTTTCATCTTTCTGTATAAAAATCTTGCTCAAAAAATCATTAAATGGAGTTCTTCCCTGAACTACCCACATGGCCTGGTTATTTCTCTCCCACGTGTCCGCACACACCGGAGGCTGGAACTCAGGTGGCTCCCAACATGAGAGTATGCATCTGGGAGTGAGGGATAAGAATACTGGAAAGGTAGGAAGGGATGAGGTTATGAAAGGCTATGAATGCCAAACACAGCATTTTGTATTTTTCTCCTCCAGATAAGAAAGAGCTACTAGAGTTTATTTAGTAGAAGGGTGACATGATAGGATTTATACTTTAGAAAAATCATTTTGGTTGAATGGAGGATGGACTGGAGAGGTGAGAGGCTTGAGGCAGGCAAAGCCACTAGAAGACTACTACAATTATCCAGATATGAGGTGATGAGAGCCTGTACCAGGGTGGCAGCAGTATCAGAGAAGGGGGTATATTACAAAGGTGAAATCAACAGGGCTTGGCAACACATTGGATATGGGGAGAGAGGTGGAGAGAGAGTGAGGAGTCCAGAAGAACTCCTAAGTTGAGAACCTGAGGGACTTGAATGATTGTTGTTGGCTTCTACAGTAATGGGAAACTTAGAAGGAGGAGAAGGTTTGGGGGAAAGGAAATGAGTTCTGTTTTGGTCATGCTGAATTTAAGATTGCTGCTGGACATACAGTTCTAGATATCTGAAAGGCAGTTGCTTAAGTGAGTTTAAGTCTCACATACCAATTTTTGCAACTGCTGTGTTACACCTAAATATGGCCCTCTCTATTGGTGTAGATTGTGAACCATTTGACCTTCTCAGTCTGTTCATTTCTTGCCCATGTTTTCCTATATTCTCTACAGAGGCTCCACCCAGTGTGCCTGAGATTTTACACTTTATAGGTACTAGCAGAGCACTCACATTATCCTTTGCTTATGCTTCACCCATGCCACACAGATGACTATCCTCTTTTTCCAACATATACTTCTTCTCCGATGTCCCTGATGCCCCTTCCTCAAGAAGCAGAATCGTTAGAAATATGCCACAGTATGGATGAGCTCCTTATGTACCTCTCCATTACCCTCTGGGTCACCCACAACATTAATTCCTCAGAAGTTGTGATGGTCCAAGATTTACAACTACAATGAAATGATATAGTTTCTCATATCCAATCAAGCCTACTCTTCTTCCTATCTAGTTCTGGACCAAGTTCATTATCTAAATATGACCTAGCAAAAGTGTACCAATGGATACTTATCAGCTAACTAGCTGTTCAACTAAATGTCATTCTGAACAATAGACATTTTAATTTCACTTTATTTTTCCTATGTGGATTTTTAGGCCGATATCTTCTAAATAATCATGGCTCTCACTAAGGAAACCCTATAATGTTCTGGGGTTTGATGTAATCTGTACCATATCACCTATAAGCAGGAACATATAAAAGATGTCACAGACTATAATCAGTGGTTTGTTAAATTTTCCCCAACCCGGTAGTTGTTTAAAAAAATCCTCCATGATCTTAATATATATGCATGAGAAATTCTTTGTTGGAGGACAGTCTATAAGGCTATGTTTTATTGTACCATCTTTTTACTGTACATCTTTTTGGGGATAACAAAAACCAATAAACTAATCAAACACTTGTATTTACTGTTAACATTTTGTTCAACTGTAAAGATGTGGTCTGCAGTAGGGAATTGATGGTGAATGCCTTCATATTCCCTTATGTGTTCATCAAAAATATAACCTCAACATACATGTATATGATTCTCACAAAACATTTACAAAAATGAAATACTAGGCAAATAGATTAGCATTTATTGGTGGTCTCTTGGCCACCTTTTTAGGTTATTAATATAATCCGATTTTCCATCTGTTCTTCTGACATCTTCCCTTGCCTGAGATACATTGTAAAATCGCTCTTCAAAGCTTTCAAAATTATGTTGGCTCACTGTATACTTGTTCTAGTCCTGGGGTGGGGAACCTGCAGCCTCAAAGCCACACATGATCTTCTAGGTCCTCAAGTGTAGCCCTCTGACTGAATCCAAACTTCACAGAACAAAAAAAACAAGAAAATTAAGAAAGTTAAGTTTCAATCTGCATTCAGATTCCATCAGTTCTTATTCCAGAGGTATTAGTATTAATATTGCTGAGAATAGCTAAGATTCACAGCTGATCATCACAAATTATTGCTGTTACTGTGTACAATGTTCTCCTTCCTTCACTCTGCATTAGTTTAAGTCTTTCCAGGTTTTTCTGAAAGCTTCCTATTTATCATGTCTTAAAGCACAGTAGTATTGCATCATAATCATATACCACAACTTGTTCAGCCATTCCCTAATTGATGAGCATCCCCTCAATTTCCAGTTCTTTACCACCACAAAAAGAGCTGCTATAAATATAGAATATTTTTGTACTTCTATGTCTGTTTCCCTTTTTCTTTGATCTTTTTGGTATACGGACTTAGTAGTGGTATTGCTGAGTCAAAGACCATATGTACAGTTTTAAAGTCCTTTTGGCATAGCTTCAAATTGCTCTCCAGAATGGCTGGATCAGTTCACAACTTCACCAAGAGTTTATTAGTGTACCTATTTTTCCTCATCCTCCCCAGCACTTGTCATTTCTGATAGGTGAGGTGTTACTTCAGAGTATTTCTCTTATCAATAGTTATCTAGAGCACTTTTTCATATGACTATAAATAGCTTTGATTTCATCACTTGAAAACTGCCTGTTCATGCTCTTTGACCATTTATCAACTGGTAGATGACCTGTATTCATTTTAAAGAATTATTTTCTTCAGTGAGCTTTTTTTCATCCTTTTCCATTTGGCCAATTCTGCTTTTTAAGGAATTCTTCTCTTCAGTGAATTTTTATGCTTCTTTTGCCATTTACTGGTTTTTTTCAAGGAGTTATTTTCTTCAGTATTTTTTGTGCCTCCTTAACCAAGTTGTTTACTTCTTCTCATGCTTTTCTTGTATCACTCTCATTTCTTTTCCCAATTTTTCCTCTACTTCCCTTAGTTAATATTTTAAATCCTTTTTGAGCTCTTCCAGGAATTCTTTTTTTTTTTTGTACTTGAGAACAATGCACGTTTTTTGTTGAGGCTCATCAAACAGCTGTTTTCATCTTGTTGTCCTCCTGAGTTAATCTTTTGATCCTCCTTTTTTGTTGGTGTTGTGTGCTCACAGTTCCAGTCTGTATCTTCACTTCTAACTTTATATTAAAGTTGAGCTCTGCTCCTGAGGTAGAAGGGGCATTGTCCTAAGCTTCAGGATTTTTGTGCTGCTGCTTTCTGAGCTAATTCTGGGTATCTGTGAGTTTTCAGTTCTTCCAAGGAGGTCAGATTTAAGGAGAGGTGTTGTAACTGCTCACCTGTCCTGTGCTCTGGAGTGACCACAAGCATTCTTTTCTACCCTGGAAAGGCATCCAAAGTCCCTGCTCCTGCTAATTTTCCTCTCCATCCCAGGACTGTAACATGGAACTACATACGGGCAATGCTACAGAGTCCTGATCCCAGTATAAGCAAAAAGATCCCCTATAATCTCCTTCTAACCTAATCACTGCCTATAGACTGAGAGCTCCAGAAACCTAAGCCTCTGCAATTGATTCAATCACCCCCCAAGACTTGCTGCCAGCTTGCTAGAGAATGGCAAGGAAAGACATACCTTTCCTACTGACCTTCTTAGTTGTCTTGGGCTGGAAAATTGTCTCGTCCCACCTGTTTGTTAGTTCTGCTGCTTCAGAATTCTTTTTGAGACATTATTTTAACGTTTTTGGAGAGAAATTTGGAAGAGATCAGACAAGTCTCTGCCTTTACTCTGCCATCTTGGCTCTGCCGCCTCTGTAAATGTTCTTAAGGTGACTATGACTCAGTCAGGTCCCAAACCAGGTTTTTTCTGCTGTCATCCCCCTATAGTTTCTTTCTTCCTCCACAAATGTGTTACCCTGGCATGTCTTTCCACTTGGCAAGGAAACCGATGGTTTACTGGTGCCTTCAGGCCTCTTTTGGTCTCTTCATTATGATGACTGTTGTTTGATGTTTTTAAAAGAATACAGATCATTACTATTTGAAAAAAAACACATGAATACTTCTTTACTTTGTGAAGGGAAGTAATTTCTCCCTTATTTAAATTTCTATGATACCCATTTAATGTTTACAAGCTCCCTTTGTAGATTATCTTTCTCACCTATATACTGCTTCATTGCTATCTAAATGATAAATTTCCTGAGGCCTAAAATCACATCTCATAATTCTTTCTAAATCCCTTGGGTGCTTAGTATAGTACTTTATGCATCAAAAGCATGAAATATTTCTCAATTGACTGACTGAACTCCAACCCTCATCTTTTACCTCAACAATCTATGGAGCTAGCCAAATTAAGTCTTTACATTTCTCCTACCCATGGCTATTTGCATTCCCAGGGCTTCCAAGGACCCAAGTCTAAACATTAAGAAATAGAGCTGGGGGGAGAGGCAGAGTCAAGATGACAGCACAGAAGCAGAAAAATTCCACAGCTCCTCCCATAACCACCTCAAATACCTATAAAATATGACTCTAAACAAATTTTGGACCTACAGAACCCACAAAGTGACAGAGAAACAAAGCTCCCGCTGAAAGCAGTCCAGCAAGCAGACAGAAAGGGTTCATGGCATCACCCTGGGAGCAGAGCCCAGACCCATGTGGTTTTAGCCCCAGGCCATCCAGGAGAAGCCATGGCTGGAGCTTTCAGGAGAGTGGATCACCAGCAGCTGTGGTGGTTTCCAGACTTATCAACCCATAAATGCCAAAGACAAAGTGAAAGGTCAGTGATACTAGGCTGGATTAGGGGGGAACAAGGAGTGGTTCAGTCCCCCACAGCCAGAAGTGGTAGAAGTGTTGGCCCTGTAGGCACCTCCACGTGGCTGCTTCAGAGCTCCCAGCCTGCAGATTGCAGGGGGCCAAGCAACGATTCAGAGGCTAAGTGCTCTTGTGTTAACCTGCCTGGATCTGGATCGTAGTCTTGGGTGGTGGTCCTGAGGTATATGACCAGTGAGCCAAAGCTGATGGGGGCTGTTGAGACAGCAGCCTACTAATATCTCTGGAAGCTGCGAAAATCCCAGCGGTTTGGGACAAAGCTCTCCTCTCTGGAAGCAGAGTCCTACTGTGGCAAAGACCTCAAAAGTCAAGTTAATTGGCATCATGAGCTGGCAAAGGAAGCAAAGCAACCACAGCAATCCAATCTTAGATTCCTCTTTTGGGGACAAAAATGATCAAAGCATGGAACAAGAGGAAGACCACACAATCAGAACTCCTGCACCAAAACTTCCAAGAAAAACGTGAACTGATAACAGGCCATAGAGGAGCTTAAGAAGGATTTTGAAAACCAAATAAGAGAAGTGGAGGAAAAATTGGGAAGAGAAATGAGAATGATGCAAGAAAATTATGAAAAGAGAGGCAACAACCTGAATGAAGAAAATAACACCTTAAAAAATAGACTAATTCAAAGGGCAAAAGAGAACCAAAAAGCCAATGAGGAGGAGAATGCCTTAAAAAGCTAAATATGCCAGATGGAAAAAGAATTTTAAAAGCTCACTGAAGAGAATAATTCCTTCAGAATTAGAGTGGACCAAATGGAAACGAATGACTTTATGAGAAATCAAGATACTATTAAACAGATCTAAACAAATGAAAAAATAGAAGGCAATGTGAAATGTCTCATTGGAAAAAAACCACTGACCTGGAAAACGGATCCAGGAGAGACAATTTAAAAATTATTGGACTACCTGAAAGCCATGATCAAAAAAAGAACCTAGAAATTATCCTTCAAGAAATTCTCAAGGAAAATTGCCTGGATATTTTAGAGCCAGAGGGCAAAACAGAGCTTGAAAGAATTCACTGATCACCTCTTGAATAAGATCCCCAAAAGAAAACTCCTAGGAATATTATAGCCAGGTTCTGGAGTCCCCAGATCAAGTAGAAAATATTACAAGCTGCCAAGAAGAAACAATTTGAATATTGTGGAAACACAATCAGGATAACACAGGATCTGGCAGCTTCTACATTGAGGGATCGAAGGGCCTGGAATATGATATTCCGGAGATCAAGGGAGCTAGGATTAAAACCAAGAATCACCTACCCAGCAAAATTGAGTATAGTGTTCCAAGGGAAAATATGGTCATTCAATGAAGTGGAGGACTTTCAAGAATTTTTGATGAAAAAACCAGAGTTGAATAAAAAGTTTGATACTCAAATACAAGAAGCATGAGAAGGTAAACAGGGAAAAGAAA
>CM053582.1:45466497-45489189 GCA_028627135.1 Pseudochirops cupreus | reverse complement strand
AAAAAAAAAAAACCAACACTATTTGAGGAAATTAACAGCTTCAGCAAAGTTATAGGCTAGAAAATAACCCTACAAGAATCAACAGAATTTCTACATAACAGTAAAACAATTCAGGAGGCAACAAGAGAAAGGCAAGGCCCATTGAGAATAGCTACAAAATGCACAAGATAGCAGGGAGTCAATTCATCAAAGCACACTCATGACTTATACAGAAACAATTACAAAATGCTTCTAAAAAATAAAGAACTTAAATAACTGAAGTTTATTTAGTGTCCATGGTTTATTAATGTACCAATGTAATAAAAAATGGCAATACTATCAAGCTAATATGAAGATTTAATGATCGACCATGCTACCAAAATAATTCTTGACAAAAAGCTAGACAAAATAATAACAAAACTCACTTGGAGAAACAAAAAAACAAGAATATCAAGAGAAATAATGAAAAAGTCAGGAATGAAGGAGGAATAACACTTTCTGACATCAAACTATATTATAAAGTAGTAATCATCAAAATTATTTGGTACTGGTTCAAAAAAGAAAACTAGAGCAATGAAAGAGACTAGACAAATCAGAATTAGAAATAAATGAACTCCTTAAATGAATGCTTGATAAACTCAACAACATCAATTACCTAGGAAAGAATTCCCTACTTGATGAGAATAACTGGGGAAAATTGAAAATGAATTTGTCAGCAGTTAGATTTAGACCAGTAGCACACACACATATATATATATATATATATATATATATATATATATATAATATTATATATAATTATATTATATATATTTATATATGCTATAATTATATATATATATGTGTGTGTGTGTGTATATAGACACAGATATAATAAACTCAAAACAAATATGTAGCCTGGATATTAAAGATCAAACCATTTTAAAAATCAGAAAAGAAGCAGATTATATCTTTTACATCTATGGCTAAGAGATGAATTATTAACCAAGCAAGGGAAAAAAGACTGCAACAGATAAAAGAGACAATTTTGATTTGAAAAGCTTTTGCATTAACAAAATCAATGCAACTAGGATAAGAAGAGAAAGTCAAGTAGGAACCAAAAAAATTCATCTATAAGGGTCTGGTATCCAAGATACACACACACACACACACACACACACATATGTATATATGCACACACATATCAACAGTAATATATAAAATCAAGTCCATGCCCAAATCAACAAGTAGTCAAAGGATATGAATAAGTAATTTTCAAAAGCAATATTGTAAACTGTTAGGCATTATTCTGATGTTCATATTACCTGATCTGTTAAGAATTTGCTTAGTCAATAAAAACAATTCATTTGTGTGGGAAAAGAAAGTAAACAAGAAAAATGAAACAGCATAAAGTTCAAATGACAGGGTTGGAAGAGATGGAAAATGAAATTGGATAAGAATGATATTTTTTTGAAGGGGAGAGGGCAGGGCAATTGGGGTTAAGTGACTTGCCCAGAGTCACAGAGCCCAGTGTTAAGTGTCTGAGGTCGGATTTGAACTCAGACCCTCCTGCCTCCAGGGTCAGTGCTCTATTCACTGGGCCTAGTCACCCCAATAAGAATGATTTTTGTAATAAAAATATTTATGTAACGAACATAATTTCCCTAACTTTAAAAAAAATCATCAATATCATCATCTTAGCAAGACAGGCCAGTGAAAGTGATTTTCCCCTTTTCACCTTCTGATTCAGCAAGCCCAAGCTCTATTATTTCACTTTGGAATTCTTCCCACTCGACAGAAGAATCATCCAGGGAGTCAGCTTGCCCTTATCATTAAAAAAGAGGAAACTCATGCTGAGGACACCTTAATAATTTCACACAGGAAAAGAAACGCTGAAAGATGCACAATATCATAGTAAATAGTTGGTTATTTTTTTTCCTTAGGGAATCAATCTAGCCAAAACTTAAGGGGGACTCTGATTACTATCACTCAATATTTCTTAGGACCATAGGATTTAAAACTCAAAAGGATTTTAAGGAACACCTGCCCCAACATTTATCATTTCACAAATGAAAAAGGTGAGACTTAAAATGGTTAAGTGACTTGTCCAAGGTCACACAGCTAATACATACTAGAGCCAGGATTCTAATGCAGGGCACCCCATTTCATATGCAGTACTGTTTCTTTGCCTTAATTTGAAAAGTTGTCACATAGAAGAGGAAATTTTACTCCTTGATCACAGGGTGAACAATTCAACAGGTATTTATATAAGCTTTTCCTATATTTAAAGCACTGTGATCAAGGAGTTTACATTTTACTGGGTGCCTGTGTGTGTGTGTGTGTGTGTGTGTGTGTGTGTGTGTGTTCAGGGGTGGGGAGGTGCATTCAGTCAGCTAATAACTATGTATTAGGCATTTATTACATGTAACAAGGGACAGACCAATGAGAGCACAACCCTCAAGAGCATGTACAATGTACTCTCCATGGTGCAAATCTCCATGGGGCATTCCGTGATCATAATAACATCGATAACAATAAGAGTATTCATCCAGTACATCAAGATTTTATAAAGTCTTTCCATCCCGGCACATGTCTGAGGTATTTGGGGTTTGGTTCTAGATCCCTGCAACAAAAGGGGAACACTGCAGTAGAGAGAAGGGAAGAGAATAAGAAATTCGATGTTTACTATGTGGCAGGCACAGTAGCTCTGTACAAGCGCTCTGTACAAATATGATCAACCCTGGGAGGGAGGGGCTGTTGTTATCCCCATTTTACAGTTAGAGAAACCAAGGCACCAGAGTTTACACAACTTGCCCAGGGTCACACAACTTAATCACATGTCCTGTAAAATTAATAGTGTTAACTCAGGCCTTCCTGATGTCAGGTCCAACACTCTCCACTGCATCACTAAGACTTCAAAGACACAAAGAAAGGCAAAAACAGTCACTGCCCTGAAAAAGCTACACAATACACACACACACCCCCACACACACCCCACACACACACTGCAAAGTAGTTAAAATACAGTAAAGGAGAGATTCCATCTAATTAGACATTTTTGAAGCTTAATGGACATAAGACAAGAGATAGATTTTAGCTCTACCTAAGGAACTTTCCAAAAACTGGCTGTCTAGAAATATACTGGACCATCTACAAAAATGGAGAGTTGCCCAAAGACAGATAATGCTGAATGACAATTTGCTGGTGAAGTTGGATGTTAGAGAAGGAACTCACAAATCATGCAGGGTTTTTTCCTCATTTGTAAAACGAAGGACTTGGACTAGATAATTTCTAAAGTTCCTTCCAATTCAAAGAGCCTCTCATTCTGTAATGAGGTAAGTCTCAAGACCCTTTTCATGTCTAAGATTCTGTGAAATCAACTCCCTTCAAAACCTACTCTTTCCTCCATTTCATAATTTAGTACTGCAAATCTCAGGATATAATTAGCTTGCTTTCTCTGTGTCAACGGAAGTTAATTATGCTAAATAGTGACAAATCTGAGAATATATTTCCAATTTATTACAATTTGATTCTGCTAAGTTCAATATTCTCATTGCTTGCATAAAATCTTTGTTTCTTTTACAATTCTTCTGCCAAAAAGAATATGAATTTTGGTTGGAGGCAGTATTAAAATGCAGATATTATAGATCTCAAGTTAAATAACTATATCAAGTAATGTTTAAATATATATTTCAAAAGCCATTATTCACAGGCAAGACTCTTCTCTCATTGAGGAAGGGGGGAGTACAATAGTTTCCTGACAAGAATGAAAAAAAAAAAACCTATGAATACAAACTTTTCTAGCAAAACCACCAAATTCTGCATGAGTTCATACCTAAATGCAAAAAGAATTCTAATTGCTAAAGAAATTTATTTCAGTTGTGGCTTTGTATGAGCAAATATGGATCTGCCATCTGGTATACTGTGGCTGATTCTTCCAACCAAACCACAAAGTTAAAGTTATCAAATATGATGTGAATGAGCCATGTTGGAAAATCATCAAGAAGGTCCATTTTTCTTATTCCCCATGAAAACGGGAAACTAGGTCTCAGCCCAGAAGCGAAGGATGCTGGAACTGGAAAGGACTTTGGAGTGCATCTTTTCCAACCACTCACATAAGCATCAGCCTCAATAACCAGAGCTTCATCCAGAATTCTCTGTCCTAATTTAAAACACATTCTTCCATCAAGTACTTCTCTGGGCCTTCATGATTTCTTTCAGCTTTCACATTCCATTTTCAATTTATTATTGAAACTGTGACTTGCCTGAGGAGTTTTCATAATGAATGGAAGATAGAGTCAATCTACCTCTGGGCCTTCTACCTGGGTGACAGGAGCCTGGGAGACAACTTAAACCAAAAAGATCTGCTCTTTTAACTATACTTTGAGGTTATGGACAATTCCAGTTTTGATCAATTATTTAAAAGCTTTACTTATTCTGCAACCACCATTGTCTGATCATTAAATTCTAATTTGTAGAGTATTCACAAATTCCAAGAATGTTAGATATTTGGTTGTTTTATTATTTTTAAAGAAAATCATCAATGCTAAAATCTGGTGGGGGAGAGGGGAGAAATATCCTTTCAGAAAAATGTTTTTCTTGTTTGATATTATGCTTGTCACTGTCAACTACACATAGCTTATAACGCGATTCACTGAACAGCCTCATCCTTCGGAAGCATGTACCAAACCCCTCAATTTAATTAAAAGAGAAACAGCTTTCTGACTCACATCCTAGGCAATATTTTTCACTGTCTCCCGATCACAATAGTTTCTGAAATATTTCACTTGCAAAAGTAGGTTAGAAAACACTCTGCGAGACAGGAAAAAAGTTCATTCTGAATATTATTTAGTGCCTTTAAAAATCAAGAAAGTTTTCATTTTTAATATTAAATTAGAATAGTGTTTTACAATTTTCATCTATTTCCATTCGACTCATATTTTTGCTCAATTGTGTAAACATTTAGCATTTATTTTCTACTACACCCAATGGTGACCAGTACCTTGGTGTAGCAGATGGGGCTGGAATTGGAAGCAACAACACCCACATTCCAATCTTGCTTCTGACACTCACTTACTGCTGTGAAAACATGGGCACTTCACCTCCCTGAGCCTCACGCATCTCCCTATAAGTGAGAGATGGGTTGCATTTTGTACTGGAGGATTGAGCTCTCACACTCACTGATGAAATTACAGATCCTTGACATGGCAATATTTCCAATTTTAATATTAAAAAGGGGGAAATGCACTATACTGCATCTGATCCACTGACAGTGGCCCCTTAGTTTTTCCACAAATAATCTGCTCCATCTCTCAGCTCCAGGCATTCTCTTAAAACGGGAGAATGAGGCTGTCCCTCATTGCTGGAATGTTCCCCTTCCTCCTAACTAGTGATTTCCCTGGTTTCCTTAAGTCCCAACTAAAATTCCACCATCTACAGGTAGCCTTCTCCAATCCTTCTTAATTTCAGTGTCTTCCTTCTATTAATTATTTCCTATTTATCTTGTATATAGCTTGCTTTATATAGATTTTATATAGATTATATTTGCATGCTATCTCCCCTGTTAGAGTGTAAGGTCCTTGAGGGCAGGGGACTGCCTTTTGCCTCTTTTTGAATCCCCACCACTTGGCACAGTGCCTGGCATGTAGAAGGCCCTTAATGTTCACTGACTGATGAATTAACTAAGTATAGGACTTTTTCCTGCAAAAGAGCCAATATTTGTCTCTTAAACTTCTATCACTCCTAGCTGAACCCTTTGGGGACAGTCAGAACAAGTCGAATCCTTCTTTCCCAGAGCAGCCTTTCGAATATTTGAAAATAGCAACACACCATGGTTCACTCATTGGTTACAACCCTTCTATACAACCAGACTATTGTACAATGTGAAAGTATTTGCAGATCCCATACTTGATTGCATGCCACCATGGAGGGAGGGAGGAAGGGGGGGGGGAGAAAATCTGAAACTCAAGGGATTGTGGAACTGAATCTTGTAAACTAAAAGCAAATAAACAAGTCAATGAAAAAAAAAAAAGAAATAGCAGCATATCCCTCCTGCATCTTCTCTTCTTTAGGCTAAATATACCCAGCTCCCTCAACCCAATAACGATTTTGTCTATTCAGATTTACTCCAATGCCTTATGAAGCACTAGGATTCATTTATCACACACTCCCAGCTACATGTATACACAAATGCACACACACACACACACACACACACAATGGATTTTACTAGGTACTGGGGATACATAGTCTCTGTCCTCAAGGAGCTTAAATCTGCTGGAGATACAATGTATAAACAGACAAGTAAATACAGGAAAATTTAAGGAAAGGAAAATAGCCACTAGGGGACCAGAGAAGGCAATACCTGAGCTAAGCACCAAGGGAATTAAGAGAATGAAGGAATGCATTCAATGGGCAGAACAGACTGTGCAAAAGGACAGAAGTGCAACACACACACACACACACACACACACACACACACACACACACACACACACACACAATAAAGAAGGGCCCTTAAGTGAGGAAAACAAAGTCACATGGAATGCCTTCCAAAGAAATTTCAATCTTGCAAAAGTAACAAACACTGATCAAAACTGCATGATTATTATTAATAATCATAATGGCTGAAGTGTATATAGCAATTTGAGGCATGTATTTTATATACATTATCTCACAACAACCTTGTGTTGCTAACTACTATTAATTCCATTTTACAACTGAGATAACTAAGGCTCAGAATGTCCTGGATCTCAAAGCCAGTGATTCTCTGAGGAAGGGTCAATTCTCCAGTCTTGATTCTTCCAAGTCCAGCTGACTAACACCACGCTGGGCCAAGATTTGGATAAAAACTACATCTAGAGAGGTGATAAGAAAAACAAAAGATCCCCGGAACATCACCCCCAATTCCATGTTTCTTTGGAATATCCCATTCCTCCTTACAAGCTGCAGCATGATAGAAAAAGGAAGATAAAAAGATCGGGGAAATTTACACGTACACACCAGGCCCGTGAATCACTTGTTTGTTCCTGTTGCATTTTCATTTACCTATTCATGCCAGAATTCATTTCACTCGTAGACAAAGATAGCAATGAGTAATTATTTCTCTTCACTTCAGTCTTTCTACCTACCAAGGACATTATACGCCATCCAAAGAACGATTCAAGGTTATACAAGATGAGCCTGGTGAAGGCCACCAGGGCTAGTGGGGAAGTCTTAGACTCCAAAAAGATCAAACATTTCAAAATATTAAATCCAAACAAACCAAACAACAATTAAAAACTGCCATGATGATCAAGCGGAATAGGAGAAAAGAGAGAGGTGTTTTCACTCAGCGTGTGTGATGATTTATTAATGTCATCATGCACAAGAAATTCAAGGTCATGTTTCTGCATATTATAACTTTGCAGTATATTTCAGATAAAGGGATGAAGCATGTTAACATTTTGCTCAAGTTTCTAAACCCGATAAGGCAGCTGGGAGGCACAGCAGAAGAGAACAATGGACCTGGAATCCAGAAGCCTCAATTTGAATCTGGGCTCAGACAATTACTAGCTGTGTGAACCTGGGCAAGTCAAGTTAACATCTCTGTGCCTCAGTTTCCCCAATGATAAAATGGAGAAAAGAATAACACCTACCTCCCACAGTTATAAAGATCCTAAGAGAATATTTAGAAAGCTCTGTGAAAACCTTAGGACATTATGTAAATGCCAGCTACTGTTAACTATCCTCATTACTCTTATCTGATCATGTCACCTGTTTTGTAATTGGTAAGCACCCACTTCACTCACTTCCCATGTGGGGAGGGCATAGTGGTCATTGACAACATATCTATATAGTTCTTTAGAAAACTTTTGAGTCCAGTTGAGCTTCAGAAAAGATTCATGTCAGGAATGCAGGTTTTTAAAGCCATTATGGGGAAAATTCTCCATAAATTTCTATCTGTCTTGCATAAAGAACAATACCCAGAAGATATGCTGGGAGGATGTTTTCAGTTGTTTTACACATCCTATAGAAGACCACATCTAACCTAGGAAGAATTCAGTGTCAATCGTAAGTCCAGTGGGTATTCCTCAAAGCTGGGGACTGTTCCAGTAGTAAGGATTACAAAGACAAAAAACAGGAGTTGCTTCAAGGGCCTGACATTCTACTGAGAGATACAACATGTGTGTTTTTTTTTAAACCAAAACTATGATTCCATTAATACAGGGAGGTCCCAGGAAGAAAACTTCCTCATTCAATGCAGACAGGTCCTCAGAGAGCCCCAGAGAGCTATGGCTGCTGGTCAGCCTAAGAGTAACAAGTTAGTAAGTGGCAGAACGGGATGCAAAGCCAGGTCTTCCCAATTCCAAGGGCACCTCTCTATCGACTCCATCATGTATGTAAGTAGAATGGCTATACAAAAGAGCACAACACAATCTCGTCAGGGAGAGAAGATTTCAAGTCTGGTGCATTTGCATGACCCTCTTCTGGTTCCCCACTCAAGAAAGGACACATGTGGTTCCATGCCGTCTTTAGGGAGAAACCCCTGGAGAGAAAGAGAGAAAAAACTTTGGCAAACAGCAGACATGTAAAGGAGCCAGTGCCTCGAAACCAGAAGAAATCAAAAGAACAAGAGCGTATTACACACGGTTAGATGCTAATAAAACTGACAACACATAAGAAAACAAGGAATACTTTCATGTATATTGAAAATATAAAACACCCAATCCAAAGACCAGATAGAGATCTTAAATAACCACAATCTCAGCAAAGGAAATAGATCTAGAGATAAAGAAACTACCAAAGGGGGAAAAACAAACTCCTGGCCCTTAAGGATTTACAGGAGAATTCACACTCGTACTTTACAAATTATTCTCAAAACTGTGAAAAAAGGCGCCCTACCCAAATCCTTTTCGGAGATATAGCTCTAACATCCAAACCACGGTGAGATAAAAGAGAAGGAAAACTACATATCAATATAATTAATGAATATTTTACACAATACCTTGTCAAACAGACTACAGGGGTTTATCTAAAAAATCATTCATTGTGACCAAGTGGGATTTACACCAGGGATGCAAGGATGGCTCAATATGAGGAAAACAATCAACCAAATTAACCATATTAAAAACCAAAATGTACAAAAACCACATGATCTTCTCACTAGATGCAAAAAACCTTTTTACAATGTATAAGACTGCTTTACACTAAAAATCCTACAAAATAGAAGCTGAGAAGAATCTTTGCTTAATCTCATAAAAAGCATATATACAAAACCAAAAGCAAGCATGATCTACAATGAGGAGAAACTAGAACATTTTTCAGCAAATGTGAGAATAAAGGAAGTTAGACTAACTTTCCCCACTATCATTTGATAGAATTCTAGAAATGCTAGCATTAGCAATAAAAGAAGAGAAAGAGATTAAAGGCATAAAAATAAATAAAGAAGAGATGAAACTCTCCCTATTTTGCTGATATGGTAGTCTCCTTGGAAAATCCTAGGGAATCAGCAAAGATACCCATTGAGACAAGAGCTTCAACAAAGCTGAAAACTACAAAATAAATCCTCAAAAATCAGCAGTATTTCAGAATAATAACAAAACCTAAGAAGCAATAACAGAAAGGAAAATATTATTGGAAATAAGTACAAAACATATAAAATATCTGAGGAGCCATCTCCCAAGACACACACAAGACTTACATTCAATTACAAAGTGGTCCTTGAAGAAACAGAACTTAAAAGAGCCAACCACAATACTACCAAAATTAATTTATACTTGTAATATCATACCAATCAAATTACCAAGGAGATACTTTTCAGGGCGGGGGGCAATCAGGGATAAGTGATTGACCCAGCGTCACACAGCTAATATGTGTCTAATTTGAACTCGGGTCTTTTAGACTCCAGGGCAGTATTCTATCCACTGTGCCACCTAGTTGGCCTAGGATACTTTTAAAAACTGGATAAAAGAACAACAAATTAATTTGGAAAAAGAAAATGTCTAGAAAATAAGGATACTGATAAAAAAAAAAGGACTGAACTTCTAGACCTCAAATTATGTTATAAAGCAACAGTCATCAAAACAGGAGAGACAGAGAAAGGAGAATCAGAAAAAAAATAATACAGTGTTCAAGCACAGAAACAACATACACAGCTAACTGTAACAATGTAAATGGAAAGAATAACCACCACAAAAAATTTTTAATAAATGTTGTAAAGTTCTAACGAACAAAAGTGTAGCCTGGAGCGCCTTCCGCAATTCTCCTTCACACTGACAAGCTGGGCTCCCAGAGTATGGCTACTCTGTTCTTTCAGGGCTCTGGGGTTAATCGTGAAGGTTTTATGGGGGTATCTGAATGCAGATCATTAAGCTCCCTCAGTGTACTTTCCCCACAGTGATTATCAGCTGATATTAGTCAGTCATCAGGACAATTAACTTTTAGGAAGGGGTGTCTACTAAGCATGTATAAAAAGGAACAAAAGCATCCTCTGAAATATTTCTAACACCCTCTCCTAACAGGACATACGAGGCCCAGGGAAAAGGAGGCTCAAGGTTAGAGGGCACATGTGACAAAGAGATAACTCAAGGGTCCTGGTTGCTGGGCACACCATCTCCCTTGGGCACACTGAAACTTTTCTGATCTGTTTTTCTCATTTCATTCGTTGGTTCTTGGCTCCTGATCCAGACAAACCCAGTATGTTGCAAGGATGCTGATGAGAAGATAGAAAGTCCAAAATCCTCCAGTCCTTTAAAGTTCTAGAGACCCTCCTCAGGCCAAGACAAGGAACCAGATGGAGCCAAGGCAAGAGCTCTGTTTCTCACCATACCCCAATCATGTCTTTCTCAGGAGTCTAGTAGTAGGAATGTTCTCTCCTAGATCACTATTCACTCAAATTCTCATTTCTGATGAACTTGATGGTTTTATATGTGCCCTAGAGCTTCAGCTGCTGGACCATCTAACTACTCTTAAGTCACCCTAAGTCCACAAAGTAGCAAAATAATCATTTCCTTATGGAAGTAGACTCTTGAAATCTCTTATACGCCTTGGATAAGCACTAGGTTATTTTGTTTTAAAAGCCTGCCACGGGAGCCAGAGAAGGCTGATAACAAATCCAGATTAGTCCCAGGAAATGACCCCATCTATACTCTCTTCGTAAAGTAGGCCATAAAGAGACAGGGCAGAGTGAGTAGCACCTCAAAATGTCAGAAGGTCTGGTCTTTCCTGATGCTCTCCTAGAGCAAATTGGTTTATATAGAACTTACACTGTTCATATAGAAAGACAACATATAGATAGTTTATGCCTTTAACGAATTGATACCTTAAGACAGATCATGCAGACATGAACATAAAATAAAATATAATACAGTTCTGTTGCCCCAATTTTGTTTATGAGGAGAAACTGAAATAACCAAGGCATATGTAGGAAAGAGATAAGCCACCTAACTTCAGAGTTACGATGAGTCAATCAATTGCCCTTCATCCCTTCTAGAGAAAACATTGTCTTGGACAGGTCCCAAAAGGTCATTCCACAGAATGCAGGGGAGGCTTGAGCTCCTGCACCACCCAGGCTTACGCAAGTCAGAAGGCAGAAGCAGACACAACAGAGTATCTGAGTTGGGAAAAGCAAGCCTCAGCACCTAAATTTAACTCAATAAGCATTTACAAAGTCTGAAATTGTGGGGACTCCAAGAGCGAACATTCTGCAAGTGTCAATGGCTGAGACAGACTTGGAACAGGACACTGGGAGGGGTCCAGCATCCTTCCCTGAGACTGTCACCAAACTAAGAGGTGCTCCTATCTGCCCAGACCTAGAACACTTTGGCCTTGAGTCTCAATTCCCCAGGAAGTATATATTGTTAGCTTTCCATTTTAACAAATTCAGTTTCTAAAAGAACAGAAACATCAATTTGTGATTAAGTGCATTTTGTGGTACAACACATAAGACACACATAAAGATACATACCCCCTCCACTCCTCACTCCCCACAGAAGATTTTTAAGCACAACTATGATCAAGTCACTCTCCTACTCAAACTGTCATTATGATCAAACATCAACTGCTGTATTTGGCATTTAAAGTCCTTCACAACCTGCCCCCAACCTACCTTTTCAGTCTTATTATATAACTCCCCTTCCTCTATGCTATGGCTTGGTCACCCTGGTCTTCTTCCTGACCCTCCCACATGCCACTTCATGTCCTATCTCTCTGCATTTGAACAGGCTGTCCCTCATCCTTACTCGCCTCTAGCTTAGAGAATTCCTGGTTCCCTTCAAGTGCAGTGGCAATTAACTGGAAATTGTAGGAACATCCAGTCGATTGGGAGATATGCTGTAAGAAATGATGAGCTGATTGATTTTAGAAAAATATGGAAAGATTTGCATGAAAGAATGAAGAATGAAGTGAGCAGAACCAAGAGAACATCGTATATAGCAACAACAATACTGTTTTAAGAACAACTTTGAGCAGATAAGTTATTTTAACTAGGGGCAGCTAGGTGGTACAGTGAATAGAGTACCAGCCCTGGAGTCAGGGAGGACCTGAGTTCAAATCTGACCTCAGACACTTAACACTTACTAGCTGTGTGACCTTGGGCAAGTCACTTAATCCCAATTGCCCTGCCTTCCCCTCCACAAAAGGACAAAAAAAGTTATTTTGACTATTCTAAGTACTCAAATTAACTACAAAAAACATACACAGAAAGATGCTATCTTTATCCAGAGAAAGAACTGATAAGTAGAAGTATGTATAAAATAATTTTGCATATGCATACCTATTTGTGTCTAATGGGAGCCACCTCTGGAGGGGCAGGGGGGAGGGAAGGAATAAAAAGGAATTTACATGATCATTTTGTTGTGTATTTGTATATAGGAAATAGAGCTATTTGTATCTGGCAATTTGTGTGTAGTATATTTGCCATTTCATGTGCAATCATCTTCTTTATTCTACTACGTTATGGAAATGTTTGTTTTATTCCATAAATTAAAAATAAGACTTGTAAAAGGCATAGCTCCTGAATGCCCAGTATCACCAATAATATTCAATATTATTTTAGAAATGATAGAAATAACAATGATAGAAGAAAAAGAAATGGAAAGAATTGGAATTGGCAATAAGGTAATGAAATTGTCTTGTTTTGCAGATGACATGAAAATATACTTGGAACATCCTAGATATTCAACTAAAAAGCTAGCTGAAACAATTAATAATTTGGCAAAGTAGCAAGATATAAAATAAACCCACATAAATTATCAGCATTTCCATATATCACCATCAAAACCCTGCAATAAGAGAAAGTAAGAGAGCCTCCATTTAAAATAACCATAGACAACACAAAATATCTGATAGTATACCTGCCAAGACAAACCCAGGAACTACATGAACACAATTAAAAAACACTTCACACAAATAAAGTCAAATTTTAATAACTGGGGAAAAATATGAATTGTTCATAGGTAGGCAGAGCCAATGTAACAAAAATGATAATAAGGTCAAAGGCATTAATGAAAAAAAAATTAAAGGAAGAACATTGGGTAGTACCAAATCTTATACTGTGTAATAAGGTGAAAATTATCAAAACTATGCAGTACTGGCTAAGAAATAGAAAGGTGGATGAGTAGAACAGAGTAGACGTACAATACATAGTAAACCTTGTGTTTGACAAAATAAAGATTTAAGCTTGTGGGATTCACAATTTGGCAAAAACTGTCGGAAAAACTGGAAATCAGTCTAAAGCAGAAATTAACTGTAAACCAGTACCTTATATCATTTACCAAGATAAGATCAGCATAAATACATAACCTAACTATAAAGGGAGATATCATAAGTAATTCAGAAGAACATGGAACATACTACTTAACAGACTTATAGATGGTAGAATTTATGAATAAGCAAGAGACAGCATTCTGAGATGTAAAATGGGTAATTTTTATTACATTAAATTAAAAAGGGTTGTACAAATAAAACCAGGAAGTAAAGATGAGAAGGAAAGCAGAAAACGGAGTATGGGGGAAGAAACTGTCAAATTTACAAGAATATGAGTAACTTCCCAATTGACAAATGTTCAAAGGATATGAACAGGCAGTTTCTGGATGAAGAAATCAAAACTGTATATAGTCATATGAAAAAGTGCTCTAAATCATTTCTGATTAGAGAAATGCAAATTAAAACAACTTTGAGGTATCATCTCACACCTATCAGATTAACTAAAATGAGAGAAGGGAAAAATGACAAATGTGGGAGAGTATGTTGAAAAACTTGGACACTAATACACTGTTGGTGGAACTGTGAACTAATTTTGGAGAACAATCTGGAATGATGCCCAAAGATTTATACAACTGTGTATTCCCTTTGACCCAGCAATAACACTGTTAGGTCTGTTTCCCAAGGTGAACAGGGCAAAAGGAAAAGAACCTCCATTGTTCTAAAATATTTATAGCAGCTCTCTTTGTGGTGGCAAAGAACTGGAAACTGAGGAGATGTCCATCAACTGGGGAATGGCAAAACAGGTTGTGGTACATGATTGTGATGGAATATTATTGTGCTGTAAGAAATGAAGAGCAGGCTGGTTTTAGAAAAACATCAAAATACCTGCGTGAAATAAAGAAAAGTGAAATGAGCAGAACCAAGAAAACATCATATACAGCAAAAACAATATTGTTTGAAGAATAACTGTGAAGGACTAAGCTATTCTGAGTATTCTAAATATTCAAATCAATTACAAAGGACCTATGAAAGATGATGCTAGCCACCAGAAAGAACTGACAAATTATAAATAGAAGTACGCACAGTATGGTTTGAAAAATGCATACACACATACATATACGTATATATGTGTGTATGTGTGTGTATATCTGATCTCAAATGGTGGCCTTCTCTAGTGCAGGGTGGGGAAGAAAACAGGAATTTTAAATGCAACAAAAATAAATTAATTAAGTTAAATTTTTAAAAAAGATGCAGCTCCAGAGCCTCTTGACCTCCTCTTAGCTATTTGGGCCTCCCCTTCCCCACCCTGACCTTTGCCCATGACCTAGTGTTTATCTGGTATCCATTCATATGTGAGTAAGTTGCCCCTCCCAACAAACAGACTGGAATGAGCTCCTTGAGGAAATGGATTGTTTCCTTTTTCTTTCTGTATCTCCAGTCTAGCACAGTGTTAGCACTTATTAAACGCTCACAGATCAATATTTTGACATGTCAAATGGAAACTAAGACTTGTCTCTTCAGTTATAGCAATTAAAATGAATTAGAATATGAAAGAAAACAATCAGATTGACTTTCTTTCCTTAGCAAAGGTGTTCTCTTACTTCAAGATATGAGATCGGGCCTTTATGGTTTCCATTTGATGCACTGAATCCCTGTCTCTGTCATTTTGATAATATAATAGATGCAACACTGGTCCTCTAATAACCACACGTTCATAACCCTGATTCAATGTAGCCTTTGTAGTTCTTTGATATAAATAATATAAAGTATTGTGCTGTAATATCTAGCTACTATCATCCATGTCCAATAGAGCTTTCATGTTAAATTATAGGCAGTGCATTAGAAGGTGGTGTGAACAACAACCAAAGGCCATATCTGTTCCCACATGCTGCACAAACAGAGTCCAAACAGAGTGAGATAAGTAAGGCAGAAAAAATCTTAGGGAGGGCGGTGGTACTTATTAATTGAAAAAAACAACAACAAACCATGGGTTCTTTTTTTACTTGAGGTCAGAATTGGGGCTTATTTATTTCTAAGATTTCCTATAGAATTTAATTATTCTGAAGATGCAGAATGTCTAATATCAACTGCCCTTAGGGGGATCACACTTATGAAATAAACCATGCAATTTATGAACAATTCCAGTGTGTAATTGGCCCTGTCCTCGAGTTCCTGTTGGTGTGTCTTCTGGAAATAACCACAAGAAAACTGACCTCCTGTATTTTTCGTGGATCCCTAAATTGAAAACAGTTATGTCAACAAATGTTCGTACCCCAGATGGCATTGAGTGAGACAGGAGATTGGTTTTTTCCTAACGGCAAACTGATTAAGCAAAGTCTGTTTGCGTCACCACTTTTCATTGCTCAACTGCTATTTCTTTTTCCACACAAGAACACTAGCCTGGGGTCGGGTTACATAGCAAGCGAATTATGTTTTCTTCTCTATCATAGCAAAAACTTCCAACCATATGGCAAACTGAAGATGAGCCAGTTTGGTTGTTCGTTGGCATTATTATTTGGGAAAGTGACTGCTTTCTTTTTGGCTCTAAAGGCATTGAAAGTGTCTAAAGGAGACATAAAAAATACAAGAAAATCCTAGTTAATCAATAGCTTTCAAAGTTGGGGAAAGGAAAACTAAAGAAAATCTCAGGCCTGCAGGAAAATGGAATGTGAGTACACTCAGGAGCTTTATTCAACGTGACTAATGCACGACTTCTTTCGGAAACAAAGTCTCTACCCATAACCAGCAGCTGATTGATCATTTTCATAGCCATTGATGAATCAGAACAGGAAGCACTGAAAGGGTGAACCTAATGATTAAATATCTCCTAATAATAACTGATATTTGGGTAATGCTTGAAGTTTACTAGAGCTCTCTGTTCAGATACAAGCCTAGGAGGAAGGAAGTCCCAGTATAATCATTCCCATTTTATAAATGAGGAAGCCAAAGGCTGGAAAACTTAAGAGAACTGCATCTGCTCAAACAGCTAGTCAGAGACACAAGGGGAATTTCAAGTCAAGTGCCTTGACCTCAGGTCTGTTGTTCCTTCCACTATACCTCCATGACCTCCTAAATAATACAAACAAACACAATGAATCAGATGATTTCTTTTCACAGCTAGTGGAGAGGCCAAGTGAATGCTACATAGATGGAAAAGACACAGACACACACACACACAGAAACACATATACATACACGTATATCCATTATACATAAAACATATATATTTATATACATAAATATAATATATATATAAACTATATATATACATATAGTTGTTAAACACAAGGTAGTTTGCAAGGGAGAGCACTATTGGGGGAGCAGGAAGTCAGGATCAGAAAAGCCTGCAGGCAAAAGATGGTGACTGATCTGCTTCTTAAATGAAGAGGGGGACCTTTACAAGGCAGAAAGAGAGAGAATATAGAAGAACCCTGAGAGAAGCAGCATTCTCCCCAAAGCCTGGCCCTGTTCCACCCTAGCTCTCACAGCCACCATCCTAAGAAGCAATTGCTCTGGAGAAGGGGCCAGACATCCCAACCAATGGCCATTAACAAGGCAGACAACTAGCCTAACTTAAGAAGCAGGAGCATCCTGAGGGAGAGATAGGAGGTGGCATGGGTCAGGCCAAACAGACCACTCTCCCCACCACCTTGACTACCATCTTCCCTCAAGACCATGATGGAGACAGCCTAGGACAACCCTGAACCTGAGAACCTTGGAAATAACAGTGTGCCACAACACATCAGGGCTGCTTCCAAAACAGCCCCTGTCACCATCATTGAGGGGAGAGGTCACTGTGAAGATGCCCCTTCAGGTGTTGTAGTCAAAGCAACTGAAGACCAATCTTGCTACCCAACTCTTCGGCACTGTCAAAGAGTGCAGCATTGGAAAGTGTTTGCTAAGTGCTGCTAAGAGACACTGCCATCTTCTTTGTCACAGCAGCACAAAGACCATGGGACATTTCCAAGTGATATGCAGTGGAGACCTTGCCTGCTCATCCTCCACCCACCCACCCCATCCTCAAGAGTGAACAATGCCTTGGTTTTCTTTTTGGATCCCTAGTGCTTAGCACAGAGCTTTGCATATAGTAAGTACTTAATAAATGCTTTATTCATCATTATTCCTTCCAGGACTGGGGTGGGCAGGAGGGGGAGGCTAACAGTGAAAATGCTCCAATATGGGGATGGAATGTGTACGAAGTCCAGAGAGAAGACTAGCTTGGCTGGATTACAGAGTACAGGAGGAAGGGAGAGCAAAGTCCAAAGCGGCCACAAGAGATAGGCTGGGGCAGGATTGTAAAGGGCTTTGAAAGCTAAATAGAGGAGATTATATTTTATCCTAAAGGCAACAGGGAACCACGGGAGTTGGTTGAGTAAGGAAGCTGACTTGGCAAGATTGGCCCTTAAGAGAATGTGAGAAGCTTACCAAATAAGATTAAAGATTTTTTCCCTTCTATTTCCATTAATTCTTAATGAAATAACTACTAACTGGTCTACTGATAATGTCTCATCCCATTGTTTTTTTTTTATCAGATTGTAGACATTAACATGTGAAGTTCTAAGAAAAATGCCATGTTATAAGAAAAAATTCCTAGTTTTGCTTGTATTTTCCCATCTCTTTCTTAGGATTAGTTGTGTAATTGGAAGGATTTTATGAAGAGCCTGAGTATTTCCTACACATTGTAACTCATCCTGCAACAACCCCATCTGGTGTCCTGAGTTTGAGGGAGGCCAGAATATGTGCTTGCTACCAGAGGTTTGTCTTTCCCATCTCCTGATGGCCAAGTATGTGTAACAATAATATCTAAATAGCATACAGTCAACACAACCAATTCTAGGCCTTCAAAATCCCAGACCACTAGTCTACACTAGTCAAATGAACTGTTGTGAGAATAGGATCCATACTGTTTAGTGTGTGTGAGCAGGCACAGACTAGCACCTGTGGGCATGCATATACATGCACGTACACACACCCGCACGGCACAATGCAATTCAGTCTGAATTTAAAAAAGAATTAAAATGGAAAACCATGAGAAAAATAAAATTCAAACAGTCAGATGGTGATTCTGTTGACATATAAAGGTTATGAAACAATTGAGAACAGTCTTTATGTCATGTGTCATTGTAGCAAGGATTTTTTTTTTTTGCTTTTTTTTGGAGAGGGGAAGGGGAGGCACTTGGGGTTAAGTGACTTACCCAAGGTCACACAGCTAGTTTTGTGTGTGTGTGTGTGTGTGTGTGTGTGTGTGTGTGTGTGTGTGTGAAGTGTCTGAGGTCACATTTGAAGTCAGGTCCTCCTGACTCCAGAGCTGGTGCTCTATTCACTGTACCACCAAGCTGCCCCAAGAATTTTTTTTTAACCTTTAAGTGGTGCCCTGTCATACAAACAGTGCACAAATGCAGGCAAATAACAAATCACTGACTGCTTTTTAATTCTCCAGGCGCCAGAATCCAATGTTGGGATGTTTCTGGCAACTGCTCCTTTGTTATTACTTTGGCAATGAAAAACATTTAGGTTTAGGTTGTCATTATTTCCTAACATTCATGTAGAATAAGAATATTCCAACAGATCTGAGATCTCAACATGAGTATTCCTTCCCAGGATGCAACGCAACCGATCATGCCTGCCTACTCTGTCTAGTCCAAATTCTCCCATACATTTGGCCATACAATGTTCGGGGAAGGAAGGAGAGAGGCGAAGGTCTTCCTTGAGTTCTCACAGATACCAACTGAGCTGTGGGTTGCCTACTGGTGTTTTTTTCTTTCTCCCTCCCTCTCTCCCTTTTTCTTCTTCTTCTTTTGCCCATTTCTTTGACAGTACCTTTTACACCCATCACTTGTAATTCCTTATTTATCACATGTTGTAGCCAGCTCCCACACACCATATACCTCCCCACTGCCCTTTACTCAACGTCACTTCTTAGCGATCTGGGTATTCTATGACTTGAAGCCATATTTCATGACTGCTAGAATGCAGGCCTGTGTTAAGAGGAACCTGGAATCATTAAAGGAACTGTACAATCTCCTAGACATAATCCAGTCCACATATAACAATATCAATTCTAACAACTGCCTACAGAAGTTTAACCAATGTAAATCAAGCACCATAAATTAGAATTTAGACCTGCCTCAACCAGCAAACACTTGTTCTCCTTTCCAAAATGAGAGAGACTGAAGTCAAAAGGACACTGACTTAAATAATAAACCCATCTGTAAAATCTTATGGGTGATGGTAAATGGGTGAAACATTATGAATAGTATAACCTTGTAATACAGAAGTAGCAACAGAGGGAGGAAAAACCCAACATGTTTATGGAAAGCTTGGTGATAGCCCCAGGTAATCAAGGTCATCCCTAAAGCATTTAAGAATAAAACCAGAAGGGAACCAACAGGACAAGAATGAGATGGATTCCTCAAAAGATTAAGAAATCCCCCATGATTAAGAAAAGGCTTCTACACACAACAGCTATTCTAATCACAAGAAGATATAACCAACCACCTAGACCAGATGTTCTTTTAACTTGGGTTCTGTGAACTTAAAAAATATTTTGATAACTATATTTCAATATATTTCCTTTGTAATCCTATGAATTTGCTTTATGCATTTAAACTTATTATCCTGAGGAGTTCATAGGCTTCGCCAGACTGCCATGGGGGTCAATGACACAGAAAATACTAAGAACTCTTATTTTTGTGCTTTTTTTTGGAGGGGTGAAGACAGGGCAGTCGGGGCTAAGTGACTTGCCCAAGGTCACACGGATAGCAAGTGTCAAGTGTCTGAGGCCACATTTGAACTCGGGTCCTTCTGACTCCAGGGCTGATGCTCTACTCACTGCGCCACTCAGCCACTCCAAGAACTCTTGACCTGTACTTTTAGAATGTTGGGTTCTAATCTGAGAATCGATACAGCAAACACACACAGAGAAAGTGTGTACTTTGAGAGACTTTGGAGAGCTAAAAGGAGATTATTTAACTGATTTACTCTCTACACTGGCACCCTGCAATGAGGCAATCAGACTAAGAACACAGTGTTTAGCATCAGAGTCTGAAGCAAGGGAAGGAGGGGACATCACCAGGTGCTTTCAGATACTCTCTCCTCCTTGTGTGTGATTTCATGGGTTCCTAATCCTGTACATCCTGTTTGCTGCCTCAGTTTCCCTGCAGATCCAGAGCGCAATGTTTCTGACTCCAGCCTGGTAAACAGAACCTGATTCCTTATTGTTCCATTTGGTTTAATGTTCATAGCCTTGAATAGCACCCTAGAAGATACTCAAACTTTCCAAAATGACTTATCAAGAAAGGTATAAGCTTTTTGTGCTATGCTCTAGGATCAAAAAAAAAATCTATGTTCTATTCCTGGCTCCATCATGGACTCGTTGTGGGAACTTGAAATCCATTTTAACTCTCTACCTCAGTTTCCTTCTCTGTAAAATGCCCTACAGTGGAATCAATAACAGCAATACTTCCAAGAATCATTTTGAGTATAATTTTTGGCCCAAGTGATCGCAAAATTAGAAATTATTTAGATACTACACATGGAAGTACTTTATACATCTTTTTTATTTTTTAAGCTTCTAAGCAGGATAAAAATATTTTCTGAAGTTAAAAGAGAAAAACCCAAAAAGGTTCCATCTTCTCACCCCACTAAGATGAAGCAGGTGCAAGGAAGGTCTCCCCCTGTACTCTGAAAGATGATGATGACAACAAGAATAGATTTGTCAAACTGTGGCAGGTAGGACATAGAAAAGGTGTTGACTTTCCCTTGGAAGCACATGACTTCCACCGCTGGCAATATAAATCTGGGAACCTTTGTAAGAAGGATATGAGCACACTGAGTTATCATGAGGCTCATAAAGATCCAGGCTTGAATCATCTAAGACTTCATCAATCACAGTCAACACTGAACAGTACCCACGGTTATTAAGCTGAACTGGATAGAGAAAGGGTTTACTATTTCATACATCTGATAACCACAGCCAAACACACACAAAGAGAGAGCTGTTCAATCCCAGGTGCTAAACACACACAATCCATTTCACAATACTCAGCTAAAGCATTCTGCAATACCTAGGAACAACTGAGGGTGCGTCTGCAGGGCATTAAAATCATTGCTCAATTCAATCAAAGCAGTAACAAAAAAAATTTTTTTTAATGGAGACTCCTGTCACTGTGTTTAACATCCACTATGATTGTAATTTAGGGTTAAATGTACTCCACGGTGACCTGGTTGGCAAATCTCACCTCCACCCTGACAAATGCTGCTTCTTTAGATCATATTCACCAAAATGGTTGAAATGGCAAGTTACAGGTAAAACAACAACAACAACAACAAAAAACATTTATATCTTGCTCACTATGTGAAATGTGTCCTAACTATTATGTCATTCAGTCCTCATAACTCAGGGAGGCAAGTACTACTAGTATTCCCATTTTACAGATGAGGAAACTGAGGCAGAGAAGTTAAGTAACTTCCCCAGGATTCTCCAGCTAATCTAAGGTCAGATTTGAACTCATCTTCCTGACCAAGCCCAGCACAGAAGATTTTCATTGCACTCTGAGCAATCAGTTCAAAAGATCAGAAACTAGCCGTGTAGTAAAAGAATTTGTTACACAATTCCGTTTGACTGGTACCATTTATTTTATGCACGCTCTATTTTTGTTGGGTGGGCTGAAACTCACCATTTGTTTTAAATGAATTATCACTTAGAGCAGAAAAGGAAAAGAGGCATCAATAACAAAATTAATTTTTAATTCATGAAACTATCCAATACCTTCTGAAACAAAAATCATGGGGTATGTGTTGTTGTTGTTTAATGGGAATAACCTTTTTAAATTGATTTATTTGTTTACTTTTATTTTATAAGATTCAGTCCCGCAATCCCTTGAGTTTCAAATTTTCTCCCCTCCCTCTCACCCCCATGGTGGCTTGCAATCAAGTATAGGATCTGCAAATACTTTCACACTGGACATTAGTCTGGTTGTACAGAAGGGTTGTAACCAATGGAGTGAACAATGGGAAAGAGGAAACAAAACCAAACATGGAAAAGAA
>CM053582.1:45451381-45466397 GCA_028627135.1 Pseudochirops cupreus | reverse complement strand
AAGGTAAATAGATCATCATCTAACACCGTATACCAAAATCAAGTCTAAATGGGTGCACGATCTAGGTATAAAGGCTGATACTGTAAGTAATCTGGGGAAGCAAGGAATAATTTACCTGTCAGATTTATGAAGAAGGGAAGACTTTATGATCAAAGAAGAGGTAGAGAGCATTATAAAATGCAAAATGGATAATCTTGATTATATTAAACTGAAAAGTTTCTGTATAGACAAAGCCAATGTAACCAAGATTAAGAGGGAAGTGGGAAATTGGGAAAGAATTTTTACAACCAGTGTCTCTGCCTCATTTCTAAAATATACAGGGAATTGAGTCAAATCTATAAGAATACAAGTCATGCCCCAATTGATAAATGGTCAAAGGATATGAACAGGCAATTTTCAGAGGTAGAAATTAAAGATATCTATAACCATATGAAAAATGCTCTAAATCACTATTGATTCGAGAAATGCAAATCAAAACAACTTAGAGGTATCACATCTCACCAGTCAGATTGGCTAAGATGACAAAACACGAAAAAGACAAATGCTGGAGAGGATATGGAAAAATTGGAACACAATGCATTGTTGGTGGAGCTGTGAACTGATACAACCATTCTGGAGAGCAATCTGGAACTATGCCCAAAGGGATATAAATAATTGCATAGCCTTTGACCCAGTAATACCACTTCTGGGGTTGTATCCCAAAGAGATCATAGAAGTGGGAGGCAGACCCATATGTACAAAAATATTTATAGCAGTTCTCTTTGTGGTGGCGAAAAACTGGAAATTAAGGGGATGCCCATCAACTGGGGAATGGCTAAACAAGGTATGGTATATAAATGTAATGGAATACTATTGTGCTATAAGAAATGAGGAGCAGAGGGAATAACTTTTTAAATTGGCCTGTTCTTAGAAAAGTATGTCCCACTTTACAGAATCGCAAAATCTTTGAGTTCAAAGGGACCTGAGAAGCCCACTAGGTCCACTTGTACCTTGTCAAGCCAGCCCTCTGAAACATCCCTGACAAGTAGGTAGCCAGCCCCACCCTGAGACCTATAAGGAGGGGCCCCTCACATCACCCCCTGAAGAAATGCCTTCCAGTTTTGGACAGCTCCTATTATTCCAAAGTTTTTCCTAACAAGAAGCCTAAATCTACTGCATTTCAATTTCTCTCTATGTGGCCAAGCTGAATAAGCACATTCCCTCTTTGATGCAATAGCCTTTCAAATACTTGAAGACAATTATCAAGAGCCCTCAGTCTTCTGTTCTCCAGAATAAAAATTCTCAATCTCATGAACAGACGCATAAGGCAGGAATTCAAGGACCTTCCCTACCTTGGCTCCGCTCCTCTGGACACTCTTCAGCTCAATCTTCCTAAAACGGTCAAACCCAAGGTAGCCACAATATTCAAGATGTGGTCTCAACAAGGCAGAGTCCAGTAGGACTATGCTGGGTCCCCCTCCCCACCAACCCCTACACAGTGTAGTGTGCCTCTTGGAATACACTAAATTAGTCAATAAGCTTTTATTAAACACTTATATGCCAGACATTGTGCTAAGTCCTAGGAATGCAAAGAAAGGGGAAAAAAAGTCCCTTTCCTCAAAAAAGAGTATATTTTGAAAGGAGAGACAGTATGTACACACAGGCACATATACGGCATATAAGGAACAGGTACAAGGTCACCTGGGAAGGGAAGGGAAGGGGAGGCAAGGGGAGGGGAGGAGAGGGAAGAGTGGGGAAGGGAAGTGAGGGGAGGGGAAGGGCAGAGTGGGAAAGGCCTCCTGAAGAATGTAGGAAGCCAGGAGTAGGAGGTGAGGTCAGCCAGTGGAGAAGTAGAGAAATGGGAGAGAGAGGGTGGTGTTTGAGAAACTCCCCAGGGTAGGTGTATCAGAGTAATACTATAAAGGCAGAAAGAGTTCAAGGTGCCAAGAGCTGGAAGTGATAAACACAAGGCATTTAACCCTAGAGCATATAGGGAGCCAGTGAAGCTCATTGAGCAGGTGAGTGACATAGTCAGGCCTACACTTTAGAAAAATCTACTTGGTAGCTGAGGGAAGTCTGGATCATAATTTGGAGAGATCTGAAGCAAGAAGAACAGTTAGAAGGCTACTACAGTAGTCAGGGCCAGAAATGATGAGGTTCCCCATGAGAGAAATAGAGAGGTATCAAGTGCCAGACACATTAAACAACCACTACTGCCAGGACAACAGTGACCACCATCTCCCTTCAGATGTGGATAATTAGCCCTGGTCCTTGAACCCAAGAGCCTTTGTGAGAGTCAATGCTTCCAGCCCAGTGTACTCAGCCCTCATCATGGAAACCAAGCCCCATTGAGATGCAGCCTAGGCACAGCTACTGGAAACCCAGGACATTCTTGGCACCAAAGTCCTTGGCACTGTCAAATGGTTTAACATCAGAAAGTGATATGGTTTTTATCAGTGAAAATGATGTTAAAGAAGATGCATTAACATCAGCCTTGCTACGGCACCCTAAGGACCATGGGACTTTTCCAACTGACTCACAGTGGAAACCCTCCATGTGTGTTATTTCTCCCATTAGAATATGAGATCCTTGACAGCAGGGAATGTCTAACTTTTCTATTTATATCCCCAGCATTTAGCACAGGGCTTTGTACACAGTAAGTGCTTAATAAATGTTATATTCATTCAACTTGGTAGCATAATGTTCCACGAACATAAGGATCCCAACTACTGGTTGGGCTCCATGCATTAAGTCTCTCCCCATTCTAATCTATTGTCCCATCAGATGCCAAAGTGGCTTCTGAAAGCACGGGTCTGATCATGTCACTTCCATACTCAATAACTCCAATGGCTCACTATTACCTCTAAGATAAAATATAAAACCCACTCTCTCTTTGCCATCTAAAGCCTTTCACACCCTGACCCCTCCCTTCCTCTCCAGGAGCTCCACAGTCTAGTGACACTGGCCTTCTTGCCATTCTCACTATATAGATATAATGAGATATTATTTTGCTGTAAGCAGTGATCAAAAGGTTGGTTTCAGAGAACCCTGGAAAGATCTGAACAAGCTAATGCAGAACAAAGCGATAAAAGCCAGGGCAACTATTTGTAGAATAACAACATAGCAAAGAAAAACAACTGTGAATCACTTTAAAAAATGGATCAATGAAATCACCGTCCATGATTGCAGAGTACCAGAGGTAAAGCATGAAGCAGGGGGTGATCTCAGGGTGCAGAATGAGCTACATAATTCTGGAGGTGGCCAGTGTGTGGATCAATTTTGTTTGAGTATGTATATTTATGACAAGCACTGTCAAGAGGGTTGGCTAAGACACAACTTATCATGGCACTGCCAAACAGTGTATTCATGACAGGCAAAACCCAGGGCTGAATTGGAACTCCAGCACTAGATTGTACTGTTATCTCTTGTTGCTTCTGCATACATGATAAAATTGACTCATACAGACTCTGTGATTTACAAACTAGTTTACTCACAACCACCTTGAAAGAATTAGTCTGATTTTAGAGATGAGGAAAGAGACCTCTGGGAAGTCAAGTTACTTGTTTGGGACCACTTACGCACCAAATAGCAGAGCCAGGACTTAAAATCCAGGTCGTCCAATTCTAAGACTATGGCTCTTTCCACTGACCCACACTGCCTATGAGTCACCCTATTTTACATGAACAGAAATAAACGGAATTTTCTTGGTGCAAAACCCTGACGATAGATTGTAAATATCATTAGAGAACATGACTTCTTTGCCAACCAGCGATTTGCCCTGATGCTTTGTCTTTTCTAAGGACACCACCTAGCTTATTTAGGCTATCCTAACCAAACCATTTTATAGCTATCACTGACTGAGCTGTCACTTCTGATGCACATCTATGCATATTCTGTTTGGGTTACCACTTCCAAAGTGGCTTCTTTGATAGACTCACAATAACCATCGCTTTCTCATCATATTCTCCGTGACATGTATTTGATCATATCAATCAGTCTTGATTTCTAAACTGAACGTTGCATAACATATATTACTAGACTGTAATATATCACCAGGCTGCTTGTTGGGTTAGCCCTCTGTAGAGGATTTATGAGAAAACACGGACAAGAGTTATATAGGATAAGAAAATGTAGATGGGCTGCATTTTGCCTCAATGGAGGGAGTGCCCACAATGAGATAAGAGATCTATAGGATTTTTTAAGTATTACTAGACCATAAGGTCCTCAAAGGTAGGGACCATCCTTATCTAAAATGTATGTTTCCCCTAATGACAGATTTTTTTTGTCATCATAATTTGAAGTATAGGTAACATTTTTTTCTTAATGCCCTCTCTAGATTCCATGCAACAAACATTTTAAAACAGTTTCCTTATGACATAAGGACTCTACTGCCATGGAGATTATAATCTAGTGAGGGTATGCCTTATCTGTCATATGATCGTAACACAAACTATAAGAAGTACATAACAGATCATGAACCATATGCAGACAGATCTAGTTTTTCATCTTTTCTTTTCTGAGGACTTAAGGGAAGTTCATTTTAAAGTATCTTAGTTTGATTCTTTCCGAAATTTGTCAGAAATTACCTAGTCTGTGAGAATACAAACTTTTAGCTATTTGGTTGGTACTAAACCAATAAAAATGAACCAGTTTTCCTTAAGTGGCTAATATGGGAGATACTGCACATACCTGCTGGGGCTTACAGAATGCTAGGGGATGCAACACCTCCACAGAGGGCTTTATGGGCAAGAAGGCAAACAGCATGAGGAAGCCCAGCATACAACCCCTAACACGTTGACCTCTGCACAGGGACAGCGTGGCATCTGAGAGGCAGGAGGCCTGGATTAGAATCCTGGTCTGGCCACCAACTAGCTGCTGCTGCCATCCCCTCACAAGTCACCTTGCACATAATTTGGATATGCCTCTCTACATACATAACGTCCTCCCTGAAAGGATGAAAGCTCCTTGAGGGCAGGTGTCAGGCTAACTTGGTCTAACAAAGTGCCCAGCACATAAGATGTGCTTACCAAAATGCTTGCTGATTGATTATTCACAATATGTGACCTAGAAAATTTCCTTCTCCAGTCTTAGCTCCCTCAGCTGACAAATCTACAACATTCCTTCCAGCATCCTCAAGTCTAGCAGTCCAAGTCCAACTGAGTCCAAATGTTCCTATGCAATTTAATAAACATGAAGTTCCTATTCTGAGTCAGACAGTGAGAAAGAGCCCCACGTCCCAGAAATAGCTCTCATACCTGATTCTCTTCCCTCGTGTCACACATCTCTAGGGCCATACTAGATAACCAGTGAGCTCAGTTCTAAGGACAGATGCACACCTGTGTAGACCAAATGTCAAGTTGCCCTTCTCCAAAGGATTTGTACCTTAAAAGGAAGGACAAAAAGGTAAATCAATAGTAGGCCTGGAAATCTTGGGCACCAGGACAGGATAGGGAAGATGATTGGTGGGTTCAGGGACTCTTAGCAATGCTCACAAATCATATCAGCTAAGTGACTATCCGGTCTATTTCAGCAAAAGGCAGACCCTGCCAACTGCACAAACAAAAATGACACCCAGTGGGTTTGCCCTTTCTTCCCCCAAGATAGGCAGGAAAATTCAGTATTTCATTTTTCGGAATCACAAAATCTCTGAGTTGGAAGGAGCCTCAAAGCTCATTTCACTCGACCCACACGTGAATATGACATTCCATCACCAAGGAGTCAATCGGTCTTTGCTTGAAGACTTCCACTATATTTTGGGATGCCTCAAATTGCTGGGGAGGTTTTGCTTCAATCATATGTAAATCTGCTCCCTGAAATTTTCATCCATGACTCCCAATTCTGTTCTCTGAGGCCAAGCATCATGAGTACAATAATCCCTCTCCCAGGGGACAACCTTAATCTACTCAAAGCCAGTTATCACACTCCTCCTACATTTTCTCTTTTATGGCGTTAGCATCCCCCAGTTCCTTCATCTGATGCTCATACAGCAGAGTTACCAGGCCTCTCACCATCCCAGGCACTAACTTTCAATGTACTCCAGTCTGATTGCTTTTCTTTTAAAATCACCAATTATTATATATGCGTGTGCAAGACAAAATGGAAGTATAATGGGGACCTGTTGCCTCCACATGGGAGCAGTTTCTAGGAGAGACATGATGATGTATATGGAAAATTCCGAGGAGACAAACTGGAGCACATGGAGACGTTCTGGGACTGCTCCTGGTTCAGCTCTACCCGTATCCTGAATAAGACGCTCTTTGACTTCAGAGGCATGCAAGAAGACCTAGCAACCTCAACTATGGTCTCTTCATCTCATTGGCTTTTGCAGGACCTCAATAACTCATTCCATCATGGTGTCTGGTGAGGGGAGTGTTCTCTATGATCTGTAGCGTCTTAAAAACTAGAGAGAACAAGCCACCAGGAGCAGGGAGGTAGAGATCAGGCTGGGTTTGTCATCCAATGCAGGACTGATGCCCAGGGGGCAGGGAGCCATCTTTGGTAGGGACCCAGTGGGAGCATTCATCTGGCAGCTGTGATACATTTGGACAGGAACTTAGTGGCAACAATGTTATGTAGGAACTGGAGTAAATCATAAGCCTAACTGCTCCCCTTCCAATTCCTCCCAAACCCAAGACCAAGATGGTGGAATGGTGAGTATGCCAGAGGTGCAACGGAAATGTGTACATTCTCTCCTGCTATATCTTTGAAGAAAGTATTTTCCTATAGAAGCCAAGCAGCATTACCTAAGTTAAATGGAACTGGGTACAAGCCATTTCCCCCTTAACAATGGGGAGAACGTGGCAAGTTAGAAGGACTCCAGCCAGTAGCAGAGAAGAGAGGTGGCCTACCCTCTACCTCCCCAGGGCAGAAGCCAGATGGGGGCAGTAGCCTGGCCCTGAAAGAATGGGGCAATAGCAACCAGGTTCCACTGTGTACATCAGGTATGTCCTGGCCGGGGCAGAGACAGCTTCATGGGCTCTGGACATTCTACCTCTCAATGAAGCCCAAGATCCCATCAGAGTTTTTGACTGTCAAGTAGAACTTACAGTCCATTAAAGTCCCAGATTTTTATCATATATACTTCGGTGTGCTAATGCCTTCCCCACCATGTACTGATAAAGTTGATATTTTCAATCCAAGTATAAGAGTTAATATTTATCCTTATTAAATTTCACTTCATCTAGTCTGTAGAGATTCTTTTGGATTATGACTCAGTCCTCAGATGTATTAGCTACCCTTCTCAGCTTTGTATTACTTGCTATGCAAGCCACCTCGCCTTCCTCCAAGTCACAGATAAAAGAGTCATAAAACAGCATCGCACCAAAGACATACCGGATACTTTCCTTTGACACATCAAAAGTTCATTCTTTTAAAGATATGAATTCCTCCCTTGTTGCAAAGGGGGCAATTCTCTGAGTAGACAATCCCTATGGGACCCACGACAAAGAGAAGATCACTTTCTGATAATAGGCTCTCTGGCAAATCATATTTTATTCAAAAATGTAGAAAAATGCGCTGAAGTAAGAAATCTAACCACCTAAGGCAGAATGAAGCCCCTCCAGAGAATTCTCAGTTTTGAGGCAAATGTTATGATGATGCAAGAATTGTACAGGAGAAGGAAAGTCAAGCACGAGGGCCTGAGAGCTGGCAGGGAAAGCCCATAGGTGGCCTTGGGCAAATCACTGCTCCCCTCCACTCTCCTCCCCCATTTCAGTTTCCTAGCTTTGGAAAATGCTATAAATATGTTTATGGCACTTTCATGGGATCCTGATTTGAGAATTGGCATGAGCTAGAGCCCACCTAGTACAGAAGAGGGAGCTGAGGCCCAGAGAGAAGTGACTTTCCCAAAGTGAAGCAGCTGGTCAGAGGCAGAAACATGATTTGAGCCCAAATCCAGAACACCTGACTTGGGGTCAGAGGAGCTGAGGTCATAGGCTTTCGGGTTCTACTCGTTTCTCCCCAGTGACCCTCGAGTTAACTTCACTGAGTCTCATTGGCGTCTTCTATAAAGTGATCTCCAAGGCCCCTTCTAGCTCTAAATCTGAGCAACATGAACATGAGTTCTGAGAGAAAGAGGGAAGAGAGATGGTGAGAGAACAAGAGAGAGGGAAGGGGGGGGAGGAACGGAAGAGTGAACAAGAGAGAGGGAATATTTCTGCCGATTTTCAAAAAAGCTGAGAGAAGTACAGTTAAGCAGGGCAGGCTGAATTTTCAAAAGCAAAGTGGGCAGTGCAAGCCTGGAAAGGAGAGCCCCAATCTGCCCATTTCTCCTTAATCATCATTATTTTCATGGCACTGCAGGAGCCTCTCACTTCCCATTCCCAGTTTCATTCCTTCAATGGTTAATGAAAGTCTAGGCAGTCCTTCTCCCGGGGAGATCTGTTTCTTTTAAGCATCGCCGGCCCCTCTACCCCTCCTCCCTGGTAGAAGCATCACCAGCTCCTAGGCCTATTTAAAACACCAAAGGACTCAAAATAAGACGAGAGGCATCAGGACGCATTCACATCCTCGATCAGCTACTTCTGAGCGAGCCTTTCAGCCCCACTGTCCTTAAAAGCACAGCAGGAATGACAGAGGTGAACTGGAAGACAGGAAACTGGACCTCGTGCCAGTGACTTGGGTTCAGATCCCACTTCCACCCCCTACACCTGCTAGCTGTATGGCCCTGGGCAAGTCACCTCACCTCTGAGGCCCATTCTCTTGTGTATAAAATGGGGGTACCAGAATCTACCTCACAAAACCGTGGTGAGCCTGAAAGGAGGCAATTAGTGTAAAGAGATTCGAAGACCTCAAAGCCTAAAGTGAAAGTGAGCTATTAGGATCATCAGAAAAGCACTTATGGTGACAAGTAAACCCTGGACAGAAACAGTTCTCATCTTTAGTTTGCACACCACCTAGCTAATGCCACATTCATAAAAATGTCCTGGGGGAGGAGGAGGAAAGGGGAGGACCATTGAATGCACGGCAATTTGCTTTCAATTATTTCCAAGAGCTTCATTAAAAAACAGGGCTTTGTGTGCAGATGGACACACCCATCACTGGATTTCACTCTTTCCAGAATCTAAGAAATGGAGTCCGAGAAAAGCCACTTCCGACCTAAAGCACTCCAATACTGGGGCCCCTGCCCCAGCTAAGGCCCCTCTGCTCTTTCCCGGGCAGGAGGGGGGCCGTTAAGCGGCGCCTCGGAAAGGAGCCCAGCTCTCCAGGGGTCGGCAGTCCGGCCAGCCTCCCTGCCTGCCTTCCGAGGATCAGAAGCACCCCGAGAGAGCAGCTTTGGCCTTGGGGAAGCTGCGTGCTAGGCGGCCATGAAACAAGCACTCACCAAGGTTCCAACACGTGAGCCCAGGGGCTTCTGCAGGCTAAGGGAAAAACACTTACTTCCACATTCTTGTAGGTTCTAAGGAAATTCACTGCCCCTTCCCCGCCCTGGCCATGCTCAGGGCCCCTCACTCAGGGGCTTTAAATGCCTTCGTATTTCAACAACTTTCTACTCCACAGCTCGAACCTAATCTGGTGGAGAAAACATTCTGCCCCGGGGGATCCGAGGAAGGGACTCCAGACTTACCTGCCCGGGTCCTCGGCTCAGTCCCAGCGGAAGAAGAGAAATGGAGAAGGAAAGACTTGCGGCTCCTTTCTGTCTTTCTGCTAGGCCCGTGGAGCCACGACGGGCACGTCCTCCCCCACCCCCCACCTCCACGTCGTCCCCCCACGTCCACATCCTCGCTCTCCTCACGTCCTCGCCCTCCCCCCCACGTCCAAGCCGTCCCCCACGTCCACGCCATGCCCCCACGTCCACATCCTCGCCCTCCTCACGTCCTCGTCCCTTCCCCCCCCCCCCCACGTCCTGGTCCTCCCCCACGCCCTCTCCTCCCTCACTCTTTGCAGCTGTGCATCTTTCCTAGTTTCACTGAGGGCCCCTTAGATCGACCACGTTTGTGCCAGTTTCGGAAGAATCCTTCCAGGGCCACTCTGAGGACAGGCCCAGCCATCCCCACGTGGGCTGCATGCAGTTCACCTAGACGGTCTATTGAGTCTCGGAGGGGCTGTGCAGCTGGGGAAGGGAACTATCTGTCCCAAGGCAGTCTGGTCTGCTCCACTCTGAGACAGCCCCAGGTATTAGGAAATTTCTTTTCCTGGCATCAAGCCTAAATTTGTGCCTTTGCAACTTCTACTAGAGCTCCCGGTGGTGGAGGAGGCGCCAAGGGGCAATCTCTGGGACCAAGGAGAACACAGCTAAGTCCTCCTCCACGTGATCGAGCTTTCCATACATGACGGGGGAGGGAGGGCGCGATCCCTTCCTTCCTCCCTCTTCCTTTCCCCTCCCCCTCACTTTTTTTCTCCAGTTTAAACATCCCCAGGTCCTTCCTCAACTAATCTTCCTGTGACATGGATTCAAGGCCCTTCATCATCCTGGCTGCTACCCTCCTCATGATGTTCTTTGGTCTATCCACAACAGCCTGCCATTGCAGCGTCCAGGACTCAATGGGATGGTCCAGAAGGCAGCTACAGAGAAGAGAGTGGGGAGAGCCTATCACCTCCTCAGCGTTTCTTGATGTGCCCCATCATGAGCTAGTTCACACTGAGTTTGCAGTCCACTTAAACCCTGAGAACTTTTTCAGAAAAACTGCTGTATAAACCATGTCTCCTCAATTCATAATTCAGAAATTGATTTCTGAACACATGTAAGACTACATTTATCCCTGTTGAATTTCATCTTATTAGATTCAGTCCAATGCCCAAGTCTGTCAAAACCTCTTTGTATCCTGTCATACAGTGTGTTAAGCTATCCCTCTTAGCTTAGTGTCATCTACAAATTAGATGAGCGTACCTAGTATTTATGCCTTTTTCCAAGGCCCAGACAAAAATGTTAAATAAAATAGGGACACATCCAGATCCCTGGGATAGGTCATTGAAGAAGTCCCGTCATATTCACATTAAACCATTAGCGACTACTCTTGGAGTCGGATCATCCAAGCGGTTCTGAAGCAATCTAACTGTATTGTGTCTAGCCGACTTTCCATCTTCTCTACCAGAATAGTATGATAGATTTTATCAGATGCTTCCCTAAAATCTAAGTAAACTATTCTCTTCATATAGCAGTTTATCAACCCTGTTAAAAATTAAATTTATACCCTATTGTAAATGTAAATCATAGAATCAGTCAATTGAGGAACTGATATTCAGAGAATAAGCCTTTTGGGCCATCACACTATAAAAGACTTTATCCCATGCTGCCAGAATGTCAGGCATTGGCAAGAAGGTAGGGTAGGAATTGGGAATTTGGGGGTGAGTAGGAGACACTTCCTAGAATTCCTGCAATCCTTCCACACAGGAAACAGCCCCCTACATGACATGACTGGAAGAGAGAGTGAGGCTGAGGACTTTGTGCAGTTCTGCCTCACTTAAATCCAATGCAGGAACAAGTCAAGCCATCATTCTGTGATGTCATAGAGCCTCTTTGAAAATAAAGGCCAAAAATCAACCACCCTTGACTGTGCTAAGAGCTTAGAGCAGAGGATAAGAGACTTGGAGCTGGAAAGGTTCAATCCTTTCAGTTTGCAGATGAGGAAACCAAGGCACAGTGAGGTTAGGGAACTTGCCCAAGGTAGCTCCATTAGGAAGGTAAAGAGACAGGATTCCTCTCACTTCAACCCCAGCCTTCTTTCCACTCTCCTGCACTGTGTGGTTCTGGGCTCTGGGCATCTCTGGCATCCAGAATACACTGGATGACGGGAAGGCTCTCTCTAGCAGGAAGGGGTAAGAAT
Source organism: Pseudochirops cupreus (assembly GCA_028627135.1). Lineage (NCBI taxonomy): Eukaryota > Metazoa > Chordata > Mammalia > Diprotodontia > Pseudocheiridae > Pseudochirops > Pseudochirops cupreus. Next base: position 45,454,653 of record CM053582.1, on the reverse strand, counting down.
AGGCCACATGTACTTGGAAAGCTCTGCTACTTAGAAGACTCCACTACTTGGAATGAAGGCTGCGAGTGAAGAGCAAATTCAGGCATGAAGCCCACTTGAGGGGATTGCTCTGCTCCTTCTACGTCAGACAGAGCACCAGAGCCCACTGCTGAACACTTGGCTATCTTTGCACATCACACATTCAGTGGCTGGGAGGAGTCATTGCATGAAGTTATTTGAACTTGTCTGATGCGCAATATTCTAATGTTGCTAATTTTTCAAATATCACAGTTCCAAGGGGGTTTGAGGATATCTAATATACAAAATAAGCTAATGACCAGCATGCAAATAAATTGGCTTTGCATGTAAAATGGCCCTTCACCTGTCAGTACAACTTACTCATAAAATCTTTCAAAATACTGGCTACATAATTTAAATGTATCAGGGGATCCAAATTCGTAACTAGCTGACTGAAGTTTCCTTCTGCCTCTAATGAGAAGAGGATTCTGGTGAACATTAACAACGTTATTTAAATATTTCTATAGAAAATTTTTAATCTCTTTAGACTAAAAGATAATTGCAAGACTTTTTTTTAAAAGTCAATGGTATATGATAGAGAGAAGCAACATGGCATAGGGAGTTGAGGGCAGCTTCTGATACATACTAGCTGCGTGACACTGGGTAAGTCATTTCCTGGGCTAATTAAACTTTTGACCCCTTCAGTCCATCTTAAACTGTGGGCCACAACCCCACAGTTTAAGCGCTGAATTTTCAATCCATGCCACTTAAGATCGAGGCTACCTTCTCTTTACTCCGTAGGCATTGTGTCTGTTTCTATTTATGATGTCCATGTTATCTGCCCCTGTTGGGGTGTAAGTTTCCTGAGTAGAGGAATTGTTTTGCTTATCTTTGTATGTCCAGAACTTAGCACATTGCCTGGCATACGGTGAATGTCTAATAGATGTTTATTCACTTAGTGATAGATTTAGTGACTGACATAACCTTTTGGTACCCAGACAACTGTCTAACAGTTGCTGATCAAAATTGGTGGAATTTGCACATCAGAGAGTCCCCTACACTGGCAAAATTACAGGGCTAGGCCCTCCCCCTTCAATCCTCCCCCCCCCCCCCCATCTAACTTATGAGGATTTCTTTTTAATTTGCTTTGCTACAAAGGAACATGAATGCCCATTTGCAGGTGCTATTTTCCACCCATGGTAATGGAATAATTTTGATCCACTCATTGGCTACCACTGGCTGCTTCCAACTTATTTGCAACAAAATAGCCACAGAAATTGTGTGGCCATTTTTTCCTTTTTGCTATTTGTCAAATCTAGATGCATCAAAAACCAAGTGGAGAACAGCTGACAGTTAATATATACTGACCAGAAAGATCTAGTGAATTCAGGATCCAAGATGGATTTAAAAAAAATTTCAAATCAGTATTTAGGGCAGTCATTAATTGGCTATAAATCACCGATTTAAAGAAAAGCCAATTCTTAACTGTGAATTATTGTCACCATTCATGCACGGTATTGGCAAGCAAGCATTCCCTATAAAGTGATTAAGAAATAATAACTGTGTAAAATGATTTATACCATGAAGATTATCTGCTGAAACCCAATGGATTTTTAACAGAATGTTTAGAATAAAGTAGAGCAGGCCAGGAATAAACCGGGCTCATGGCCCATACTGTCTATGTACCCAAGCTTATTTGTAGGCCTTAGTGACTAAGCTACTGGTGCTTCAGAAAAGACACAGCATGTTCCAGTGAAGAGGAAAGTAAGAGAAACTTATACACTCATGAGAGAGGATGCTTAACAGATATTGATGAGTGCCGTCCAAAGTTCTTTACAAATATGATTTCATTTGACCCTCACAACTACCCTGGAAGGTAAATACTATTATTATCCCCTTTTTACAGTTGAGGAAACTGAGACAAACAAAGGTTAAAGGGTCATACAACTAGTAAGTATCTGAGGCTGCATTTGAACTCATGTCCTTCTGACTCCAGGCCCAACACTATCCACTGAGCCACCAGGACTCAGAATCTGGATTCAAATCCTGCTTCTTACACTTACTAGCTGTATGACTGCCAGTTAATCACTTAACCTCTCTGAACCTCAGGAGCATTCTACTAGAGTGGAGGGACACATGTGAAAAGATAAATTAATACAAAATACATAATTTTTTTAAAAGAGGAGAACTTCCCTAACAACTGGGAGTATGAAGAAAGGCCTCATGTAGGAAGTGGTACTTGAACTGAGTATTAGAAGAGCTAGAACTTCCAAAAAAGAGGTGAAAAGAGAGAGCATCCCTGGGGGCAGAGGTGGGTAGTTCAAAGTAACAGAGGTGGGAAATAGAATTTAATTTATGGGGAACAGCAAATACGCCAGTTTGGGTTGAACATCTATTGTATGGAACAGTAATAGAAAACCAGTCTGAAAAGGAAGGTTGGAGATTGTGAAGGGCTTTAATTGCCAAGCAGAGGATTTTGTACTTTTGTTGTGGTTCTGTCATTTTTCAGTTACGTCTGACTCTCTATGACCCCATCTGGGGTTTTCTTGGCAAAGATACTGGAGTGGTTTGTCATTTCCTTCTCCAGCTCATTTTACAGGTGAGGAAACTTAGGCAAACAGGGATAAGTGACTTGCCCAAGGTCACACAGCTCTTAAGTGCCTGAGGCCACATTTGAACTTAGGCCCTCCTAACACCAGCCCCTGTGTTCTATTAAGCTAGAGGACATAGGAGGCCTACAGAGCTTTATGAGCAGGGGAGTGAAATGATCAGACCTGTGCTTTAAGAATATCAATTTGGCAGCTGTATAGAGCATAGATTGGAAAGGGAAGATCCGGGAGACAGAGGGACTAATTACAACAGTAAAAGCAAAAGATAAGGGGCCTGAACTACAGTGGTTATGGTATGAGTAGAGAAAAGTATATGGAAGCAAGAGATGTTGAAGGAGGGGAAGAAAGGAAAATCAACGAGTCTTGTGACTCATTGCATAAGGGAGAGGGGAGAAGAGTGCAAATGAAGGGTGGAGAATACCTCCAACTTTGTGAGAATGGGTACCTGGAATGGTGGTAGAGGCCTTAATATAAATCGGTACATTTGTGGGATATTAAACTAATATTATTAGCCTATTCCATGATAGGCTAATATTTATACTGTAACTGGCAAATTGATATTAATAAGGAACAGCCATGTGTAACGATACTGGGATTTGAAGATCTTCCATGCCCCTTGAGCTTGCTGACGTAGCAGGAAGGGGTGGAGCAAGAGAACGCCGGAAC
>CM053582.1:45397517-45450881 GCA_028627135.1 Pseudochirops cupreus | reverse complement strand
GTTTTGGGACTCAGTCTTCTGGTATTTAAATGAATGCACTATCTATATTTCTTATGTAGAGAGCCTGTTCCATTTTGTGATTAATAACTATATCAGCACATTTATAGTTACTGTAGGCATTGTGAATACTGCATTGCTGATACACCATGGCCATGTCACTCTCCTGCACTAGAAGCTTCAATGGCTCCCTATTGCCTCTAGAATTAAATATGAACACCTCTGTTTGGCATTTATAGGTTTTCACCTCTCCAGGCTATTTGCACATTGCTCTCCATCACACACTCTACTTTTCCTCCAAAATGGTTGTGTTTTTTCCCCACGAATTACATTCTATCTCCTCCCTGCGCCTGATGCCAAGGAGACAATTTGCCTTCCCCTTCATCTGACTTTATTTTGCAATGCCTTCAAGGTTTAACTCACAATCTCCTTTCCACATAAGGCCTAAAAGGGAAGCCGTCGCTAGCCCAAAATGACTATGTATATGTGGGGACTGGATTTCCTTCTCTGTGGTTTTCTTTCCCCACAAAAGAATGTGAGCTTCTTGAAAGCATGGAGCTGTTTCATTTTTGCCTTTTTATTCCTAGCATGAGTTACAGTGCCTAATACAAAATAAACTCTTAATAAATGGTTAGTGAATTGCTAAATTGATATCTATGATGTCTTAAATGTGTGTATATATTTATATGTATACAGCATCAGATGTAAAATGTGGAAACCTTTAGGTCAATGGGATATATCTGTTCTTTTACATACATATATATATATATATGTATATATATAATTATATATAATAATTACAAATATAATATATATAATTATATGTATTTTATATATTTTTTAATTGACAAAAATCTACATTTTTTTCTATCCTACCTCCCCATCCTACTGGAAAAGAAAAAAGAAAAACAAAATCCATAGAATCAATAAGCATTATAAAAAATAACCACATTGGCCATGCCAAAAAAATCTCTATTTTTAAAAACTATAGACAATACAAAATACTTGGGAGTCTACCTGCCAAGACAAACACAGGAACTATATGTACACAATTACAAAATATTTTTTACACAAATAAAGTCAGGTTTAAACAATTGGAAAAATATTAATTGCTCATGGGTAGGCCATGCCAATATAAGAAAAATGCCAATTATATCTAAATTAATTTACTTATTTAGTGCCATACCAATCAAATTACCAAAAAATCATTTTATACTGCTAGAAAAATAATAACAAAATTCATCTGCAGTAAAAAGGTTAAGAATATCAATGAAGTCAATGAAAAAAAATGTGAAGGAAGGTGGCTTAGCAGTACCAGATCTCAAACTATATTACAAAGTGGTAATTATCAAAACAATATGGTACTGGCTAAGAAATAGAGTGGTGGATTGATGGAAGAGATTAGGTAGACAATACACAGCAGTAAATAACCCTAGTAATCTAGTGTTTAATAAACCCAAGGAGCCAAGTTTGGGGATGAGACTTTGCCATTTGACGAAAATAACTGAGAAAACTGGAAAACAGCTTGACAGAAACTAGCTATAGACTAACATTTCACATCACATACCATGATAAAATGGTTACATTATTTAGACATGAAGGGGGATAGCATAAGCAAATTACGGGAGCATGGGATATTTTACCTGTTAGATTTATGGATAAAGGAAGAATTTACGACCAAACAAGAGACAGAGAGTGTTATGGAATATAAAATGGATAACTTAAATTACATAAAATTTAAAAGGTTTTGCACAAACAAAACTAACACAGTCAGGATTAGAAGGAAAGCAAATAACTGTGAAAAAATTACAACCAGTTTCTCTGATAAAAGCCTCATTTCTCAAATATGTAGAAAACTGAGTCAAACTTGTAAGAATATGAGTCATTTCCCAATTGATGAGTGGTCAAAGGATATGAACAGGCAGTTTTCCAGAAGAAGAAATCAAAGATATGTATAGTCATATAAAATGCTCTACATCACTATTTATTAGAAAAATGGAAATTAAAACAACTCTGAGGTACCACCTCACACTTTATAATATTATAGAAAAGGAAAATGACAAATATTGGAGGGCATGTGAGAAAATATGGACAGTAATACACTGTTGGTGGAGTTGTAAAGTGATCCAACCATTCTGGAGAGCAATTTGGAACTATATCCAAAGAGTGCACATACCCTTTGATCTAACAATATCATTACTAGGTCTATCTATATCCAAAAGAGATCAAAGAAAAAGGAAATATCTAAAAATATTTATAGCAGCTCTTTTTCTGGTGGCAAAAAACTGGAAATTAAGGGAATGCCCATCACTTGGAAATGGCTGAATGAATTGTGGTGTATCATTGCAACAGAACATAAGAAATGATGAGCAGGATGCTGTCAGAAAAAAAAATCCTGAGAAGACTTTCATGAACTGATGCAAAGTGAAATGAGCAGAACTAGAAGAACATGGTATACGCTAAGAGCAATATTAAACAACGATCATCTGTGAAAGACAACTATTCTCAGCAATACAATGATCTAAAACAATTCTGAAGGAGTTATGATGAAAAATGCTATCTACGCCCAGAGAAAGAACTTACTATGGAGTGTCAGTGTAGATTGAAGCATACTTTTTTGCCTTATTACTCTTGTTTTTGTTTTTGGTCTACATTTTCTTTTGCATTATGGAAAATGTTTTATGGAATATGGAAATGTTTTACAAGACTGCACAGGTAAAATCTATGTCAAATTGCTTGCCTTCTTAAGGAGGGAGCAGGGAAGGAAAGGAGGGAAAGAATGTGGAACTCAAAATTTTTAAAAACAAAATTTTTGTTTATATGTAATTGAGAAAAAATTAAAACCAAATATAAAAAGGAACCATTAAATATACTTCCCAGCATATATGTCTTCCAAAGTACCTATATTTTGACTATAAAACCTTCAATAAAAATAAGTATATTGGAAGCCATTGCCTACATTAGTAGTGAAGGAGCTGAAACAAGTGAGATTGACTTTATTTAGCCTTGGGAATTTCCTCTGATGCTTACCAGATTTGTTCTAGTAATGTAATTATCTCTCCAGCTAATAGCTCTTGAAATAATTATATTTCTGTTTTAACTGTTTATATTTATTTTGTTTTCATGTAACATCACTACAAATAATTGCACATAGTGAATATTTCATGCAGTTGACTAGAAATGTATAATAATAGTGTGGGAAGGCTCCCTAGTGGCCCCCCATCTCTGTGGCTTCAAGCAGAGCAATATTTGTGTAAGTGAAGACAGTTACATCTATTCTATTCAATTTTTAAGAAAGTATTGAGGTAATAGATCATATGAACAACATGATGGAAAAGTAGTCATTTTCTCCAAATCCTCACGAACTCAAATTTCTCAAAATAATCATGTTCAAGAGATAAAAGAATTACAGCTGTCTCTACAGGCTAAGACAACAAGAAACCCAACAATATAACTAACTAATGAAGTAACAGCAGAGAATGCCAATCCTTAATTGCTAACATGCTCACTTAGTTCTCCTTCTCCTAGTAGCTCTTGCTCTGACAGGGCAGCACATGGGTTTGTGTTCTGGGATCCACTCAGCAATTTCCTTGATGCCGTGTGAGTCTTTCCTACTATAGGCCCCTGCTCCTGTACTCACTCTACCACTCTGTGGCAATAAAGAAACAAGCCTCAACGCTGACCCTTCTCTAGGAAGTAGACGTAAGGAAAGCAGAAGGGTGCTAAGCCTGGGTGACAGAATGTTGTGCTATACAAGTGTTCAGTCACAGAACTAAGATCAGAAAGAATTGAGCAAGACATCAGAATATGTGTGAGGTTATGCCATGACTGAAAGAAAGGGGACATCCAGCTGTGTCCAGTTCTGTTACTTGAGGAAGAGATTGATACTGGTGAAAAGTTTATTCCCCAATGTGGGGAGAGGTTGGGTCAGCCTTGAGGTCTAGCCTGCAGGGACCTGCCACCATCAAAGGTGAAGAAGTTAGAGAGTTAGTAATAGGGGAATATAAGTGAAAAAAATAAATTACCAAAGATGTTAGGAGCAAGAAAACTCAGATGAAAACCTTAAGCACAAGCAGACAAATCAAAAGGTAATATATTAACAACACTAGGGAAGATGGCTTCCAGGATAGCTAAAGGAATCAATACCTGAGGAGACAGACCCTGTGCATTCCCCAAAGAGACAAAACCACAATAGGATGCTCCTGAATAGTCCAAGACAGAACTGAGATGAAAGCAAAATTTATGCCTGCATAGTAGAAATAATTGGCAAAAATCCCCACATGAATCCATGGTGACAAGTCTCTCCAAACAAGTGTGAGAGAAAACAACTGGGAATACAAATACATAAAAGTGAACAATCTAGAAGAGAAGAAGCAAAAAGCAATGATATTAAAAGAAACGTTGATCTCCACACAAGCAAAATGTACTGATCCTCAAGACTGGCTACATAGAGAGATCTTAAGGATCATAAATCTCCCAGAAGAACATGGCAAGTCAAAAAACCTGAATACCATAATGCAAGAAATAATACAAGAACTCCTGAAAATAGAAAACAAAAGAATTCACAAATCACTTCCAGAATTTTTGAAAAATATGCTATAAATTACGAGACACATAGTTTGTTGTTAAATTAACTAAAGGCTTTCCAATAAGATCAGGAGTAATTCAAGGATTTCTATTATCATCATTGCTCGTTGGCATAGTAGTAGAAATGCTGGCTATTTAAATAAAATAAGAAAAAAGCGTGGACAAAGAAAAAACAAAATTATCCTCTTCTGCAGATGGTATGGTAGCTTACTGAGAGAACTCTAGAGAGTCAACTTAAAAATTAATTAAAATTACGAACTTCAGCAAAGTGGCAGAATATAAACTGAATTCACAGAAATCATCAGTATTTCTGTATATTGCTAACAAAATCCTGCAGGAAGAGATAGAAAAAGACATTGCATTTAAAATAATTACAGAAAGTATAAAATACTTGGGAGTTTACCTTGTCGAGACACACAAAGGAACTATATAACTCTAAAATACTCTTTAAACAATTAACTTATCCAAATGACTAATTGATAATAATATCAGTTGCTCATGGGTAGGCCTCGCCACTGTAAGAAAGTAACAACACCATCTAGATTGATTTACTTATTCAGTGCTGTATCAATCAAATTACCTGACTTTATAGATCTAGAAAAGTAAAAATAGTTAACAAAATAATAACAAATTTGTCTGGAAGAGTAAAAGGTTGAGAATTTCAAGGAAAATAATAAAAAATAATAAAGTGGGAATGAAGGGGGCCTAGCAGTATCAGATCACAAATTATACTACAAAGTTGTAATAATAAAACAATTTGTTACTGGTTAAGAAACAGAGAAGCTGGTCAGTGGGAATGAGCAGGTACAGATACTTATTCTGGTGATGCAGGTAACAAAGCAGATACAGAAACAAGTAAGAGCAGTAACTTAGTGTTTGATAAACTCAAAACCGGGAGGTCACTCTATTGTACAAAACTGGTTGGGAAAACTAGAAAGCAGTTTGGCGGATAGTTGGTATAGACCAGCATCTTATACTAAATACCAAAGTAAGCTCCCAATGTGTATATGACTTAGATATAAAGGGTGATACAAAAGAGAGGAACAAGGAAGAAAGAGTCCACCAGATCTATGGAAGTTTGTGACCAAACAAGGTGCAACCCTTGTCCCAAGGTCATTGGAGTAGGACTCTCTCCTTATTGGTAGAGACAAATGCCCTGCCCTGCAGGGCAGAGTTGGTAAGAGACAGAGAGCTTCATTTCTCAGCAGTACTCCTTTGAGCACTTTTTGAGTGGGAATCTCCCTTTGAGGGACTCTACAAGCACATCTTCTTTCAGCATCTAGTAGGCTTCCAGCTTCAAGAGAGAATATGGAAGAAGACAACTCCACTTCAAGTAGCTAAAGGAAAAGACTCTGAGAAAATATGAGAGGAATTGGCAGTCTCCATCATGTTCCTATTCCCAGCTTGCTACACTACAGATTTCAGGGAGTTTCCCCTTGGGCGAGATCCAGGACACTCTCTCTTGGCTGAGCTGAGCCATCTCCATCACAATGAGAGGGCTCCTCCATTCTGTACTGGCTGGTACATATGTGCTGGTGTATACTTTCTCTGATTTCTACTAGCTTAGTGGATTTCCTTGCTATTCTCTATGTGTGTTCATTATAGAACTGGTATTAGGTGAGGAAAGGGTCAAGCCTTGAATATAGAGCTTGTGGTTCCCATTTCGACCCAAAATGACAAAGTGATAAAAAAGTAGATGGAACCTGTTTATATCTCCTATGTGAATAATACTTTAGGAAGCAGACAGATATAATTCTAAACCAGTACCCATCTTTCTTTCTCTGAGAGAAGAGTGGTGGCCCCCAGTCCCAACCTCCTGCTTTCCCTCCTGGTAGGAATAAAAGTCTCCCTTGGAGAAGGGTGGGAGGAAGAAGAAGCTAAAGATGTCTATTCTGCCTCCCTTTGAGCCACACACAAGGATGGTCTCCTCTCCTTACACGGGGATACAGAGCATCGCAGAACATAAAATGGATAATTTTTATTATATAAAATTAAAAAGGATTTATACAAACAAAACCAATACAGCTAAAATCAGAAGAAGTAGGCAAATGAGGGGAGGAAATTGCAGAAAGAATCTGATAAAAGGTTACATTTGTAAGACAAAGAAGGGACTGCTACATGGTGCAGTGAATAGAGCAACAGCCCTGGAGTCAGGAGGACCTGAGTTCAAATCTAGCCTCAGAAACTTGACACATTTACTAGCCATGCAATCTTGGGCAAGTCATTTAACCCCAATTGCCCTGCCTCCCCCCTGCAAAACCAGAAAAAAACATATACAAAGAACTGATTCTGATCTATAAAAATAAGAGCCATTTCCTCGTGGTTAAGTGGTCAAAAGATATCAACAGGCAGTTTTCAGAGGAATAAATTTAAGCTATCAACAGCCATATGCAAAAATGTTCTAAATCACAAATGAAAACAACTCTGATTTTCTTTTTTAATGATAAATATTATGTTTACTTTTAGTTTACAACATTCATTTCCACAAGACCAATTTTCTCCCCGTATTTCCCCTACCCACCACCCCAAAACAGTGATCCCACTGAATACCCCCTCCCTAATCTGCTCTCTCCTATATCCTCCCCCATCCCTGCTCTGACTTTCTGGTAGGGCAAGATGGATCTCCATACCCCAGTGCCTGTATATCTTATTTCCCAGTTGCATGTAAAAATGATAATAATAATAATAATAATAATTTTTTAAACATTTGATTTTAAAACTTTGAATTCCAGATTCTTTCCCTTCTTCCCTCATCACCCACCCTCACTGGGAAGATAAGCAATTCATTATAGGTTGTACATGAGTAGTTACAGAAAACATTTCCATTGTGGACATATTGTGAAAGACTGACTATATGTCCCTCCATCCTATCCTGCCCCTCACTTGTTCTATTTTTTACTTTGACCCTGTGCCTTTTCAAAAGTGTGTGTTTCTAACTACCCTCTCCCCCAATCTGCCCTCCCTTCTATCATCCCCCCTTTTATCCCCTTACCCCCTACTTTCCTGTAGAGTAAGATACCCAATTCTCTCCTTAAAGCAAAATCAATGAGAGTAAGGTTGATCCATTCTCTTTTGCCTTCCTGTTCTTCCCCTCCATTGTAACAGTTTTCCCTTGCCTCTTTTATTTTTTTAAATTTTTTTTATTGATTTGTTTCTTTACTTTTAGTTTACAAGATTCAGTTCCACAATCCCTTAAGTTTCAAATTTTTTCCCTTCTGTTCCCACTCCCCCCCCCCAACCCCTGCCATGGTGGCATTTAATCAAGTATAGAATCTGCAAATACTTACACATTAGACATTAGTCTGGTTGTATAGAAGAGTTGTAACCATTGGAATGAACAATGGGTAAGAGGAAGCAAAACCAAATATGGAAAAGAAAGAGAGCATGTAGTTTGCTTCAGTCCCCATTTAAACTCTGTTCTTTCTAGATCTTTCTCTCAATGTAGACATCTCCTTCCATCCTGAGTCTTTTAGAGTTGATTTATAACCTTGCCTAGCTGAGAAGAGTCCAGTTTATCAAAGTTGGTCATCACACACACATTGTGTCTGTCATTGTATACAAATTTCTCCTGGTTCTGCTCTTCTCACTTAGCATCAGTTTGTATAAGCCTCTCCAGGAAAATATGAAGTCCATCTGCTCCTCATTTCTTATAGCACAATAGTATTCCATTACATTCATATCCACAACTTGTTTAGCCATTCCCCAATTGACGGGCATCCCCTTAATTTCCAATTTTTTGCCACCACAAAGAGAGCTGCAATAAATATTTTTGTACATATGGGTCTTCCTCCCACTTCTATGATCTCTTTGGGATATAACCCTAGAAGTGTGTCAAAGATTATCCAATTAATTATAGCCTTTTGGGCATAGTTCCAGTTTGCTCTTCAGAATGGTTGAATCAGTTCACAATTCCACCAACAGTGCATTAGTGTTCTGATTTTTCTACATCCTTTCCAGCATTTGTCATTTTCCTGTTTTGTCATCTTAGCCAATCTGACTGGTGAGATGTAATACCTCAAAGTTGTTTTGATTTGCATTTCTTGAATCAATAGTGATTTAGAGCATTTTTCATATTCTTATCAATATATTTAATTTCTGCCTCTGAAAATTGCCTGTTCATATCCTTTGACCATTTATCACTTGGGGATTGACTTTATTCTTATAGATTTGACTCAATTCCCTGTATATTTTAGAAATGAGGCCTTTATCAGAGACACTGATTGTAAAAATTCTTTCCCAGTTTCCCACTTCCCTCTTAATCTTGGTCACATTGGCTTTGTTTGTACAAAAACTTCTCAATTTAATGGAATCAAGATTATCCATTTTGCATTTTATAATGCTCTCAAACACTTGTTTGGCCATAAAGTCTTCCCTTCTCCATAAATCTGACAGGTAAACTATTCCTTGCTTCCCCAGATTACTTACATTATCAGCCTTTATACCTAGGTGGTACACATATTTAGACTTGATTTTGGTATACAGTGTTAGATAATGGTCTATGACCAGTTTTTGCCATATTATATTCCAGTTTTCCCAGCAGTTTTTGTCAGATAGTGAGTTCTTATCCCAAAAACTGGGGTCTTTGGGTTTATCAAACAGTATATTACTACAATCATTGACTACTGAGTCTTTTGTACCCAGTCTAATCCATTGATCCACTACTCTATTCCTAAGCCAGTACCAAGTAGTTTTGATGACTGCTGCTTTATAATACAAATTAAAATGTGGTACGGCTAGGCCACCTTCCCTAGCATTTCTTTTCATTAATTTCCTTGATATTCTGGACCTTTTTTTCTTCCAAATGAATTTTGTTACTATTTTTTCTAGCTCTATAAAATAATTTTTTGGTAGATTGATTGGTATGGCACTAAATATGTAATTTAATTTAAGTAAAATTGTCATTTTTATTATATTAGCTCACCCTTGCCTCTTTTATATGAGATCATTTACCCTATTCTGTCTCTCCCTTTTCCTCTCATTATATTCCTCTCTCCCCTCCCAATTTTATTTTTAAAATATCATCCCTTCCTATTCAGTTGATCCTGTGCCCTCTGTCCATGTAAACCTGTACACATATACATACATTCACATATGTATTCATATGCACATATACCCTCCTATATAGGCACACATATATATGTATACATACATACATGTGTGTGTGTGTGTGTATATATATACATATATATATATATATGTATACACACACACACATTAATATTCCCTTCAACTATCCTTATACTGAGAAAAGTTTTGTAAGTTACAATTATCATTTTTCCATGTAGGCATGTAAATAGTTCAACTTTGATAAGTTCCTTAGGATTTCATTTCCCTGTTTACCTTCTCATGCTTCTCTTGCTTCTGGTATTTGAATGTCAAATTTTCTGTTCAGCTCTGGTTTTTTCATCAAGAATGCTTGAAAGTCCTCTATTTTATTGATAACCATATTTTCCCCTGAAACATTATACTCAGTTTTGCTGAGTAGGTGATTCTTGGTTTTAATCCTAGCTCTTTTGACCTCCAGAATATCCTGTTCCAACCCCTTTGATCCCTTAATATAGAAGCTGCTAGATCTTGTGTTATCCTGACTGTGTTTTCACAATATTCAAATTGTTTCTTCCTGACTGCTTGTAATATTTTCTCCTTGATCTGGGAACTCTGGAATTGGCTATAATATTCCTAGGAATTTTCTTTTTGGGATCTTTTTCAATAGGTGATCAGTGAATTCTTTCAAGTTCTATTTTGCCCTCTGGTTCTAAAATATCAGGGTAATTTTCCTTGAGAATTTCTTGAAGGATGATTTGTAGGTTCTTTTTTTGATCATGGCTTTCAGGTAGTCCAATAATTTTTAAATTGTCTCTTCTGGATCTATATTCCAGGTCAGTGGTTTTTCCAGTGAGATATTTCACATTGCCCTCTATTTTTTCATTTGTTTGGATCTGTTTAATAGTATCTTGATTTCTCATAAAGTCATTAGCTTCCATTTGCTCCAATCTAATTCTGAAGCAATTATTCTCTTCAGTGAGCTTTTGAGATTCTTCTTCCATCTGGAAAATTCGCCTTTTTAAGGCATTCTTCTCCTCATCGGGCCTCTTTTGCCATTTGAGTTATGCTATTTTTTCAAGGTATTATTTTCTTCAGTCAGGTTGTTGACTCTCTTTTCATGATTTTCTTTCATCATTCTCATTTCTCATCCCAATTTTTCCTCTGATTCTCTTACTTGATTTTCAAAATCCTTCTTGAGCTCCTCCATAGCCTGTATCCAATTCATATTTTTCTTGGAAGCTTTTGGTGCAGGAGTTCTGACTGTGTTGTCTTCCTCCTGGTCCGTGCTTTGATCCTTTTTGTCACCCCAAAAAGAATCTAAGGTTTGATTGCTGTGCTTGCTTTGCTTCCTTTGCTTGCTCATGTTGCCACTCAATTACTTGACTTTTGAGCTTTTTGCCACGGTGGAACTCTGCTTCCAGAGAGGAGAGTTTTGTCCCAAATTGCTGGGGTTTTCACAGCTGCCAGAGCTATTAGTTGTGTACCCTTTCTGCAGCCCCTACAAGCTCTGTCTCACTGGTCACACATCCCAGGACCACCACCCAAGACCACAATCCAGATCCAGGCAATTTAAAGCAAGAGCAATTATCCTCTGAATGGTAGCTTGGTCCCCTGCAAACTGCAGGCCAGGAGCTCTAAAGTACCTATGTGGAGGTGGCTGCATGGCTGCCATACCTCTGCTTCTAGCCCCAGGGTCAGGGGCCTGACCATGCTCCTTCGTTCCCCCCTGCCCCAGCTCCAACAGAGTTCCACACTGACCTTTTACTTTGTCTTTGGCATTTATGGGTTGATAATTCTGGAAACTGCCACTGTTGCTGGTGAGCCACTCTCCTGAAGTCCGCTCCAGCCAATGCTGGTCGGGGTCACCCTGGGGCTAAAATCACAGGCTTGCCCAGGGATACACTCTGCTCAGAGCATACTGCAATGGACCCTTCTTATAGACCCACTTGGCTGCCTTCAGTGGGAGATTTGATTCTCTCTGTTACTTTGTGGGTTATGTAGCTCTAAAATCTGTTTAGAGTCATATTTTATAAGTATTTGAGGTGGTTATGGGGTGCGCTCATGGAGTTTTCCTGCTTCTATGCTGCCATCTTGGCTCCACCCCCAACAACTCTGATTTTCGACCTAATAACCATAAGATTGGTAAAATTGGCAAAAAGAAAGAAAGAAAATGACAAATGTTGGAGGGGTTGTGGGAAAATAGACAGATTATTGCCTTATTGGTGGAACCGTGAACAGTTCTGACCATTCTGGAAAGCAATCTGGAACTATGATCCAAAATTTATTCAACTGTGCATATCCTTTGAAATTGTGATCTGCTACGAGATTTATGCCCAAAAGAGATTAAAGAAAGAGGAAACGGCCCATATTTACAGAGATATTTATCACAGCTCTTTTTGTAGAGCCTATCAAGTGGGGAATGACTGAACAAGTTCAGCTATATGAATGCAATGACATGCTAATGTGCCATAAAGAACAACAAAGGTGATGGTTCTGGAAAAACTTGGGCAAACTTGGATGAATGGAAGCAGAATGAAGTGAGCACAATAAAGAGAATCATTTATACAATAACAACAATATTGTAAAGACAAACAACTTTGAAAGACTTAAGAACTCTGATTAAGGGGAGAGTGAAGGGAATAACATTTGTTAGGTACCTATTATGTGCCAGATATTGTGATAAGTACTTACTAAATATTATTTCATTTGAGCCTCACAACAACCCTGTGAGACAGGTTCTATTATTATTCCCATTTTACAGTTGAGGAAACTGAGGTATGCAGAGGGTAAATGAATTGCTAGTGTCTGAGACCAAATGTGAAATAAGGTCTTCCTGACTCTAGATCCAGCACTCTCCACTGCATCACTGAGCTGTCTGACCATGACTCTAGATCAGTGGTTCTCAACCTGTGGGTCGCGACCCCTTTGGGGGGTCAAACGACCCTTTCACAGGGGTCACAAGGGTCACCTAAGACCATCAGAAAACACATATTTCTGATGGCCTTAGGAACCGAGACACCGCTCCTCTATCTGTCTCCAGGTAGGTCTGCCCACATGCAGATATGCCCACATACGAGTATTAAAGGGTCGTGGCTTTAGGAACGTTGAGAACCACTGCTCAAGATGATTTATGGTGAAACATTGCACTCACTCTCTTAGAGAGGTGATGAACTCAGAATACAAACTGAGATAAATATCTTTTCTGAATTTGGCTAATGTGTGAATTTGTTTTACTTTTCTATACATGTTTTTTTTTGAGGGGGGAAGGTAGGGTTAAGTGACTTGCCCAAGGTCACACAGCTAGTTTTTTGTGTTAATTGTCTGAGACTGGATTTGAAGTCAGGTCCTCCTGACTCCAGTGCTGGTGCTCTATTCACTGTGCCACTTGGCCACCTCCATACATATTTTTAATAGTTTTTTTTCTTTCTCATGGGGAAAGAGGTGAAGTGAAGGTAAAAGGTAGATTTCATTGACTGAAAAATAACATTTAATTTTTTTAAACTCCCAGATTCAGAAAAAGGGTGAGAAGAGGGGGGGATGAAGAAGACAGTCCTGGGAATGGAATTGCCATACTGTAGATAAAGCAAAAATAAATGGAGACAAAGTACTGTCTTTATAGAATAAGAGAAACAAAAAATTGTAATAAAAAACCAATATTATAGATACATGAAGGAATATAAAAACCTAACTCTCAGAATTTTAAACGTGAATAAATTAAATAATCCAATAAAACAAGAGTAACAGATTGGGCACAGATATTGCAAATAAATGTAAAAAGGCAGAAATAGTAAACACACCCTTTACAGACCCTAACACACATATACAAAAATTGTCAGTTCACAGAGCACAATCCACAATCGAAATATGTAGACCAAAACAGACACTTAATGAAATCTGAAATAATGAGAGTATCCAAGAACAAATCATAGAAACAATAATTATGTGAAGGAAATTTATCATGATGAAATGATATACCAAAATTTTTGGGATGCAGCTAAAGCAGTCCACAGGGGGGAAATTATAACTCTAAAAACATATACTAACAAAATAGAAAGACAGACAATTAATGAACTGCATGCATTTTAAAAATTAGAAAACCAACAAATATGAAATAAGCAGAAAAGAGGAGATACTGAAAATTAGATAGAAATAAACTAGAAACATATAATATAAACACACATATATGTATGTACATACAAACACACACACACACACACACACACAATAAACAAAACTAAAGGCTGGCTTTTTGAAATGAGTAACAAAATTGATAAACCTTGATCCAACTTGACTAACAAGAAGAGGGTAGAAAATCAAATCAACAAAATAGTAAAGGAACAAAATGAAATCACTCACACGCACACACTATAAAAAACAACAGAAGAAATAAAGAGAAGTATTAGGACCTACTAGAGATAGTTAGATACTAGCAAAACTAAGAACAGAAAAAAATAGAGGAGTTACTTCACAAATGTAAATAGTCAGATTATCAGAAGAACAAAAATCATTCTAAAATCATCCAACCTGAGAAAAGGAAATGGAGATTATCGTAAAAGAATCATGAAAGGGAAAATATCATGGTTCTGATGGATTCACAAAATTCTATTACTTTTAAAAATAATTGGTACCCATACTACACAAATAATTCTCAAAAATTAAGAAAGAAACCACCCTACCATACTCCCTTTGTGATAGTAGTAGCAATAACAGATAGCATTTACAGGTTTGCAAAGTACTTTACATATGTTATCTCATTTGCTCCTCACCACAACCACAACAAGTAAGAGCTGATATTATCACTTTACAGTAGAGGAAATTGAGTCACAAAAAGATTAAGTGATTTGCTCAGGTCACACAACTATTAAGTGTTTGAAGTAGGATTTGACTTTGGATTGTCTTGATTCCAAGTCTAGTACTCTAACACAGCTTTGCACAGTACCTGGCACACAGTAGGTGTCTAATAAATGTTTGTTGACTTTATGCACTGAACTGGAAGAATATTCATTGCTCATGTTTGGGCTGGGCCAATCTAATAAAATGACAATACTGCTGAAGTTAATTTACAGTTTTAATGCTATGTAAATTAAACTATCAAGAAGACATTTCATATACCTAAAAAAATCAGTGGAAATCATGAAAAAGGTAGAGATGAAAGGAGAATAGCATTTCTAGACCTCAAACTATATTATAATGCAGCATTCATAAAAAAATTGTTTTTAAAATATAGAGAAATAGATCAACGGAACGGACTAGACAAGGAAGAATAAGAAACATTGGAACTGAATAACACAGTGCTTGATTAACTAGAAAACAAAGATTTTCCTATTTGATAAAAACTGCTGGGAAAATTAGAAAGCAATCTAGCAGAAATTAAGCTTAGACCAGCATCTTCTGCCCTATCTCACAACAAATCCCAAATGGATACATGACATGAATATTAAACATCATACCATAAGCATTTAGAAGAGAAGCAGATCATATACCTTTTACAGAGATGGTTAAGAAATGTGTTCTTAACCAAATAAGAGAGACAATTACAAAAGATAAACAATAATTGATTACATGAAATCAAAAAGCTTCTACATATACAAAACTATGCAGTCAAGTAGTCAAGTAGTCAAATGTGAAAAAAAAATCTTTTTATCAAATTTCTTGTTTTCAAGATGTATAGAAAATGTATTTATGTACATATATGTATATACGTACATATACATATATATATAACCAAAAGCCATTCTCCAGTAGATAGGTGGCCAAATGGTATGAACAAATAGTTCACAAAAGAATTGCGAACATTTAACAAGCACATGAAAAAATACTCCAAAGCACTAAGAATAAGAGACAGGCAAACTAAACAACATTGAGATCTCACCTCCCACCTAGCAAATAAGCAAAGTGGCAAAAGATGGGAATGGTCAGTGTTGGAGGGGGCAAGGGGAAGACAGGCATGCCAGTGCAGTATTGGGAAAGCTCCGAGTCAGTATAATCCATCTGCAAAGCAATTTGCAATTTTGCAAATAAAGTGATTAGAATATCCTTACCCTTTGACTCAGAGATTTTACTACTAGGCTTTTACTGCAAGGAAGGCAATAATTACAAAAAAAATCAGCTGAAAAATATTGTGTGCCTAGCATGGGCCGGACACTGTGCTGGAAATACAAGAAAAAGAAAGAGAATCCCTGCCTTTGAGGAGCTTATAACCTAATAGGGGAAGACAACAGACAAAAAGAATCCCTGAAAGTGAGGAGATTGAGGAGGGAAGGTACCTGCCGAGAGGGCATGATGGAAAAGTCCAGAGGAGTGTAATTATGTAGGGAATAAATGAAACAAATCCCAGTACAAACCAAAATATTTATAGTAGCATTTTTTTGTGGCAACAAAGAATTTTAAACAAAGTAGATGCCTGTCAATTAGGGAATGGCTAAACAAATCAGGACACAGGGATGTAATGAAATACTGCTGATGTAAAAAATAATTAATATGATAAATACAGAGAAGTGTGGAGAGATTGGTGCAGTATGAGGAAGAATGAAGTACGGAGAGCCAAGAAGACATATAACTATAACACCAGTAATTGAAAGAACAAGTATAATACAATCAAAAGTGAATGTTGCACAATTACAAAGAATGAGCATGGTCCTTAAGAAGAGGAATGAGGAGACATCCCAACTCCACTTCTTGACAGAGGTGGGAGTTTCATGAGTAGGGCATACTGCATACATTTACATGCTAGTTCATTGTGCTGATTGGGTTTGATGGTTTTCTCCTCTTTTTAAATTCTTTTCCTTTTTAAAAATATTACTATCTGGATAGCTTTCTGTGAGGGGGAGAGATACTGAGAAATTCTGATGATGTAAAAAACAAAAGCTATCGATAAACATTTATTTTTTAAAACAGTGTTGAGAGGAGATAACCACAATTTCTCTTAGAGATCTTTGTCATTTGTAAACCCTTACTCTCAGGAACTTGTTCCTTTTCTATTGTCTTATTTCCTCTTAAAAAAAACTTTATTAGAAATGGAGAAGATACAGTGGTTGTCCATTTAAGAGTCATTCATACACTTCTAAGTCAGTGATCAATGAATATCAAACACCTGCTGCAGATAGAGTCCTGCACCGGGAGCTAAGAGAATAGTGTTACAAATTTCTGTGATACATGTTTCCTTCCTTCAAAGAGATTATAATCTAATTGAGGAGAAAGAACAATCATATAAGAAAGTAGCTTCAGAAAAATTACAAAGACATACATAAAAGGTACAGAAATGATGGAAGGTATTAGGGTGGAGGCTGACTTAGAGGAAGAGATGAATCCTGATCTGAGTCTTAAAGGAGGTGAAGGAAATGGTTTTCAGAGCAGGAAAGGATGTCAGAGGACATCTAAGGTCACCCATACTTTGACAGAAATCCCATTTACATCACCAACAACTGGTCATCTGACCTTCATTTGAACCTCTACAGAGAGGAAACTCATTCATTCCCAAAGCAGTCCATTTCACTTTGAGATTTCTACAATTTCTATAATTATTAGAAAGATTTTCCATACTTTCAGCCTAAGCAATTTCTGCTCATTCTCTCCTTTAGGGCTAAGAAGAACAAGTCAAATCTCTTCTACATGAGAGCCCTTGAAATAATCAAAGTATTAAGTTCCTCTCAGAAATGAGATCACATTTGCCATCAATTCCTTCACCCAGTTCTGGCATGGCATGGTCTCAATATCTTTTCACATCCTCCTCTGGACACTCTATAGCTTGCCAATAATCTTCCTACAATATGACACCCAAAACTGAACATAATGTTCCAGATGTGGCCTGACCAAGGAGGAGTACCATGAGCTATTTACCTCTTTAGTCGTAATCACATTGCCTCTCTTAAAGCAGCCAAAGATCTCAGGAACTGGCTTGCCTACCACATCACATTGTTGACCTAGACTGAGCCTATAGACCACTAAAAAAGCCACATCTTTTTTCAAGTGAACTGTTGCCTAACCACATCTCCCCCATCTTCTATTGGTGATAATGCATTTTTAAGCCAACTCCAGAATTTTATGTTCATTCCCATTAAATTTCATCATGTTAGATTAAGCCCATCATTCTAGCCATAATGTGATTTATCACACAACAGTAATTCATTGTAACTTTTGACAAGGAGAGTGATCTGATGAAAACCTAATTTGTGGGAAAAGGCAGAAGTGGTAAGCAGGCAACATCATCTAGGAGGCTACAGCAATAATCGAGTTTCTGAAATGATGGGCTTCAGTGGTGGCTGTGATAAGGGATAGATTCAAGGCAGGACAGTGGAAGAATCAGTATGAATTTATCATACATTGATTTTGAAAGGCAAAGAGGAAGAAGAATTGAAAGGAAATGAAGTAGTGAAAGCGACGATGCCATTAATGATACTTAGGAGCTTGGGAATGAATAACAGGGATGAGGGAATTATAAATACAGTTTTCTCTAAGCTTATTGATTCTCTTTTCTTTGAGCTAAGGATAAAAGGTAGGGAAGGGGCATATCTTTTACTTGATTCAGTGTGGGACTGATCACCTTCATCTGCTGCTAGGGTTCTTTACCTGAGGTCCACAAACTTAAAAAAAAATTTTGGTAACTATTTTATTATAATTGGTTTCCTTTGTAAGGCGGTGTGTTTTATTTTATGCATTTAAAAACATTCTGAGATGAGGTACAAAGGCTTCAACAGACCTCCAGGGGGCCCATTACACAAAAAAGTTAAAAATCCCTCACCTTTAATAAGTAGAGGTGGGGCCACTCTTAGGTGCTGGCTCACCCAATAAACTCTTGGAGAAAGCAGGAATCAAGGAGGCATTTTCACACTGAAAAAACAGGGCGCAGTAAAGAAGCATAGTACCATGAAAGGTATGTGGAATTTGAAGTCAGGAGACTTGAGTTAGGGGAGTTTCTGTCCCTAACACTTACTGCCTGTGTAACCCTGGGCAAGTGCCTTCACCTATCAGAACCGAAGGTTGTTCTTTGAAAAGAGGGGAGGGAGGATCTCTCATCCATACATCAATGGCATGTGACCCCAATCCACATAGCAATATCATTCAAGATTTCTTGGAAGGTGTAAAAACAGAAATAACTGTGTCCAATGAGCAAATATAAGGTGAGACATAAAAGAGGGGGAAAGGAGATGTGTGCTCCCCAAAGGTATCTTCCACTGTGATGGAAGAGAACCCAGAACAGAGTCTAGGTAAAAGAGGATTCCTTGTGGATAGTGACACTGTGTCCAATCTAAGCTATCAACAAACATATGGGGGAAATGCTCTAAATTAACAATTAGAGAAATATAAATGAAAGCAACTTTGAAGTTCTACCTCATATTCTTCAGACTGGCAAATATGACAAGAGGAAAATGACAAATGTTGAAGGGTCTATAGGAAAACAGATACACCCCTGCATTGTTGGTGAACCTGTGAATTGGTCCAACCTTTCTGGAAAGCAGTTTGGAACTATGCCCAAAATGTTACTAAACTATGCATACACTTTGACACAGCTAAACCACTACTAGGTATATGTCCCCAGTGTAATCAAAGAAAGTGGAAAGGGACAAAAATGTACAAAAAATCTTTATAACAATTCTTTTTATGGTGTCCAAAACTTGGAAACTAGAAGAGTTTAGTTCTTCATATTGGAGAATGGCTAAATAAATTGTGGCATAAGAATGGCATGGAATATTATCGTGCCATAAGAAATTATGAAATGGACAGTTTAGAGGAAACTGGGAAGACCTTTATGAACTGATACAGAGCCAAGTGAGCAGAACCAGGGGAACAATTGATATAAAGACAACAAGATTATCGGGAAAATCATTCTGCTATGCTTTTGTGCCTCATATATAATGGTTAAGCAGATTACATTTCATTCCTTGTTAGAATTTAAAGTTTGCACTTCCCTAAATTTAGTTCCTCCTTAACAGGATCCACTGACAGTTTCACAAATTGGCCATTCATTTTATGCCTTTCAGGTTGTCTGTACATATTGATGCGCCTGGTTCCCATTCAGTGTGCTATTGGATTTTGTTTCTAGCAGTTGGCTACTTGTACCTGGGAAGGACAGACAAGATAGAATTTAGACATTTCATTTACAGGCTACAGAAGAGGAGCTTTCTTACTTCCAGATGATGCTTTCTGTGCTCAGAATGTTTTAAAATCATGATCAAATTTTGATGCTCTCAGAGCACTGATCTGGCATCTATCAGCACTCAATAATTTTTTTTTAAATAAATAAATGAAGAGATGGTATTTCCCCCAAATTCCTTAAGAGAAATTACAAAGAAAAGAAGCCAAAGACTTTGTGAGACAGGAGTGGGATTCAGAGATATAATTCACATGGTCAGAGCAAACATTCAGTTTTTTTCTGTATTTTCAGGAAAAGACAATGAGATGTAATAAAAGAACTAATACTGGGTTTGAGTCCAGCTCTGCCAAGCTCTACATCCTGGGGTAAATCAACGAATGAGCATTCACTAAATCCTTCCCATTACCTAGCTACCTACTAGGCACTGGGGATACAAAGAAATGAATGAAACATTTCTTCTTCCGAAGAAGCTCACATTCTGTTGAGTGAAACAACATTTATACAAGAAAATATGTAGTCTAGACAAAGTCAGTAAAAGATACTTTTAATAGAGGCAAGGGAGGAAGAGGCACTTGTCCTTGCTTTTAGGGAATAACACAAATGGTCTCAATCTGATTCCTCTGATCTCAGTTTCCACTTGTGTGAATATGGTCTCATATTTTCATATTATCTCCCTCCATGAGAGGCAGCCTCAGGGACAGGAAGAGCTATGTTCATTTTCCACCTCTGTTGTATACTTGCTACATGACCCTGAGTAGGTCACCTAACCTCTAAATGCTCCAGGCAAATCTCTATGAATAGAAGTTCTAAAGTAGTTGCTTCTCTGCCTTGGTAGAGGGAGTAGCCCCCCAGGAGCTGCCAACACCAGTACAAGCCCTATACCAGATTAGAATAAAACAAAACTAAAAACCTTCCTATTATGTGTTACAAGTGGCAAGAACACTAACTTCAGAGGCAGAAAACCTCATTTTGAAACCTAACTCTGGTGTATCCAATGAAGGTGACCTGGGGCAAGTTCTTTGACAATTCTGGGCCTCAGTTTCTTTGCTTGTAAAACAATAATAACAATAATAATAATTGAAATTTACATAGTGTTTTAAAATTTGTAAAGTGCATTAAGCTGTTTGAGCCTCAGATAAGCCAATGGGGTTGCCAATACTGGCATTCCCGCCTTGCTTTCTAGATGGCAAAGCCAAGGCTCAGAAAAGAAAGGTGATTTGTCCAGACCCCATAGCCAGCAGGGTACCAGAGACAGGATGTGAAGCCTGATCTTCCTGGCTGCAGGTGAGGCCCTTGATTTTCTTTGTTACACTGCCTCGCTGGTCTCAAGGATGCCTCCCAGCTTGAGGTTTTCTAATTCTATGCACTGCCAAGTGCTATCTAAATGTAAACATTATTATTTCAAATGGCAGACATACCTGATAGAGCAAGATCATTTCTTTTACCTCCCTGCCCCCAGTCTCTGAACTGTGACTGATGTCAGGTTCAGTGGAGAGGTAGGTGCTGAGCTAGAGCTGGTAAGCTACATTTAACTCCCAGAAGAAACCTTTTCTCCTATATACATACATTGCTTTAATCTACTTGGACATTCAGCCAACTGGTGGTGGGGGGAGAGATTATACATCGCCAAATAATACTTATATTATCTACCGACAAAACAGCTTACCTTAGATTATGATCATATCTGAGGGACTTGGCTAGATCAGAGAGTTGGTGCTAAAGCAGAATGAGAGAGAAGGCTGAAAAGGAAGGTAGACTGAGGCCAGCTGGGAGACGGCCTTAAATGCAAAGCTAAGCATATGATCAAAATAGCCCCCTGCTGCACTACCACAGGGAGAGTCTACTAGTGGCCCCGCCTCCTAATATGTACAATGTTCACCAGTCCTTCTTGTGCTCATCAGGGTCCATGCAGGGACACAGTGGGTGCTGCTAAGCTCCAGGAGGCTGAAGAAATATAGTTTCTATTTTTATTAAAATTCTTCCTTGCCCACAATCTTCATCTTTATTTAGATCTTGCCTTTTGAGAGCTGGACCTGAGGTGCTGTGCTCCTTTTCTAAGCTGGGCTGCAAAGGACATTGAAGAAAATAGGACTGACATTTCCAGAATGGCTCTTCGGGAAGAGCTTGAAATCATATACAATTGTCACTGAAACCAGGCTTTCTCTTTTTGTGAATGTGATTTGAATTGGTAATTGGGACTTGCATTTTAGTGCATCCAGAAAGGGGTAGTTTGTTCTCTAGGAGGACTAAGAGCTATAAATACATTCCAGTCACCAGAATATGAGGAAATTACAATGAAAGCAATTAAACTATATCACAAAAATGATGGCGGCGTCACATCTAGAATCTGAGCATTCTGGAGACAGACTAGATGTTAGCGATCACTTGGCCCACTGATGCCCAACCCAAATTGGACTGGGGGCTGACAAAACAGCCCAGTCATTTTCTAGGGACTCTTTGTCCCCCTCGGCAGCCTCAGCCCTGTGTCCCTCAGGGGTTCAAGAGAAGAGAGATCAAAGGAAATGAGGGAGTCAGGAGTGGGAGGAAGGCGACTCAAAGAGAAAAACCGCAGAAATCAGCTTTTTAGATTCTAATATTTTTATCATTGACTTAGATAAAGGCATGGATTGCATGTTGATCAAAATCTCAGGTTCCTACAGAGAAGTTTCCTGTGTCCTGAATCTCTCTTCTCTTCATCAAAATTGAAAAAGCGAACTTCCAGCGCCAGTCTTAGCTACTGGCTCCACCGTTCCCTCCAAAACAACTAGTGGTGTGCTTCAGTGCCAGCCACCACACCTTCCTCCCAGACACATTCACTGGGGAAGTAAGCAGAGCGCATTCTTCTCCGCGTAGTCTGACATCTGGCCTGAAATGGGCAACAGGCAAAGACAGGACTGATTCATAGGAGAGGAGGAGCTCATGAAAACGGGGGAGTCCAATCTAACTCCTTTCTCTCTCTGTCACTGAACTTTGGAAATCATAATGGAGCCAACATTTCATTAATTTAGAGTAATTAGAGGGCAGTCAGTCTAAATTACAGACAATTGTCAGAGAAATAGGGTTTTATGCTTTTGAAGCATGCTGAAAGCTGATATGAACTTTTGCCAAGCAAAGGGGCTGATAGGACTTGCTTTAATGAACAGACAAGATAGGGATTAATGGGTCCAGTTACTGCTGACTTAGAAATGGATGCTGTTAAAATAACTTGGAAAGGGCTTGAAAGTTTGGGGTGGAATTGTGCCTCTACTAACCTTGGTTATATCATCTAAGGTTTTAAAAATCTTTTGAATATTGAATGATTTCAGAGATTTAATCTCTATTTACAAATGTATAAGGCCCAGAGTGCCCAACAGAAAGCAGAGTAGAATTTGTAGATGAGCAGGACCAGACCATCTGAAATGGCATATCTCCATATAGAGAGGCTGGGAGCTGCTGGATTCCAGAAGACTCCACAGGCACATGTGTAGACACCCTGCCATTGGCCTAGCATGTGTCTGGGAGGGGCCTTTTTCCATTGGCTGCATAGTCACAATTGTCAGTATCTTTAAAAGGGCTAGAGCTAGGACTAGCTGGAACTTGGGCAGAATTAATATCTGAAGAATGAGGTGACTCCTTCCCTCATGCCATGCATGACCTTAGGACTCCCTCCCCCTCTCAAGACATACTCCCCGCCCAGAAACAGGCCTGGGTCTTTAATTTGTTCACTTCTTTGTTATTTCCCCATCCTAGGTGCAGAGAGCAGAGTCTCAGACCTGGCTAGGCAGCATGAACTGTGAGGATCTGGGGGAACAGGAATTCAGGAATCCAAGCCTGGTGCTGCATCCATACCAGCAGCTACACTCCAGGGAGCGGAGTTTTGGGATATCCTCCCATTAGAAGGCAGCAGTGAAGTGATGCGGGCTTTGGACGTGAATGAACCTGTTGAGGCCAATGCTATGTAGGAACTGAGCTAAACTGAAGTCTAATCCCTCCATTTTGAGGGGGAGTGGAGTGACTGTGCTCCTGAGGTGCTAAGGGAAATTTGTGTATGTTTCTTCTTGAAACATCTTTGAAGTGAATTGCCATTTGTAAAAGTTAATCCAATGTTAAATAGTTGAATGGAACTAGGGTACTAGTCACTGGACTCCTAAACTCTTAGCAGGAGCAGAACATAGTTCATAGAAGATCAACCCAATGGCAGAGAAGAGAGACAACCTACAATCTCTATAGGAAACCTGAGAAGTTGGAGGAGGGGCCCAGCTCTGAGAGAACCAGCTATCTCAAGTCACTCCAGCTACGTAAGGAAAAACTTCTGGGAACAATTAGAACAAGTAGAAGGGGCTGCTTTAAGGAGCAGCAAGTTCTTCTTCACTGGAGGCCTTCAAGCCTAAGCTGGAGGATAGCCTGTTGGGAATATAGTGATCATGGCTTATACAGTGTCCGGACGCTTTAAAAAGCATTTTTCTATTTATTAGTTCAATTTGATCCACCCAACAACACAGTGAAACAGTTACTCTACCTATCATTATTCCCGTTTGACAATTTTTTAAAACTAAGGCTCAAGAGAGTTTAAGCAATGGAGTCATAGTCACACAGCTTGTAAGTGGAGGCTGTCTTCAAACCCATCTCTCAAGAGAAGTTTGTAAAGGGGATTCCTATTCAGATATAGGTTGGACATGATGACCTCTGGCCACAATGGCCTTCCAACTTCAGAGATTCTCTTCTAAAAATAAGGAGACCTTCATGCCTGCAGATAACAGTTTTGGACCCTCTGTATGGATTTCTACCTCACCACTCTTACTCTAGCAATGAAGATGGATTGCACTGGCTTGTAAACACGCTTTCCTGATAAAATAACCAACTAGAACGATTCCACATTTACCATTCTGCATATACACTTGACCAGCTGGCACAGAGTGAGTCAGACTTAATCAAATAGCTGTGTGGGCCCCATTTCCTCATCTGTACAATGAGGGGCCCTTCTAGCTCTAGATCTGTGATCCAAATGAGGAAATCCACAGGTGCCTTGAGAAATCTGTTGGCAATCTTACAATGATGGCCTAAGTGAGGAATGCTTGGACTGAGGAAAGACAGGGGAAAGTCTGTCAATCTGTATTTAAATACCTTAAATGGGATCTATGAAGTGGACATTATACAATTAATACATTAAATGTTATAATATAAGACTCTTTATGCTACTTCCTATGCTTCATCGGTTACTTTCATGACATTTCCTTGGGATCAGTTGGCTGCAGGGAGATTTCATAAGAATCCTCCACTACATGAAAGATTTTTAGACACAGACTAGCAACCAGCTGCTCTGGATTTCCACTGGGTCTAGCAGAGGAAATTAGCTTAAACTGTAACATGAAGGTTTCAGTTAGGCAGGAAAAGGTCCTGCCAGTCAATTTTATTAAACCAGGAAGTCTGAGAAATCTCCTGGGGAGGGCTTTATATATAGATCTTTCTTGTTTGGGATGAGTTCATTACAGGGCCAGCCTACACACTGATGGAGAAGACAGCTGCCTATGTGATACAACCCGTGGTGTGTGGGGAAGGTTTCCTTGCCCTTCCCCCATTATTCCCAACCACCTGTCTCTAGTGCAGGATTTTACGCTTTAAAGTGTGAAAAAAAAAAACTTAGAGCTAATCTAGTCCAAACCCCTCATTTGGCAAAGGAGGAAACTGAGGCCCAGAGAGGAAGTTTCTTGTCCAAAGTCATACAGAAAATGAATAGCAGAAGCAGAATTCGAACCCACGTTCACTGACTGTAAATGCTATGTGTTTCATTTAAGGCATTGCTCCCTGCCCAAGTTGGAAGTACCTTTGAAAGGCCTATGGGAAGCTGTGTCAGTCACTAATGTCTATAAATGCCTTCATTCATTTAAAGCTTCCCTTTCAGTGTAACAACTGGAAAAATTGCAGTTTGGACTGACAGAAAGGCAGAGAGACAAGTTCAAAGCATGGGGCACTGCCCAAGGACAGAAAAAGTCTATGTGAGTGGGCACCATAATGACTCAAAGAAGGACAGAGAAGGAGGAAAGAACAGGACATAAGGAAGAGACAAACCGCCACCATCGTCATGATTTGGCCCACCATAAGCTCCCTTTACATGGAGCTCTGCCTGGATTCTCAAGATCACTTACAGTCTGACGTTTCA
Organism: Pseudochirops cupreus; assembly: GCA_028627135.1. NCBI lineage: Eukaryota > Metazoa > Chordata > Mammalia > Diprotodontia > Pseudocheiridae > Pseudochirops > Pseudochirops cupreus. The sequence continues at coordinate 45,425,019 of CM053582.1, read as the reverse complement.
ATAATATAACAAATACTGGTAGCCATTGTCCCTCCTGGTAGGTCTTTCTGAAGAAGTATGATTTTACATAGAGATAGGGTCTGTGATTCCCAGGTGAGGAAACTCCTTACACCAGTGCTGGTCAGTAGTTTCTCTGCAACTTCGAGAGCTGCCTAGAGTGCCCAGCCAAAATGTGTCAAAGGCAGGACTTGAGCCCCAGGTCTCTCCCCACTAGCCCACACTGCCTCTCTGCTGGAGTTTAGAAACAGTCTGACTGTATGTGTTTCTGTAAGGCTCCCAACTATCTTTGGCTTCACCTGAATCTTACTGCAGGGGATTTTGGCCTGGCCATTCCTACACTGAGAGAATTCAACTCTAAAGGCCTTGTTGGCATTGAATTTTATCGACTCTCTTGGGTTCACATTCAGAAAAAGCAATATGCCAGACTTTTTTTTTGCCAGTGATCTCCCAGTGATTCTGAAAATGACTTTAGCAGGGAAATACCTGCCACATTATACTCCTCAGTTGAGCTTTCGTTAATATTAGAAAAAGTATAGTGCTTGTGTGGCTAAAGTGACTTTCTGGAGAGCATTTGCCTTTTCTTTTCTTCCTGAGGCCAAGGCTCTAGGGTAAATTGCATCTCATAGCAACAGGCCTGAGGTAAAAAGAGTGAATTTCAGTGGTGACAAATGTATTCAACAAACAATGACTTTATGTGAAAAATGAAAATGAGAAAGTTGTTTACCAGCTTCTAATATAATACAATGAAGCAGAATTTCTTTCCAATGTGGTCACCCTATACAGGCAGGAAACCCTTCCCCCCACAGAGAATCAGTATCTGCTCCAAGGACTGGCTTGACAGATGGTTCCATTGTGTCCACATCAACACAGCCATCCAGGAGCCACTGGACTATTTGGGATGATGAGGATATCATCTATAGAATATTCTAAGATATATACTATATAGAGAGAGATGTCCATATCTATTTAACTATTATATATGTATATTCAATAAATATTCAATGATGCACCCAATGACAAATGTATATATATGTATATAGACACAGAGAAACACACACACACTCACACACGTGTGTGTGAGTGTGTGTGTGTATGTAGTCAATGAAACTGCCCAAAAAATTTAGGAATACAAAAGCTTCTAGAAACTGGGAGACTAAAAAATGCCCTCCACTGGCTTCAAAAAACCAGTTTATCTGGAAGCATAGCTATATCCCTGACAGAAACGATGTACTAATTTTGTGTTTATGCTTTTTCTGTATCTATACACATATAAATAAAAAACTTTTCACCATCAGAAACACTGAGATCCTTTCAATATACTCAAGAAAAGTATGAAAGTTAAATTTACTGAAACCTGTCTACTATTCTTGTCTAAATTGTGGCATGAAGATGGCCCCTTCACTATCTAGGGCCATGCATTATTAACCTGGGGTCTGTTAACTTAGAGGGAAGGAAGAAAGAGGAAAGTAGAGGAGAGGGAGAGAGAAAAGAAAGAGAGAGAGAGAGACAGAGGAGAGAGTTATATTTGAATATGATTGCTTTCCTTTCTAACCCTATGTATTTTATTTTATGCCTTTAAAAACATGATTCTGAGAAGGGATTCAGAGTTTTCATCAGACTGACAAAGGGGCCCATGACACAAAAAAGGTTAAGCCTCTGATCTAGATTACTAGGGTAAAAGAGTGAAAGAGGAGACCTCAACATGAAAACAAAGAAGAAGGATATGAAGAGGCAGAGGGTAACTATTTCCTGTGTCAGGAGGTTGGAGGATGGAAAAATGTCACACAGAGGAGGGAAAGGAAAAGAATCATTGAATACTTAGGGCTAAGTTACAGATATGAGGCTCTTCAAAGAGGAGGAAGCAACTATTTGTCCTCTAAGGAATTAGGAGGTGGATGCCCAGGTGCCATCAGGTGAGAGATCATCCAGTAAAAGTTGGAGGAAGAAGAGATGAGTGGTAAGCGTTCCTCCCTGCTGGCTGAGTGATACTGAGGCAGCTGTCTGCCAATCTCAAAGCACCGATAGAGAAGCCTGGTGTCTTTCCAGGTCATGTATCCAAGACACTTAATCAGTGAGTATTAAGCATCAACTATGTGCCAAGTTCTGTGTTAGGTACCAGGTAGACAAGGAGATACCACAAGTACGCATATAAGGATATGCCAGATTAGTATGTGCAAAATATACACATCAACACCAGTTAATCAGTATGAGGTAAGAGGTAATGTTGGAGTTGGGATGTGAAGGAAACTAAGGATTCTAAGAGGCCAAGATGAGGAGTGAGAGCATTCCAGGCACGAAGGCCAGCCTTGCAAAGGCACAGAAACAGAGGAAGAAGTGGTGTGTGTGACAAACAGCAAGAAGGCTAGTCTGCATAGAAAGGCACTGTCTGTTGGAGCCAGGCAGTGAAGAGCTTTAAATGTCAAAGAGAGGTGGTTGTGCTTGATCCTAGAGGCAATGGGGAGCCACTGGAATTTATTGAACTAGATTGTAACATAGATTTGTGATTTAGCAAAATCATGTTGGCAACTGGGAACAGGATGGAATGAAGAGAAGATAGGCTTGAGGCAGGAAGATCAATCTGGGGGCTATTGAAATAGTCCAGAAAGAGGTGATGAGGGGCTAAACTAGGGTGATAGCCTTGTGAGTTAAGAGATGTGAGAGACGTGATGAAGGCAAAATAGAGAAAATTTGGTATCCGTGGGGTAAGAGAGAGTGAGAAGTAAAGAATGACACTGAGACTGGGAACTCAGGTGACCAGAAAGATGGTGGTGTCTTTAACAGAAATAGCTAAGTTCCTAAGAGAGATGAGTTTGGGAGAAAAACATGAGTTCTGTTTGGGTATGTTGAGTTTGAAATGCCTATGGGATATGCAGTTGGAAATGCTCAATAAGCAGGTGGTGATTTGGGCCTGGAGCTCCAGAGAGAGACTATAAACATAGATCTGGGATCTATTTGCATAGAGATAATAAATCAGCCCCAGGGTGCTGATTGGGTAACAAAAAAAGAGTGTAGAGAGGGAAGAGGGCTGAGGCTAGAACTATGGAGTACACCCACAGGGAACTGGATAAGGATGATGGTTCAAAGGAAAATGAGGAAAGGTCAGGCAGGTAGACAGAAACCAAGAGATCTGAGTTCTGAAAACCCAAAGAGGAGAGAACAGCCAGAAAGAGTGGTCAAGAAGGTAGAATGTTTTAGAGACGTCAGGAAGAATGAAGATTGAGAAAATGCCATCAAATGCATCGACTAAGAAGTTATTAGTGATTCTGGAGAGAGAGTAATGATTGAAAGCCATACTGAAAGGAGTTGAGAAGGGAGAGCAGAAAAAGGAGAGGCATCAGTAGGCTAGCTATTTTGGGGTGGTGGTAGGGGAAAGATGGGGAGAAATTTTGTAACTCAAAATCTTGTGGAAATGAATGTTGAAAACTAAAAATAACAAATTAAAAAAAAAGAAAAAGGAGAGGCAACTAGTAGAAAATGCTTTTTCCAGGAGTTTAGCTATGAAGGAGAAGACAGAAAGGTGATAACTTGAAGGACTGGTAAGGGCAAAGGAAGGTTTTATGACAATGAGGGAGACATAATAGAGAGCCTCTAAGTTTTGTCAAAACCTGGGACTGATGACATCCTCCCAGTCATCCACTTTCAAAACCTTGGCATCATCCTTGATTTCTCCTTTTCATTCACCTCACATATCCAATCTATTGCTAAGTCATGATTTTTTTCTGCCTTTACAACATCTCTCTTAATATCCCCTTCTCTCTACTCACACAGCTGCCACCCTGGTGATAGCCGTCAGTACCTGATTCCTGAACTAGCTTCATAGTCTTACTAGCTGCATGACCCTGGGCAAGTCATTTTACTCTGTTTGCCTTGGTTTCCTCAACTGTACAATGGGGATAATAATAGTACCTACCCTCCTAGAGTTATTGTCAGGACTGAATGAAATAATCTTCATAAAGCATTTAGCACAGCTCCTGGCACATAGTAGGTGCTATAAAAATATTAATTGTTATTATGATTACTATTATCACTATCATCTTCTGAAATGCAGTCTAAGCATGTCATTCCCCTATTCAGTAAAATCCAGCAGCTCTCTATTACCACTAGGATCAAATAGCCAATGCTGTATTTGCTATTAAAGTCCTTTAAAGTCTGTCCCCTTCCTACCTTTTTTACATTTGACTCTCCTCTACATGCTCTGATCCAGCACCACTGGGATTCTATGAAAGGCAGACATTAGCCAGTATTGTGATAAGAGACAAACACCATCAGAAATTCTCTTTTGTTTTTCTATCATGTGTGCTCTGGTACTTTTGCATGTGTTTTAACAGTAGGCTGTTTAGTTTCATTGAAATGAAAAAAAGGTCACAGAAATATACTTTCTGAAGTGAAATTGTCTTTTACAACAGAAATTTTACTTTGGTTTTTTTTTTTTTTACAAATCTCCTCATCTCTCTTCCCGTATAATGCTCCCCTGTTTCCTCCACAAAAAAGTACACTATACACCCTGATTATCAATAGTTCCAATGAAACTTACTTGATCACTATTCACGTTTAAATTTGTTCATTTCAAAACATATGGTATCATAAAAGCTTCTTGTTGTTGTTGGTTTTAGTCACTCCCTCTAATCCTTCATCTGGATTCTTTTTCCATTTCACCTCTTTCACTTTTCCTCTTAATATGATCAAGACTGGTCACACAGTCATGCTTTCTATTACCCATAGGCAGTATTCATTCTTTTGTGGGCAGGGCCCTCTGACGATATTGGGTCAAAAGACAGGGCTAGATGACCTTTCCAGAAAAGCACCTTGTCCAGCAGTAATGAAGGTAGGAGAACATCCAGTGCTCATTTGTCAACTGGTTACACCTACTACATGTTAGAGCCTTGTTGTGGGATGACGATTTTCCCCTTGCCATTGTCTTTATCAATCTATCTTTGGTTGGCCAAGGAAATGGAACATTTTAGTATACTTATGAGGAAGCTGATTTTGAGAAAAACAATTGATTTGCTGTGCCTTTCAGTTTGTATAAGTTGATGTGCCATTGAGAAATGCAAACACAATATAATTATTAGCTTATTTCAAAAAGAAATAGGATTAGCTGATTTTTTCAATTAAAAATGGAATTAATAAAGTTCAGAACTTGCTCAAATCATGAAAAATTGAAAACTAAGCAGCCATCCCCTAGCAGGCAATGATTTATTGGATATATATTTTGTTTCACTTCTAATAATTTATGTTTTCATATGGCTTACATATGTGCTTCATTGAATCAATTGAGCTGATCCAAATTTCCCATGTGAAAACTCATTATGTTCTTAGGTTTCTCTTTGTGAATTAGGTCTTGTAGGATTATCTACACTATTTTAACGTCTTAGGAGAGGCTCCCTAAGGACATTACCTAAAGCCACCAATCTGCGAGCCAGGTTTTAAACAAAAGCTTTAATATTCTTCTAACGGTTTTCTCCCGGCCATTTCATTTTCTCTCACCACCAAAACACACAGCCCTCTGGGGCTTCAAAGCTGAAGATGAAAGACATTGGTCATTACCTTTCTTTTCATAGTGGATACAAGTCTTCCAGAAAGATAATCATTTAAGGTACTTGGGATTAAAGTGCTACCTTAGACGTAAATCCTTATTCTGCAAGGCTTGGAATGTCCTTCTATGAAGTACATGAGTAAAATACCTGCCCAATGTATGATAATATGAAATTCTTCTAGGATATTTGTTCCTAAAGATAATAATTCACTCCAGCTTTCTAGGACCTAAATACGATGCTCACAGTGGATGGTGAGCAGGCTTGTAAAATGTATATTGCAATACTTGAAGGATCTAGGATTTCATTGGTTTGGGGATCCTTCCTGCAGCAAAGCAAAGTGCAACCTGTCTGTGAGGTAGAGAATGGTCTTTGAGAGTTGCTGCAGCCAAAAAATTCTTCATTGGCAGGCAACGTGGTGATAAACCTCTCTGTATTTAGTAAGGATGGTCCTTTGCATGAGAGACATCAAGTCTATCACCTGGACCCATACTCAAAGTCTTTCCAGCATAGTAGGACCTGCCTGAAATTACACTTCACTGGCATAGCCTGTCTTACACAATTTTGTATCCCCAGGGGATGTTCCTAGCACCTAGGGTCTAGAGCCTAGGACATAAATGTTTGTTATATTGCAATGAATTGAGATGCTGGAGAAGAAACCCGTAAGGGTGCTAAGTCAAATTTCAGGTGATCAGAGAGAGAAACTTTAGCTTGAAGGCAAAAGATTAAAGGAAAGGGAAGGGAAGGGAAGGGAAGGGAAGGGAAGGGAAGGAAAAGAAAGAAGAGGAAAGGAAAGGAAAGGAAGGAAAAGAGGGAGGAAAAATGAAAGATGGGATGGGAAGAAAGAAAGAAAGGAAGGAAGAAGAGGGGAGGCAGAAAGAAAGGAAGGAAAGAAAAAAGGAAGGAAAAAAGGAGGGAGGGAGGGGGAAGAAGGAACAAGAAAGGGAGGAAGGAGGAGGGAGGGAGAGAAATGAAGAGAGATAAGAAAGAAAGCAAAGAGGGAAGAAAGGGAGGCAAGGAGGAAAGAAATAAAAAGAGTGAGGGAGAGAGAGGAGGAAGGAAGAAGGAAGGAAAGAGGGAAGAAGGAAGGCAAGGAGGGAGGGAAGGAGGAGGGAGAGGGAAGAATGGAGAGAGATAAGAAAAGAAGGAAGAAAGGGAGGGAGAGAAGGAGGAAAGAAAGAAAAAAGAGTGAAGGAGAGAGGAGAGGGAGGGAGGAAGGAAGGAAGGAAGGAAACAGACTGTCTTCACAGACATGATCCTTCTAAGATTTTCTGTACCTCTGATACTTAACACTTTGTCTGTGCAACCTGCATTATCTACCAGGTCCCTTTGGAGTAGCCAGACTCCTTGGTCTTTCTAGTACAATTCAGGCCCATTGTCATCTCTTCCCTAGTGAGAGGGCATACAATTCTAATATAAGGAGGTCACTTGGCTTCCATAACCCACTGACTTGCTGTGGGTATATTGGGCCTACTGCCAGTAATACTAACTAATCATACTCATGCTTTTGGTTCATGTGTCACTAATACCTATGATGAAATAAGGCCACCAATTTCTTTTCCATCAGCTACTCCACCACTGACATCACTCATCATTGCTAACCTGAACCTGATTTGGACCAGTGACCTAGAGAAGCAAAAGGCTTCTTTCTTCTTCCATTATTAGGTCCCTGAGGCATTTGATTCCTTCCCTAGGCTTTTTGAATGATTGAAAGACCAGTTCAGATAGTGCCATTTTATTTCCTAATGGAAGCAACAGCTATTCTCATAAATGATTTACCTTGCTTCAAAAATCAATGAAATTGGAATGCCCTAATATTGTCTGTTTCCACAGTATTCCCCCTTCTCAAAAGTACTGCCTTGTTTAATCTCTACATAAGAGTAAACTCAAATTAATTTTGTTTTTAAGAATTTCACCACCTTCTTTAAGATAACTGGAACCTCCCAGGAATGTTACCAAATCAGGGTAAGAAGTTGCTCATTGAAATGTAGGTTTTAATAGTCCAACTTTTTTGTAAAAGAATAAAAATCAGTTTGTGTTACAATTCCCTAGGTCAAAAGAATGTTGCTTACATCCTTTTTCTTAGTAAATTTATTATTGGAAATATATCTATATATCTATACATATTTGTCTCTTTATATTTAAATGACATCTCTGAAGAATTCTATAATATCTTAAAAATACGCTACAGCAAAAACAGGCAGAAACTAGGAGATGGAGGCCGCTGCTGAGATGTGAAGATGCATGCTGTAGTATACATGTACATAGCAGCACCATGGAGAAGAGCTAGTTTCTTGCTAGCAAAAATAGGATTAATTCATTTCCTTTGCCTAATAGAAAACAAAATGAGTTTCACCTTAATCCTCTTTCAAGGCTTAATAAGATCAACTGGAAGATGCCTAATCAGCATTTATCTTGAAAGTCGAACAGCAGATGTAGTATATTTTACCTTTGGAAAGTTAATGCAGAAGAATAAGAAATTCATAAGCTAATGTTCCAAAGCTATTGGCTTGTTTGCTATGTGCACACATACTGTTCTATTTGCTAGGAGATACCGGAGTTATTGGGGACCTCAGTGGTACTATTGGTACTGGGATGATATTTTTTTAATGGCACAAGTTTCCTTAGTAGTTCCAGCTCTAAGGCATTTTGACATTCCAAATATATTTCATACATTCTGCCTTCCTGTGGGGTTTTTCTGAATGAAAGTAGAGTTTTCTCATATTACTTTGACTATAAATAAATTACAGGGATTTCTGAAAGGCAGATAATTGGTGGCAGAGCCAGGAATAAAACCTAAGTCTTCTGACTTCTTAGTCCTCTTTCTATTACACATCATGAGAATAAGATCAATCATCTCCAACTCTAACCCATTGTTGCTGAAGGTTGGAGGGGAAAAGTTCTGAGAGCAATGGTAGGGCAAAGGAATTCCAGCCACCACAACATGCAGAGTGTGCCCTGGGACTACTATGACAGTGTGGAAGCCTGGAAGGAACCCTGAAATTCTGGCTCTGGTGATACTCATATTGGATTAAGATCCCAGCCAATGTGCTAAGACTAGTCCTATGATTGTAAGAAACAGACAGAGCAGCAAAGGGTCACAGCCAGACCTACTCAAAACTATCATGATGATCACCTTGGTATGAAGGTTGATGGTGGAGCAAATGACACTCCATGTTATTGTACCACAAAAGCAGGAGACATTGGAAACAAATCAGTACCAATAACTCACCTGTTGGAAATACTCCAATACAATTACTAAAGTAGACAAACCGCAAGTGTGAATAGAATGGATTGAAGACATGAATATTTTCATTATGCATCAGTATTATATCAAAGCAACACTGGAAAAAGACCACCAGTTATAAGCAAAGACTATATGCTACTTTTTGTCAGTAGCACCCTCAGTTCCATGTCCACAACAGCATGCTGCTAATCAACACAGGGCAATGCTAAAAATGATTTCATCCCTAAACACACATTAGATAAAATAAAGGATGAAATGGAAGAGATAATAAAATGTGAAAAGTTGAAGAGCCTGTAGTCATTGAAAATCTTCACTTAGTTAAAATTTCAGAAATTATACCTAATAACAGAATAATTTTTTTTAAAAGAAGCACTGATATGTCTGATGATTTTTAAAAGGTGATGGAAATACATAGGTTGGAATTCTAAGAATCCAACTAGCAGACCAAGTTTACCAAAACAAATTAATTCTAAAAAGCTAGTATTTGCTATAACCATCATGAGTAAATATATTTTCCACAGCTTTTGACTGAAACTGTACAAACACTTTAGGACCTGAATACACCAATATAGGTGGCAGCTAGAGCCATGGTGAGAACCACAGGAAGACATATGGAGCTATCCAGGAATATCCTTAAGGACAGTCAGCACGCACCACCACCAAAGTTTTCAAATAATTGAAAGAACTGTTGAATATATAGGAAAAGCTACTGGAAGGTTTTATTGCTATTTAGGTGGTACCTGCAGTGGAAAACTTGAGTGCCATGTTGTCGAACTAAAGGCAATAAACAAGGTCACATGGAAAGAAGTGCAGAAAACAAAGATAAATCAAATTTATAGGTCCTCTTAATCAACAATGTCAGACAAAAGTAAAAAAAAATTGAAGCAACACAAGGAATAAAATAAACAACTCAAAATCAATCAAAAACGTTACTACAGATGCTTAAGAAGTAAATCAGAGGTTAGAGAATCATCAAAGGAAACTGCTGGTTGGCTTTACCCACACAAGAAGAACAATGCAGCAATAAACTCAAGTTGCATCAAATGAGAAATGGCTTGTGTATCATTAATATAATGAATTTCAGGATAGTTATATCAACTCAAGTGAGCAAAACTCTAGCTTCTCAACAGAACTGAAAGACTGAATGGACAGTCAGTGAACTAACATTTGGCAAATGCCTACTATGAGTGAAACACTGTGCTAATCACTGAGGATGCAAAGAGATGCAAAAACCAGTCCATGTTCTCCAGGAGCTCACAGCATAATGTGAGAGAAAACATGCAAACTATGTATAAAACAAGCTATAAACAAGCTAAAATGAAAATAATCAACAGAGAGAAGACACTAGAATTAAGAGAAATTTTGGTAGAAATTGGAATTTTAGCTAGGACTTGAAGGATGCCAGGGGATCCAGAAGGCAGAAATTGGGAGAGAAAACATTCCAGGCATGGCAGACAGCCAGTGAAAATGCAGTCAAGAGATGGCATGTCTCTTAGTGAAGAACATCAAGGAGCCCAGTGGCACTGGGTATTTTACAGTAGTGCAGCACATCTCAAACTTTTTGGTCTCAAAACCCTTTAGAGACTTAAAAATTCTCAAAGATCCTCTTGAGACCTTTTGCTTATGTGAGTTACACTTATCAATGTTTAACATATTAGAAATTGTAACACCTTAGTATTATTATGAAAATAGTTTTGATCTCATGGACTCCCTGAAAGGGGGACCCCACTTGGAGAAGGATACCTTACAGCTTCTTCTCAGATGCCAGAGTAAGCCCACCTTCTTAACAGAATATATCGATACTTAAAATCAAAAGATGACAATGGAATCACCCCTCAACATAAAAACCAATTATAAGCTTATGTATTATATACAGAACATTCACATCTTGTACCTTCTCTCAAAATTATAAGCACATGAGAAAATAACATACTGGCTAAGAACCAGAAATGTTATACCAAAAAGCCCCAGGAGTATGTGTATATGCATTATTGATTGGGCTATTCTTAAGCAAGCCATCTGAAAATGCTATAACACTCGTATCACCTATGGTGATCATATCTCAAAACTTTACATTCCACCCCCCACACATAGCTTATTCTAGCCTTGCAAATACAGGCTGTTCCAAAAGAATCAGTACAGTTTGGAGCTTTCACAGCCTAAAAAGGTTTTCTGAGCACTCTGTTATAAAGTAGCTCCAAAAACTATGAGTTTGCCATAGTATCTGATGTCCACATGGAAAACTCTTAAAACTGTTTTAAAAATATTATTAATTAATATTAATTATAATATTAACAGTATTAATAATGTTCAGACTAAATAATATAAATTGCAGCAAATTTCAGGAAGGCTAAACTCATTGTTAGCTCTGTCTACCCCTAACCCTCTTATTATCTCTCCTGAAGAACACTGCATACTTTCCAAGTCAAGGAGGTTGGTATACTCAAGCCCAGATCAGTCACTTGATATACATAGAAGACATTCTAATAAAAAACATTATTATACACCTTCTTCATATCATAGCAACTTTCTCTAGTGATATCAAAATGCCATTTGTATTCAACAATAAGTGTAAAGGAGTCAGTGTGCACCAAAGAAAAATAAAGTCCAGAGGCTTGAGCTTGAATTAGGATATATAGATAGCCTATCTATAGGATATATATAGACAAATAGAACCAATGGATAAAGGTGATAATTAAAAATAGTTTGTTCTCCTCCAGGCAAAATACATCAAACAAAAAGTTATTGAGGATGATGCTGTGTGTATTGGGACACACACTGGCACCTCAAAGTCCAAGCTGAATGAGGAGAATCATGTTTAGTTCAGTTGACACCTTATCAGTGCCAATAAATGTGAGCCTTTAGAATAGGCAAGTGGACAGAAATAGATATAGAAAGCAGGCAAGCAACATTAACAAAACACAGGGCCCTGCTACTCTAAGGCAACCATGAAAAAGTGAACATTGCCTTTTATTAAGAAAGAAGAGGATTAGGAGATGCTTTCATACTGCAGGATAAACAGGTTATTACATTTTTCAATCATTTCAGTCATGTTTGACCCCCATTTGGGGTTTTCTCGGCAAAGATATCCAGGTGATTTGCTATTCCTTCTCCAGTTCGTTTCACAGATGAGGAAATTGAGGCAAAAAGGACTAATTGATTTGCCCAGGGTCACACAGGTAGTAAGTGCCTGAGGCCACATTTGCACTCAGGTCTTCCTGACTCCAGGCCTGGTGCTCTGTCCAGTGTGCCACCTGGCTGTCCCTGAGAAAAAGGTTAAAAATGTACAAAACCACACTGACTGGGCCTATTACAAGTTTAAGCTAAACAATCTCCACTGGGCCCTCACTATGGTAAGGCAATCCTTTGACATTTTCCTAATCAATTGACTATTCCACTCCCCACAACTCTAACAAACCTTTCCAATCCTCCTCAAATTTCCAACGGCATCCCTCCCTGCATCCTTTCAGCTGAGTTCCTTGCCTTAGATTTCACTGAAGATATTGAGGCCATTCACCAAAAGCTCCCTCTTCTCCCCTCCTCTCTAACTCATATTACCTCCTCTTCCTTCACCTGTTTCACATGAAGAAGTGACTCTGCTCCTTGCCAAGGAAAACTCTTCTACCTGCACAAGTGATTCCATTCCATTCCATCTCCATAAGACAGCCCCCTCAATCATCACCACTCTCTCATTAATCTTCAATTTCTACCTATCTTCTGCTTCCCTGCTGCCTACAAATATGCCCATATCTCCTTCATCTTGAAAAAACTCTCACTTGATCTGTTTATTACCATTAGATATCATCATATATTTGTCCTCCCTTTCATGGACAAACACCTTGAGAAAGCTACGTATAGTGGGTACCTCCATTCTTTCCTCTCTCTTTCTTTTTAACTCGCTTCAGTCTGACTTCTGACATCATTATTCAACTGAAACAGCTCTCTCTAAAGTGACCAGTAATCTTTCAAGTGCCAGATCGAATGACTTTTTCTCAATCCGCATGGTTCTTGAATTCTGTGCAGTCTTTGCCACTGATGACCTCCCTCTTGCCCTTTATATTCTCTCTAGGTTTTCATGACATTATTCTTTCCCAGTGCCTCTCCCCCTTGATCTCTATCTTCTGGCTTCCTTATTTCCTTCAAGTCCCAGTTTAAATCTTATCTTCTACAAGAAGCTTTTTCCAATCCCTCTTAATTCTATTATTTTCCCTCTGGATTACTTCTTATTTATCCTATATATAGGTTATCCCTAACTAGTTGTCTGTATGTTGTCTCCATTAGATTGTAAGCTCCCCAAGGGTAGGGATTGTCTTTTGCTTTTCTTTGTATCTCCAGTGCTTACTACGGTACCTGGCATGTAGTAGGCATGTAGTAGTCAATGCTTATTGACTGACAACTCCTTCTCAGTCTCCTTTGCTGAATTTTCATCCAGGTGTCCCTGAAGGCTCTATCCTGGGTCCTCTTCTCTTCTTCCTCTATGCAATTTCACTCAGTAACCATATCAGCTCTTATGGAGTCAATTATCCTCTCTCTGCAGATGATTCTCAAATCAATTCTTCTAGCACTGGCATCTCTCCTGACCTCCAGTCTCACATCTGTAAGTGTCTATTGGACATCTCAAACTGGACAGCCCACAGGCATCTTAAACTCAAAACTTGACTTATCTTTCTGCCAAAACTTTCTCCTTTCCCTCATTCCCTATTACTGGTGAGGCCACTACCATCCTCCCAGTTACTCAGGCTCACAGCCTCAATGTCATCCTTGACTCCTTACTCTTTCCAGCCCCACATCTATTCTACTGCCAAGTCTTCGGATTTTCCCTTCACAACATCTCTCATATTTCCCTTTACAATCATCTCTCACAGCCTCATCTCCACTGACCTGATACCATTCTGTTACAGGTCTTTATCACCTCACTCTTGGACTACTGCAAGTCTTCTACTTGGTCTTTTTGCCTCAAGGCTCTCCCTACTCCGGTCCATCCTCCCTAATCAATAAACTTCAGTGGCTCCTTATTTCCTCCAGGATAAAATATAAAATTCCCTGTCTGACTTTCAAAACCCTTCAGAAACTGGTCTCTTCCTACTTTCCAGTCTTCAAGGTTTTTTTTTTAACATGTATTATATCCATTATCTCACTTGATTCTCACAAAAACATTGAGAAGGAGGTCTCTGCTATTATCTACATTTTACAAGAAAGGTTAATATATTCAGAGAGGTTCAGTAGTTTATGTGAGCATCACATAGCTAAGAAGAGCCTGAGGTCAAATTCAAACTCAAGTCTTCCTGATTTCAAGTCTAGTACTCTTTCTACTACACCAGTAGAAATTCTATAAATTTGGTCAGCATAGACCTGGTCAAAGATGCTTTAGGTTGGGTGAAAAATTCTAGCATTAGGAGAGACTGTGATATAATTTTGGCTAGCAGGACTCATGTTCTCTAACTTCTTATCTGGTTCCTATAAAGGAAAGATAATAGCATTTGGTGGGCTGAATTTTAAAATTTAGACTAAAGTCACATACTACAAAGTACATGGGAATTGAATTTTCAAAATCATAGAACCTTGGAATTGGAAGGGAGACCAGTAGTGACTACCTAGTCCAACCCACAACAGGACAAGATTCCCCTCTATAGCTTACTTGGCAAGTGGTCATCCAAGTTTGTCTTGAAGACCTAAAGCAAAGAGGAACTAACAACTTTAAGAGGCAAACCATGTCTCTTTTGAATGACTTGAACTGTTATGAAGTGTTGTCTGCCATCAAATCTAAACCTTACTCTTTGCCACTGCCATCTACTGCTCCTGTTTCTGCTCAATGAGAAAATTATTTTGCCACACATTGGGTACTTTTTCTGTTGCATGGGACCCCAAGAGAAACTACTCCAGCTACAGGTCACCCTGAAGGACTATATCTACTGAAAATCATAGCTCACAAGACTGCATAAATATGTTTACTTTGACTAGGAAATCAGAGCACATAATCAGTTCAAAACAAACAAAACAAAACCACTCAATGAAATGGCCTAGTAAGAAAAGTCATACTAATAACTAGCCTTCATATAGTAGTGCCTTGAAGTTTATAAAATACTTAGCTGATATCACCTCAATCCTGTAATGTAGGTACTAGATACTATTCTTCTTATTCCACATATTTGGAAACCTGAGGCCCCATGTTCAATCAGCTGACAAATATAGATTAAGTACCTACTGTATGCCAGGCTCTGCAGTAGGTGCTGAGGCTACAAAGACAAAACCAGAAGAGTTTATACATGCACACAACCAGTAAGTGCCAGAAACAGATTTAAAATTCAAGTCTTCCTAATGTCATATCCAATACTTCCTCGGCTCTACCGGGCTACTGTCCTTGGTGGCAGACTATTTCCCCAATAAAGCTAGGGCATGTTTTCCAGCAAATATACATATCATCAGTGGGATGAGCAGCCACACACAAGGAACACATGTGGAAGAGCACATAGCCAGGGAACATGCAAGACCAGCACATCTGGGTGAATGGACATGTGATGCCACAGGATTGCCTAGGGCTTCTGGTGAGATCATCCTACTGTTCTGCTGGGCTTGCTCCCTGCTGGCACCTATGAGACTCAAGTGGCAGTCTTCAGCAGAGATAGCAACCCCTTCCCCATCGGTGAGGTGACCGTCACCTCTTTTACTAGTTTACAGCTGAGAGGCTATGTTTCCTCTCTTTAAGTGGAAAAGACAGGTCTTCCCACACCAAGGGGCTTTATTTCCATAAGGAGGGGGATCTTTCAGCTCTTACACTCTTAACCTTAGGGCTTAATTAAAGACTACTATCATTTAGGAGTCTGTCTTTGAACTCATTTCTTCTTGCTAGCAGAGTCAAAGTCCCAGTCCCAAACTTCTATCTGACTTAGGGTTTGAAAGTCTCCTTTAATGCCAATTAATTCCTACTTGTCAACCTTCATCCTGCTCAAATGTTACAACTGCAATGGACACAACAACTTGCCTTGGCCCCCCAAAACATATTTATCTCCCCACGTACATATAGAGGAAGGGGAATGACAGGAACTAAAAACCTCGCAGGCCCTGCTGGGAGCCTAGTTGAGGCTCACCTCAAATCCTTTGTTCTCAAGTTTTACCATTCCCATGGAAACATGGCAGGCAACAAACTTCTTAGACTTTCAGATGCCCACAAAACTTAAAAATCATCTAGCCCAAACACAAAGTCTCTCCACAGGATCCAAGACAAATGTTACTATGGCCATCCAGCCTCTGTCTGAAGACCTGGGAGGTTACTACCTCATAAATCAGGTCACTAAACTTTCCACAGGGAGAAGAGATTTTCAAAAACGCTCGGCTCTAACCCTGGAAGTGCTTCCTTATATTAAGCCAAATACAAACTGCCCCCTTCCCCATACCTAAAACATAACAGAAATACACGTGGAATTCCACCTAATTTTACTTATCCACTTCTGCTGGAAAATATAATTGGTGAGACTTATTCCTAGTAGCTGACATTCTTTGGGGTCTGGCTGTCAATGCTTCAAGCCTTTAGGCAAAAATGAACTAAATAAAATTAGAACAGGCCAGATTCTTAATGAACTTGAAAAGAAAAATCAATACTAGTGATGGGGAAAATTTTCAAGACATCAAACACACTGTCAAAGAACAATAAGGGAGCAAAACCTTTTCTGGAGAACATGAGAAGTCACAAAAGTGTAAGGAGAAATTGTCTGGTAAAGTCCAAGAGATTACTGGTGTAATATTCTAACAGAAATGGGAGTGGGGGGCAGGGTGCCAAGGAAAATATTCAAAATAACTTCTAATTTGAATATGGAAAATCTACCAAGTAACCTAGACACGAGAACAAATGATAGTGCATGGTACAAATGTGCTTCTTAGAAAGATGTCGAATGAACGATCTGGTTTGTTTTGTTTGTGCCAGGGAAAAAACGTTTTCCAAAGTCTATCTGCAGAAATGAGTTATGGGTATTAGTAGAATTGCAAAAACAAAACAAAACAAACAAACAAACAAAAACATTAATCACTGTTTTAGAACAAAACTCCTATGTATACTTCAGAAAAACTCATGTTTTTACATTAACACTCACATTAGACAGCAGCTCAAATAGGCACTGGCTGAAATTGGTTCAAAACACAAAGCACTGAATACCAAAGAGTTTGGGAAATCAGTTTTATTTCTCATTTGTGATTGTTTCAGTGAATGTGTATCCTCTTTACAAAACTATCATCTCTAACAATTCAAAAATAATTTATGGGTGATGAATGGTATGTGATGTGTTATATGGATATGAACTGAAGCTGGGCATCATCATTCACTTTGATCATTTGCCTCCGTCGTAACTGACTTTGACCACGTAAATTACTGAGGAGGAGGGAGAGGTAGAAGAGATTTTTAAAACTCTTAGCCTGAATGATTGCTCTGTGGCCTTCATTGCATTGGTCTCTAAATCTCAGTTTCTAGCAGATCATGCTTTCCCCTTAATTTAAAATATCAATGATCAAAATAATATATGGCAGTTCTCATAAAGATCTCAAAGCAATTTATCTGCAGATATTTAGCAGGAAATTAACCACGGGAGGGTACATGCTGCTGCTCCCACCAGTTTCTTTTGCAATTTGTTTGGTGAAGGATATTTTAAAAAATGACGACTCACAAAAACAAAACCTCTTAATTCAAGAACACTGGAAGAAAGGGAGAAAATGGGAACCTGGTTTGAAGAAATCTTAAGTAGTCTGAAAGTCTACCAACGTAACCTCCAACTTGTCTATTCCTTCCCAGTCACTAAATGTTTTCCAAACCTCTAAGTAAAAAAGGACTAATCACTTCAATGAGCTTTCTCTGCCTTATAGTTCTATAGTGCTCTCCTCTGTGTTTAACACAAGGCTGAACTGTATAATCCTCAATCAATAAAGACATTTTGATTGATTAATACAAATCCTAGCACTGTCCACACAGCTTCTCAACATGCAGACATTGTGTTTGGCAATGTGGATACAAAGATTTCTTTTTCTTTTCTTTTCTTTTTAAATTTTGGGTTCTAAATTCTCTCCTTCCCTTCCATTCACTCTCTCCACCCACTGAGAAGGCAAGCAATATGATATCAATTATCCATGGGAAATCATACAAAACAAAGTTTTATATTAGCCACATTGCAAAAAAAAGCAAAACAACACGAAGTGAGAAAACTTTACTGCAATTTGCACTCACAGTTCATCAGTTTTCATTCTAGAGGTGAATAGTATTTTTTTTTAACACAAGTCCTTTGGAATGTCTTGGATCATTATATTCATCAGAGTATTCAAGCCTTTTACAATTGATCATCATAACATTGCTGTTACTCTGCACAATGATATCCTGGTTCTTCCCACTTCATTTTGCATCAGTTTATATAGATCTATCCATGTTTTTTTTTTCCTGAAACCATGCCCCTTTCATTTCTTATAGCACAATAGTATTCCATCACAATTATGTACCATGATTTATTCAGTTATTCCCCAACTAATGAACATCCCCTCAATTTCCAATTCTTTGCCACCATAAAAAGAGTTGTTATAATTCTTTTTTACATATAGGTCCTTTTCTTTTTTCTTTGATCTCTTTGGGATACAGATCTAGTAGTGATGGTATACACAGTTTTATAGTCCTTTGG
Source organism: Pseudochirops cupreus (assembly GCA_028627135.1). Classification (NCBI taxonomy): domain Eukaryota; kingdom Metazoa; phylum Chordata; class Mammalia; order Diprotodontia; family Pseudocheiridae; genus Pseudochirops; species Pseudochirops cupreus. Next base: position 45,406,588 of record CM053582.1, on the reverse strand, counting down.
ACATAGTTCCAAATTGTTCTCCAAAATAGTTGCACCAGTTCATGACTCTACCAAAAGTTCGTTAGTGTACTTATTTTCCTACATCTCCTCAAACATTCGTCATTTCTGAGAGGTGTGAGGCAGTGCCTCAGAGTTATTTTAATCTGCCTTTCCCTAATCAATAGTGAATTAGAGCATTCTTAATATGACCATATATGACATAGGTAGCTTTAATTTCTTCTTCTGGAAACTGCCTGTTTATATCCTTTGACTGTTTATCATTTGGGGAATGGCCCTTATTTTTATAAATTTGATTCAATTTTCTATGTATTTGAGAAATGAGATCTTTATCAGAAAAACTTGTAAAACTTTTTTGACATTACTTCATTGTCTGTGGTACCTTTTAGCAAAATATAGTTCCCCTGATGATCTCTTTTAATTAGGTCCCTTTTTGCTTTTGTTTTGTCTGAGATCATGCCATGGGACGCTTAAGAAGAGACAAGAAGGTTTGAAACAGCTGTTGTGGAGAGTAGGATAGCGAATCAATAATGGGAGGTATAAAAGGAGTGTCTTACTTTATTGAGGGCCCATTTTAGATAATGTTGCATAATTTTGCAGCAGACACAGTCAGGGAAAGGGTTAGCAGTACATGAAGAGGAACAAAAGAGGTAGATGGTAGGAGTAATCCAGGGTTGAGGTGTGGCAAAGATACGATTAGCTACAGAACAAGAAGACATGGGAATTAAGGAGAGAGACAGTATAGAGTTGAATGGGTGCACAAAAGGATTGAGGGAGAGACAAAAGAAGAAGGTTGCCAGTGCAGAAGTGATAGCCTGGGAAAGAACAGAGGGATGGAGGGAATAGAGGAAACAATGGTGATGAATGGGGTTAAGGGGTCTTCAATTATAGAGAAAGATGGAATAATAAAAGTTATGATTAGACATAGTCACTTTGTAGTCCTTTACAATGGAAGTAGAATACTTGTGAACAGTGATAAAAATCAAAGGTGTGTCTATGTAGAGTGGAGGCTGAGTGGAGGAGTCGGCCATGGGAATGGAGTAGATTGAAGAAGTAAGATATTGGAATATTTGAAGTAGTATCAGTGTTGAAATCTCCAAGTAGGAGATGGGAAGGAGAGAAAAACTGTGAAGCAGCTATTGAATTCATCGAAGAAGGAAGAAGAATGTCCTAGAAATCTATAGATAACAGATTAGGTGATAAATTTGGATAGTATGAACCTCAAAGGAGACAGTTGCTTGGTGAAAGTGGTTGAGGGAAGATCTGGAGGTGGCAGTGGGGAAACAAGGAATGTTCTGACTTCCCACCATAACCAATGAGTTGGGGAGAGGGGAAGAGGAGGGAAATATGAAAGAAAGTATAGCTAGTACTGGAAAGGGTGGCCAGGGAAGTGCTATCATGCAAAGGGTGTCATACCTCACTGAGAGTCAGAAAATGAAAGGAGTAAGAAAGGAAGAAGTTTAAGATGAGGCAAAGTTTGCTAATGCTAATGCTAAAGAAGGCATTCCAGAGTGCTCAGTGTAAAAGGGCAGACAAATCTGAATTTGGGAGTAGGGATGAGACATAGAGATGTATAAACATGGGGGGCTAGTGAGTGAAGGACAAGGAATGAGATTTGTACATCACCAGCCAGGGGTTTAGGATCATTGTGTTGGAGTGAGTATAATGAGATTTAAGTGGAATATTTGTGGGTAATGTTATTCAGGAGTGAGTATCCTAAATATCGAGCAGTGAATCCAGGCAGAGCATCAGTGGTAGAAGAGACTTTGGTTTTGTTGTTTGGTTTGGTTTGATTTGTTTTTTTTTTTTGGTTTTTTTTTGTGGTAAGAATGAAATTAGACTTTCAGGAGTGGGATACCTGCGGCCTTGAGGCCATATGTGGCCCTCTAGGTTTTCAAGTGTGGCCCTTTGACTAAATCCAAATTTCACAGAAGATGTGAATTTCACAGATTCCCTGCTCTAGGCAGATAGAATTGTTGTGCCCTGTGAGACCCATGGAGAGCAACCTTTCAAGAGGCAGGAGCACATGCAGGTATGGAATATATCACTCAGGAGGCCAGGGTTCCTTGCCTGTCCTAGAGAAAACCCTAGGGGGCAGGAGATGGGAAATGATCAACAAACCATTCCTTTTGTCTTATGCTGATGACAGACAATGTTTTCTTCCCTAAACTGACACCTTTTGTGAGTTCTTAGCTTTGGCAATCTGGAGAACTGGCTAATTATTTTGTGTGGTACAAACATAGTCTAGACAATAAGTAATCAGCTGTGTTCTTCATTTGAAAAATCTCCTCTCATAACCCTTTTTGTAAGCACATTGAGGACAGGCCTTTTTTCTGCTTGTATTTGTAGCCCTAGCACTTAGCCCAATGCCTGGCACACAATAAGTAAGCATTTAATCAGTGCTTGTTCTCTGACAGTTTTATAACATAAGTAATTCTCCACCCCACCCCACCCCTTGATCTGCTGGGCAGAGCTTGATTTTGGTTATTGGATTTTAGGCAGGCATACAAAACTGTATTATTCTGAATACACTTGGCTAATAAATAACAGACCATTAAAAAGTAAACAATTAGCTCGCACATAATTGATGTAACCTGGGTGTTAATATTACTTCCATAACTAGACCACTAATATTTGTTGGCAATTGGTCAGGTCTTTCTATTTGCCAACTCATTTCACCAACTGCTCATCAAGGTCCATCTGAAGAACTTTGATTGTTCTGATGTAACTTGTCCTGCTGCAGTATGATTTCACTTAATAGGTATAATAACAGAATAGTGAACTTCTAGGAAGCATAGAACATGAACTCCCAGGAGATTTCCTCTGGTATCCATCATTGTTTCATCTCCCTCTGTGAATTATAACACACACACATATACTTCCCCATTCTGGCTGGCCCCCTCTAGATACTCATCAGCTTGCTAACAACACCATTACTCCTGTGACCCTATTAGACATTACCTGGGATCTCTTTACAGTAGAGTACACTATGGTACTATCATTTACCTTCTTACTAGATTGTAAACTCACTGAAAGCAGGAACTATGTGATTTTTTTTCCTTCTCTATCTCCAGTACTTTGCACAGATTAGGCTCTTAACAATTTTTTGTTGAATGGAATTGAATTAGACAAATTACTAAGCACCATAAAAATATGAATCAAGTGACTAATGGTTTAAATCCTAACAGTTCCCAAATGCTCTGCTATGATGTATGATACTTCATAACAATAAGTAATGAAACAGCTTTCATGTCCCAAGCCTTTTGACTTATAAAGATGAATGGGAAGAAGCTTAATCAACCGATGACTGGCATAGCTCAGAAAAGATATGCAGAATAGTATTTTCTCCATTTTCTTTGACATTCATACACCTGGAATTGGGAAAGTTTGCATGTATTACTTTATTCTGAATTGTTTTAAGTGGCTAGAAAAATAAATATGACTCTGGAGAGTTGAGCTTATGGCTAAAAAGTGTTTTAGAAGCTTGAAAATAACTATGAAGCATCTGATTCTGTATAGTCAGCATCAAAGTAAGTATAAATGTGAATTTCTAAGGGAAACTAGCTTCCTTACTATGGATCAATTCTAAGGGTTCCATGGTGATTCATTAAGAGTTATAGCGATTCATTAATATGAGCCTGAATATAGACTTCACCATTCCCCCTGCTATACTGTGCCACACATGTTTTCATTTTATTTCCCCTCTCTTGCTGGTAAGATGCTGAGAGGCCTTTGAGTATGCCTCTGCTCTTTAACATTAAAGTATCTCGGAGTAAATAAAACCATCTTGCCAAGCCTCTTTTACAGACCAGTTTGAATCAGGTGCATTGAGCAAGCACCTCGTCCTGAATGTGGTAAGCCTATGGGAGATAGGAACAGAAACAAAGAGAGAGTCGTTGCTATAGTGGATTCAGTTTTGGTTATATTCACACAAAATGTTCATGCAATAGAGCAATAAGGAAAAATGTGGAGAAAAGACCAAAAGTTTAGTTTTCTGCCTGGCCTTGGACGCAGAAGGGTAAAAGGGAGGGAGAGAATGAGATGTGCAGGAGTCCCAGAGGGATTACTTTCTTTTCTCCCTCCAGGATGATGTATCTTGAGAGAAAGCTTCCTTCCAACAGGGTCAAGGCTACACAGCTGTGGAATGGCTGGCGAAGTAGGCACCTCAAACTGTGGCCCAGCCCAGATGGAATAGAGCAGCATCATACAGTCTTTCTTACACTCCCATACCAGCATCTACTCCCCATTTAGAGTGCAGCTACGCTGCATTAGAAACAGCGTAACATCCATTTGTAGCAACCCATAGGACCAAGGTGAAGTCCTGTAACAAACTGTAAGACTGGAGAAAGAAATGGAGATGAGAGACATATCAAATGGAAAAATGGAGCACCCACCAGACTTGGGAGATGAAGGAGCAGGATAAGCCAAAGTTGGCGGAAGTTAAAAGCCTGTGTAAGTAGGAAGATGATGAAATAGACTTAAACCAGCAATTCTCAACCTGTGGGTTATGCCAAATTTTTAACAATGAAAATATATCCTGCGTATCAGTTAGATTCATAACAGTAGCAAAATTACAGTTATGAAGTAGCAATGAAAATAATTTTATGATTAGGGGTCACCACAACATGAGGAGCTGTATTAAAGGGTTGCAACATTAGGAAGGTCAAGAACCACTGACTTAGACTGACTCAAAGTTTGAAGGATCACTATGATAATGTAGGTAAAACACCCAGCAAACTTGAGCCTCCTATGTGGCATGGTACAGAGTGAAAATTTAGGGGCAGCTAGTTGGTGTAGTAGATAGGCCACCAGGTCTGGAGTCAGGAAGACCTGAGTTCAAATCCAGCCTCAGACACGTTCTAGCTGTGTAATCCTGGACAAGTCACTTGACCCTGTTTGTCTGAGTTTCCTCATCTATAAAATGAACTGGAGGATGAAGTGGCAAATCACTCCAGTCTCTTTGCCAAGAAAAGATCAAATGGGGTCATAAAGATTTGGAAATGACTGAACAACAATAAAGGGTGAAAATATCTTTTTTAAAATCGTGAAAATTAACTAGAAGTCATCATCTTCCCTATGTTTTCAGAACGTTTAAACCTTTCCTAAGTCAGTCTAGAAAATGCATCAGTTCCAAAATACTGTTCACCAGCTCAGAGACAGTCCTGGCTAAGAAGGTAAACGTGACGGTGGGTTGCTGCTGTTGTTCAGTCATTTCCATCATGTCCAACTCTTTGTGACCCCATTTTGAGTTTTCTTGGCAAAGATACTGGAGTGGTTTGCCATTTCCTTCTCCAGCTCACTTTCCAGATGAGGAAACTAAGGCAAACAGGATTAAGTGATTTACTCAGGGTCACACAGCTAATAAGTGCCTGAGGCTAGATCTGAAATCAGAAAGATTAAGTCTTCCTGTCTCCAGGCCTAGCACTCTGCCATGGCAGTAACTCCTAGCTGCCCTGATGGTGGGTTAGTGCTGGCCAAACAAGGAACTGACCAGTCAATAAACAGTTATTAAGCACTTACTACATACCAGAAAGTACACACAAAATAGATTTACAATAATTTGGAGAGGCAGGAGAAGCTAGGAGGACCAGACAAGGAAAAACCTCATGCAGAAGGGGTGCCTCATGATAAAATAAGACAGATGCTTTAGGTCTAAATACATACATACATGTATATATATATATATATATATATATATATAAAAACACATATACATATATAGATATAGGTATATGGATATAGATATATATTATAATGACGCACACGAACAAGGCTCACACACACACACACACACACACACACACACACACACACACGACAACACAAAATCAGTCAATTACCAAGGTTTTTTTTTTGCTTTTTGAAGGGGAGAAGGCAGGGCAATTGGGGTTAAATGACTTGCCCAAGGTCACATGGCTAGTAAGCGTTATGTGTCTGAGGCCGGATTTGAACTCAAGTCCTCCTGACTCCAGCACCGGTGCTCTATTCACTGCACCACCGAGCTGCCCCAATTACCAAGTGTTTTGAAAAGAAGATATCACTCATGTTTTACTTGATTGTTGAATGCAATCTTTCAGGTCTAATTTATACACCCAGACACAGCTTTTTAACTCAGTCAAAAAAAGTTGGGGCATATACTGGTCCTCATATAGAACGACATTTTTATACTTATCATCATTATCATCATCAGCCTAACTGGCATTTCAATAGTATTTAAGGTCCACAAAACATTTTACATATTTGTTCTCTTTGGAGTCTCTTGGGTCCATATTACCAGTATCGGAGCTATCCCCATTTAATGGATGAAGAAACTGAGTCTCAAGAGAGCCAAGTGGCCCGCAGTCACAAAATCAGCACCAGAAGTGTGATTCAAACTGTTTTTTCTTTATTTCAAGTCCAGTATTCCACATTCCACATCATCCCATATGGACACTACAGTGGAATTCAATCTAGTCCGTTGCCAGGCAATTCTAACCAGTGATCTAAATGTTTTTATTCCCCAGTTTTAGGCCATACAGTGCAATATGTTTACAACAATATATAAAGAACAGGATAGTTCAGGAGAAAAAAATGAATTTTGTTTTCATTCATTTAATAAACATGAAGTACCTCTTCTGTACAGAACTATATGCTAGCATCAATGGGAGTAAAAAAGTAGAGGTAACAGTTGTCATCCTCATACAATATACAGCATAGAGGAGGAAACAGAGATAGGCAATGATTTTGAACCACATTCCATGAACTGGATATTAGAGAGAAGAGTAAAACAAATTCTGTATGGGGTCTAAGAAGAGAGCCCCTATCCCCTGGGGTGATAAGGGAAGAATTCCTGGAGGGATTCTCAATTTGAGAGATGAAGAGGCAAAGGGGGGGCATTTTAGATAGAGAGGACAGTTTGAACAAAGGCAATGAGATGAGAGGATGCATGATGAGTGTAGAAGGGAGTAATAGGAAATAAAGTTGGAAAGGTGTGTGGCACCATTATGGAGGACCTTGAGTGCCAGATGGAGGAGTTTGAACATACTCAACAGGCAACAGGGAAATCAGCAACGATTTTTTTTTCAGCAACTCTACCTAGATTCATATGGAAGAAAGATTATTCTGGGAGTAGCACAAAAAAAAGATGCCATTACAGTAGTCTAGGCAGGTGGTTATGAGGACCGAAGCTAGGACGGTGAAGTGGAGGCAAAGAGGTAATGTAGCAAAGGTCCCATGGGGGAATCATGTAAATGACTGGCTACAGTAATAGCAGCATTTATCTAGGGCTTTCCAGTTCCTCACTTGAAGCTCACAACAATCCTTTGTACATCACTTAACCTCTGTTTGCCTTCGTTTTTACAGCTGTAATATGCAGATCACAAGAGTACCTACCTCACCTGGTTGCTGCGAGGATAAAAAGAGAAAATCTTCAGAAAGCACTTAGCATGGTCTCATGTACATGAAGGGGCATGAGATCTGAGGCATACCTTGAAGGATTTGTCTGGTTAAGAGTAGGGATACTCCTTCTGTCATCTGAGCAAAGACTAGAAGAAGGGGGCTAAGGAGCTGGTGGTCTTAATCTTCTCAGGAAATTAAGAGGCAAGGTCATTTGTTCTGTGAGTTAGAAAGGCCCACAGAAGCAGGGGGAGCAATAAGAGAGTGCTTGGAGCAGAGAAGAAAAGGTTTTGTTGTACTTTCCCGAAATAAAGACTCCATGCTAGTTGCAGTCTTGGATAAAATATTCTAGAAGACAGGTCAGAACGAAAATGGTAGCTTTCCAGTATGATGCATGACATTTCACCCTCAAAGAACAGTTTGGGCTCCATGTTGCTTCTCTGACACTGTTCTGATCACTCAACACTGATAGCCACATTTATAAACTTCCCTGGAAGATATAACTGGCCTCATTTTGGTGAGCTGACATCTCAGGAGACTGAGGCTTTTGCTCACCCTCTGCTTTAAAAGAGAAGTATGGCTCCTTTAACCACTACTTCTTTTTTCCCCTGCCCAGTGATCTCCATGCCCGGGATTCGATTACAATTCACTCAGCCTTGAAGGCAATGAAGAAATATCCTAGCTTTTCCCTCATGGAATTCATATGGCCAAAGGGAGATCCCCAAGGCGATATTTCTTAGACTAAACCTTTCCCCTAAGTGGTGATTTCACTACAAAGTCTAGTGAAACTGATGGGTGTGTACAGGGCCTATCTCTGGATGGCTATAAAGTTGTTATAGATTTCTTTTAAAAAACTGATCCTCGTAACAGCCCCTCTGAGTCTGTTTTTGTCTTCATTTCAGAATATAGATGTGAGGTCTGAAGCAGTGCTTTGGATTTTGCTCACATGGCAGATCCATGGGGCCACCAGGAATAACCTTGACCAAAGACTCTTCTCTAGCTTACTCTTCTGCCTCCAGGTTCACTCAAAACACTTTGCCAAGCCCTAAATCCTCCTCTCAAATGGAATTTAAGTCAAAATAGCACAAGTGCTGTCTGTAGGAATTTCCGAGAGTTAGCTGTTTCTGCATGAACAAGTAGACACTAATTGGATTTTAAAGAAATCAAAATGTTAAATTGAGCTCTTAAATTATTATTAAATTCTACATAAACATGTTCATTCAGCCTTGTGGAATGCTTGAGGAGGAAGTTTTACATTTGTAGATCTAGTTTAATCTGCTGTCGAAACTATCCTTCCAGATTTATTTTGCATTAATCCCCTTCTCTGTAGCAGCCCAAATGGTCTCCTTGCTGCTACCCAAGGCCGTCTTCTACCTCCTCTGGCTACACAGGCATTCTTCTAGTCTTGGTACCCACCTCCTTCTTGACTCTGCTTTGCTGGACGCCTGACATCCTTCAGGCTCAGGTCAGAGGCCACCTTGCTCCAGAAGCCTCTCTTGAGAACTCCTTCACTCCACGAATCATTGTGTATTTACTTAAATGCTGAAATATTACATCCCCTGCCCATCAGTTGGGGAATGGCTGAACAAGCTATGGTATATGAATGTAATGGAATACTATTGTGCTATAAGAAATGGGAAGGAGATGGACTTCATAATTACCTGGAGAGGCTTATACGGACTGATGCTAAGTGAGAAGAG
>CM053582.1:45372180-45397017 GCA_028627135.1 Pseudochirops cupreus | reverse complement strand
CTATTGTACAATGTGAAAGTATTTGCAGATCCTATACATGATTGCACACCACCATGGCGAGGGGGAGGAAGAGAGGGGAGAAGATCTGAAACTCAAGGGATTGTGGAACTGAATCTTGTAAATTAAAAGTAAATAAACAAATCATTCAAAAAAATATAAAATCATCTAATAACTGTAAAAAAAAAAAAGAAATATTACATCCCCCAAGTGAAATGTAAGCTCTTTGAGTACACAAGATGATTTCAATTTCTGACTTGTTTGTCCTTACTGAATGTTTGTTGGATTGCATTGAAAACACAAAGGTTTAGAGATAGCATTCGATACAATTTTTATAATGGTCAGTATTTTTCCATGACTGGACTAACTCTGCTGCTAATAGTTTGAAAATGGTTTATAAAATCTGATCAGAAATGAAGTATAGCATTATCTATAAGGCAGTTAAAATTGTCAATCTGATCACAGCCTCTGTTCTAGAGATTGATTATATTAAACTGAGTCAAAATCTCCTACACTACTGACCATTAGTCTTAGTTATTCTAGAGTTGGCCATTTTTGCCAGGCTTGTGCCTTTCTCATTCCTCTCTAGCTTTCCTTTAGATCTTTCTGTATTCCCCCGACCATGGAGTCATCCAAACTAGAGTCAGAGGCTATGAGAGCACCACCTAAAAACAGCTGTATCTAAAGGCAGATTCGGATATTTCCCCATGGGCAAAGAATCTCACTAACACTTCTTACACATCTGCCACATAGTTTAGTTAGAAACATATCCAAGGATGGTGTAACCTTGGCATTACACTATTTGTTACACTTAATATTATACTGTCTGGCTTTAGAAATGTGTCTAAGAACGCCACAGCTTTCAATTCAGGTTTGCAAATAGACACAAAATTGCAAGCTGCTGTTCCAACAAGTCAGGAATGTCCTGTCTACAGTCCCTAAGATAGGATGCATTTCAAATACTCTAACAGAGAAAAGGGCTGAGGAGGTTTGGAGAAAGGCGTCCTCAGTGTCTCGGTTCCTAAGACCAACGGAAATATGTGTTTTCCGATGGTCTTAGGAGGCCCCTGTGAAAGAGTCATTTGACCCCCAAAGGGGTCGTGACCCACAGGTTGAGAACTGCTGTTCTAGACGTAGGGAAAGGATTTCCCCTGAAAACAATTTAATGGTTAATTTTTCTAATAACTTTTTTTTCTTTTTGGAGGGCAGTTGGGGTTAAGTGACTTGCCCAAGGTCACACGGCTAGTTTTTGTGTTAAGTGTCTGAGGCCAGATTTGAAATCAAGTCCTCCTGACTCCTGGGCTGGTGCTCTATTCATTGCACCACCTAGCTGCCCTATTTAATTTTTCTAATTAGACTTTTTAAAACTGTTGAATCTCACACTAGTTTATCATCATTTAAAAACACTGAGAGAGTACTATGTCCAGGGTAAATGGTCAAATAGACAGGATGTGTTCATGTATACATATACTAAAAAAATAACTGTGTGCACACGTGTGTATGGCAGTGGGGTTATCCATTCTCTCATCAATAAATTCTGAGGTTGATCCCTTTACCTGTGTCTCTTGAGCACTCCAGGTCAAAGTGTGCTGTTACTTGGTTAACTAGCTGTGTAGACCTGGGCTTGTTGATTCACTCATTGAGTCAAAGGTCCTGTCTGAGTCAAAATTTCTTTAGATTTCCAACTGCCTGAGATCAAGAGATCATTTCAACTGGTTTGATCACTGTTCAGAGACTCTAGTGGCATAAAGGAGGGAGAGGAGAATACTTTGATCATAGGGAGAATAGAACCTCTTTCTAATGCTGCTTGCAGGGGCTGGAGCTACCACCTGTTATAGAGTCTTCTAGGTCAGGTTGGTTTGAGTTTCTTTTTTTACTACACAGAGTTTGTGTTTTAGGGGATAGAATTCGATATGTAGTATTTCCATATTTGTAGTATAACAGGGACAGAGTTCTATCACATTTCTGAATGTTGAACATTCTGCTGGAGCCAGAAAGATTCTGCAACATGAACTTAGCTCAGAAAGACAAGAGCTGTTAGTTATACTGAAATCTTTTTTTTTTCTATAGCATGTCTTAGAATTTAAATTATCTGGATAATTTCCTCAACTCTACCTGTATTGACATAACGATCAGGAAGCTACAATTAGGACAACCCTTGAAAGTGAAACTGAATCTAAAGGCTTGGTAATATTAATAGGTAGCATTAATTTAGCACTTTGTAAACATTAATTATCTCATTTGATCCTCACAACAACCTTGTGAGGTAGATATTTATTATCTCCATTTTACAGATAGAGAAAATGAGTCTCACTCAAACTACCACAGCTAGTAAGCCTCAGAGGTTAGATCTGAACCCTGGTCATTCCTGACTTCAGCCCCAGTATTCTTTTGACTACACCAGGTTGCCTTTGACTCAAGGTTTTTACATTTTAGTTCTTTATGACTGAATAAAAATGAAGGCTAATGGTAATTGAGTTTATCTATACAACAGAAATTACACATTTAGAAAGGTTAAGAAGTATAGAATTGGAGTTTTTCCTTAACTACTTAAAATAGGTTAATTACTGCCACTGGGGAGTATTGTGGCATTTTAAATGTCACCAATTATTATGACTAACATTAATAAATACCGTCTCCACATATGATTAAAAAACAATGGCTGTTTCCACATTTATAGCTAGTTTGACCCTAAGGAGGGTCAAAATCTTTTTTCTTAAGAAAACCTTGGGGGTGTGGATTTAGTCCTTGGAGCTGTGACATAGGCTTAGCAAAATTCAGTTACATTCAATAAGCATTTATTAAGTGCCAAATGCCACACTATGTATCGAGGACATAAAGACCAAAATCAAACTGTCCCTACTGTCAAAAATGTTTACATTCTAATGAGGGGTATAATATGAACATCACTAAGTAAATACACGTGCAGCTAGGTGAGACAGTGGATAGAGGGCCAGGCCTGGGGTCAGGAAGACTCATCTTCCTGAGTTCATATATGGCCTCAGATACTTACCAGCTGTGTGACCCTGGGCAAGTCACTTAACCCTGTTCGCTTCACTTCCCTCATCTATATGAGCTAGAGAAGTAAATAGCAAACTACTCCAGTATCTCTGCCAAGATAACCCTAAATAAGGTCATGAAGAGTCAGACAAGACTGAAAAATAACTGAACAACAAGAAGAAGATGAAGTAAATAGATAGTGATTTCAAAAGGGAGAGACCCTTGACAGATAGATGGGGATGGAGTAGAGGAAGCAGAATCAGGAAGGAGATACTATCTCATGTATCCCTTGAAGGAAGCTAGGGTTTCTAAGAGACAGATATGAAAAAGACACAGAGTTCAGACATGGAAGGCCATCTGTACAAAGGAATGGATGCAGGCAATGGAACACACAGTACAGGAAATGTCTAATGAATGACCTATCTAACTGATAAGGTATCTCAAAGATAGTAAATTTTAATTAGACTTAAAAAAAAACTTCTTTTTTTCCTGTTATTTTCATTTGGCATAAAATACCAGAGGCACCAAAGTATAGAAATGCTATAGAGAATCAGATGAGACAAGTTCTAAGAAGGATAATTCCTTGTCCTATAAGCTGCTGGAGATCTGGGACTGGAGCTCAGGGGAAAGGTGGTGGCAGTGGCTCAGGTAGGCATCACTGACATCAAGGCTACAGTTACAGCTGGAGAATAACAAACTTTCTAGGAGAGTCAGCGTCAAGGGAGAAGAATTGAGAAGGGTGAGTAAGGCCTATAGCAAGGAGGGAAGCAACAGGGCAGGAAGAAGAGAAGTGAATAGAAGATGTTGATTAGGAACACTCAGGTAGGAGAACTGAGATAGGGCAGAGTAATGCAGTCTAAGCAGGCTCCAAAGAGTAGGGAATGAATGGTTCACAGGGTCAAATACTATGGAGAGATCAAAGATGGGAACTGGGAAAAACCACTGGATTGAGGTAGGAGTAGGTCAGTAGCACTGTTCATCAAGATAACAGGTAAAGAAGCTAGAATTTAGATTTCAAGGCATTTAAGGAAGGAATAAATGGTGAGAAAATGGAAGTAGTGGGTATAGATAACATATGAATAATAAATGTCTCTGTGATCAGAATGAAGTAAGTAGAGCCAAAATTGGGAGGATAGGAAAGATGAAGCAAAAGGCTTTTCAAGATAACATTTAAAGACAGAGGAGGGAGAGCTAGGGGCCAACTGAATCAGCAGCAGCAGGTTCCAGAGCTCTCAGCCCACAGACAGTAAGGAGGTCGAACAACTGGTCAGAAGATATTACAAGGGTCCCTTTGCTGGCACAGGGTATAAGACTCTGTTGCATTGCCCAAACACAGATCTAGGTTGCAGTCCTGGGTCACAGTCCCAGAAGGAGGAGGAGCACTAGCATACCAGAGCTTACAGCTGCAAGGGGAGTAGTGGCCCTGGTCACAGTTCCAGAACTAGAAAGAATGCTTGTGGTCACTCACAGATCAGAGCACAGGCAAGAAGAGTAGCAAATATACTTTCCCTTATATCATACCACATTTGAAGAACTGAAAACTTACAGACCATAAGAAATAGCTCTGAAAACAGCAGCACAAGAAAACCCAAAGCTTGGGACCTTCACTCCAGGAGCTGACACCAATTTTAACATAAAGTTCTAAGTCAATAAACAGAATATAAAATGAGTGAACAACAAAAAAGAATCTGACAATAGAAAGTTATTATGGGGACAGGAAAGATCAAAACACAAATTCAGAAGAAGACAAAGTAAAAACCACTACATTCAAAACCTTAAAGAAAAATGTGAATTGGTCTCAGGTCCAAAAAGAATACCTGGAAGTACTCAAAAGGATTTCAAAAATCAAGTAAGAGAAATAGAGAAAAAGTTGAAAAAAGAAATGAGAGTTATGCAAGAAAATCATGAAAAAAAGAGTCAACAGCTTCTTAAAGAAAGCACAAAGAAAAACCTGAAAACTCCTTAAAAAACAGATCAGACAAAATGGTAAAAGAAGTACAAAAATCTACTGAAGGGAAGAACTTCTTTAGAAGTAAAACTGGCTAAAAGAAAAGGAAGTATAAAAGCACACTAAAGAAAATAATTCCTTAATTGAAATTGGGTAAGTGGAGGCACATGACTCTACAAGGTATCCAGAAACAATCAAATCAAATCAAAAGAAGAAGAATTTGAATAAAATATGAAGTATCTCATTGGAAAAACAAGTGACCTGGAACACAGATCAAGGAGAGATACCTTAAGAATTATTGGACTGCTTGAAAGCCATGATCCAAAAAAGAGAGGGAGAGGAAAGGGGGGGGATAGAAAGAGAGAGAGAAAAAGAGAGAGAGAGAGAGAGAGAGAGAGAGAGAGAGAGAGAGAGAGAGAGAGAGAGAGAGAGGTTAGATATTATTTTTCAAGAAATTATCAAGGAAAAATGTCCTAATATTTTAGAACTAGAGTATAAAATACACAATAATTACCTCCTAAAAGAGATCCTCAAATGAAAACTCCCAGAAATACTGTAGCCAAATTTCAGAGCTCTCAGGTCAAGAAGAAAATATTGCAAGCAGTCAAAAAGAAGCAATTAAAAAACTATGGAGTCACAGTAAGAATAACACAAGATTTAGCAGTTTCAACATTAAAGGATCATGGGATTAGTAACATGATATTCTGGAGGGCAAAGGAGCTAGGGTTATAACCAAGAATCACCTACCTAGCAAAACTGAATATACTCCTTCAAGGGAAAAAAAGGATATTCAACAAAATAGAAGACTTTCAAGCATTCCTCATGAAAATACCTAAGCTAAATAGAAAATTAGACTTTCAAATACAAGACCCAAGAGAAGTATAAAAAGCTAGTTTCTCTGATAAAAGCCGCATCCCTCAAATATATGGAGAACTGAGCCAAATTTATAAAAATAAGAGCCATTCCCCAACTGATGAATAGTCAAAGAATATGAGCAGTTTTCAGATGAAGAAATCAAAGCTTTCTATATTCATATGAAAAATGCTCTAAATCACTGCTTATTAGAGAAATGTAAATTAAAACAACTCTGAAGTACAACCCCACACCTATTAGACTGGTTAATATGACAGAAAAGGATAATGGCAAATTTTGGAGGGGATGCAGGAAAATTGGGACACTGATACACTTCTTGGTGGAATTATAAACGTGATTCAGCCATTCTGGTTAGGAATTATGCTCAAAGGACTACAAAAACAAGTATACCCTTTAACCCAGCAATAACACTACTAAGTCTGTATCTCACAGCGATTTAAAAAAAGGAAAAGGACCTATATGTACAAAAATATTTATGGCAGCTCTTTTGATGGTGGCAAAGAATTGGACATTGATACAAGGAAATGGCTAAACAAGTTGTGATATATGATTGCAATGGAATATTATTGTGCTATGAGAAATGAAGAGAAAATACTCTGTGAAAAACCTAGAAAGACTTAAATGAACTTATGCAAAGTGAAATGAGCAGAACCAGGAGAACATTGTACACAATAACAACAATGATCAACTGTAAATAAGTTAGTTATTCTCAGCAATACAATGCTCCAAGGCAATTCTGAAGAACTAATGATGAAAAACACTATTCATCACCAGAGAAAGAACTGATGGAGCCTGAATACAGATTGAAGCATACTTTTTTTTTAACTTTCTTTATTTTTCTTATTTTTGGTCTGTTTTCTTTCACAACATGACTAACATGAAAATATGTTTTGTATGAATGTACATGTGTAACCTATATCAAATTAGTAGCCTTCTCAATGGTGGGGGAATAATAAAAAATAAAATAACAAAATAGAATAAAAATAAACATAAACACAATAAAATTAAATAAATTAATAAAAATGTTTTAGAAATTTATGTGTAATTGGGAAAAATAAAATATTAAACAAATAGAAAAGAAAATTACAGCTTCAAAAAAAGAGGGGAATGGGAACAAAATGCCAAATGGGATGAGAAGGAATGAAATCCAGACTAGTGTTGGAAAAGTCAGCCCAGAGGAGACAAATACCTGCTTATTTTCAGTCAAGTTGATCTCCCAAATGGATCCTTTTGCCCCAAAGTTATTTTCACTTCTCTATTTCTTTTTAAAATGTGGATTAATATGAGAAATTAAATTCATTTTATTACAATAATTCAACGCATCAAAATCAGTGATTTTGCTGATGTAGGTACTCCTTCCTCCCATGCTGCTTGCAACTATTCTTTACCTTGGTAAGACTGGGAAGTTCCAGAGAGAGTGATCAGAGCCATAGGTGAGTAGCCCGGCACACTCTTTCCAATATAAATGGTAAGACTGATTTGGTTGTTGTTCCAGAATTGGAAATGGACAAAGGAACGGCACTGTGAGAGGTTGAAGAGATGGTCAAGGACTAAAATGAAGCTCAGTTGGAACCAGCCTCGCCTAATATGGTAGATAATGAGAGACATTCACCAATGAGTGAATGTCTCACCAATTTCACTATACATTCTTTCAAAACTGCCTCAAAGACAGTTTCATAATTTCTATTTTAGCTTCACATAATATTACTCTTTCCTCACTCGTCTCTACCTGTTAAAATCTTACCTACTGTTTAAGACCCAGGTCGAATGTCAGTTTCTCTATGAAGTCTTTCTTTAGCCTCCTCTAGACAGATGTGATCATGTTACCTGCCACAAGACTCCATGGCATATCCAGCATTTAGCATAATGGGCCTTAAGCCAGAGTGAAGTGCAAAGAGCCCAAGAGAAGAATACTTGGGTTCCAATCTCAGCTCCAACATTTAACAGCTATATGACCACTGATAAATTCTCTGAGTTTCAATTTCTGAAAAGGATATAAAATAAAGATATAATTGTAATAGTTGGCATTCATAGAGCACTTTCATGCTTACAAAACATTTCACATCACTGTCGATACTTTGAATAACTCTGGGAGGTAGGTAAAATGGTTATTATTATGTCCATCTTATAGATGAGGAAACTGAGACTTGGAGAAGGTGAGCACCTTGCCCAGAGGCATTTATCTTTTTTTTTTTCAAGTTCCATGATTTATTTTTTTAAATAAATTTATTTTATTAAATTTTTTTTGAGTTACATATTTTCTCCCCGTATTTCCCCCGCCCACCACCCCAAAACAGCCATCCCAGTGTTTCCCCCCTTCCCCAGTCTATTCTCTCCTATGTCACTTTTTGGTAGGGCAGGATGGATCTCCCAACTGCAGTGCCTGTGTATCTCAAGTTCCAGTTGGATGTAGTCAATAATAATAATAATAATAATAATAATAATTGTATATATATATATATATATATACATATATATATATATATATACACACATACGAAGATAGATGGATACACATTCATAACATTTGATTATGGAACTCCAGATTCCAGATTCTTTCTCCAGAGGCATTTATCAAAGAAGTATCTGATATGGCATTCAAAGCCAAGACTCAAATGACTCTAGGTCTACTACACTTTCTACTCCCAGTCTCAGAAGGCTGTCATAAGTAAAACACTCTATTAGCCTTAAAGCATTGTATAAATGGGAACTAGTCTTATATTTACCTTTCAAGTCCTATTTCATGCTATTTCCCATCATATATTCTATGCTCAAGTCAAACTGGCCTACTCTCTACCCTCCCATTCTTCTACTTTCTCCCTCCTCTGTATTTGCTTATGCCATTCCCTCTGTCTCTAATAGATTCCCCCGCGGCACCCTCTTCCTTCAAGGTCCAAATCAGGAGCCATTCCTTCGTGAAGCCTTCCATGACACCTTGTGTACAAAGTGATCTCTCCCTCTTTGAATTTAATAGCACTTTGCCTAGATCTCTTCTTTTGCACTTACCTCACTCTTCCTTGTATCACTGTTATTTGTGTACATCTCCCCACCCCCTGTTTTATTGTACTGTGGCATATTATAAGAATGGTGTCAGGAGTGCTAAAGCTCAGAATGAGCTGAAGCTGAAGCAAAAGCAACAGAAAGGTGGGGTTTCCCCCCCTCTGAACTATATTGGGAAGAGAGGAGGATCAAAAAAAGGGTAGAACCATTACTCTGGATTTATGGAATAGTAAGAGCAGGATGATGTAAAGAAGGTAGGGGGCTCAAATCTTCTTTTGCTTCCAAGTTCTCTGCCAAGAAAAATTATCTTTCACTTGAAAAAGACGGAACAAAAGTAGCTAACAAGGAGTTAACACCAAAGACAAAGAGGGACATAGTAAGGGATACACAGATGCTACAGATCAATTCAAGCCACCAGGTCCAGATGCACTAGTAAGCCTGAGGTACTGAAATAACTACCAGCTGTGTTTGCTGAGCCAACACTCGTGACCTTTGAAAAAGTAGGAGAAAAGAATCTATGGGACTAACAGGGATAAATGTATCAATTTTCAAAAAAATTAATGGCCAGTGAACTTGACTTCGGTCCCTGGCAAAATCTAAAATGTGTTCTTAAATGACTGGTGAGTGGCCATCTAGAAAAGGAAGCAGTGACCATAAAACATGACTTCACCAAAAATGGCTCATGCCAAAGTACTAGAGGCAAAGGGGATGCCCATCAATTGAGGAATAAAAATAACAGTACATGAATGTATGGGAATGCTGCTACATTGAAAGGAATGATGACTTTGAAGAGTGCCAAGAAACATGGGAAGACTTAGATGAACTGATGCAAAATGAATTAAGCAGAACCAGAAAATTATACACTATGACAATAATGTAAATGTAAAGAGCAAAAAGTATCTAAATTGAATGGTATGTAATTCTAATAACCAAGCTTGCCCCTGGAGAAGAAAAACATGAACTATGAGAATACATATTGTCTTCTTTTCAGATGTAGAGGACTATGAGTGTAGAACACTGCATATATGGTTGGACTTGGTTGATGTGTTAGTTTTTCTGAGCTGTTTTCTTATTTATTCTTTGTTATACAGGATGATTCTCTGAGAGGGAGAAGGGGGAAGGATATCTTGGGAAATGATAGTGAGGTAAAAACAAAAGAGATGAATGATTTTTTTCTTAAAATAATAGGTCATGTCAGACTAACCTCATTTTCTTTTTCAAGCAGGATTATTAAACTGGATAATCAGAGAAATACTAAGACATACTAAGAAAAAGTAACATACTTCAATTCCTATTTCTCCATTAATGAAAATCCCCTTTGCTTCCAATTCTTTGGCATAAGCCATTTTTTATGAAGCAATGCTAGCTTTTTTGGTCACTGCTTCCTTTTCTAGACAGGCACTGGCCAGCCATATTAATAACACATTCTAGATTTTGCTAGGAACTGAAATCAAAGCATATTACCCAGTCTTTCATGCTAAGTCTTTAACTCCAAGCACAGTGACTGGCATGTGGCAAACACTTAATAAATGCTTGTTGATCAATCGATTGCTATTCTTATGGACAAGTTGGAGAAGTGTGTGATACATGATAGTACAGGTAGATGCATTTAGGGTACTGCTTGGACCATGTCCAACAAGGAGTCATTATTAGTTAAATGTCAGCTTAAAAAGAAATTTCTAAGGAAGTAACCAAGGGAATCTATGTTTGGCTATGAGCCATAGGTCATATTAATCTGTGACTAGGATAAAGTCATTGATAGATTTTTAAAATCAAATTTTCCAATGATACAAAGCTAGGAAGAATTGCTGATATGTGGGATAACAGAATCCAAAAAGATCTTGACATACTAGAACATTAGGGTGAAGCTAATCATAGAAAGTCATTAAGGGATAAATGCAAAGTCTTGAGCAGCAGCATGGATAGAGATGGACAGAGTGGATAAAGATCTGGCTTCATAGTCCAGAAGACTTCTCCCTGACATAATAATCACATGACCTCACTGTACAAGTCACCTCATCAGTAGAGGGAGTTTCATCAGGCAGGGTGCTCTGTACAAGTGAAATTACAGGTCCAGCCCCAACATCTTATGACAAATGGCAGTTTTAATTTGGATTCAAACAATTAGCATTCCAAGTACAAGCTGAGGGAGACAAAGCTAGCCAGCAATTCATCTAAAAAGGACCTATGGGATGCAGGAAACTGTAAACCTGATATGAGTCAATAGTATAATATGGCAGCCCCCAAAGATTTAAGACAGGCATAGTAGGTCAGTAATGATTTTGTTATGCTCAGTGATCCGTTGTTTTCAATCCTCAGTGTGACATTTCAGGAAATTTCTGGATACCCTGGCGAGCAACCTGAGGAGAACCATAAGGATGGTGATTAGCTACATGAGGACTGGCAGAAAGAACTGGGGAGGATTAGCCTGGAGAAGAGAAGACTTAAGAGAACATGATGGCGATCTTCAACCCAATCCAATTCAATCTAATCAGCATTTTTAAGCACCTTCTGCATACAATACACACGTTCAGGATATAAAAAACCCCTAAAAGCAGTCCTTCCCTCCAAAAAACTTATCAGGATAATACAAAGTAATGAAATCTAAATAGATGGCAGGGAAGATGGAACTTGAGCGGTTGATTGCTGCAGATGAAAAAACTTCATTTAGGCAGTCTTCAAATCCATTCAAGTATTTGAGAAGTGTTTATGTGAAGGTGGGTTTAAATTTGTTGCATTTGGCTCCAGAATACATATCCAGAAGCAGTGAGTAGAAGTTTCACATAAGGAATTTTAGACTGGCCACAAGGGCTAACTTCCAAACAATCCGAACTTCTGAAGGTGGCATGGTTGCCTTGAAAGGTAGAGGTTCCCCTTGGAAGGGATGACTTCAAGCAAAGGTTAGATGGCCATTTGTCAACTGTGTGAAAGAAAGGATTACAATTCGGGGCTTGCATGGACAAGATAGCCTCTGAGGTCCCTTCCAAATCTGAGATTCTGTAATCCTCCTCGTTTTCTGGGAGGACGTGTGTCTTTTTCACTTTCGTACTCCCCTCACCCTCCATCACACAAAGGAACTGCTTAATAAACATTTGTTGTATTAAACTGAATGTATTCATGCAATTATAAATTGTAAGGCACTACAGAGAGAAGCAGTATGGACTTAACAACCAAACAATGAGCATTTATTAAGCACCTAATATATGCCAGGCACTGTGCCAAGTACTGGAGATATAAAGAGAAAAGTTAAACTGTTCCTTTCCACAAGGAATTCACATTCTATAGGTAGAGACAAAATATATGCATATACAGTGCATACATATGAAAAATGACCCTTATTCAAGAAGCTGCAGGGGCTCCCTATTACCTCCTAGATTAAATAAAAAGCCTTTTTTGGCATTTAAAACTCTTCACAATGTGATCCCTTCTGTCCTACCTTTCCATTCTCCCCTCACACTGTAGAACCATCTAGCTCTATTGACCGGCTCACTGTTCCTCACACATGACATTCTGTCTGCCATCGCCATGCCTAGAATACTTTCCCTCCACCTTTTAGAATCCCTGGCTTCCTTCAAGATTCTATTCAAGTACCAACTTCTGGAGAACTTTCATGGCCCTCATGACTACATCCTCCCTCTCGAAGGCTACCTTCCATCTACTCAGTGGATATCTTGTGGGAGCCTATGTGTTTACGTGTTGTGTCCCTTATTAGAACGTAAGTTTCTTGAGGACAGAGACTGCTTTTCCTTTTCTTTGTTTCTCTAGTATATGTGACTGGCACATAATAAATACTTCATAAATGTTTATCAACTGATTGGTTGATCGATTTTAGGTGAAGGTATCAGCAGCTGATGAGATGGGGAAAGCCTTGTATATGCACAGTGATGGATAACAAGGAGGCAAGAATGACCTTGAGGTTGTGAACATGGGGGACAGGAAAGATGGTGGTGTCCTGGACAGAAATAGGAAAGTTTGGAAGAGGGGTAGCTTTGGCATAATGAATTCTGTTTTAGACCTGCTGAGCTTGAAATGCCTATGTGACATCCAGTTTGAAATGTACAGTAAGCAGTTAGGGGTGTAGAACTGGAGCTGAGAAGCATGACTGGGGCTGGATATATACACTGTGGAATCTGCATCAAAAAAAGAATTGAATCCATGACACCTGATGAGATCATCAAATGCCAAAGTATAGGGGTTGTTGTTCTTCACGCTCAAAGAGGACCAAAATGACCTCATTATGTCTGGGTCAAGGTTGCAGTATGTTCAACTGTGGCTGATCAGACCAACATGAGCTTGGAAGGCTTTACCAGAAATGGGGCACAAATAGTCCAGGTGAACATTTGAAGTGGAAATGGCTGTAGATTTGTCGATCTCATGTTTCTTTTGAGCTCCTGCAATTCTGCTTTGCTCACAGAGCACAGCATCTTCTTTGATGCAGGCATGCTAGGTTGAGTGGTCTTTTGCCAGTGTTTCTCATGTCTCGCAATCAATTCCAAAGTCCTTTAGAGAGACCTTAAGAGTGTCCTTGTATAACTTCTGACCTCTGTGCAAATGCTTGCTTGTATGATTTCTCTGTAAAAAGTCTTTTAGGTGAACAACATAGTCCATAGGAGTTGTGCTTTCTGCATTAAAGTTTGAATGCTTGGCAGTTCAGCTTGAGAAAGGACCTCAGTGTCCAGTATCTTATTTTCCTGAAGATCTTCAGAATCTAAAACATAAAAAGTAGATAAAGAAAAGAGAAGACGGTCCAAGACAGAGCCTTGTGGTACACCCACAGTTAGTGAACATGACATAGATAAAGATCTAGCAAAGGAAACTGAGAAGGTGCAAACAGGTAGGAGGAGATTCAAGAAAGAGCAGTGTCACAAAAACCAAGATATAAGAGACTATCCAAGAGAAGGTGGTCAGTAGTGTCAGAAGCTAGAGAGATCAAGAAGGATGAGCACTGAGAAAATACCAACAAATGTGGCAATTAAAAACTGTTAGCAACTTTGACAATTAAGAGATCAGTAGTAACTTTGAAGAGAGTAATTTTAGTTGAAGGTTAAGGTCAGCAGGTTTGAGTTATACCAGGAGTGTCATGGTCTAGCTTTCCAAAAGCATAGAATTAAGGCAGAAGGTGATGTGTCCCGGGGAGTCCCATCAGCCCAGCCAGCTAGGTCAGTTTTCAATACCAATATTTTACCAGTGTTGACATATGGCAGTGAGACATGGAATAGAATTCTTTCTGAAGAATTATAAATATATGTCACACTGAGGGCAATAGAGATGCAAGTTGGGTGGGAATAAGCTTCAGTGCATGATCAGTGAGAAATTCAAGAGAAGAAAAAGCATAAAAGATATCATGAAGCAAGAGAAGTATGATAGGAAGAGATGATGGGCAGGCCACCTGAGGAAATCAAGGAAGGGAAGGTGAACAACCAGGCACTCCACTAACAGATTCACGATTCCAAGAGAAAGAAAGGAAAGCCTTCAGTACATCATGGACCCTCTGTGTTGAATTTATGGAACAATATGGACGGAAGTCAAAGAGGACAGGCTGTAATCTGCATGGTCAGAAGGAGCTTCTGAATCAGTGAAATCACAGCTCCATTTGAGCCACATGAGCAAGCTGATGAGGTCTCCAAGAAAGAATGAGTAGAGAAAGAGAAAAAGGTGCAGGAAAGAGTCTTGGAGCATATCTACAAATAAGGGACATACAATGAAGGATGAACCAGCCAAGGAGTCTGCAAATAGGCAGTCAGGCAGGTAGGACGAAAGATAAGAGAGAACATTATCACAAAAACTGAGAGGAGAGAGGCTCAAGAGAGAAAATGCAGTCAACAGTGGCAAAGGCTGCTCAAGGCTCAAGAAGGAATGAGAAAAGGCCATGGGAGTTGGCAATGAAGAGATACCTGGTAACTTTGCAGAGAACAGCTTCAGTCAATTGTTTTTAGGTAATAAGTTACAGAGCAAGTGCTGATCAGCATTGGCAGAGGAAGATTCCTTATCAGGAGTTCCCTCTACCAATAAAGTCACCATACTATTAAAAAAAAAAAAGAGAAAATATGTAAGTGAAATCATAGGTCTGGACCAAAACCACCACCATTACTGACACTCCCACCACCACTACTATTAGGCGTCATTTACATCATGAATGCCCCCTACAGATTGCAAGTTTCTTGGGGACCAAGAATGGATATCTTGCTTGTGATGGTATCCTCTATTCCAACACATACAGCAGATGTTCAAGTAACACAATTGCTGAAATGAATTTCTTCACATGATATCTCATTTAGTCATTTTACAATTTACATTCTCTTTTTGTCTACATATCCCCCAGTTCCTTGCACATAATAAGTGTGTGCTAAATGTTTGTTTAAAAGGAGTTTTATTGCATTTTTATGATCTAAAAACATAGAGTGTATTCATTTCAAAAGAAAATGCCCATTGTAATGACTTCATAGAGGGTCTACATTCATTTGCACTTCTCAGGTTCCCTTCTCCCTCAGATTTAAGTGAACCCTCAAACTCTTCCCCAGAGACACTGTTATATCCAGGTCACTGACACTCTAAGCATTGTTCTTCCAGGTTCATAGAGCTTGGGTGACTTGAAGCAACTGACCAATGTTACTGCCTAAATGCCAGATTGGTAGGGCTTCAAAGGGAGTGGAAAAGAGCTTCTGCCCTTAAGGATACAACAAACGTAGTTCTTGGCAACTAGCAGTTCCAGAGTTGGGGACTGCAGCCCTGGACTAAGTTATGAAAGTTACAACTGCTCTAGGATATGTGTGGGGTGTGTCAGAACAGATGGCTCAGGCTGTGCCCTTCCACCGTCTCACACTGCTTCAACAATGAACAAGATAAAGTTGTCTGAACAAACTTCAAAATGACCTTGGCAAATCTACTGCTAATGTAAATTTGTAACAGAAGCATTAGTCTTCAATACAACAATTAATTGAATCTAGATTTCAAAGCATCTTGCATCCAGTTATTGCAAAGTAATGTGACCTTGAGTGAGGGTCAGTGTGGTATCAAGGGATGGCCTTGGGATCAGGTAAATCTAGGCTCAAGCCCTGCCCGTCACACCTGCTAGTTATGCGGCCATGAACAAGCCACCAAATTTCAAAGTTGGAAGAGAAATCAACAGCCATCTAGTCTAAGCTATGCCTGAAGAACCCCTCTTGTAACAGAGGTGACAAGTGCTTAGGCAGGCTCAGTTTAAAGACCTCCAGGGAGAGAGATCCCACCATCTCCTGAGGCATCCCATTCTACTACTGGATGGCTCTCATTGTTAGGAAGGTTTCCCCTGACTTCAAGTCTCAACTTATACCTTTTACTTTTAGTTCTGCCCTTTGGGGTCAAACAGAAATAGTCTAATCCCTCTTCCACGTGACAGCCATTCAAATATGTGAAGACAGCTCTCATTGTCCTCTGAGTCTTCTCTTCACCAGGCTAAATAGGCCCACTTCCTTCAATCAATTTTTATATGGCATGACCTCGATGTCCCTCCCATTCTGTTTCTGTTCCTCTTGACACGCTTTAGCTTATCAATTGCCTTCCTAAAATGTGGCAGTCAGAAGTGGTCAAAGTATTCTGGGTATGATCTGATCAGGCCAAAGTACAGCAGGACTCTCATCTCCTCATTCCCCAAAGTTGTGCCTTTCTTAACACAAGTCAGGATCTCATTAGCTTTTTTGGCTGTTCAGTGGTATTGAGATTACCCACTAACACCTCCAGCTTTTTTTCCGGACAAACTGTTGTTTAATCATACTTGTAACATTTTATTCTTCTGAAGTCAACTCTTTGAACTCAAGAGCAAGACTTGACATTTCTGGCCATTTAATTTAATCTTCTTAGATTCAGCCCAATGGGATATAGCCTGTCATGATCTTTTTGGCCCCTGGTTCAGTTATTCAAGGTGTTAGCTTTCCCTCTGGGTTCTCTGTCGTCGGCAAATAACCTCTCAGACCCCAAGGCAACCAAGAATACAAGTTGCAGAAAAACCTGTCCATCTGTGTTGGCGGAAGTAGTTTCTATAGCAGGAGTTCTCTATCCCTGTGAATGCACAAGCTCACATCGCACCCCCCTCCCCAAGTGAAAAACAATTGAGAGCAAACTCAAAACATGTGGATCTGGAATCAAAAGGCCTGAGTTTGAATATGGCTTCTGCCACTTGGTACTTGGGTGATTTGGGGTAAAGCACTTAGTCGGTCTGAGTCCAGGCTTCATCCTCTATAAAGGAGGGAACTGCATTGGGTAATCTCCCATGCCCCTTCTAGCTTTAAATAGATGAGCCTTTCTCTTGTAAGGATGAAAGAAAAAAAAAACCCTTTCACCTTGCCTGTGATAGGGAGGACAATATTAAGGTTTTCATATATAGACAAAGTCAGGTCACACTGGAGTTCTCTCCCTGCTCAGGTCACTGAAGAAAGACTTTGGAAGTTCTCAGTCTCCCTACTATGACTCTCTTGCCTTTCGGATACACCTTCACAGGAAACATCAAGCACCATGGTCCATTAAGCAACCCCTTTATCACCCCCTGAAGTTACAATACTTCCTTTTCTGTAACCCTTCCTTTATCCAAGAGGCCCTTAAAGATCAGTTCACATAGGCAAAGGGAGGCATGTGGAAACCCCTGAAAATTCTCTTGGGGAGGGGGGCTGCAATCCCACAAGAAACACACATCTCCTAGTCACTTGGCATCTGGTCCCAGTGAAGAAGATTATAGAAGATTCTCCTCTCATTCATAAATCTTCCAGATGGGAGTCCTCGCCGTTAATGGGTCGCAGGATCCGCTGGAGAAGGGCGGCCGCAGCCGGCCAGTTTGGCCACCCCGTTCTCACCTACTCCCTCGTATCTCAGGTTGCCCGGCTTCTGCTCCCTTAGGATCACGTGCAGCAACGCTCTGGTGTCTCTTTGCAAGGTGGGACAGCCCAGAGGGCTGCGAGAGTGCCAAACTACCCGCGGGAGTGCGTCGTGGTGGCTGCTTTCCTGTGCTAAGCCGATTTACTTGTTTAAGGTCTGACCTCATCATCCTGTCAGTATGGGTTCCCACCTACACACTTAGCGGCGGCGGCAGCAGCAGCGGCAGCGGCAGCGGCGGCAGAAGCAGCAGCGGCAGCAGCAGCGGCAGCAGCAGCGGCAGCAGCAGCGCCTGGTCTCAGCTCCAAGTGGATGCTGCTGAGCACCAGAGGCGGGCTGGGGGGGTAGAGGGAGGTGGGAGGGAGGGAGGAAAGGAGGGAAAGGAAGGCGCTTGCTCCAGGCACTTGGGCTTTCGTAGGTTGTTCAGAAGAGGCAGAGAAAAGAGAGATAACAAAGGCTCCATTTCCTCTCCGGAGGGAGAGTCTGCTTTGGTCTTCCTCCCTCCCTCCCTCTCCACCCCCTGCAAAGATGTCAGTGTCGGGCAAGAAAGAGTTTGACGTGAAGCAGATCTTGCGGCTCCGCTGGAGGTGGTTCAGTCACCCTTCGCCAGGCGCCCCCGGGCCCGGAGGCTGCCTGCAGCCGGAAGGATATGAGCACAGAGGGACCGCGGGGCAGACCCGGCTGAAGGGCCACTCGCGGGACAGGGGCAACGGGCTGAAGAAGAGCAGCGCCAACAGTCCTAGCCACCAGAACATCCTGGCCCCCGTGCCAGGACCAACCCCTGCCCAGCAGAGAGCCATTCAAACGTGGCATCAGCAGAACCTAATCGAACATTTCCGAGCCAATGAGGACATTCCGAAAGCAAGCCCGGAGGAGAATCTGGTCAAAGCAGGGGCAGAGGAAAACACCCCGGATTTGCAGATGATTACTGAAGAAAACACAGATGACTCTTCGGAAAGGTAGGAGTTCGCGGCGACAGCCCCCTGAAAGCCCAAAGCTAGGTCGCCTTACTACCCAGCGTTGGCATTTGGTGTTTTAATAGAAATTTGGTGGGGGATTCTCAGAATGTGCGCAGAACCAATCAGTATCTCCCCATCCCCCAAGAAAAAGTAGACCCATAACTTGAGAATAATCTGCTTTCCTTCTGATGAATACAAAATGCTTTGGGTCATTCGGGATTTGCCGCCCCCCTCCCCCCGTGCATATTTAATGTTGTGGAGATTTCACTTTTAAGAATCGTGCGTTCGTACGTTGGCTGTCTGCGAAACAAACCTTCCGCTTTAACATTCAAATGTCTGTTGTGATGCCTGGGACAGATGTTTTGACTTTGTAAGTTACAGCAACTTTGACAAAAGATCTTTTACTCTAAGATCTTTATTGGCTCATTTTTCTCCTGCCTCTTATTAAGTATGTGCGCCTTCCACCTGAAAAGGGAAGTTTTGCATAGGTTCTCAAAGACTGGTTCATTTCCAGGTATATTACCTGCATAGATAGTTTGCGATCTTGAGAAAATCGACTCCGTGGAGCAGGCGATGATGTTCCTTACGGTAGCGACATCTGAGAGCAGGCAGCAGGGCAGGGCAGCTATTTCGGAACTTAACAGCAAAGTGAGGGGCCAAGGGGGGGCCAGTGCGACTGCTCACCTTTATTTTAGCTTCACCCTTTCACGCACTCCCGTTAATGTGGACAAAAATTATAGCTTAGCAGCTCCAACTATGAAACATGAGTCAACCGGCTTTCTTTTTCCTTTTGAAAATGTGAGATGTTTATTTCTTCTTCTTCTAATGCATCTTAAGGTCAGTCTAAAGATTTTGGCAACAGAAACCTAAAAGTGCTCTAAACAAAGAAATGATTTTTTTCATGACATTTCCTAATTATGTAACAGCTCTAGCACGATACTGTAAGTAATGTTCCGTTTGTGAAATTGCCTGTCGGGGGCCTATATGCATCACTGTATAAGCCAAGAGGGGAAGGGCTGTCTTGAGCTTCAGGAAGTAAAGCCTTCCACCCATCCCCAACAAATTTAGACCCTTTAACAGTGTTTGTGGTCTCTACATGTGAAGCAGACTCTCCATAGAAAAAGCCACATAAAGGCATGGCTCCATGAAAAAATTAGCTCTGGGCTTAAGGGGGAAATGGTAATGAAAAATCTTTCTTGAGAAACATGCTAAATAAAGACTTCTATAAGATGATTCCAATCTATGAATGAAGTTAAAAATATTTGAGACCAGTACAAGACATCTAGAGGTAATCACAATTAGGCATATAGAGAGCTGGCCTTGGAGCTAGAAAGACCCAGGTTCAAGTCCCACATACTAGCTGTGTGACCCTGGGCAAAAAAGCTGACCTCTCAGTGCTCTTGGCAACTCTCTAAGCCTTGAGTTTTCAGAGAAGGTGCTGACCTGCATTGACAGAGGGAATTTCTTCATCTGCAAGTTTCCTTTCTCACTGAAATCACAGATCAAGTCCCTACAGGCCATGCACAATAACTATCAGATCTGCTTGTTTGGTTTTGTGCAGCTAAGGAAAATGACAAACTAATAGGACAGTGCTTGCACATCATGCTATTTCCAAATGACACTCCCAACAACCGTTTTGAAAATCTCCTGCTGAATCCTGAAGTTGGTAAGGAGATGCTTCTTTTCAAATAAGTGTGCACATCTGTCTCAACTGCCTGGAAAATTAAGCTTTACCTACTGTCACCTCCTGACAAAATTCTATGAAGATTCTGGAATTGATTTGTCAGCACTTGGTTTGGTGCTAGAAGAGACTGCTGGGTGGTGTGCCAAGTGTCCCTGTGAGCAGAGTAGTTTTAAACATGTGTTTTCTGATTTTGTGCAGTGCGGTTCATGTTCTGAAAATGAAATAATATACATGCAGGAGCTCTTAACCTGAAGTC
Source organism: Pseudochirops cupreus (assembly GCA_028627135.1). Classification (NCBI taxonomy): domain Eukaryota; kingdom Metazoa; phylum Chordata; class Mammalia; order Diprotodontia; family Pseudocheiridae; genus Pseudochirops; species Pseudochirops cupreus. The sequence continues at coordinate 45,376,456 of CM053582.1, read as the reverse complement.
CATGACCTTTCAAAATATAAATGTATATTTTTGCTAACTGTTTTTCAATATAATGATTTCCTTTTAAAAGCAGTATTCTGAGAAGGGAAGATCAATTTTTAAGTGCCTGCTGTGTGCCTAGTACCGTGCTAAGTGCTGTACAAATATAATCTCATTTGATCCACACAACAACTCTGTGAGATAGGTGCTCTTACTATCATTCCCCGTTTTACAGTTGAGGAAATTAAGGCAGGCAGAGGTTAAGTGACTTGCCCAGAGTTGCACAGGTACTGCCTGAGGCCAGATTTGGTCTCAGGTTTTCCTGACTCCAGATCCAGGGCTCTATGCACTGCACCATATAGTTGCCTCTGGAATGGGTCTATCGGCCCCAGCAGCATGCCAAACGGACCCATACCACAAAAAAGGTAAAGAATTCCTCCTGGAGAGTAATATGTTGTTAACTGTGCCACACTTTGGGGGAAGTCAACAACACTGTCTTTGAAAAAGGAAATAAATACAGGAAACGGAAGCAATCTAGGCCTCCATGGCAAGGGCTTCTTCCAGGGAGAGGTAAATTAAGGACCTTATAGGATCACTGAGTCAGAGATGGAAGGGACATTTAGAGGTGATTTAATCTATTCCTCTCATTTTATAGACAGGAAATGGAAGGGGAGAGAGGTTAAGTGACTGCTACAAGGTCATACATTGATAAGTATTAGAAGCAGGATTTGAGCCCAAATCTTCCTAATACCATGTTCAGCACTTCCTCACACTCCCTTAGATAAAGCAATCTCATGTCCCATGGAGACTCCCTCCAATATTAGATGGGCAAGACAGAGGTAGAGAACTGGGTACAAATGTTGTATTTGAAGAATATCACAGAAATAAGAGTAAAGAAAACTGAGGCAGAATCACATTACAGTGAAATCTGTAGGTATGGCCAGGTACTTAAATAACCAAAAAAAATCTAAAATCAAACTTCTTTCTGTCCCTCAGTACTTAACATGCCTGGATCTTCTGTGGTGATTTTTCACATCTATGGTATGTGTACATACATGCTGGCATTAGGGACACTGACTCACTCCTATTTGAGCTGTCTTGATCTCAGACTTCTGGTTCTTCTGCTTCTCTCTGGCCAATGCCAAATCACTCCCCTGCTCAGTGGCCTCCCCTTTCCAAAAGTGACCTATGATATTCCAAGGACCAAGACAAATAATTCCATAACATCCTGTTCCTCACATAACAATGGATAGACAGTTATGAATTTATCATGTAGAGCATATTTGTAAACTTTAACACACCATATAGATTTATGTGTGTGTGTGTGTGTGTGTGTGTGTATACACAAGTGCATGAATGAACAGTGATAGGGTCACAAGTAGATGCCAGGATATTAAGGCTATGAGAAAATAGGCTGGCCTAAAATAAGCCCAATCACCTCTTCGTTGTACCTGTGGATTGTTTACACTGCAAAGGCCTTCCCTGGCACACAGCTGAATCAGGACCACGAAGCTACTTATCAGTGGGGAATAGTACTGATGCAGCCTGGTCCTGTGGCCCTAATCCATTTGGGTTAGAGGGCTGTAAAGCTACACAAAAAGTGCCAGCTAGATGGGTCATCTGTAATTTTTCATCATCTGGACCAGTGTTACCTGTGTTTACCACTAACTGTGGTTCCTATTTGAACCAAGAGTCCTTTCACTCTTCAGGCTAGATCAGGAAAAGTACTGCTGCTCTTGTGTTCTGAGGCCCCTCTAACGGTGAAAAGGAATTCTATGGCGAGGTCTGGAGTCCAAAGCAGATGGGGTCAGTGCTGCTATTTACTACCTCCTGGGAATTAACCAAGGAAATAGATCTCAACTCTGCCAAATATCCTCTTCCATATGCAATTAACCCTAAATGCTTCTCTATAACTCACTGATTAATCACCAAGGTCAACCAGCTAATTCAGAAATATACCCTGGCCTCTTGACTAATTAATCTGTTGCCTGAATTATTAATGAACTATAGGGGAGCATTTGGGGTTAACTGTTTATAGAAGAGGATTGTGTCAATTGATAGAGCTACAGGAAGGAAGTGTATTTCTCAGTAGGAATCTCCCTGAGGTTACAACTGTAGTACATAGGATCCTGGGCCGAGGAGCTGAGCTATAAGACTTCTAGTCCAAAATAATGTGTCACTCGATGCTCTCAATCCCAGCACAAGGCTTTCTGCAGTGTGGAATCTTCTGGGGCAATATTTATGCTTAGGGGTGAGGGTTGTGCTTTATTATACACAGTGAAAACCATTTGTAAAGTTATTGGCCCTAGGCAGATTGAGTATTCTTAATCCCACAAAGGAAATTAGCCCCCAAAGTGTCCTCAGAAGCAAACAGTTTTTGGGTGGGAGAGGGAGTTTTATGAAGAACATAGAGAATAACTCCTCCTGTCCTACAGATAGGCCCCATGGCTTAGCCCACATGTGATTTTAGCTGGAGAGCCCTGAAAGGACCCAAGGCACTTTGGGGGAAGCATTCCATCATTGCTCTACGCCTGCTAGTCGGATGATGATAACTGCAGCACCCATCGGCAAAAATCATGGCAGTCACAGGCCTTTACAAACTCTGTGGTGAGCTCTCAGAGGCAGAGTCATTGTTTTCTTATAGAGCTTGGCAGACACCTGCATTTAGAAAGGAATATGGGAAGGATTGTTCCAAAAAGGGAGAGAATACAGTCTATCACTTTCACATTTGGAAATCCAGAATATCTCTCTTGCACCCTGACCTCCTCTCCAGGGCAATACAATTTTATATTTCTATTTCTAAGTCTCTGGAAAATTGAAGACCACCCCACTGTTAGAATGGAGTGAACTGAATAGGCTATTTAAATTTGAAAAGGCAGCTAACACATCTACAATAAGATATTCATTTCACTCAGGGTTGATTATGCATAGAATAAACTAATCAACCTAAGAGAATTTGCCAGAACTATTTCTACTCTGAAAAAAAAAAGAAAGAAACTTATCACATTATTTGTAAAAATCATGAGAGAACACAATGCTTCCCAATTAGCCAGGTTAACAGGTTGACCAAAAGTCACCAAATATTCTCTGAATTCACCTTTTCCGGTTCCTTCCTTCCTGATGCCTATCATGCTTGAAAAAGAGTGAGAGTATATTGAGGAAATCAATCTAATAGCCTCACCTTACCTAAAAGAAGTAATAAGATGCTATGCATTTCTCAGGCGAGGACGTCTCAATCCTCACTTGGGACGAACACAGATGTTCATACCATAAGTGGGTTTGGATTGACTGAGGGACCTGGTCGTGCACTCTGGAATCTGTATGACACCATTAAGCTAGATAAAATCAGAGAAAAAAAGAGAGCATTCCAGCTAAACCCTTAAGAAGCAATTTCTTCCATGGAGGGAGGAAATCTCTTCAACGTCCTCCACCCTCAACCTGATCAGAGGAGGAACTTTAGAGCTTTGAAGGGCTTGAAGGATTTGGGACTTGCCATTTTCCTACTGATACCCTCGCCTAGCATCATCCCTGGGAAAGATGCAGATTGTGGCAATGTGGCAATCACATCCAAGAACAGGCTGGATGTGGTAAGTAAAGGCCAATTCAAGGTTCCACAAAGTTCCCAGAAGAAAATTTACACCACATAGCCCCTTACGCCTAAGAGGAACACATTGAGGGCTATAGTGAAAGGAAGGATTTCCAGGAGCTGTAAGTTACCCCGTTATCATATGATCTCTTGAAGCTCGAGACCCCTTTCTCCTGGACTCTGTATATACTGGTGGGAGACAGTGGCACAGACTTTGGGATAAAATGTTTCGTGTCAACTCTTCTTACTGTACCATCTTAGGAAATATCCCTTTGTAAAAACTGATTAACGCTGTCTGATATCTACTGATAATCATTGGGGGAAAGCATACCAGCAGGAGCTTATGAGCTATAATATTAGAAAGACACAGCTAAAACTACTCCTAGACTCTGACATGACAAACAACACATGAGCTCTGGGGATTCGAGCTGCCAGTGGGAATGGGCTCAGTTGGAAGAATAAGTCCAGAGGTTCTATGGGCTACAGTCATTTAGAGCAAATGTAAAGAGTCTGCAATCTTGGCAAAGCAGAGCTGAGCGAGGAGTGGGGATCAAACTGGCCTGCTAACTGCCTCTGGTGGTAGCTGATGAGGCCAAGCATGTAGAAGGGGTACTTCCATATAGATAGATAGATAGACAGATAGATAGGTAGATAGACAGATAGCTAGATAGACAGACAGACAGATAGATAGATATACACATAGATAGATAG
>CM053582.1:45325750-45371680 GCA_028627135.1 Pseudochirops cupreus | reverse complement strand
TATATATATACATATATATATGTATATATATATGTATGTGTATATATATACACATACATATATATACACACACACACACACATACACACACACACACACACATATATATACATATATATACACACACACACATACACACACACACACACACACACACACATATATATATATATATGTGAAGAGAGAAAGAGAGACAGAGAGAGGGAAGAAAGGGAAATAATTTGCAGCCAAATGTTTCCCAACTGTCCTTTTTGTACAAATATTTTTCTTCATTCTTTCCTCATCTTCTATATCGTAAAAGACACTTTGGAACGACTCCACATTCCATCCAACTGAGAGGTAACAAGGGGAAGGAGGGTCACACTCCAGCCCCTGTTATTGTATACCTAGCTTCATGGGAACAAAGAAACACCAAACTGTACAAAACAGCCTCCAAACTTGATTTCCTAAGGGAGGGCAACTGGGGCATCCATCAGATGCTCTCACCTTTAACTAGGTACACTGGTTGAATTCCCAGGTTAAATTTTCTTTTAACTGTTTTCTAACTCATTCTCTATTCTAAGTGATTGAGAACACCAGCTATTCATTTTACAAACCAAACGAGTTCGTCTTCTACTGTATTTGGCTATTTTTAGCATTCCCTGCTTTTTGACAAATTCTTTCCCATTAACAGGATGGGCCTTAAGAATTAGATAGAGGAAGGAGCTGCCTATGTGTGTAATTTGGGGGAGAAAGGGGGGAAGAACTTTCTGCCCCAATGTACCTCCCTCTTGTCAGATCATTCCATTTGAAATCCTACCACTGGAGATGAATTACCTGAACAGGCTTATAAATGAAATACAGTTAGTAAAACCCTTTGTAAATCTTAAAGGATATAAAAATACCTTGTTATTATTGTCACTATGATTATGCAGAGGCTCGACACATTATGTCGGTCATTTAAAATTTGCTGAAGATTAGCTTAATAAGTAATAATGTTACCCCCCAAAGGAAATGAGCATCAATGAAATCCACATAAGAAAACAGAAGGAAGTTCAGAAGGAGACCCAGATAAGTAGGTTAGTGTTGCTTCTACTATGTTGTTTATTATAGACAAAAACCAAGCTGCACATAACAGATTCATGGTTTCCTATGCAATCTTCTTTTGTTCTTGGTATATGGAAAATTCTGAGTTTATTGATTTTTGTCAAGTTCACAGTCAAGGAAAAGGAAAAATGGCAAAAATGATCTAGTCCAACACACCTCCCTCATTTTACAGGTAAACTGAGGCTCAGCAAAGTGAAGGTGCATGACAATTATCACATGGTAAGTGGCTGGCAGGTTCAAGACGAGATTCCTAACTCCTAAGACCAAGGGTCTTTCCACAATTCCTTAATGCTTCTCTTAAAGAAAATGAGGAAAGAAATGTAGAGATCCTTTGGGAAATATTGAGTAACTTCTCTGTTGGAAGGAAGAGGCCTAACTGGACATTTGTTCTACCCTTCTAATTCAACTGAGGCAACTTAATTACCAAGCCTATGGCTAACCTAAGCCATAGTGGTAAGTGCATATATGGAAATAATGCCAGGGATCAGCTCTAGTTGAGAAGATTGTGTTTGTTAGTTAGAAAGTAATTAAAAGAGTCTAATAGTATGAAAAAGGACTTAGTGTTATAGTATGGGAATGAAAAGAAGAGACTTAATCACCATGGTTTTACTTTAGCGACAGTATCAGATAATATGCTGAATCAGGTAAAATTCATTATTGAACAGTTTTGCCTGCAGTTAGTGGGACAAATGGGGTGGTATCAGCTGTAAGGCTTCCTACTTGATCAGACTTCCAAAGAGCCATTAACCCTCGGGGCCTATCACACTAACCATATGTTTTCTTAGGGGCATGAGTTCAAAGCTCAGTGAACTATGCCACGCTGCCTCTAGTGATTGATTCACAATTCTATACCACTCTTTTTAAGGTTTAGACCAGGGACGGGTAACTGGTGGCCTTGAAGCCACATATGGCCCTCTAGGTCCTCAAGTGCAGCCCTTTGACTAAGTGTGGCACTTGGACTGAATTCAAACTTCACAGAACAAACTCTAGGTCTTCAAGTGTGGTCCTGTGACTGAATCTAAACTTCACAGAACAAATCCCCTTAATAAAAGCTTTCAGTCACAGGGCCACACTTGAGGACATATAGAGCCACATGTGGCCTTGAGGCTGCAAGTCCCCCATCCCTGATGTAGACATCGTTTTCCTGATAGTATAAATGTGTTTGAGGCAGAAAGTGAACTTAATTTTCATGTAAATGTCCAGTGAAACCAAGTTTACTTATAAACACAAATTTTGGTTGTAAGCTAGCTGAAGTACTTCTGGGACCCACAATATTTTAAATAACAAGAGGACTAGAAGGAAGGAATTAAATTGCTTTCCACTAACTGCAAACATTCTAGGATCGTTATAACAGTGGAGGCTGTGGGAGGAATCATAGAGTCAAAAGATTTTGGAGGTGAAAGGAACTTGGGACATCACCTCATCCAATGCTTTGATTTTACGGACAGAGAAACTGAGTCTGAGAGCTCACACGACTTCCTAAATGGCAGAGCTAAGATTAAAAACTCAAACCCAGTGCCCTTTCTACTAGGAAATGCTGTCCTCGGGATCGTGACTTTCAGTGGCAGATCTGATCAAATGGTGTCATCTCTGTAAAGGGTTTTGTACCAGTAAAGTGATACATAATGTAAACTGTTACCTTGACTACAATTCCAAACTGACAACTTCTCAAGGGACTGTCTTGCAGTTGGTTTTTTTCCTTTGTATCTTCGATGTTTAGCACAGTGCCTGGCACACAGTAGGTGCTTATTAAATGTTTACTAACTGACATACCTTACAATGTGCAAATGATGTTGAAACAAACCTCGTAAATCAAGTCATGTTTTTTTAAAGCATAGGGATAAAAGATTTCAGGTGCTCAGCAGCGAAGGTAGTGATTGGTTCAGATGAGAAAGATAGAGCTAGATAGCAGGAAATAAGGCAAAGAGGGGTAGGTGGCAGTTATTGGCCCCAAGGGAGTACAGAACAGAGAAAAGACAGGAAAGAAAAGATAAAACAGCAAAGAGTAGCTGGTTTTGCCCTTTTGTTTTGAATGGGGTTGACCACCTTGAATGCATATGTCTTCTAGTTTCTAGATTTCTATTTTGGGGATGTGGGTATATGCATGTATGCAGAACAAAAAAAAGCATACCTGAAGTTAACAAATTTGATTTAAGTGTGCCTTGAGCTGATAAACCCCACACACTTACTGTGTCTACTCCAAGTGAAGCAGAGAGCACCGAAACAATGATATAGATAACTCTGTGCAAGAAATACTAAAAATATTTTCTCTCAATTATCTGGATACTTGAAATGAAATTAATGGGTTAGATCTCAATGATCTGATTAACTGCCCCAATCATTGGCTACAATTTATGTCTGCATTAATCAGAATTTTTGATAGTCACATTCAAGGCTTTTTACATCTCAGTTTATCATTGTTGACCCAGATACCATCATGGAAATGAAGGAAGACATTATGAATGCATGACTCTATGCTAGTTTTCCATATTGAGCAGATGCCATTAGGAGGGAGAATTAGTTTCAAAAAGTTTCCATATTCTATTTTAAAAAGAATTCTCCAAAGGCATAATGATATGAATAAAAAAGCTTTTTTAAAGCCATATACAATTCTTTATTTAAAATACTTCTTTCTGGGGCAGCTAAGTGGTACAGTGAATAGAGCACCACCCTGGAGTCAGGAGGACCAGAGTTCAAATCCAGTCTCAGACACTTGACACACTTAGTAGCCATGTGACCTTGGGCAAGTCACTTAACCCTAATTGCCTTGCCTTCCCCCCTCCAAAAATAAAATAAAATAAAATACTTCTCTCTTATATGGCTCAATTTTCTATAGTTCATCTTTTTGTTTTGGATTTTGTTTTTGTTTTTGTGTTTTTGCTTTTTGGAGGGGGGAAGGCAGGGCAGTTGGGGTTCAGTGACTTGCCCAAGGTCACATGGCTAGTAAGAGTTAAGTGTCTGAGGCCAAATTTGAACTCAGGTTCTCCTAACTCCAGGGTTGATGCTCTCTTCACTGAGCCACCTAGCCGCCCCTATAGTTCATCTTTTAAATGAATATTGTTGGTGTCCTAATTCATGATAATCAGTTCAAAATTTGGGTCCATCCAAATGGGGACAAAAGTAGACTTTATACTTAAACCTTGCACTAAGATTTCTTTTTTTCTCTGGGGACTCTGTAGCCTTACTTGGAGCAGGAAAGTAAGCTGAAGCCCTCATTTTAAGTCTTCTGTTTGCTGTGAAAACTTATAATTCTGATTCAACCCAATCAGATGGACCCATGTATTCCGAGAATGAATAATTGATTTAGAGCTAGAAGGGACCTCAGAACACATCTAGTCCAACCCCCTCATTTTACAGAAAAGGAAACTGAGATTTCAGAGAAGTAAAGAGACTCGCCCAAGATCACACATGTCTCAGATGAAGTATTTAAACCCAGGTCCTCCAGCAAATGCTTCTCCCACTGTACAGGGATGTTCTAATGCAAATAAGATCTTTCCGTAGGCAAATGGAAATGGAAGCCCCAATTTATGGCTTCCTTTCAGTGAGGAACTTGGACCAAATTATCATGATCATACTACTTACTAACATCTAGATAGCACTTGAAAAAATGAACACCATTTTATATACATTATCTCATGTGAGCTGCACAACAACTCTGGCAGGTAAATGCTACATGTACCTCATTTGTAGATGACAGAACTGAAACTCAAAGAAATTCTGGGACTTGTCGGTCACCACACACCTAGCAATTATCGGAGGCAGGATTTGAAGCCAAGACTTTCCACTATTCCATGATGCCCCAGAGCAGAATGAAGTATTGCACTTGCAGATAAGATTTTTAATTGAAGGACAAACTAGATATTTTTAGCCATCCCATGAACTAACATGAATCAGAAGCAAATTTTCTAAACTATTGAACTAGAGCAGAAATGCAAATATCAAAATCTTTCAATTGTTGAGTCTCTGTTTCCAGATAGAATTTTTAGTTCTAGTTTGGCCTAATATTCCCCAGAGATAAGACCTAAATAAGCCATTCAGAAACTCGAAGACACTTTAACCATTTAGAGATTTGTGCCAAAGGATGATGTTTGTGCCTTCACAAAAGTCATAGTTTAAGATAGCACTATTCTGTCAGATTCTTTCGTTTCAGACTCAGTTCCCATCCTGATCTACTTAAGTGAAGCCAAGTGAAAAATCAAATTTTGGCTTGATCAACTTTGTGGGGCTTGAGATGAGATTATTAATAGTGCTTTCCATTTCAGAATGATTGGAAAAATATTAATAATTCATTATGACTGAGGATGCAAGAACAGCATTTTAAATTTAGAAGTCTTCAAAATGAATGGAATTGGCATTCTAATCCAGTTTGTGAAGTTGGAGTTTGTTTACAGAGGTCCCTCCATAGCTTCCTGTTTAAAAAATCTCGGAAGCAAAATAAGTACTCAGAAAGTTCCTTACACTTCAATTACCTAGAACAAAGCAGTACTTGGATGTGTAAACAATAAGGTCTTATTCAAACATTTAGATTAGGGGGAAACATTCATTACCACTGAGCTCCATGTAAAGTAACCTCTATCTAAATTTCTTCACCTGTAACTCCTACAAAGCCATAGATTGGGAAAGTGAGGCATGTTTCATATCCTCAGCCATCTCCTCTTCCTTCCCTTCTGTCTCAGAAAAACAAATGAAGCTCCTGTATATCCATCAATCATCTCCTTTTTCTCTTTTCTCTTTAGTCATTTCCTCTGCTGGCTCTTTCCCTTCCTTCAACCTTCAAAAAACGGTTAAGGTCTCACCTCCTCTAAAAGAGCCACAATTTGACACTAATGATTCCTTAGGATCATCTTCAAGCCCTAGACAAAGCAGACTCCATTCACCATCTCCACTTCTTCCCTACTTACTCATTCTTGAAGTTCTTACAGTTGGGTTTCGGTAGATAGAACCACCCTGCTAGAGGGCTCTTTTCAAAGTCATTAATGACCTCTATAATGTTGGATACAATAGCCCTCTTTCTGACCTCATGCTAGACTTTTCTGTGGTATTTGACCCTGTGGACCATCTCATTTTCTGAGACACTGCACTCACATGGTTCTCCTCCTATCTCTGTCTATTCCTTTTGTAACCTTTGCTGGCTCTTCACTATTCTCCTATTCATCTAACCCCATTCTCACGGTTCTGTCCTTGACCCTCTTCTATTCTCTCTTTATACTCTGTTTTTATAGTTTTCATTTACTTCAGTCACCTCTAAGCAGGCGACTCCCCAAATCTAGGTCTTTAGCAACTTCTCAGAAGTCCCATCCTGCTTCTAGTTTCCTGCTGGACATCTTCATCTGAATATTGTATAAAACTGAACTCTTCCACCTTCCTCCCCCAAGCCTGATCTCCCTGCCCCAGTCTTCCTTTCTGCTGATGACTCCCCTAAGCCACCTAGCTTCCCAGGCTTGGAACTGGGTTAGGATCATTTGCTCTCTTCACATCACTGTCCAGTCAGGTGCCAAATCCTTTCCTACCCCCACAACATCTCTTGTTGCTCTATAATCCTCGGCTCTATAACCATCTTAGTCCAGGCACTCATCTCTTCTCACTTGGATTATCATAAGATCCTCCCAACTGATGTTTTGGCCTCCAATATATCACTGCCCAAGCTAGAGTCCCTACTGCACAACTTAAATCATAACCATTTCTCTACTCAAAGACTTTCAGAAGCTCCCCATTCCTTACCTTCCAAATAAAGTAGAAATTCCTAATCCTGGCATTCAAGGCTCTCCACAATCTCACGCCATAATGTAGCAGCATTTTTCCAGATTTCCAGACTTTTGTATTGATTCTCTTTGCACACTCTCTCCTCCAATCATTTGGACAACTCTCTGCAACTTTTTCATCTTGTTCTCTCTCATCTCACCCTCATCAATGCTAATATATCTCCTGTCTACAATGGATGCAACCCACTCTGACCCCGTCCAGTTGAAGTCTTTGCCTTCTCTCAGCTTCCCCTGGGGTCCCATCTACTCTTATTACTAACTCTCCCCACCTCCAAGTGGTACTCCCCTTCTTTAAATTCCTTATAGTACTTTAAAGAGACTTTTCCTTTGTACTTATTTCACTCTCTCCTATCTCACGGTTTCTTTGTGGACATGTCTCTTCCCCAATAGATCAGAAGCTCTTTGAGAGCAGTGTCTGCTTCATGCCTATATTTACATCCAAGGTGCCTTATGCATAATAAGTCCTTAATAAGTACTGGGTGAATTGAAGCGAGATTAGAATGTGGGCCCTGTCTGCCTTATCTTCTGCTACGAATTCAAACACCAACAAATATATGCATATATGTTGAACGTTAGGATCGAATCCCAAGATTAGTTGTAAGTAACATCTTCTGACCTAATTAGAGTGGTTGCAGTCAAAGTAAGTTTCCAGAGACCGTGGTATAGGTATGATGTGTAGCACTTCGGACAAATCAACTCTTATTAAGGTCTAAGACAGAAGGCCTTACACAACTAGTTTGGTAGTGAAATGATAAATGCAAAAAAAAATTGAAGATGCATCAATTGTGCCCATCTATTGAGGAATGGCTAAACAAATTATAGTACATAAATGTAATAGACTCTGCTGTAAGAAGCAGTGATTATGATGAGAACAGGGAAGCATGGAAAGCTCAATATGAACTGATGCAGAGTGAAGTAAGCAGAGCCAAATAAATAATAAACACAATGACCACAACAATGAAATGGAAAGAACCACAAAAAAATCCAAATGAATGTTGTAAAATTACAAAGAAGAGAAATGAGAAGATATCATGACATTACTGCTTTGCAGAGGTGGGAGGTCAACGGGCATGGTACATAGTTTTTGACTGCATTGGTGCATTGGTTGGTCTTAATGATTTTTTCATCTTCATCTCTTTTTTTCTTTAAAAATATTGTTATGAGGGATAACTTTCTGGGAGGGGGAGAAATACTGGGTTCATAATCCATTTTTTTCTTAGAACCATGGGTTCATAACCCAATTTTGTTGTATAGATGTGGTGGTCTCAATGTTATGTAAGAGGAGCTCAGGAAGATGTTACCTAAAATATTTTCCCTTTAGAGTGTCATACTCCTAAAATTCCACCAATTAGTGATTTATTTGGGTTAACTATCCTCTTATAACGTAAAAATTGTTAGGGAGTTTAGATCTAAATCACTCACATCTTATGAATGAAGGCTATTGGATTGTTCTCCTCTTAACACCAGCTGAAATATTTCAGGGTGGAAAAAAGTTTTAATGGGGAAGAAAGGAAAGAGAGGAAAGAAACTGGAAGGAGGGGAGGAAGAGGTAATTTTGGAATCTGGAGTACTGTGGGTCATGAAGCAGCAGGCAGACCTTGGGTACTTGAGCATTTAAGAGAGATGAAGGGTACCAATGACAAACTTTTCAGAAATTACTATTTTGTCTCATATTGGCCCTAACGAAACATACACAGCTTTCATATTCAAAAACAGGTCTGTCTATGTTGATCACTGTGGAAGTGTGTGCTTATGAAGGAGAAATCAAATGATATATGGTCACACTGTTGAAGTGTAAATGTAAAAATACTGATCTATTTTGTGACTACAATTACTACTGATGGTCTAGACTAGAGCATCAGTAGGAGCTCCCAATTACCTCTAGGAAAAAAGAGAACTCCCAAAAGGCCTAGCACTTAAGGCCTTTCACAAGTGTGCTCAACCTACCTTGATTACCTTTATATTAATCTCCTTGATATACTCTATCTTGCAGTAAAACTGGACCTTGGCCTGTTCCCTAATCTCACCATTCAATCCTGTATTACTATACATTTGCACAAGCTGTCCTCCCTGCCTTGGAATGTTTTCAGAATCCTTATCTTCTTTTAAGGCTGCTCTGGTGACACATCCTCTAGGAAACCTTCCCTGATCTCCCCCAGTAATTCAGACTCTCTTCCTCCTCAAACTGTCCCAACAAACACACTGTCTGATCTCTCCTTTGGCCCAGTGGAAGCTCCTCTGGGCTTAATTTTATTGAATATCTTTTCCTTGGTTTCTCCATTCTCAAAAACAAAAAGAAGATAATAACCTTTTAGGGAAAAGCTTCCCTTGTTTTATACAGTGCAAACTAATGCTTTGCACAGCCACTTCAAAGTGCTACTGACAGACAGAAAGGAAAAAGGACTCAACCATTTATATCACTGCTTGTGAAACTCATCAGGCTAAATCCTCCCCTTGCCCAATTTAAAATGCATCCCATCAAATAACATCCGTCCCTCAGCTGGTTGATAGCTTACTACTCTATTTAATGGAACTTGAGAATGCTAAATATCTCTTCTCCAAATGTATGTAATGAATGTCTGTCCTTTAAATCTACTATTTCTACCTGTTGGGAATTGTGACACATTGTTTTTCCCTTGATTTTCAAACCATGGCCCTCACAACCTCAACCCTAAGAGGCATATATTTTAAACATTAAAGTGACTAAAATTATCTTTATGGTAACTTTGAAATGAGCTCAAGGAGGTAGCATGAGGGGGACATACTGAAATTTCAACAATGAAACTGACGCAAATCTGCTGCTACCTGGAAGACGACATTTCTGGAATCAATACTGGTGGGTCCCAAAGTGTGAGAAGTGTGCGTGTGCCAATTAGATAAAGGGAAGCTAAGACAAAAGAAACCAGACCTAAAAGGTTAAGAGCCCAAACATTTGCAGTGAGAAGAATATAGGGCAATTCTTTTTAAATAATTCCTTTAAGAGCAGGTTTAGGAAAATGAGTGTAAGTGTGAAATCTCTGTCACACCAGGAAAACAATTGAAATTTCAGGTCCTGCTTATTTTTACATTAACTCTGACCATTCAGAGGCTCAGATTCATTTGTGATTCTTGTACTGACCTTCAATGCATATTAATCAATAACCATTTGTTGAACACTTCCTGTGTGCCGGGTGGGGCAGGTAGGTGGTACTGCAGTGAACAGAATGCCAGGCCTGGAGTCAGGAGGACTCCTCTTCCTGAGTCCATATCTGTTCTCAGACACTTACTAGCTGGTGACCCTGGGCAAATCTACTTAACCCTGTTTGCCTCAGTTTCCTCACCTGTAAAATGATTTGGAGAAAGAAACAACAAACCACTTTGGCATCTTTGCCAAGAATACTCCAAATGGGGTCACCAAGGGTCGTACACAACCAAACAACAATGTGCCAGGTACTGTGCTAAGCACTAAGGATACAACAAAAGGCCCCAAAACAATCCCTGCCAGTAAGGAGTATACATCCCATTAGGGGAGTGATGCACAATGCACATACAGAGTAGATGGGTGGTAATCTAGAAGGGAGGAAGGAAATCCAGCATTTGGGAGGACTGAGAAAGGCCTCATGCAGAAGGAGAGAAGGTCAAGGTTAGCCATCACAGAAAATCATTCTGTTCGTCACTACTGGGGTTACTATGGGTACTGATGAGTCTCTGGCATTTCGGGTCTAATTAGATACTGCTGAGAGTGCCTTGCCTTTAGAAACAGAAAGACATATGTTTACATGAAAACACTGAGTACTCACAGATTATGGCAAAATCCTCAACATGTACTTATTTACTACAAAGCTATTCTCTTCTGATAGTTTTACTATATAGTGACTATAACTCTAGGGACCCAAAAATTGGATAATATTCTTAAAGCTGGAAGGTGCCTCGGGGGGTCATGTAATGCAGCTGCCTCATCTTACAGGTAAGAAACTTGGAGTTCATAGAAGCTAACTGACCTGCCCCAAGACAGTCAGAGAGTAAATGGCAGAGTCAGGATCCAGGGCCCAGGCACCTCGCCTCTGAATCCAGCTTTCTTGCCACTGCATAATGCCGCTGTTAGTAGACATGACATTTTGTTCTTTTAACCCTAAGAGAAGTAACAAGCAGCATTATTTTTAGCTTTTCGCTGTTTACTGTTGATCCTTTCATTCACTTGACAAACATTTATGGGCCTCTTACTGTAAGGGGAGCCCTGGCTGGGGAAGGTAGGTGGTGTCAACCAAAGAGGAATTCTCTCTTAGATGGCCCCTATCCTTGCGTGGGCAGAACAAATCTTCTCCAGCCATGCCCCTTCTCCTCCCACTGAGAATGACTTTTTCTCTACTCTCCACACACAATTCTCCCCTAAGGAAGGGACATTTTGTGAGCATGTGAAGGAAAATGGAGGAAAAAAACTGTCTGGGGGCCACTGCCTCCGAGGGAGCTCCCTTCCAATTTCTACTTACAATATCCTAACACCATTTAAAATTGCTTGTTCATGGCTCAGGAATTTTTCTGGGGTAAAAACTAGGTCACCCTTTTACCCCAATTTGGGAGAGATGGAGCTAAGGGGGGAAGTGCATTCCAGGCATGGGGAATGGTCAATGGGAAGGCATAGAGATTGGAGATAGAGGGCTGTGAGAGAGGAAAAGAGAGAATGCCAGTTTGGTTGGATATCAGAGTATAGTATAGGAGAAGTATGCAGACAACTCTCACTTTATGGAAGTGGACCATTCCGCAGACCTCTATGTAACGTGAATTTGCCAGGAAGGAGGTAGGTAGGAAGGGGACATCAATGGAAGGAGGGGCTGGCACACTGTTCAAGGGCATTCAGGAGGAGAAGCACACACATCCAGGGACATGAGGAGGGGGATGGGTGGGTAGAGCGGGACAAAGGGCTCTTCTCTCAGCAAAGAAGGTCTCAAACCAAGCCCCTATCCTGCACAAGGGAGGTGGTCTCTCCATGCACCTGTTCTGCTTTTACTTAAAGCAGTCTTTTTAGAGTTGTTTTGTTTTGTTTTGTTTGGAGTAGGGAAGTGGAAGGCCTCAGAGAGCAGAGCCAAGAGGCAGGAGTGGAAAGGAGGGGGAGAGAGAGAGAGAAAGAGAGAGACAGAGACATAGAGAGACAGAGACAGAGAGAGACAGAAAGACAGAGACAGAGAGAGACAGAGACAGAGAGAGACAGAGAGACAGAGACAGAGAGAGACAGAGATAGGGAGAGACAGGGAGACACAGAGAGAGAGACAGACAAGCAGACAGACAGACACAGAGACAGAGAGCAAGCACACAGTACTGTACAGTAAAGTTATCAGTTAAATTTGCCTAATGTGAATTTACAAAGTGAGACCTGTCTCTACAATGAGGCTGAAAAAATAGTTTGGGGCCAGGTTGTGAAGGGCTTTTGTTGTTGTTGTTGAGGACTTTCTGAGCTAAACTAAGGAGTTTCTATTTTATTCCAGAGGTAAGAGGGAGACGCTGGAGTGCCTTCAAGGCCCACTGCTTTGTGCACAAGCCTTTCGTGATCCCCAGTTAGCTGCTGGGGCCCCTCTCTCTCCCTAACAACACTGTGTTTGCATTTCTATATGATTTTTATTCAGCACCTGCTTAGATGTGCATTTATCTTAAAGTAGGGATCATTTCATTCTTTGTATTCTCAGACCCTAGCCCAGCATATGGCTAAGAGAGCAGGCGCTTGCTGATTCATTTGGTTGATCCTGTTGGCAGCAGAGAGCCAGCCATGGTTTTTGAGCAGGGGAATAACATATTCCACACACCATTCTTGATGAGGGTCTCCTAGTATGTCATTTGCCCACGCATTGTTAAGGTCCTGCCAAAGTCACAGAAATAAGCACCAACTTCCAGTGCGAAATCTCTATTAGGATCTTTGCAGGTAGGTTTCCCGCGATACAGAATGATGCATGCAACTTTCATGTTGAGGAGAATTGCCCATTTGTCTCATGTAGCCTGCCCTACCGAGTGGGTCACAATCTCTCAACACAGCATTGATGTTTTGGCTTTCAAGGCACAACCACCTGATCATTGTTGGCCTATGGTCTCCAGGACACAAGTTCCAAAAATACAAAACGCACAGTTAGTGGGATGAAGTAAAAGCCTGTTATTATTCATGATTCTCAATGTAACTGAAAAAATGGGAAAAAAGAACAAATGCAGGATATGAAATCTGCTGTGTACCCTAGGACTTTTTGCAAGTTGAGGGTTGGGGAGAGGGTCCAGGGATCTTGAGAGTTAATTGAGTGATAAAGTCAATGACAGGATGAAGTCCTATCATTTCTCACTGACCACATCCTCTCCAAACCTGCCATAGTGAAGAAGATGGATTTCTAGGTCATCAATTGACTAAGTAATATTTTTTTCATTTTCGAAGACTACATGAGATGAGAAATTAATCATATTAATAAAGGATAAGACAGTTTTAGTATACTTATGCTGATTACAATTGATTTTTGATTCAAGGATATAATACCTTAATTGCCATATACTGAGAGGAGGGAGGGAGAGAGAGGGAGTGCCCATTGAGATAGAAAAGGCTCTCTGGCATATAGTACCCCATTAATCACAAGCTTGTGACATGATTCATTCCCACGCATAGAGAAATCACTACATATACTCCACGTGTTTGAGAGAAAAGTCATCCTGTGCAGAACTGACATGCTAGCCAGGAGCATGGAACAGAATTCCCCGACCCATCAGGGTAACAAAGAAATCACAAAGGGAAATGATAATGCAAATGATGCATTTGAACTTATTTTCTCAGGCCATGAAAGAAGTGCATTTTCAGCAGCATTAGAATGGTTTGGGTTCTGTTATCAAGCATACAAACTTAGAAACCATGTGGCCATCATTAGTCAACCATTGTTCGAGCGAACCTCTGCGCCTTAGGCTTCTGCTTCAAAGGTTGGGCAATGCTCATTGAGAAAGCGGCACATGTAGCAGCTCCATATGTTGGCTGGCTGGCGCACATGACCTGGCACTGCATTTCTGACCCCCTTCCAAAATTTAATTCCTTTGGCTTTGCTTTTTACTCTTATTTTCACTTCCCCTGTAGTTTCTCTCTTTCCTCCCAATATGTGTTTTCTTTGCTTCGAGAATATGGCTGGAATTGTATTAACATGGGACAGAAATGGCAATTCTAAACAGTCATAACTAGGGTGGGGTACCTAGGGCTTTGCTCAAGGGTGCTGAATCTAGAGGATGCTCACAGCACCTAGTAATCCTTTGACAACTCAGAAAACAACAGTACCTAGAACCTAGCAAGCAAGCATAATTAATTAAAATAGGAATCTACCAGATGACACTACCTCACCTCCCCACCCATCTGCCTCCATCCATGGGCCTCTCCAGGATATATTTCATGCCGCTAGCCTCAGATGGAAAAGTTGATAGTTATAGTTCTTCATACCACACCAAAGCCTTGTGGGGGGAGACGAGGAAATGATTTCTAATTGGCAACTCAAACTAGGGAAAAAAAAGATGAAGAATGAAAAGACTTTCCCTATAACGTGTAACTCCGAAAAAAATATTAACTATGCTAAATAATTGCCTTTCAGACATAGTTAGCTGGTCTTAATAACATTAGCAAAGCAAGACTGATGGCACTTGGCATACTTCTTGCAAATGACCAAGGGATTCTAATCACTATTGTAAATATCAGAGATGTACTTGAACATTCCATAGAAGATCAGAACAAATACAGATGCTGTAGTCATTTGTATAACCACTGTATATTTGAGGGTAATGGAGGTTGGTCTTCCCTAAGAATGGTTTTGTTCTAAAATGATTAATTCTCCTCTTGGTTCATTTCTCCATCTAATGACAATGGCTCTTTTGGTGCAAAAGTTCTATGTTCATCCTGCAGTTCCTGGAGCTGATGTCAGCATAGGGGTCAAGCTCACCCAAGATTTGACCTCTAGGGCTTCAAAACAACTTGAAAGAATTGTGACATTTAAATCTGGGAATCTGCCTTCTCAGAAGACTTCAAAATAATGAGCACAGTAGAGACATGGAACAAGATCACCTCATATGTTTATGCTCAAGAAAGCGTTAGGCAGAATGTTCCAAGCATTGGCTACTCATGAGTGGACTGTTTACTACTGGTGTTCTCTCTGGCTACTTAGTTAGAAGGGACTTCTGAGGATCTTCTTCCCAGTTCCCACCAATAATATAGATAAGGAGAAAAGAGGAAGGAATGTTCCCCCATAGAGTGCACATCTTGACGTACAAATAAATTGCTGGTTTGAATGATGCATGCCTCTTGTCCCTGTCCTAAGTATGGGTCACCAAGAACTGAGTACAGTCACAAAAAATATGTACTGATTTTGGAGAAGAAAGGGCACTCATGAGTGACATTAGTAAGAAAGTTATCAAATAACCATTAGCATGTTCTTGGAAATCTAACCTAAATTTTGCCTAAAACCCTTTAAACCCATATCCTCTTGTTGTGTTCTCAGTGATAATAAACATCTGGGTTTGTATAATAATCCCCACCCATGTAGCTGAAGACATTCATTAAAACGATTCTGCAATTTTCAGACAAAATTACTGAAACTGGAATAATTTACCATTCACTTTGTCTGCTTTAATATCCTATGGTTAGGCTGTGAGCTGCTTTCCAAGCCTCCCATGACCACAACCAAATCTCCTAGACTAGTAAGGACTGGCTGATGGATTTGACTGACCTGTTTAAAGTGGGCTACACAAGTCAGGATTCTCAGGTGCTACTCAAAAGTGGTAGGTCCAGAGAAGTGGAAGAAAACAGTGGGAGCAACAGGATTTTTGCAAACCAGCTGGTGCTGTTTCCGCTCCAGCCAAACAATAAGCACCACCCTGAGGCTGCAATTACTCCGATTTACTATTCTCGAAATAGCGAGGAAGTGCAGAGGTGTAGGAGAATGAGAAGCATTTCCATGGGAGAGGAAGCATGGCTCTACCAAAGTTTGAAAATGACTGTGCCTGACTGTACGAAGTAGCAAGACGTGCTCAAGAAAAGGTTTAAAAAAATCAGTCCACTCTGGACATTTTGCTGCCAATGCCCAAAGTAGGGTAAGTAAAGCTACTCATACTCATACAGCACAGTACTATCACAATGTCTTTTACATACAGGATGATAAGACCATAGATTATGAGCCCTGGAGGTCATCTAGTCCAACTATCTCATTTACAAAGGAGGAAACTGAGACCCAGAAAGGCTGTGCTTTGTCCAAAGTCACACTAGGTAGGAAGTAGCAGAGTGGAGATTCCAACTGGAATCTGAGTTACAGGTGGAAGAGGCCTTAGAGGTCAGAGTTCAACCTCATTTTACAGGTGGAGAAACTGAGCTTCATAATGGTTATGTGTTGTGATTTACTTCTGGGTAAGAAGTGGCAAGTCTAATTACATGTGTGTCCATCTGGATATTTGGGATCACAAGGTTGGGGGGTTATGGGCAATTCATTTAACTTCTTTAAGCCTGAGTTTTCTCATAGTAAAAATGGGGATAATATTTTCTATGACTCCTACCTTACCTAGCTGGTTGTGAAATTCAGATGAGAAGATTGTACAACACTTTGCAAACCTTAAAATGTTATATAAATGTCATTTTTTTTTTTACCATTATAGCTTACCTAGAACCCCCAAAGTCTCTAGGCTCACAGCAACTAGGTTCAAACCTGAGGGCCCCACTCAGGAAGGAAAGAAGGAAGGGAAAGGGGGAAGAACAGAGGGAGAGAAGAAAGAGGATAGGCAGGCAGAAGGAAGGGTTGATTCATTTATTAAGCACCTACTATGTGCCAGGCACTGGGCTAAATGTTTTACATGTATTATCTCATTTGATCCAAGTGGGTTTTTTTTCTTTTGCTCCCTGGTATTTGGGCTGAAATCAAAGCATCCCTTGGGGGCTACTGATAAAGCAATCCCCTTACCATTAAACCTGCCCTGTCTAAGTAACTCTCAGTGATGGTGGGGGAGGAGGGAGGGTGACAGGTCCCTGATCAGCTTCCCTGCTCTTCCACTCAAGGGGGAAATACAGGTGATGTCCTTTCTCCAAGAGGCAGAGTGCTTCAGAGAATGCCTTTCTCTGTCTCATAGGCACGTGCAGCAAATTTCATTAGGGAGTATGCCAAAGAAATGCTATTTTTTAAAAAGGTGAACATTTACTGAATATTCAATCATAAAAACATTGTTTTGTTTTTATTCATACTAAAGAAAATGAAATGTAACTAAACTTTTTTTAAATAGCTAAACTTTACTGAAAAAATACAAGCTAAAAATTAGATACCCCATCTTTGATCCACTGGGGGTGCCTGTCTGGGCTTACCTTACATGCATGCCTGTGCTCTAGAGTACCGGCCCTGGAGTCAGGAGGACCCGAGTTCAAATCCGGCCTCAGACACTCAACATTTACTAGCCATGTGATCTTGGGCAAATTACTTAACCCCAATTGCCCTGCCCTCCCCCCCTCCAAAAAGAAAAAAACAGGTTTAGATCTGAGCTCTCAATTACAGGAACTCTCACACTTAGGGATTCATAAGACAAGCCTAAGGCTGGGGCTGCCTAAGAAATTTCCTTTTCCTTTTGCCAGAAAGCTAGATTCTTGAATCATGTTGCCTAAGAAATCTCATCCCTACTTTCACAGGCAAGTAGGCTAACTAGGTGGCACAGTGGATAAAGGGCCAGCTTGGAGTCAGGAAGACCTGAGTTCAAATATAGCCTCAGATACCGACTAGCTGTGTGATCCTGGACAAGTCACTTAACCTTGTTTGCCTCAATTTCCTCACCTGTAAAATGAGCTGGAAAAGGACATGACAAACCACTCTAGCATCTTTGCCAAGAAAACTCCAAAATGAGGCACAAAACATTGGACGTGATTGAAAACCAACTGAACAACAACAACTAGTCACTGAACCAATCAGGGAAAGGTGGCCCCTTTGATTCCTCCTAATCCAAGGCCCACATCCTATAATTTCTTCCAGTTAACTGGGAAATTTACCAAATTGCCCAGGGACTTCCTCAAGCAGCCCTTCTTACACAAATATCAGTGTAAACAGCTTTATTTCCTGAGATCAGGAGGACGGCAAGATAAATGGATCTGGGATTTTATTAGTTTGGAAAACTCTTGGTACCAGAAATACCTCTAGCACCATCATCACCAGTCTCTGGTTTAGTAACCAAGTCCTAAGAGGTTGCTTGTGGCCATGGAGATCATAAAGCTAGTCAGTGTAAGAGGCTGATTTCAGTGTAAGCCCTCCTGACTCAAAGGCCAGCACTATAGCCACTCTAGTACGCTGCCTCTGCACATAGTAAATTGCTTCTAATTGATCAAATTAAATATAATAAGGGTCTGATGGAAATTTTCCAACTGCAGGTACATATAAAGCTTTTAGATCTATTATTAGAGAAAATAAGGGGATGGAAATGCTTGCTTTTGCTTTTGGTCCAGACCTGTGAATTCATCCATGTGTTGAACTCAGAGTATGCATAGCAACGACTTGTCTATAACTTGTCAAAGACAAGATTTGAACTCAATGCACCAAGCTGACCCTCTGAGTGGTTGCTAAAATGTTAAATAACAATGGGAGGTCCTTTTTTACAGCATAGAACTACACATTTATCGATGTCAGCATGGTCTCGAACAAAGGAGAAGCCCACGTTGGTTCTGAGTAAGGTTCCCAGAAGAGCAGACAACTTAAAACAGTTCTGCTACCCACAGTCCCTTCTTGAGTGAGCAAGACTTTGGTCACACATACCAGACAACTGAGACTCAGAGAAGAGTAGACTTCCCTCAAAATAACCAACTGGCTCCATGATGGAGAATTACCAGGACCTCTGTGAGATTATTACCAAAGCTGACTGGCCCATTCAAATAGCCATAGATTTAGAGGTAAAAAGGACCTTAGGGACAATTAGGCTGTGCAGTGGCCAGAGAGCTGGACTTGGAGTCAGGAAGACTTGAGTTCAAACCCTTACTAGTTGTGTAGCTCTGGGCAACTTAACCTGGCAGCTTGAGTTCCCTCACCTGTAAAATGGGGATAATAACACATAACTTGCAGTATTGTTTTAAGGATCAGATGAGATAAACGTAAAATGATTTGCACACCTTAAAACACTATGTCAGTCATCATCAACATCGTCGTCATCATCGTTGTCATTGTCATCATCATCATCATCTAGCCCAACCCCTCAGGCTAAATGATTTTGCCAAGGTCACACAGTGGTAAGATTTGAGAATCAAAGGTAAGTCCTCTAAATCCAATCAGCCCCCAGCGTGGGAATCACATGTGGGGAAGCGTTGGGAGAGTGACGTCGCAAGAAAGGTCCAATGATAGAGTCAGAGCCATGGTGTTGACATTGTGAAGGTCTTCATTTGATGGTGGGGGAGGGGGAGAGAAAGCATTTGAAGAGTTTTCTTTGTTCTCCATTCTGTGTTGTTTCTATAAATGATATATTGATACCACTAGGCTTTCAAGAAGGAGCTGTGCAATAAAGAGATTTTTCCCAGGATTTTTGGGGGTGGGGGCAGTATCTGCGCCAGTAAGCAAAAGAATATTCCCCAAACATGTACTTGACCAGTCCTGCCATAGGAAACTCAGCAGGAGTCTACAAGTCAGTTTTAGTGGCCCTTCTCTCTTTGCGCACCAATCCCCTGGAAGCTTTCAAGTCCTAATGAGTCAATAAGTTATTTCCTGTTGTAGCAGTTTGCAACTGAGTATTGTAATAAGCTGTACTTGAATGGAAGTCTCAACATCTTGGTGTATCCTGGAGAGCAAGTTAGAACCTGGGAGGGAGCCTTAGATGCCCCACCTAGAGTTCTGTCTTCCAAGTCAGTAACCTTAAGGTGTTCTAATATATTTTGCTAAAATTTGAATTCTACCTCGGCCACTCACTTCTTGTGTGATCTTTGGACAAATCACTTCCTTTCTCTGGGCCTCAGTTTCCTTCTCTCAATGAAGAGATGAAGAGATTGGACCAGATAACCTCTCTGGTCTCTTCCAGATCTATATCTATTATTCTTTATAAAAATATGAAAACAATTCGTCCATATTCCTTTAAGGTACAATTTCTGCCTAAACGTGGGTACATTAATTAATTTTTGAGTGATTTGATTGCCATTTTTCAAAACCAGATTCACAAGTGTATAAAGACATGGAAAGAAAAGATGTACCTGTATTTTTATTTTTTGTAACTAAATTCTGAGTATTTACCTGAGGTTGATAAATCAATAGAAACAGCAGAGTTGTTCATGGTTTTTTCCACTGATAATTGCTTAATTTTGAAACCCCAGCTGAGAGGCACTTGAAAACTAATGGACTATTACAGTTCTCTTTATGCTTAATCCATTTGCATCCAAAGTATTTACAAGGCTTCCCTTATTCTCTGTGATCAATGCAAAGCCATTAGTGAATTACACTGCAGGCTCTAAAATGCCACAAACAAGATATAGATTATTGAACAGAGCTCTGAGCAGACATCCTGAAGCCCAAACACACCCGACCTAGTGAACTCAAACTGAGTTTTGGACTCAGATTTTGTTTGTGAGAATCTGTCAAACCATCATTGACTTTATTCACTGTAGGAGCTAGCTATTTCCCTCTGCTCCCAAAGAGGTGTATACCTTGCCCATTTTCAACAAGAAAGAAGACAGAAGAAATACGTTTCTAATAACCTCTCTCTCTCTTCCCTACCCCCATTCATCTCTCCCCTCTCCTTCTCAGCCTCCCACAATCAAAAGTTAGAGTTAGAATAAAGATGGCTCTGGGGTTCACCAAAACAGTGCTCGGGTATCATCTCCAATAGGGAAGTTGACCATATCAAGGCCAATTTTGCTCTGCTGGAGCATACTTAAGTGAATTTCTAGGAAAGGAATAAATTAAAGGTACAAAATTTTTAATAAATTAATTAATTAATTTTCTTGTTTACATCATTCATTTCCACAAGATTTTGAATTACAAATTTTCTCCCCATCTTTCCCCTACCAGACACCTCAAAACAGCCATCCCACTGTATAACCCCTCCCCCATTCTGCTGTCTCCTTTGTCCTCCCCCATAGCCCCTCTGACTTGCCAGTAGGGCAGGATGGATCTCCCTACCACAGTGCCTGTGTATCTTAATTTCCAGTTGCATGTAGTTAATAATAATAATTATATATGTGTGTACATATATATATATATATATATATATATATATATATACACATATATATTTTTAACATTTGATTATAGAACTTTAAATTCTAGATTCTTTCCCTTCCTCCCTTGTCACCCACCCCCACTGGAAGGACAAGCAATTCAATACAGGCTGGTACAAAATTTTTTTCTCACCAGATTGAGAACCAGGAGACCACTGACCACCTCTTGTACCTCCTTGTTACTATTACAATAGTAATAGCATCTACCTACTTGGAAAGAGCACTGTAAGCATGAAATGATACCATGCACATAAAACCTTAATATTTGATACAAAGATCACCTTTTATTGTAAGAAAAACTAAGGCAGACTTTATCTTCATGGACTGTCATCTTTTTCCTTAAAAAGAAAAAGCTACACATATAACATGGGACACTCAAGGTAAGGTCAAGGCCTACAAAGCTGAATCTTGTCTTTGAGCTCTAATTAATTAAAGACAGTTTGTTTTACTGATGAAATGCTTCATTGAAGCTTTAAGCACATAAATAGGAGTTTGTGTCCTTTAAGTTCAATTAGCAACAATAAGCATTTGTTAAATACTATGTGCAAGGTGCTACATCAGGCAACCAGAGGGCACTGTGCACAGAGCGCTGGGCCATGAGTCAAGAAAGCCTGAGTTCAAATGTGACCTCACATAATGACTAGCAAGTTACTGAACCTCCGTTTGCCTCATTTCCTCAACTTTAAAATGGGTATAATAATAGTACGTGCCTCTCAGGGCTGTTGTAAAGATTAGATTATGCTTGTAATATGCTTTGCTAACTTGTTGTTACAATCATTAGGTAATGGAGATACGTAGACAAAAATGAAACACTCCCTGGCCCAGCAGCTTATAATGTATGGGAGAAAGCAAAACAGAGGAAATCAAGTAAATGTAAAACATGGACAATGTAACTTGCAGTGAAGGGCACAAATGTATGCCTGGGGAAGAGCAGGCCAGGGGCCCAGAAGGATGAGCCCGATAGGCAGAGCTCTATCAGAGGAAGCCCCAAGTGGTGTGGGGCTAGGCCAGCCTGGGCTGCCCATGACTTTGAATCAAGCCAGAGGGCAGCAGCCAAGGCAATACTGACTTTCTTACCAGTCCCTGAAGAAGTGGGAAGAAGACAGTGGCCACCTGATGCCAGGCAGATTCCAACCTCCAGGTGGAGGTTGTTGGACTCTTGGGGCCAAGCTGCTTAGAGAGGGGAGGTATGTTTGAAATACCCTCTGCCATGTCAACTCCGCCCCAGGACTCACTTTACTGCTAAGTAAGCAACCAATCACAAGCATTTATTAATAAGAATAATTAGCATCTAAGGCTTTAGTTTTAAGGTTTGAAAAGCACTTTACCTAAGTTATTTCATTTGATTCTCACAACAATCCTACGGGGCAGGCGCTATTACTATCCCCATTTCGTAGGTGAAGAAAGTTAGACTCAGAGAGATGAAATGATTGCCCCGCACCCTCCAGCTGGTAAGTGTCCAAAGCGGGACTTGAACTTTGCGCTCTTGCCTCCAAGTCCAACACTATGCACTATGGTACCCAGCAGCCTGGCGTTCATTAAGCTCCCACTATGTGCAACACAATTCTTATCTTTAACTAGCTCATATTCTAATATGAGGCAACATTAGATAGATATATTCATACATAGGCAGGCAGGCAGGCCCTGGAGCTGCTATTACTCTTGATGTTACTATTACAAAAGTAATAGCATCTACCTAGAGAGATAAACAGATAGATAATTGTATAGAAAACATACCGAATATGAGGGGGGCACTAATGGCCAGCTGGGGTCAGGGGTGGGTGAGGTAGAATGGAATCAAGAAAAGCCTCAAGTGGGTTGTACTTAAACTGAGTCTTGAAAGAAATGAGGGATTCCAGGTAGTGTGGATGAGTAGGGAGTGCCTTTCAGACATGAGGATGGCGGTACAAAGGTGCAGACGTGAGAAACAAGTTGTTTTTATGTATGGAACAACAAGGTGCCTGGCCGGTAGAATGTGGAAAGGCTAGTAATGTGTAAGAAGACTGGGAAGGGGGCTTGGGTCCAGGTTGTGAAGGGGCTTAAATGCCAAACAGAAATTGAAATGTGATCCTAGAGGCAGTAAGGAGATAGTGGAGGTTAATGATGAAGGGGTGGCATGCGTAGACCTACCCTGCAGCTGTGTGGAAAATTGAGTGGAGTAGGGAGAGCCTTGAGGAGGGGAGACCAATGAGGAGGCTCTTGTAGTAGCCTAAGTCAGATATGACATGGACTTAGACTGGGGTGCTAGTTGTAGGAGTGGGAAAGACAATAAGATTTCATAACTAAATATGTGAAGGAAAATGAGGCATCAAGGATGCCATGGAAGTTGCAATTGGAAGTCTTGAATGGGGGAGGGGACTTCTGGGGAGAAGGATAATGAGTTCTGTTTTGGGTATGTTCAGTCTGAGAGATCTATGTAGCACCCAGCTGGAAGCCCCCAAAAGGTAGCTGGGAATTTGGGACTAGAGGTCAGGAGAGAGACTGCTTTTGCAATCCATTCCATACACAGATCTTGGAATCACGTGATAGCAATGATAATTAAGCCCAAAGGAGCTAACAAGGTCATCAAGTAAAGAGTCTATAAGAAGAGGTCCCAGGACAGAACCTGAGGATATAGACACAGTCAAGGTGTTATGTCAGGGGTGATGAGTAAGCAATGGAGACCAAGAAGCAATGATCAGACAGGAAGAGAACCAGGAGAAGGCAGTTATCAGTAAAATCCAGGAGGAGTGAGGATCCAGGAAGAGTAGTCAAGAAGGCTGAGGGTTAGGGAAAGGCCATTAGATTTAGCAAGTAAGAGATCACAGGTAGTTCTTCGATGAATAGTTGTCAAGTTTGTGATAAAGTTGGAAACCAGAATGAAGACAGTTTAGAAGGCTGTGAGAGTACAGAAAGTGGAGGCCATGAATGTGGACTACTTTGAAAAAGAGTTTGGCTGAAAATTGGAGGAGAGATATAGGCTGACAACTTTGAGAGATGGTACATGGTAGCTGTTATTTTTAAGAACTGGGGAGACTTAGATATTTTGAGTAGATTATCTCCACAAGGATGTTGTGGAGATGGCTTTCAATGTGGTCAAAAGGGTCTCTGTTCTGGATTGGTGACAGGTATGGAGTAAGAGGGATGGCCCAGCAAATATTCCATCCCCGGCTCTGCTTAAATGCCAAGGTCTTTAACAAGTCGGTGAGGTTCTGGATTAAGGCCCTAGTCAGATCGTCTCTGGCTGTTAAGTTTCTGGAACCTCCTCCTCCATTTATTAGTGCAGTTAATCCTTTTCATAAGCTAATGTCTAGAGTTGCCTCAGTATTAGTTATAATCAAATATACCTTGCTTTGAATAGACAGCTCTCATTCTCGTGTTGGCATTGCCATCAAGTCTTGGCACTTTATGCCAACATCAATACAGTGAGCAGCAGCCCATTAAATCCCAATCAGTTTTGAAATATACCCCTGGGGAGAGTGGCTTCTGGACTTCCAGATGACAGCAGATGAGCCTGATTTGAAAATTCCCAGCACTTCAGACCAAAGCATGGAACCTCATAATGAAGACCTGAATCAGGAGGAACATGAAAGATTCGGAACCCCCTTATGGTGGCCCCTGGGGCCCCTCCAGTCCCTCTCAGATTGCTACAGAGCAGCCCAATGGCCTGATGCCCTTCTAGAACTTCCCAATGTGTTTTTTCTCCTCATGAATGTGTCCAATGCTCAAAAAGGCAGAGCAGCCAGAATGGAGGGCCAGGTGAGTCCTTCAAGGAAAGTCTAAAATTCTGTAGGACCTTTGGGATTTTGGAGAAATCAATGGGACATGTGTGTGTATGAATGAATGACCATTTATTAAGTACTATGTGCTAGACACTGTGGTATGTCTATGCGTGCACAAACACATCTAGATTTATATATACATGTATATGTGTATACATGTATATGTGTATATGTTTACATATATGTATTCCCTCAGTAGAATGTAAGTTTATTAACATATGTCTTCTAGTATGGGTATGTTCTTTGGGGGCAACATTCAAGGTGTTTGTAATGGCTTTTAGTCTACTTGTTCTATGGTCCTTTCTTAAGTGTGTGTGTGGAGAGAGAGACAGAAAGATAGAAATAGAGAATGAAAGAGAATAAAATTGACTTACACACAATTAAATAAATTGTTTCTTTTTTTTCTGGAAGTAATGGCCAAGGAATCACTTAGTAGAATCAATGGGCTTAGATCACTTGATCAAATGAATAGACATTCTATGGAAATATTAAAAAAAAAAGATTCTGTGTGTTGGCATTACCTTGAACAATGGCAAATTGATTCTATCAACTGGCTGATACAATAAAGAGATATTATTCTTGGAAGAGTTGTATTTCCATGGAAGAGCTGTGTTTCCAGTTGGTTTAATGGAACCACAAGGTCTTGTTTGGGGAAAGACCCAACCCCTAGCATGGTACAGCACAGTGCATCCAATTAGATGGGTGAGAGCAAACTTCTCCTAGCTCTACCCTTGCTCCATTCTGATACCTTCTGGAGTCATTTTAGGTAGGATTTAGGCAGGATTTGAGGCAAGAATAAAGGGGTCACTCTACTTGTAGTCACATTATCTTTTTAAAAAATTGATTTGTTTATTTACTTTTAGTTTACAAGATTCAGTTCCACAATCCCTTGAGTTTCAAATTTTCTCCCCTGCCCCCTCCCATGGTGGCTTGCAATCAAGTTTAGGATCTGCAAATACTTTCTGGTTGTAAAGAAGGGTTGTAACCAATGAAATGAACAACGGAAAAGAGGAAACACAACCAAACATGGAAAAGAAAGAGAGCATGCAGTTTGCTTCAGTTTCCATTTAAACTCTGTTTTTTCTGGATCTTTCTCTGGATGTAGACATCTCCTTGTAACCTTGCGTTGCTGAGAAGAGTCCAGTTTATCAGAGTTGGCTGTCACACATATGTTGTGTCTGTCATTGTGTACAGATTTCTCCTGGAGCTGTAGGTGGTACAGTGGTTAGAGTGTGGAGCCTGGAATCAGCAAGGACTGAGTTCAAATACAGTATTAGTAGCTGTGTGACCCTGGGCCACTACCAATGTCTTTCTCAGCTACCTTAGCTATCAAATAGGTATAATGATAACACCTACATCCCAAGGTTATTGGGAGGATCAAATGATATCATATTTATAAATTGCTTAATAAAATGTCTGGCACATAGTAGATACTTCATAAATCCTTCCTTCCTTGCTTGCTTGTTTCCTTGTGAATTATGTCTTCAGCCCCTCTACTCCCTTCCCAGGTTTCTTGAGGTTGAAGAATAAAAATCTGCTCTGGGCACCATCTCCCAACCTAGATCAGACCTAGAAGGTTAGATCCCTAGAGAGCTAGCTGCTTACGGGTTTTAGGGAGAACCCAATGACAGTCTATTCTCCTAACACTAACTTAAGGCAACTCACAAGTGTGCTTCTCCTTAACAACTCGGATAGCAGACTAAGTTAGTTGTTTAGCAAAGGTATTAACTCAAATGGCAGGAAGGAACGGCAGTCACAAAGCATCTCTCCCAATCATAAAAACATTCAGAGACTATAGAGGGAAGAAGGGATGCAAGCCTAATGCACATGGTGGGGATAGGCATGCAGAGCACATGCAGGGCCAGACAGGTCACAATTCCAGAACTGTAGAACCTCGATGGTCTTTTATTCCTCCACAGGGTCCTGACAAAGTTCACCATGGGGTGTGGAATAGATGATGGATGAGTTGTTCTGTTGCTCAGTTGGGCTGGCTCCTTTCAGAGCAGTTTCTCAGCTAGACAGGGGCTTCACTGGGCTAACTTCCAATTCCACTTCTTGGTTCAAAAGCCCCTTGACTCAGTCAAGCATTCTATTAATTCAATTGCCCTTACAGTGCCCTTGCCTTAGGATGGTCAGACCCAATTCAGTCCGTTATAAGATCCATACTCCTTTTGGGATGGTACTGAGGCAAGTATTTAGAAATAAAAGTATGAAATCAGTCTGTGTCCTACAAGTAAGTTCATTGTCTTGCTGGTCTCTTTATAGGAAAGAAGCCTTAGGCTCTTTTTAGGTGGTGAATGTCTCTTTTGCATCTGAAGATCTTTGTCTTCACGTTGAAATGTTAGCTATTCTGTCAAACCTCCAATTTTGCTGAATTCTCGCAGGGTCATCCTTTCTTATGATACAAGGTGTCCTCAAAGTCTTACTGCAGTATTAAGCTTTTAAAGATATCTATATCTATATCTATATCTATATCTATCTATCTATACACACACATATATACATATATGTACACATATATATACACACACATGTGTGTATATGTAAGTGTATATATATATATACACACACACACACACATATATATATATATATATATTTAGTTAGTTAGTTATATTATTTCAGGCTCTCAACTTACGGTTTTATAGAGTTAACTGATATTCACAGACAATAAGCATCTTGCCCTGGTGACCCTGCCAGTGATTTTAGGTAATACTTGGACCTAGGTCCTCATGTGTGTACATATATGTGCACATGTATGTATGTGCACACACATGTATGTAGATGCACACACATGCATACGTATGCACACATATGCATATTCTCTTGGATTGTGACTTCCAGTCCCTCATCAGAGAGTTTTCAAAATGTCATTACATACAAATAAGGCTATGTACAGTTTTCAGTTTGACTTAATCTGGTAGCTGGGGCTAACACCCAATGAGACCACAATGGGAAACTCATCACATCTAACTTTGGCCTGCTGATTACAATGTACCTTCTCAAAAGGGTCGGATGCCTATTGCTGTGCCTGACAGCAGGAAATCAAATCCTCCATCCCACATTTCCTTGTGCTAGTCACTTCATGTCCTTGGGCAATTTCTACAAAATCACAGAGCACTGGCATACCCTAAGTGGTGTCTGTACTATTTAGAGAGTAGTATTTTAGCCACCTTACTTTACAATTTTAAATTCAATTTCTCATTTCCAATTTCTGGCTAGTGCTAGTTTTCTAGAGTGGAAAGTGTCTGAAATCTAGAGACAGAAAGAAGACCTGCCTTGGGGCAGAGATCGTATCTGACCAAGGGCAAGTCAATGAACTTACTCCATCCTAAGTTGCTTAACTTCTACAATGGGGATAATATTACTTGGACTACCTACTTTCTAGGATTGTTGTGAGGCAAGTTTTCTTTCAACTGTAGAGTGCTACATCAATGTGAACCATTATGATCATTTATTACTAGTATACAACCTTATATAGAGCCCTCTCTCTATAGGCAGTTTCCCCAGAAGGAACACTTGTCTGTCTCTCCTTCTTCCTCTTTCTTTTCTTTCTTTCTTCCTATTTATCAAAATGCTCTCTCTCTTTCTCTGTCTCTCTACAAAGATTCAGCGTCCATTCCTTACCAACCTGCAATAGGGAAGTCTTGGCTTCCTGGACCAAAGGGGAATAAGGGCTGTTTTGAGCATTAGCTTCTGCTATCTGCTGCTTTGTACAAGTCACATTCTCACCTCTGGGCCTCAGTTTTCTCATCTGTAAAATGAGATCACTGGACAAGATGATTTATAAGATCACTTTTAGTGCTGAATCCTAAGAACCTATCAATTTAAATAACTATCAACCTAAATAAGCACCATCTCTATAGGCCAGTGCTTTCCAAATTCAAAACAAGTGCCTTGAACAAACTTTTGAAATACAACCTGTTCAAAAGTTGGAAATGGCCCATATTTGATTGGTGCTCCCAAGTTTCAATTACAATAAAATAACTTCTCTCTTCCTGTTTGACTATATTGATGCAACATACAGGAAATGAATGATAGTGAACTAAGGCCTTCAGATCAAGAGATCAAAAGCTGGTACCATTTGCTTTGCTTTAGGTTTCCCAAATAGGGTGAATCAGAGGCCAAAAAACTGGGTGCCTGGGTCTAAAGGGAAGAGAATGTGTGAATCTTTAAAACCAAAGAAATTCTAAGTGTGGAAGCAGAGTTATTCTAAGATTTTTCTTATGGTTGCAGTTGCTAAGGAAACCATTTCTTTTACTGTATGTGTTTAGAACAGCTGCTCATTTGGAGACTAAGCCTAGATATAATCTTAGAGTGTAGCCCTAAAAAGATGAGAAATTAATTTAAGTTTAGTAGACATATTTATGTATGTATTTGTGTGTGTATGTGTATATATGCACACACATACACACACATATTTAATGTGTATGTATATATAGAATATCTCCCAAACATAGCACCATCTCTGTAAATGTTTCACAAGTCATGTTTCTTGGGACAAGTTCACTAAAATAGCATTTTTTAAAATAAACTAGCATGTTAGTAGGTATTCACAAAGCGCAAGTGAGTACAACTAAAGAGGTCAATACCCACATATTGGTAGAGAAAATGTATATGAATATACAGCCACCAAATAGCAAAACATCTTGCTTGGCATTGACTTGATTTTTAAAAGCAAGATGAGAGAATGGCCCGAAAACGTTGAATGGAAGGATCTTAGAGACCATGGAATACCCTCTACCTCTTCACTCACCATTTCAAATATTTCACAGTAGCCCCCAGAAAGGGGAAGTGACCTTGTCTAAGGTCAAACAGCTAGGAAGAAGAAGAACCAGAATTGACATCCAGTTATCTTGTTTCTCGTCAAGTTCTCTTTCTACTATATACTGGGGGCCATTCAGTAGGCTCCCTGATTCTGGACTTTTTAGAGCAGTGGTTCTCAACCTTCCTAATGCTGCAACCCTTTAATACTCATATGTGGGCATATCTGCATGTGGGCAGACCTGCCTGGAGACAGATAGAGGAGTGGTGTCTCGGTTCCTAAGACCATTGGAAGTATGTGTTTTCCGATGGTCTTAGGTGACCCCTGTGAAAGGGTCGTTCAACCCCCAAAGGGGTCGCGACCCATAGGTGGAGAACCGCTGTTTTAAAGCTTACCCCTGTATCTCAGTCTTAGGCCACTTAAAAACGCTGGGGTGGTGTGGTGGAAGACAAAAATAAGTAGTGTGCTATAGTGGATAAAGAGCCTGGGTTCAAGTTCTGTCTCTAGCACAATGAGGCTTTGGGATGCTAAATAAGTCACTCACACATTTAAGTGACCTAGGAAACTCTGAGATTATACAAATTGCAAAGAAGTACAGACCTGCAATGGTACAGCATTTCCTCACTTAGGAGTTCCCTATGCTAAGAAAATCAGAGGTCCAGTGCAGTTGCTATCTGGGTACAGAGGAGTTGGGACTCCAGAAAGTAACGTGACTCAGCCTCTTTTACATATTGAGTTACGTGCTGTTTCTGTTAAGAGCAGTTTTTCTGATTTTCACAATAATCCTGGAAAGTAACTGTAACACCTAGTTTGATCTCTTTTACAGATGAGGAAACTGAGGCTCAGAGAGGTTAAGGGAGCTGCCCTTAGTCACAGTGCATTATCTCTGAGGTAATACTTGAACCCAGGTCTTCATGACTCCAAAAATTGTCCAAACAAGTCCAAAACTTGATGCCTCTCTGGTATATGACCATCATGGTTCTCTATTCATTCCTTCAGTAAATACACAGGATCTTTGGATTCTTGTCTTTATTTATCAGCCCCCCCCGATAATAATTAATTTTAAAATAGATATTTTATTTATTTCATTAAACATTTTCCAATTAGAGTTTTTGAAAGTTTTAACATTCTTTTTTAAAACTTAGAGTTCCAAATTCTCTCACTCCTTTAAAAGGTAAGCAATATGATATCAATTGTACATGTGAAGTCATATAAAACATTTCCACATTAAGTCATGTTGCAAAAGAAAACACACAAACCCAAGAAAAGTAAAGAAAGTGAAAAAGTATGCTTCAAACTGTACTCACAGTTCATCAGTTCTCTCTCTGGAGGTAGACAGCATTTTTCATCATGGGTCTTTTGGAATTGTCTTGGATCATTGTCTTGATCGCAGCAGCCAAATCTCTCATAGTTGATCATCCTTATGATATTGCTGTTACTATGTACAATGTTCTCCTAGTTCTGCTCACTTCATCAGCTGCATCAGTTCATGTAAGTCTTTCGAGGTTTTTCTGCAACAATCCTGCTCATCATACCTTATAGCACAACAGTATTCCATTACAATGTTGCACCATAACTTGTTCAGCCATTCCCGAATTGATGGACATCTCCTCAACTTCCAATTCTTTGCCACCACAAAAAGAGCTGCTATACAAAATTTTGTACATGTATTTTTCCTTTTTCTTTGATCTCTTTGGGATATAGACTTAGTAGTGGTATTGCTAGGTCAAAAATTATGCAGAGTTTTATTGCCATTTGGGTGTAGTTCCAAATTGTTCTCCAGAATAGTTGGACCAGTTCCCAACTCCACCAACAATACATTAGTGCCAATTTTCTTAACTTGATCTTCGCACAAAGGACCCACTTCATTTCTGCTCTTCAAATTCCAGTGCAATGCCCTGCTCTCATTGAGGCTTACTGACTCTTTGATCACCTCTTCCTTTTCCAAATGTTTGCTAATTATACTTTTAATATTATGGAGGCAACCATGGTGCAGTGAGAGAACACAGGATATGGAACTGGAGGACCTGAGTTTCAGTGCTAGCTCTCCCAATTACTAGCCACATGGCCTTAGGCAGTTGGATCAGCCTTTCTGAGCCTCAATTTCCCCACCTATAAAATCGGGAGGGGGAATGGGCTAAATGAGTTCTGAGAACTCTTACAGTTTCCATAGCTTTCCTTCAGACTGAACACTGACAATACTTCAAAGGCAGCAAGAGAAACCACAGGATTAGAGGTTATTCATTTAATTTGGATACATGAAAATATATATAGGAAGTAGAGCAAAGTTGGCTCCATGTGTTTTAACCAAGTAGCGGTCTGCTCAGTAATAGAGGCCTCAGCTCTCATCCCTTTAAAAGTGGTAACTTTCTACTACAACTTCCCGAAAAGTTACAGAGTATTTCTCAAGGCAAAGATGGGGGAGGAGGAGACAGTGTACTGAAGGAGGGAAGGGTCTGATGCTATAATTTGCCTAGGCTGGCTCTGGAATAGTTTGTAACGCCCCCATGGTCTGAACAGCTCCACATTAGAACTGCTTCAAGAGCTACATTGGAATCCCTATTACTATCTAGGAAAACACGATCTGTCATTTCTCATAGGAACAGTAACATAGCCTGCCATTTACATAGTGCTTTACGTGTATCATAGTATTTGGGCTTTACAACAACTCTGAGTTAGGTACTATGAGGATTATCCCCATTGTAAAGATGAGAAAAGCAAGGCTTAGAAATGGTAAATAATTTGCTCAAGATCCTACAGCTAGCATCAGAGATGGGGATTGGAATCCAATTGTGGTAGAGTGAAGAATATACTATTCACTAGGCTGCACTTCCTCTCTTGGTAGAAGATACCTTTCTTCCTAGGCAGCCTTGTCGATAACTATGCCTGCATCTGGCCCCAAAGTAAAATTCTGGCATCCAAGAGGACAGCCTTTATTGTGGGCAACCAGCTATCTGGGAATGATGGGGAAGACCAGAGAGGCTACTTACTACTTGCTGGGTCTGACACCCAGCTTCACTGAGTATTTTCTAGTCAATCCTTCTGAACCATCCTGTGTAGGGTCCCAAAGGGCAATGTGACAACATTTGAGCAGATGGGGATTGGGCTGAAGTGGAATTGACAATGGAAAAATAAAGAATATGTAAAATATTGAACATAATGTGTTAATATGAAAATGTACCTGGCTTCAATTTTCTGAAAGCCAGCTGTGACTAATTGGTTGGGGAAAAAGATGGTCCAACCTTGTTTATTGAATCCCTCCTCTGAATATCAAAACAGATACCAGCTCTCCCCGCCCCAACCAGAAACCCAAAGCTCTTGAATAGTGAAGACCTTGCTAACAAGAGTCCATCCGTGCCACAGCAATTGTTACTCATTCTTCCTCGTGTCTGTTATTCAGTCCTATGCTTCTGCCTTCAATTGTGCAGAAGACGAGGTAATTTGTTATGGATAGCAACAGACAAAATATGGGCTTTGTACTTTATGGCTCATTCTGCTTAGATGAATAACTTAGTTTTATTAGTCTGTGTAACATCTAAATCCCCAGTCAGATTGTCTGTATCTAATTTGTTCAAATTACCAGGCATCATTGGTTTTTAAAAAACCTGATGGGAACAAAAAAGCATTTGGAACCTGCTTTGGGGACAAATTAATTAATCTATGCAAACGATGCAGTTGATCTCAAACTGTTGCCCCAAACAAGCTGGAAACATCAACTTCCTGTGCAACAAAGCCACGGACCCCTCCAAAGAAAAGGGTTTGCTCCCTTGATGTTGGCTTTTGCTCACTTGATGGAGTCCAGATTCCTCTTCATACTCCAGGCAACTGACACAACAACTCACAATACTCAGGTTAATAT
Organism: Pseudochirops cupreus; assembly: GCA_028627135.1. Lineage (NCBI taxonomy): Eukaryota > Metazoa > Chordata > Mammalia > Diprotodontia > Pseudocheiridae > Pseudochirops > Pseudochirops cupreus. The sequence goes on along the minus strand of CM053582.1, from coordinate 45,338,265 downwards.
ATTTCCCGAGAAACTGCCCCTAATGAATTTAATCTTTGCTTAGTAAACCAAAATCAACATCCTGAGCACTAATCGAGGCCAATTTTCTATGTCTAGCTTTGGCAGTCACAACTCCAACCCACCATCTTACCCCAAAACACCATCTCCACCCTCAGATTTCATCTGCTCAATTGAGTTGAGGTGATGGCATTCACAAGTAACTTTTAGAGGGGAAAAGTCTAAACTAGTAGACAGAATGCGAGGAATTCAATCATCCATTTTGTCCAGCCCTGCCTTGTTTTGATTATAGTGAATTTCCACTAAAAACCTATGAAAATTGGGATAATGAGGGCTTTTACTTCCTATGGAGGCTGTATTAATGCTCTAGATGGTCATGAATAACAGTGGGCCCTAAAAACCTCATCTTTCCTACAGTAAATAGTGGTGAGACCAAGCCCTGAGCTTCCCCACTGGCTGAGTCTTAGTGATTTTTCAAAGGGTTTTTGATTTGATGCTCTGTTCAGGTTGCATTTATATATAAAGGTGTCTTCCCCACAGTCAAAGTAGCTGAATAAATGTAGATCGCTAATACTCTGATAGTGATACAAAATTCAAGAAAGCATGCTTCTCCTGAGAAGCTAGAGAAAAAAGTTCAACTGAAAAGATTTCATCTGTATATGCAACAACAGATATACAGTGAGTGATTGCTATGTACACAACAGTGAAGCTAAATAAAATGTGGTCCCTACCCTAATGGACCTTACCATGTGTGGAGGAGAAACACATACACACAATCCCCAGCTACAAGAGAAAGTCATATATGACAAGTGCCTTGGGAATACTTTTGAAGTGGTTTATAGCCTTCTCTTGGCATCTCATGGCATCATGCTCTAATAAGACATTATGGCCTGAATGCTTTTCCAACCTAGCCTAAAAGATCATAGAAAAGGGGAAGGCCACCACTACCTTCTAAGAGTGAAAGGGGAGAATTTGGCCCATTAAGTTATTAAATATTTAACAGACAGAAAGATTCAATTTAAAAGAAGAGAAGGCCTTAGGACACTTGTTAAGCAACTACTTTCTTTTAAGACATACTTGAAAGAATACCTCTTACCACTTAATAAAATGATTTGTCAGAGGGAACAGATGCCTTATGGATTGGTGTTTTGTGAATGCATTCACGATGATGGTTGAGTTTAGCCATCCGTTACAATAGTGTAGTAACTTAAGCCTTCTGGGAATCAAATTCAGACTGTACTAAAAGATCTTGTGAGTTGTGGATGGTGTGATTTGTATAAATGGACATGAAAAGTCCTAAATGTAAAATCTCTCAAAACCCACTCGGATAAATCTACTCAAAAGTATATTCTTAAACTTTGCTTTCTGAAATAATGATGTCTATTTCTAAGTCCTCATAGTCTTATCACCATTCATTTTTTTTTCATTTAGAGTACATTTAATTGTGGTCATGGGTCTTTTTCCAAATTGGGTCAAGTGTACCCATGGAAAGTCATATTTTGCCTTAAACCACACGAACCATCAGTCAGAATTCTTTGCCTAGTTCCACTGAAATAAGTAGCTAATCATAGAGGATTTATACATTGAAATGAACATCATGTGTGCACAACCTGAAAATGCCTTCTAGTCAAGCACTGATCTTTTTAGCCACATTCACACACAAAGCTGGACACTACCATTGGTCATATTACTTTCCAAAAGAGCTACACATACCCACAAGTATCTCCTTTATTTTGCATTATTAGGAAATTAGGTATTTCATATAGATGAATTTATAACATAATGGAAGTTTATCACTTTAAGTGACAAAGCTTATTGTAGTCATTTTATACAAAGCTTTCTAATACCTAACACTACATACTTCCTTACCTTTTATTCTATTTTATTGCTAAATTTCTTTTGAGGAAATATAATGTCCCACTACCCAAAGAAACCCAACAAAGTGAAAGTTTACCACGTGTTAACAAAAGGAAGGGCATTCTCTTAAACTTCGACAGTATGCTGCTAAAGGTGACCCTTCTATTTGAGCAGGGTTTTCCCCTTTCCACAGCTGTTTATGTTTAGATTGTTGTGGTTATTATATGTTGTCCTTTTTGCCCTGCATCACTTCATTTTTCCTCTAAATTCATCATATCTGTCATTCCTTAAGGAGTAGCAAAATTAGATTATTCATACACCATATTTTTTTTGTCAGCCATTCTCCTTTATTGGGCCCATATTTTGTTTCCAGCTTTTTAATCATCACAAATAATACTGTTATGCATCTTTTCATACACGTAGGTCTTTGCTTGATGCCAGTAACCTCCCTGGTACACAGTCCCAGTAGCAGAAACTTGGGGTCAAACAGTACAATTTAGTAAATTTTAATGCATAATTCAAAATTGTTTTCCAGAATAGTCAAACCAATTCACAGCTGTGCCAGCAGTGAAACAGCATGCTGTTCTTCCCACAGCCCCTGCAACAATGAGGGGTTTTTTTTCCATCTTTTAGCATATTCACTAGCTTGATATGTATGAGGTGACACCTCAAGGTAGTTTTAATTTGCATTTCTCTGATTATTGATTAAAGATGTCTTTCAGGTGGTTACAAGCAGTTTTCAAAAGCAGAAATGCAAACTATTTGTTGAGATCTTTTGCCCATTCATTCAGTGGAGAATGGCCCAAATTTGAATATTTGTGTCAATTTTAGATGCTAGAACTTTATCAAAGGTATTTAATACAAGGGGATTATTTTAGCCCATCTTAATTTTTTTTCATTCTTATTCTTGGTTGATTTCTCTTATGCAACAGCTTTTTAATTTTAGGAAATCAAGAATGTCTATTTTGCCTTTTATGACCTCTTTTATCCTGTCTGGGTCACAAATGTTTCCCCATTCAAATTTATGAAAGACAGAACCATCCATTCTCCTCTATTTGTTATAATATGACTTTTAAAATTTAGTCAGTTTATCCATTTGGGATTTATTGCAGTATAAAGTATAAGAGGCTGATCTAAATCTGTTATTTGACTGACTGCTTTCCAGTCTTTCCATCAGTTCTTGTATTTTCCCCACTAGTTTGTGTTCTTAGACTTTTTCAACACAAGGCCATTGTGTGTATTTATTTCTAGGTCTTGCTAAATCCATAGGCCCCTACCATCTGTACTGTTTGAGCCCATCTGATCCCAGTATTGTCCTTTTCCCTGCCCTCCCAGCTAAATCTCTATCCTTCCCCATCTGTAATCAGACATGTAAGCCACAGTTGGTTGGTTATTGCTTGGAGCAGTGCCTTCCCCTTGCCCACCCTCTGGTTCAGGCATTCTTCATGCTTTTCCCTTTGCCAGTGTAGAATTCCATTTATATTCTATTAATGTCAATTGTGAGGGGAGGTCTCCATCTGAGGGACATGGGTTCCTTTGTCAACCTTTGCTTCCTACCAATGGGTTCACAGCACCATGCTCACCCACTAGTAGATGCATCTCCTGACAAATCAAGTCCCAGCCCAGGTGTCTGGCTTATGCCTTAAGGGAAGGAACCGCAGGGTGTTGAGGTTGGGTCAGGGTACACAAGCTCTCTGGAATTCTTTGGAGACAGGTCAGAAAGGCTCACACTGGCAACAAGCAGGGAATAATGCATAAATCATATCTTAAAAAGGCACAGAGAATACAGAAGCAGATGGCAGAGGGAATGGGGGAGGGAGAGGGAAAGAAACAGCATGGGAAAAAGATTGGGGAAGAAGGAGAAGGGTGCCTAGAGTAGCTTATGTAATTGTGGACTGGACTTGGAAGCACTGGAGAAGCATGGGCCTCTATGTAGCAGTTGGAGAAGTGCTTGAGGGGCAGGGTTTGGGGGTCCCATTCTAATAGGGTCTAGTAGGGGGGATGACTCAAGTCTTATCTCACAATCTTAGGGTTCACTCATTAGTATAGCAATGTCATCTCAAAAGTTATCAAGGTCACCTTAAGGATGCCTTATTAGCCTAATGTTTCTCTTATTTCACTGTATATTTCTGGTGCTTAGCTGTAGCTTGCAGACTGAGGACCAGTTACTGGTACCTAGCAGGCTTCTCTTAATTTAACACATAGTTTCTCAATGTGGCCATAATTAATTTAGAAGACAGCCTTGGCAAGTGGCTTCTATGTTCCCTGTTATATTCTTAGTTTCCATTTCCTATTTATTGTTACTGTATACTGGCTACTTACATACTTATATACTAATTGGTGGGGTGCTCATGGGGACTATAACACATATAATTTCAGCACAACTTTCTTTCTCCTTAACCTTGCTTTTACAAGGCCCAGAGAAGGGTGAGCTTAATGATAACTTCCCCTTTCCTCAATTCTACATTTGAGGGACATTCATTTGTAGCACCTTGATTATAAGAAACCCTAAGCTCCCTTCCTTCCCTTACCTCTATCATGCTGCCTTTTTTAAAACCCATGCCCAGAGACTGTCTTTCTTGTCTCAATGGCCCCGAGACTCTCAGCAGAATACCAAAGGTCTTTTTCTCCCCCTTTCAGATCTTTAGCACTGCACCGTCCCCTACTCACTTTAAGCTAACTTGTTTACCTAGAAGTTTCTTTCGTCAACTACATTTACAAAAACTTCAGTTTTCTCCAAAGAGACGCTTGTTAGTCATCAGTTCCGTTAAAAGCTTCTTTTTCTCCCATAGAATTATGTGCAATTTTGCAGAAATAGATATTCTTGGGTAAAAGCCATTTTCTTTTGTTTTCTGGTGTATTGGATTCCAATTTTGACCTTATCCTGATGGTAATTCTGACTGGAATCCCTTGCTACAACTGTATCTATCTCTTCCCAGTTGCTTATAATGTTTTTCTCTAAGATATACCTAGAAGTTCTAGAGCTTGGCAATCATGAGTCTGGCTACCTAAAGTGGTGGTTTCTTTTTGGCAATAGTCCATGGGCTCTGTTGATCTATACTTTGCTTTCTGGCTCAAATGAAGGACAATCAATGGACATAGTCCATCACTATGCTACCAATATTAAAAGAGTTATAGAGAGGCCTCCTGAACAAGGGGTGTGAGATTTATAGGAGGAAATGGGCAAGACTCAGGATGAGAGAAAACAGGTGGGCTATGGTCTGCACCATAGTACTCAGTACTGCAGTACTCACCCTCTGTAAGATCAGAGATATATTTAAGTATCAGAGTATTATAACAAAGTGATGGAGAAGGGTCATGATATAATAGATTGACCAGAGATGGGGAACCTATGGCCTTGAGATCACACACGGCCTCAAGGCCACAGGTTCACCACTGTTGTTATATAGTAGACATAGAATCAAGATAAACCTAAATTAGAATCCTGCCTCTGATATTTATAATGTGGCCACTAAATAGCAAATCCCTTAACTTTTCTAGGAATCAATTTATTTATCTAGAAAATGTAGACAATCTTTATGGTACTTTCCTCACTGTGTTGTTTTGAGAATCAAATAAGATTATGAATCAATAAATGAATGAAAAGCATTTATTACATGCTTACTACATGCCAAACACAAGGACCAGGAAAGGGAATGATGATCTGGGAAGTCAAATATATGATGAGTGAAATGGTAGAGCAGTTCATTAATATAACTTTTCTAGAGGCAATGGCTTTGATGATGTGATCATTGATCTCAGAGAAAGAGAAGAGAGAAAAGTATGGTGGCAGGCAGAGTATAAATGGACAAGGTGAAGATGAGGGCAAAAGGTGCAAAGAAATGAAAAGCTGATTGCCTTAGCTTCCCCAAGCCATGACCTCAGGTGTTCTGGTTTGGAATATAAAGTACTAGCAGCAACAGGAATCACAGGGTGGAAAATGGTTATAATGAAGAGAAGCAGAAAGTTCCCAAATGTCAACCTTTACTACACTGCCTTGTTGCCAAGGTACTATTCAGCATAAATCACTCCTATTCATGTGCTTGCCTCCCTACTCTGTTCTTGTTTCCAGTTGAATCAAAAGCCAGACTGCTTAGATTTGTGCATAAAACAAGGTCACTATTTCACATTTACATGAGGGCTCAAGGGCATCTCCTAAGTAGAAAAGTGCATAGACTTTGTGATGATTATTTCAGACAATTCGGACCCTATCAGGTCTTTTCCCACGGACTTTCAGATTTAGAATTCTAAGTGGTTAGCGTTGTTGCAGTTTTAGTTGCTGAATAAGTGAGGATGTTACTTTTTATCAAGTGCTAGCTATATGTTATATTTGAAAAAAAACTTTATTTTTTAAATTGGGGACTGAGAAGGGAAATGATATACGAAAGTTAACATTTTGTTGGTTCCAAAAAGGAGGCAGATTAGAGGGAATATAGGTAGTGCCTATATTTATTCCTCCTGCTTTAACTCTTAGAATCCTAATAATATTTGACATGTATTTCAAAATATGTTGTTACTTATTCAGTGGTTTTGCAAGTTTTTGTTTGTTTCTTGGTAATAAGTACTGTGCACTTTAAAATACATCACATCATTCAGCTCAAACTGTGCCCAGGTAACTAAGTGCCAGAAGCACTATGAACTGTGAATTGCTTTCTGAAGTTTCTCCACTCCTGCTCCTGATAAAAACATTTCTTGAGAAAGAACAAAATTGAGCTGACTTCATCCACAATTTCATGTTATATAACCTCAGCTGGGCCTCATGAATCCTTTTATTTTATCCTTATCAGCTCTCTCATTTCTCACAATGTCTGCTGCAAATCTTTTCTTCTCTTCTTTCCACTGTAAGCATACCCCAGCCTCTGCACATAAAGCAGATGATTTGTTCTGTAAAATTTGGGTTCAGTCAAAAGACTGCACTTAAGGGTCTAGAAGGCCACAGATTCCTCATCCCTGATTTAAACTCCACTTTCCCTAAGAAGACTGAAGCCATCTAGTAGGGGGCTTCACCACCTGTCCCTTCCATTCCTCCCAACTTTTAAGCATCATTACTCATTCTTTCATCCTTTGTTCTGACACAAAAGTAGGTATCCCTATTCCTCACTAAGGCAAATTTCTACTTGAACCCTTGATCCCATTCCCTCCTATCTCTCAGGGGTGGGGAATCTATGGCCTTGAAGCCACATGTGGCCTTCAAGTCTAGGACTTCAAGATCCTGCCCCTTCAAGTCTAGGACTTCTTCACCATCTGCTCCTTTCCTTTTCTCTACAAATCTGTTTAGGTCTAATTCTAAAAAAGCATTCTTTGACTGTCCTAGCCAATTTAGCCACTGTCCCTTCTCTGTCATCCCCTTCCTCACTGAACCTCTTGAAAGCATTGTTCATAACCAATGCCTCTTCTTTCTCAGTATTCACTGTCTTGCCAATCACTGGCAATTTGATTTAGGGTTAAAGGGTCACAGATGTAGAACTGGAAAGTGTGAATAATCAGATCTTTCTGGAATATGGGGAAAAACCAAGAGGTAGACCTGATCATTCTGGTCTGATGGGTCCTAGTTATAATGCAGAAGGTACTTAGCTAGCTCTTCGGTCCAATCTATTAGTCCATATTTAGACACCACAAGAAATGCCAGACGATTATTTCCAGTACGTCTTGCTTTCTTCTGACTTTTTATGAGACATATGTTGTCTATGAAAATAAGGCTAGCCTTATCTCCATTTTGAAGAATCCACTCAAACCTGTCCTGGTGGTTTAGCAGCTGTGTTTATATCATCTGAGAGATTGCCCCCTTCCCTTGCACAGCCACTTCTACTATTCCCTGGAAACACTTCAGCCAGGATGCGGCTATAAGAGCACGGAGGGCAACAAATGAGCAGGTTGTTTGAACCTTCTGTCATCTCCACTCCATGACCTGAGCTTCCCTTCAAAAGCTCCCCAGGACCACATTTTCTAATTGTGAGTGTTCCCCTTCTATATATACTATATTTGAAAAACCTTGGATTTTTGCATGCCTAATATTTGAATATGCATGTCTAATTGGGATATATGTAGGCTGGTTGTCTCCAGAGAGCAACATACAAAAACCCTCATAAATGGGGTCAGGGCAAAGATTTTCTGAGGTGCTTCACAAATGCCTTATTGTCTTCTAGGTCAATTCAGAAATCTTGGGCAGCCCCATCTCTGTCCAGGGTTGTATTTCTATAGATCTTCTTCCTACTAATCCAACAGGGTTTCCCTTGAATTTGTAGAATTGTTCTAATCTGTCCCTCAAGTAGGACCACTGACCTCCCAAGATGCCCTGGGCCACCTAAGCCTGTTCTATTCAGAGTCAGTAGGCAATACTGACTGGGGTAGTGGCTTACCAACTGGTCTCAGGGGTCTCATATCTAAGAGAATAAAAAGAGTACTATGAAATTGTGGCTTGAGGGAGTGAGCCAGGTTGGTAGCGGAATCAGCGTCCCCTCTGTCCACCCCTGTCTTTATTGTCTCTTCCTTCACTTATTCTCATGATGTAGCCAGTTAACAGGATGAAGCCATAAAAAAGGCTAGAAATTTAACTGACAGACTGGATCACTGGGGTGAATTCTCCAGTCTATCAGTCAGTCAGTCAACAAGCACTATGTGCCAGGTACTAGGCTAACTAAAGGAGATATAAATCCAAACACAAATATGGTTCCTGCCTTCAAAGAGCTTGCATTCTAATGGGAAAAGATAACATATAAAGGGGAGCTGAAAGGCAAAGGCTGGGGTAGAAGGAGGGCCTTGAGGACAGTGGCTGGAAATGGAACCTCCAAAATAGAAGTTTCAGGAAAAACTCACCAGTGGAAGAAGGGACCCACAAGAGATGAGTGAGGATGGAGTCCAGGCCATCAGGCACGGTTGGTATGGGCTCTTCCCCAAAATGGAGTTTCTGGGGAGAACTCCCCAATGGGAGAAGGACCTTCAGGATCAGAATGAGGAGGAAGGTGAAAGATGATGACTCAGTCCAGAAAATGAGGGATGGCTGGTCATGGCCCTTCCTCTAAATGGAGGTTCTGGGAAGATCTTGCCAAGAACAGAAGGGGCCTAGAGCTTAGTGAGGAGGCAACTAAGATATGCTGGAATAGTCCTGCCAAGATAGATACAGACCAATGGGCAGTTGAAGTATTGCTTCAATATCTCATTCTATCCTAAAAGGCTGGCAACCTCTCAGCCAAAGTGGCTGTGATATATATAAGTAATGCCTAGGCTAAGGGGCCAGTCTTAGAGTACCTGAACTGAGAAGGGGTGGAGGATTTGGGGGGGAATTAACTGTGGGATCTGTTGGGTAAAAATGTTCAAGGCCCTCAGTGACAAAGTCTGATCCAGGCAAAACTAACACTAGTGTAAGTACAGGTGCCTATGAAAACATACTTCCAGCTTGAGAGGATAGAAAGGAGAAACTGAACTCAGTCTGCAAAGGAGTGGCAGAAATTATCCCCACTTCTGCAGAGATGATTCCTCCAGCAGTATATCAGAAGAAACTGTAGACCCTGGTACCTAGGGATCCCATCTTTGGCTAACAATATCCCTTACCTCTGTAACCCTGTTCACCTTTCAACTTAAGATGGCTTCTCACATTAGCCTAGGAAGCTGAAGGTTCCTTTAGACCAGCAGTTCTCAACCTGTGTGTCGCGACCCCTTTGGGGGTCGCTTCACAGGGTTGCCTAAGACATATATTTCTGATGGTCTTAGGAACCAAGACACTGCTCCTCTATCCATCTCTAGATGGGTCTGCCCACATGCAGATACGCCTACATACGAGTTTTAAAGGGTCGCGTCATTAGGAAGGTTGAGAACCACTGCTTTAGACCTACATACATTGCCTACAATAACAATGACAGTAATAGTTATTCAATCAAAGAGAAAAAACAACAGAAACAAAAATATAATAGACAACATTACTAGTCTTTTCAAGCTGTATAAAGCTTTACATAAATCATCACACTCAGGCTCCACTACAGTTCTTTGAGGTAGGCACTAGAGACGAAAGCCTAGCATTGAAGAAGCAAAGTCTCAGCCCAGCATATGGTAACCAGCCAAGGCTAGGCCTCCAGGTTAAGAATCCAGGGTCTCTGCCACTAAACCACGGCTGTTTTCATTTTTGTATTCCCAGGGCCCAGGATAGCAATTTGTACCCAATACCTGGTTACTGAATTGGATTGAAAGCATTATTCACATTTTCTAAAATTCAAGTGGGTCTTCAGTATCACACAATTCCTACATTCATCTCTAATGAACTTCCCATTCAAGTCCACACAACAGCTGTTCTAAGCATTCCTACATTTTCTAAAGGCTTTTCTCTCCTTGTTTTCTGCCCTTAGAGGATGAGGTGGTCCTTGCCAAGGACAATCCCTCCACTCACATTGTGGATTTCATCATTCGCTCATTTCCACGACATCTGCTCATGGAAATGCCTGGACATGCACTACTTTCACACATATTCCAAGAGTCTGATGAACATGGGATCTTTTATCCTTGGCAACTATGTGCCTTGGCAGACTCTATCTGCCAGTTCTTTCTTTGAAAACAAGAGTGTAAATTTACTAAGCATACAGAATTGATCACATTAAGAAAATTTTAGCTCAAAAAGAAATATGCAAAACATTGTACATGAGAAGGAAAATTAGCTCCATCACATGTCTACGTGAGGAACTTAACCCTAACAGCTTCTAACTGTAAAGCACACATATTACAGTCAGGCAGAAGAGAAAAATACATATAAGACTAATGAAAGTGTGCCAAAATTTATGAGAAGAGGAACAAATAGACATGCAGAGATGATACTGGAGACCAAAGTGGAGGCTCCAGCTTGAAATGAAAGCCTTTCGAAGGGGATATGAGAAAATAATAAAAATACGTTTTCCAGGATCCTGCTGAACCACTCATGTTCCAATGTTTTGGACTACAAACTAGAATATAGAGAATAAATGTAAAACCAACCTAAAACAAAAGGCAGTGACAAAGGAAAAAGGGTCCCTGCTCCACTTCCTGTCTGCCATAGCTAGTTCTGGGGGAGAAAGCGAGGAACAATAGCTCAGAAAAGCATTTTGGGTACATGTGCCCCAATTCTTCACGTGGAACATATATTCTATGCCTACAGTCCATGCATGCAAAGATTCCCCACAGAAAACAGCAGCAAGTTCCAAAATAGATGGAGCAACTTTCATGGACAGGATCCTCTTTCATTCAATGACTGGTCATCTAATTAGGTCACTTCAAAACAGTTTTAATGCCCCAAACAGCAAACATCTCCAATCAGAATCACATTAAAGTCTGATTTCCATTGCTTTATAATTTACAATAAGCCAAATTATGTTAAACATAATAATGAATGTATTAAATAAAATGTAAGCTTTGAGGTCAGGCTCATTGCACTGTTTATTGTATCCCTGGTACTTATCAATGTGCTTAGCACATAGGAATTAATAGACAAACTCTTAATAAATGCTTGTTGAATTGAATAAAATCAGGTCAATTAAGATAAAAATGCAAAAAAAAGTCATTTTTTTGTGCCCAGAAAGCCTTTGTCAAGTTATCCCTCATTTGAAAGCAAGATTTGGAGATACCCTTACATTGCTACATGGAAAAGAATCATAAACTAATCTTAATCTATGGATCTTTTTTTTTTAACTTTTGTTTATTTTTAGTTTACATCATTCATTTCCATAAGATTTTGATTTACAAATTTTCTCCCCCTCTTTCCCCTACCTACCACCCCAAAACATGGATCCGACTGTATACCCTGTCTGCCAATCAGCTCTCTCCTACATCCTCCCCCATCACCCTTCTGACTTTCTGGTAGGGCAAGATGGATCTCCTTACCCCAGTACCTGTATATTTCTCTCCTTCCTATTCAACCCCCCACTTGTTCTGTTCTCTACTTTGTCCTTGTCCCTTTACAAAAGTGTGTGCCTCTAACAACCCTCCCACCCCACCTACCCTCTCCTCCATCCTCCCTGCTCTCATCCCCTTGCCCCCTACTCTCCTGGAGGCCAAGATACCCAATTTAGAGTGTATATCATTCCTTCCCTAAGCCAACATTGATGAGAAAGATTTACCCACTCCCTTTTGCCTTCCTGTTCTGCCCCTCCATTGCAACAATTATCCCTTGCCTCTTCTATATGAGAAGATTAACTCCATTCTGTCTTTCCTTGTCTCTTCTCATACCATTCCTCTCCCACCTCTGAATTTCACCTTTTAAAATATTATCCCATCTTGTTCAATTGATCCTGTGCCCTCTGTCTATGTATACATATATACACATAACACATATGTAATCATACACATATATACCCTCCTATGCAGACATATGTGTATGTATACATATATATATATTTATATATTTATATTCCTATCAACTATCCTCATACTGAGAAAAGTTTCATAAGTTATAATGATCATTTTTCCATGTTGGCATGTAAATAGTTCAACTTTGATAAGTTCCTTATGATTTCTTTTCCATGTTTACCTTCTCATGCTTCTTGTATTTGAATGTCAAATTTTCTATTCAGTTCTGGTTTTTTCATCAAGAATGCTTGGAAGTCCTCCACCTCATTAAATGACCATATTTTCCCCTGGAACATTATACTTAATTTTGCTGGGTATGTGATTCTTGGTTTTAATCCTAGCTCCCTTGATCTCCA
>CM053582.1:45289013-45325250 GCA_028627135.1 Pseudochirops cupreus | reverse complement strand
ATTTTGGCCTCTGGTTCTAGAATATCCGGGCAATTTTCCTTGAGAATTTCTTGAAAGATGCTTTCTAAGTTCTGTTTTTGATCATGGCTTTCTGGTAGTCCAATAATTTTTAAGTTGCCTCTCCTGGATCTGTTCTCCAGGTCAGTGGTTTTTTCAAGGAGATATTTCACATTGCCCTCTATTTTTTCATTTGTTTGGATCTGTTTGATAGTATCTTGATTTCTCATGAAGTCCTTTGCTTCCATTTGCTCCACTCTAATTTTGAAGGAGTTATTCTCTTCAGAAAGCTTTTGAGATTCTTTTTCCATCTGGCAAAGTCGACTTTTTAAGGCATTCTTCTCCTCATTGGCTTTTTGGGCCTCTTTTGTCATTTGAGTTATTTTTTAAAGTGTTAATTTCTTCATTTAGGTTGTTGTCTCTCTTTTCATGATTTTCTTGCAACATTCTTATTTCTCTTCCCAATTTTTCTTCCACTTCTCTCATTTGTTTATCTTTCTTCAGCTGATCTCTAGCTTTTTGGCAATCTTCATGTTTCTTGGAAGCTTCTGGGGTGGGAGTTCTGACTGCGTTGTCTTCCTCCCTTTCTCTGCTTTGTTCCTTCTTTTCCCCGAAGAAGGAATCTAGGGTTTGGTTGCTGTTCTTACTTTGCTTCCTATGCTTATTCATGGTTGCCATTCAATGTTTTTTTTTTAAATAGTTCTGTGGAACTCTGCTTCCAGAGGGAACAGCTCTGTCCCAAATCGCTGGGGTTTTCCCAGCTGCTGGGGCCTTTAGGAGGCTGCTGGGTCCCTCCTCAGCTCTGACTCACTGAAAAAAAACCTCAAGACCACCACCCAAGACCACAATCCAGATCCAGGCTGCTCAACGTGACAGCACTTGGCCTCTGAACGATTGTTTGGTACCCCCTGCAGTCTGCAGGCTGGGAGCTCTGAAGCGGCAATGTGGAAGTGGGTGCAGAACCTCCGCTTTCCGATTCCTAACCCTGGAGGCGGCTTGGCTGGACCTGCTTTTCTTCCCTGGTTTTTAGCCAAGTTCTCCTAACCCGAGTCCTTTTTCCTTATGGCTGGATAATTCTGGATCCTGCCACGGTTGTTGCAGATCTGCTGTCCTGAAGCTCCAGCCGCGGTGGGGGCCCGGTTTGTCCAGCCACCCCCGGGGCAAAAGCCTCCTTTTCAGGCTGGGCTGGTTTCTGCTCTCAGAGTTGAAATGGTCGCTTTGAGCCAAGCTGCCTTCAGCAAGGAATATATCTGTGTGCATTTTGGAGCCCTACAATTTGTTTAGAGTCATATGTTTTGGGTATTTGATGTGGCTGTGTCGGAGCTGCGATTTCTTGCTGCTCCTATGCTGCCACCTTGGCTCCGCTCCAAAACTTTTTTTTTTAGAAAAATTTGATTTTAAAACTTTAAATTCTAGATTCTTTCCCTTCCTCCCTCATCACTCACCCCCACTGGAAAGACAAGAAATTCAATATAGGCCATACATGTGTAGTTAAGTGAAACATCTCCACAATGGACATATTGTGAAAGACTGACTATATTTCCCTCCATCCTTTCCCACCCCCCACTTTTTCTATTCTCTACTTTGTCTGAAAAGAGAGTCTTCTGAAAATGATGCTCTACATTAAAACACATCCCTACAACCACATGATTGAGAGGTATACAGAATACAAACATCTCAAAGTAACTAATTTATAGGATTTGGATAGAAGTACAGCATGAGGAAGCATAGATTGGGAACTGCATCTGGTTGAAGCTAATCTCCAAATCTCTGAGGTAACAGAGCCATCAGACAATTGATACGTTATATAAAATATTTTTCCATGCTTATCCTTTCCTGCCCTTGATACAATGTATGAAGAATCTTTCTTGATGTTCTTTGCACATGGCATTCCATCTCCTGTCCCTACATCTTTGCACAGGTTGACCCTCATTACTGGAAAAGTACCCTTTCCTCAACTGTGATCTCTTCAAATTCCCAAAGTTGAGCTCAAATGCCAATTTCTACATGACATCTTTCTGCCCAGCTGTTAGTGGTGCCTCACCCTTCAAATCACTTGATGCCTGTGTTTGTGCAAATATGTGAATGTGTATGTGTCTTTGTGTGTGTGTGTGTGTGTGTGTGTGTGTGTGTGTACAAACTGCTTTTTCCAAAGGGATGTAACTTCTTTGAGAGAAGGAAATATCACATTCTTGTGTTTATATTTCAAATACCAAGCACGCATTTTATATATGCTTACTGACTAATCTATGTTAAAAGGACTGCCTACCAGTGGAAAGGAATTTTAGAACATATCCATTAGTTATATTTCTTTTTAATATTCACCTCAACCAAGCAAGGTTTGTGTGGACTATGGACCAGGCCAGAAGTTCTCAACCTGTGGGTTGCGACCCCTTTGAGGGTCAAATGGGGTTGCCTAAGACCATCGGAAAACACATACTTCTGATGGTCTTAGGAACTGAGAGAGGGCTCCTCTATCTGTCTCCAGGCGGGTCCTCCCACATGCAGATACGCCCACATATGAGTATTAAAGGGTCGCTGCATTAGGAAGGTCGAGAATCACTGGACTAGGCCAAAATGAAACCTGGTGATACACAATTAATTGTTATAATTGTATTCATTTAAGTCTGATCCTACCTATATCTAATTTAGGCAAAAGAGAAAAATAAGAGGTATGAACAACTATGCCAGAATGAGAGGAGGAGATGTAATAACCCAAACCCCCAAACCTAGCAGGGATTTTCAAATTCATGATGTATGTGCACATTAGCAAATCCTCGAAATGGAGCATGGTAATATAGTACCTCTAATACTAAAATCCCTAAAATAGATTTTGAGAACACTGTTCCAAAATATAAAGTGACCTAATTAGGTTGACATTTAAAATGTTTTCTATTCCTTGAACTTACTCAGTGGATAAATGAGCTTTACATATGGTATCGCACATAATAGCTCTTCTTTTCTCATATTAAAAAAAACCAACAACTTTGTTTTGAGGTAAATACTTCCTCAGGAAAAAAAAATCCCGCTCTACTTCAAATTAATAAATATTCTAAATTCTAATTAAATAATCAAATACAATATTAGGCTGTTGATGAATTAAATATTAAATGTAGATTTTGTATATGCCATACAAATGAGCAACTAAAAAAAGTCATGATTAATTTGACTATCTAATTGGAGCTTTGCTAGCAGAACATTCTTGAATACTTGTTCTAACCCCCTTTTCCTCTCTCCCCTCACCCCAGCACATGCACCCACAGACACACATGCACACATATGCCTTGTCAAAATGACATTTAGTGATTTCCTGACAGGTTATATTCAAATCAAATAAACTACTGTTTTGGGAACCCTGAAAGAAAAATATAGAGAGAAATATTGGAAATGGATTTAAGAAAATAGTTTTTGTAAAGGGTCATTTTCTTAAAAGTGTCAGGATTTTCCCTATGAATTAGTAATGGGCCCCCATATGTTTTGTTTTTAAGGCAAGGAATTCACTAAATTATAGTGAAATTGAACCAAAAATATTCTACTCTGTATTCTATGGTTTCTTTTTTTCCTCCTTAAACTGATTTTCAGGAGCCCTAAAGCTTATTTTTACTTTTCACCCCTTACCCCAGAGGTCTCAATTTTCTGTCAAGGGAAGAGTAATCTTTCCTGACATCAGGACCAAGAGGTGTAAGTGTGATAATCAACAACTTCATCATAAAGGATAACTCCTACTTGTCATTGTTTCTATGGAAACCAAACCCTCCAGTCACTATGGGCCGGCTAGAGTTGAGAAAATCACACATAAGTTGGCCAGCCTACAATGTTTATCAAGACCAGATAGCTATTCTTTCAACTCAACTCAGAAATGTGTCTCTGTCCTGGCATTCTTTCTCAGATTCCAGTACCAACTGTTTAAACTTAAGTAAGTGTTACCTTAGGACTCCACAAGATCAAGCCTGTCAGTGGCAGAAATGGAGGTAGCACTGGCTTCCATTCTCAGGGTGACTACCTCATCCCCTCATGGGGGACGGGAAGGGGAAAGTCACCCCAGTGGCAGAGTAGGTACCTGGACCAGAAAAGTCACCTGCAAGTACTTAATGAATGGGTTTTGCAAAGAAGGAGACAACTGTCAGTATTCTCATGGATTTCCCAAGAATCTGGAGGCCATGGTGCATCATGATTATTACTGTGTTGGTGAAGACTGCTGTATAAGTGAGTGTAATGGGGCTCATAAAGGAAAACCAGCTGCTCCAGAACTCCATCATCCAGCTTCCCCAGGTCTCCCACCACTCGAGGATCCTCAAGTTGAAGTCAATCTTGGTACAGTAAAACCATCAAATGCCAGTTTTGCTGCTATAGGAGCAGGTACAGATGACTGGGTCTATGCTATTGAATTTGTTCCTGGAAAACCTTACTATGGATGTTTTCCCCATACCTGGAGTGGAGCATCCCAGCAGGGCCATATGACTGAGGAAAAGTTGGGGAGCCAGCCAAGGGAGGAGGAGGAATCAAAGAACACTACGGAAGGAGAATGTCCACGTAATGAGGACCTGTGTGTCTCCATGAAGATTCATATAACTTGTGTAGACTGAAGGTTCCAGACACTGAGGACGCTACCCAAAGACTAAGACATATCAAATCTTGCATTGAGGCCCACAAAAAGGACACGGAGCTGGCTTTTGCAGTCCAGCGTAGCCAACATGTGGTATGTGGAATTTGCATGGAGGTGATCTATGAGAAAGCCAACCCCAACGAGGTCCGCTTCGGAATCCTCTCCAACTGCAACCACACCTTCTGTCTCAAATGCATCTGAAAGTAGAGAAACCCTAAACAATTTGAAAGTAAAATCATCAAGGCCTGCCCAGAGTGCTGGGTCACCTCAAACTTTGTCATCCCGAGTGAGTTCTGGGTGGAGGACAATGAAGAAAAGCAGCAGCTCATTCAGCAGTACAAGAAGGCTATGAGCAACAAGCTCTGCCGTTACTTCAATGGAGGCCGAGGGAGCTGTTCGTTTGGAACGAACTGCTTCTACAAATACGTCTACCAATTGAGAGCGCCTGGGAAGAGCCTCACAGGCTCACAAAGGCAATATAAGTGCTGGCCTTGGGCTTGAAGTACTTCTGGGAGTGGGGAAACCGAGGCCAGCAGCAACCTCTACCAACAATAGGGACTAACACCCAGAGGGAACCTCCGGGAACGGACAATATCACTTAAACTCTAGGAAACAAGAGAACACACACCGATTCCATGATTACCACTCCACAAACCTAACAATGAGCAACGCTAGCAAAGAGCTTGCAATGGAGCATGCGCAGTCTCGCCAGGGCAGCACTTCCGGAGATGGAGTCTGGGAGCTGCCTGCGCCTGCGCCTCAGGCCTCTGTCATCGCTTAGCATTGCTTTGGATGGGACTACTGTAACGAGCTCTCTCGTAGTATCCTTTCGTGGTCTCAGCTGCCCTCCCCTCAGGAAGTGTGTTGTTTCCTCTGTTGAACAAAGTAACGAGAAATAAACCTTAAAATTAGTTTTGGTAAAATGTATTTCATTCTCAGACAGCTCGAGGTCAGCTGCCTCCTCCCTGTGCTCAGGCTGGAAGGCCCACAAGGCCCACATGTGGGGCCTTTAGAGCAGTGATCTCAGAGCTCGGCCCAAGAGGGGAAGAGGGGTCTGTGGGGGCAGGGCTGCATACCATCACAGATCCCCATCCTTGACACTTATTCCTCCAACTGAAGTTTGCCATTTCATTGCCTTGCATGTGACTATTGTCACTGAGTAAGCAGAACCATGCCCTGGAGCTGAGGCTTTAATGAGTTTTCCTTCTTTGGCCACACTTCAGCTTTGTAACACTGCCACCATATTCACCTCCTCTGCTCCTCATCAGCTACTGAAAACAGCTGGGAGAGTTCTCCTATCTCTGCTGGCCAGGTACAATTACAAATCCACCTTTGCCCAACTTTAACTGGGCCCTCACTCAACTGGGCAGTACTTTCATCTCTCCCTAATTGATTCCCCATCTCAGTCTGTCAGTAAGCATTTATTAAGCACCTACTATGTGACAGGCCCAGGCCATCTCCCAGTCCTCTTGGCCTGTATCTTGCCACTGGACCCAGAGGGCTTCAGAGGAGTGATGCTGGTGACCTTTCACTGCCCTGTCTTGAATCCAATTCACTTGCAAGTCATGGCATCTCCTTTCAGATGTCACGGTCCTCTTCAAAGGCCAAACAAGAAACAACAATGTGACAGGCACTGTGTGAAGCCCTGGGGACACGGAAAAGCATGGTCTAAGGAGGGGAATACAACATGCAAACAGCTATGCAGAAACAAGTTAGAGACAAGATGAACTGGAAATACTCCATAGAGGAAAGGCAGAGGGGGGATCAGGAAAGGTTTCCTATAGAAGGTGAGATTTTAGCTGGGACCTGAAGGAAACCAGAGAAGCCAAAAGGCAGAGATGAGGAGGGAGAGCATTCTGGGCATGGGGGAGAACCAGGGAAAATGTCCTGAGGAGGGAGATGGGAGTGTCTTGTTGGAAAACAGCAAGGAGGGTAGTGTGGGAATGAAGATGATGTGGGGTAGGGGAAGCAAGGTGTAAGACAACTGGAGGGGAGAAGGGGTGTCAGGTTATGAAAACCAAGCAGATAATTATATATTTGATTCTGGAGATGTAAGGAGACACTGAAGTTTATTGCAGGTGAGGGGGAGTATGTGACATGGTCAGACCTGTGCTTTAGGAAGATCATTTTGACAAGCAAGTAGAGGAGTAGAATGAAGAGCGACATATCAAGGGGACCATCCAACTGCATTAGTGCAGGAGTGAGGCAATGAGGGCAGTATCAAAGCAGAGAAAGAGGTGTATACAAGAAGTGTAAAGAAGGTAGAACTGACAGGTCTTGACAACAGATTGGATGTGAGGAATCAAGGCCCACACCTAGACTCAAGGCCTGGGTGACTGGGAGGATGGTGGCATCCTCAACAGTAACAGGGAACCTAGGAAGAAGAAAAAGGTTTAGGGGACAGAGGAATGATAATCGCAGTTTGGGCATGTTAAGTTTAGGATGTCTATGGGACATCCAATTGGCGATCTCCATTAAGAAATGTGAGACGGATGGTTAACAGAGAGGTTAGGTCTGGATAAATATATTTGAGAATCATCTACACAGAGATGATAATTGAATCCATTTTGTGGTTCAGTCATTTTTTCAATCACATTGAACTCCCTGTGATTCCATTTACAGTTTTCTTGGCAGATATACTGGAATGGTTTGTCATTTCCTTCTCCAGCTCATTTTACAGAGGAAAAAAACTGAAGCACACAGAGTGAAGTGACTTGCCCAGAGTGTCTGAGGCCAGAATTCAACTCAGGAAGATGAGTCTTCATGACTCTAGCTAGGCCCAGCTCTCTACCACTGCAGTGCCACCTAGCTGCCCTTTCCTGACACCACTCTCTCCTAATCTGCACCCTGTCTGACCTCTTTCTCAGACTCCTTTGCTGGCTCATCATCCACATTATCCCCCCCCCTCCACTGTAGTTATTCCCCAAATTCCTGTCATAGGCCCTGTTCTCTTCTCTCTCTACTCTTTCTCTCTCTGTAACGTCTTCAGCTCCCACAGCTTTAACTATCATCTCTAAGCAAATTATCTTGACCTCTCTCCTCCAAACTAGTCCTGGATAATTACTTGCCTACTGGACATTTTAAAATGGACGTCCTGGACACATCATATTTCAAAATGAACTTGTTCTTTTTCCCCAAAACTCTCCTCTCTTCCAAACTCCTTATGTCTTTTGGAGGTACCACCATCTTTCCAGGCCTCGAGTTCATGACCTCCACATTCTCCTTGCCTTCTCATTCTCCCTCACCCCCAGATCCAATCAGATGCCAAGCCTTGACATTTCCTTCCTCCACACCATCCTTCTCATCCCAGTTTTTGTCATTCCTCACAGTTACTGCCCTTGTTCAGGTACACATCCTCCCTCACCTCGATGATTGCTATAGCATCCTAATCCATCTTCCTGCCTTAAGTCTCTCACTACTCCACATAACACATAGCAATCAAAGTCATTTTCCTTAAGTGCAGATCTGACCAACTGATTTCCCTATTCAAACAACTCAAGTGGCTTCTTATTGCCTCCAGGATTAAATATGTACTTCTCTGTTCAGCTTTTAAAGCCATGTACACTGACCCCCAACCTCCCTTTCCATTGGACATTACCCCCCTTCTCACATTCTTCCATCACCCAAACTGGCCTTTTCTCTGTTCCTCACAGACAACAATCCATCTCCCACCTTGGTCAAAGTGCTTCATATTAACAGTGCCTGACTCATAATGGGCGCTTACTAAATGTATGTTCTCTTCCTTTCACGTATTCACTTTATCCCCAGTCAGAATGTGAGCTTGTTGCGAGTAGTTTTTTTTTAATTCTTCGTATACACAGTAAATACTTAATACTAACTGCCTGATGTATTTATTGATTTAGCCTAAAAGGAAAAGTTTATAGGGGAAAGGAATGCTCTGTCTTTGTGGCCTAGCAGCTGCAGTGCTGCTCTTAGTTCTACGACCCTGAGCAAGTCATTTCATTTTATGTGCTTCTATGACATTCAACCTCCAAAGGATCAGATGCGGGGGGGAGGGGGAATGACATCTTGATTTTTATAGATCTATAACTGCAATTTAACATTTCCTTCAATGATTTAAAAACATGCTTCTGTGAAGAGGCCCGGAGATGTCATTAGTCTGCCAAAGAGGTCCAGAACACACACACAAAGGCTCCCTGCTCTAAGATGGGCCTGCTTGGACCACCTTGCCATGAAAGCAATGAACCTTCTGTTATCAGATATAAAGAAATGCAGAATGGAATCTCAGGGCCTGAGAGACCTGAATGTGTGTGTGAGAAGCCTTTCTCATCAGTAGAGGCGCCTCAAATCTAGTCCCTATTCTGAGAGGAAAATGGCTTTAGTGGGCTCGGCCCAGATTGTGGCAGGTACTGCTCAAGGAAGTGGCCTGACATCTGGCATCACAAATATAGCAGTCCTCACTCTCTCTGGCACAGTCTGTGTCTCCACAGTAACAGCACAGACTGAAACTGTCACAAGGCTCCCTTTATTAACTAGTATAGAAAAAAGGGAGGCTTACCAAGGATTCTCATGGGAAATATTTGGCCGTGTTGGTGATCACTTTGTTCCACCCCTTGGCTGTATAAGTACCTTACTGTTACTCACTACTTAGATTCTGGTTATCTCTTATGTGTAACTGCTTGCAGGACTAAAAGGGACCAATCCATGATTAGAGCTCAAGACAACTGTGACCAGATTTCTTGGGCAGGAATTTTAACTTATTAAGCTTTATAAGATCATACGCTGAGAGCTAGGTCCTTGGACCCCCCCCCCCCCCAATCCTTTTTGCTTTCTGAGGAAATCTCTCTGTTTCAGGGCTGCCTTCTGTATGAAGCACTTTTCTTAAGTAAACAATGAAAAAATCAATCAACTGATAAGCATTTAATAAGAGACTACTGCCAATATTCAGTAACTGTGTTAGATACTGGGTATACGAAGGAAAAAAAATTAAAGGGTCCCTGCCCTCTGGGAGCTTTTGCTCTGAAGGACAGTAATATGTATATACAAATATCTCTACAAAATAAATCCTAGGTCAATTTGAGATTTGAGAAGGGTACCACTGAGGAGATTAGAATGGTTTCATGTGTTTGAGCCGAATTTTGAGGTGTAAAAGGGATTCTGAGAAGTAAGGGTAAGGTGGGAGTGTTTTCCAGGCTTGGAGGACAACCAGTACAAAGGAATGGAGAATGGGAGATGGAATGACCTAGGTAAGAGTCACCAACAGGGCCAGTTGGACCAGTCTGGGTGGGATGTAGAGTGTGGGGAGAATTACGGAAAATAAGGCTAGAAAAGTAGACTGGGTCCAAGTCATGATGGGCTTTAAAAGCTAAACAGAGAATCAGGGAGCCACTGGAATTTATTGAGTAGAGAAGTCACATGACCAGACTTGGACTCTAGGAAAATTGTTTTGGTGGGTGTATGGGTGATGAGTTGAGAGACTTTGAGAACGTGAGTGAGAGGCGATAAGGGCTTGAAACGAGCTGTTTCTGTGTCCTTCAAAGAAAGGGGACGGAAGGGAGAATGTCATGGAGGCAATCTGAGCTTCAGTGAAATTTTCTTATTTCAATGTAGCCTCAAGGCAGTTATTTTTCACAGCTCATACTGCCAAATTTTATAGTTTTCAGGTTCTGTTTTCTTTTGCATAGTTAAAAGAATCCTGCTAGAGAGGTAAAAACTGGGTTGCTTTATTTCTTTTGGGGGGGGTGGTGTTTTGCCTTTTTTTTGAAGGGCAATTGGGGTTAAGTGACTTGCCCAAGGTCACATGGCTAGTTTTTGTATTGTGTCTGAGGCCACATTTGAACTCGGGTCCTTCTGACTCCAGGGCTGGTGCTCTATTCACTGCGCCACCTAGCGGCCCACTTTATTTCTTTTGCTCACCTGCTCCCTGCCCATCCAAATTCGGCCCACTCTTCTAGGCCCAGCTTAAATCGAACTTCCCTTGTGAAGTCTTGTCTTCATAGTCAAACTCCTAGTTATCCCCACCTCCCTGGAGTTCACAGCATTTTACTAATCTATATTAACTTTTACTAGCCTATATTAACTTTTCCTTTTAATCTTATTTCTTTAACTGGATTCTAAGATCTTTGAAGCAGGAACCTTGTCCTGTACTTCTTTATATCTTCCACAGTGATACACATACAGAAAGCGCTCAAGGAGTATTTGTGGAATGAATGACAATGTATAATCACTGTACTTTCTAGAGAGTATTTTATGCGTACATACACACATATCAGAGTTTTGCTATAACTTCTTAAGAACGATACCACTGAACTGCATTTACTCCTCAGTGGACCAAAAATTCAATGATTCCCAACTTCCTCCAAAATAAAGTCCATGCTTTTCAGCCTGGCATTCAGTGTCTTCTCTAGCTTCAACCTCCATTTTCTACCTTGGTTAGAGCTGGGAATCCATATAATTGTATGTAACAACAGGAAATGCAAAACCTGTCAAAATTCAAACATATTTTCATTTCTAGTGGGTGCAATAAAGAGAAAATTCTTATATAAAATGATTAGTTTCAAAGAGAAATATAAACAGAAGTACACAACTCATGAATTTGCTAATTGTTCTTCCTTGCTATGGACATTAGCAGGACTCTAGTCTTTAGGCCAAGGGGGGACCCTGCAGCCTCGAGGCCACATGTGGCCTTCTAGGTCCTTGGGTACGGTCTTTTGACTGAGTCAGTTTTACCAAACAAATTCTTTTATGAAAGGATTTGTTCTGTGAAGTTTGGATTCATTCACAGGGCTGTACTTTAGGACCTAAAGGGCCTCAGGTGGCTTGAGGTCACAGGTTCGCGACCTCTGCTTTAAGCCATGATTTCCACAAAGGAACACACAAGGGCTAAACAGTACAACTAGTTGTATAAGGTCATCTTTGGGGCCTATTTATAGCCTCAAACTAGGAAATGTGCAGTAGTCATGCTTTAAAAAAAGAAATTCTCTCAAAGAATAATCAGCACTTGCCATACTGATAGGTATGTAGATTAAAAGCAATTTTACAACTGCTTATAGTGTTGGGGAGAAGCCATAAGGAAATACTGTTATAAAATTGGACTCTTCTGAGAATATAAATAATAAATGTTTACCTTTCACAAAGAATATTTACATTGGACTAGAATCAAATAGTAAAAGGTGAGGCTTTGACTGAATAAATCTCCACTATAAAGAAACTAAATGATAGACCTCATTTTTTTTCTTTTTTGTTATGCTTTTAGTTTTTTCTTCCTTATGGATTTCCCCATTCATTATAATTCTTTTTTTTTTTTGAATGACTTGTTTACTTACTTTTAGTTTACAAGATTCAGTTCCACATTCATTTGAGTTTCAGATTTTCTCCCCTCCCTTCCCTCCCCCCCCCACCATGGTGGTGTGCAATCACGTATAGGATCTGCAAATACTTTCACATTGTACAATAGTTTGGTTATATAGAAGGGTTGTAACCGATGAGTGATCTCTGGGAAAAAAAGCAAAACCAGACATGAAAGAGAACAATAGCGTGTTTTGCTTCAGTCTCCATTTAAACTATAGTCTTTCTATATCTTTCTCTGAGTTTAGGTATCTCATGCCATCCTGAGGCTTGTAGAGTTGTCTTTTAGCTGTGCGTTGTTGAGGATAGTCCAGTTTATCAAGGTTAGACCTCATTTTTTTTAAAGCAGTGAAATGTTGTTAAAGTTATGAACTTTTTTTACTGCTCTCATACTCTCAAGCTGTGCAATATTCCCCCCTGGTCTAAATCAGGTCAATGAATCAGTTAATTCTCCCTTAGACTATGGTCAAATATTTCTTCATACTGTTAAAATTACTTTACCATTATATTATCGAGCCTTATGAAACTGAGAAATGTTTAAATTTTTCAGCAACTTAGTAAATGACCTTGAAGTTGGTGATGACCTTGAGGTCTAATATTTTGACCAGAAACTGAAAAATGTGGCGCAATGCAGGTTTGGAGTCAAACTCCTGGCTTTGTTTGACACTGTCACATATGAGACCCTATGCAATTCACTTAAACTGTCTGGCCTTCACTTCCCCCATCTGTGAAATAAGAGTTGAATAGATGGCCTGTAAGGTATCTTCTGGCTCCAAGACTGGAAAAAAAAAATTAGAGATCACTTAGTCCAAGTTTATCATTTGACCGATGAGGAAACTGATGCCCAGATATATTAAGTGACTTGCCAAAAGCCACACCAACAACAAGGAGAAACAGAATTCAAACCTAGGTTTTCTGACTCCAAATATACAGCAGTCTTTTGACTATAACATGCTATATTTCAATTAAGTCTCTAATTCTCTCTGGCTAGTGCTATATCCCAAGACGACTCAGTCAGTGCCCTGGAAGATTCCTGGCTGTCCCTAGGATAAGGATTGATGGAACATGTACCATCAACGTAGTCTTTATAATGGGAAAAAATGCAACTATGGACAAAAGTCTGTGAAGGAGAGGCTGATGAGAGGTGCCTTTGTTAAGGGACGGAGATAAATGGACCTAATGGGCCTACACAAACTTTTTACAGTTCCCTGAGATTGAAGAGAAGAAAACAAGTCTGAATGACCTACCAAGAATGGGTAGCCTAGAAGACTAAGAATGGGAAAAAATGAAAGAATTAGGGTTACTCAATTAAAGGGAATGATTTTTTTCACCAAGACTGGATCATTTCAGGTCAACGGAGATGGGAAATTATCTCATAACCAACTCCGAGTTATGGATAAAGACTTCTCTGTTTTTCCCTTGGGTTTTTGCTTTCTAATTTTAGTTAACTTCAGTTATCTTTATCTTCAAATTAAAGACACTGAAACAGATTACCAAAGTCATCATTAGTCACATCTCTCCAAACCATCTGCAATAATGATAGAAGTAGGGAAAATACTCGGAACACGGCTTAAAGAATAAAGAAAAGTTCCCCTTTTTTTGAAATGGGGAATTAAAATCTTTAAAAAAAGCTAACCTGTGATGGGAATGTGGGGTGAAAGAACAGAGACACAGATAGGCGCTGGACCTATGGTTTCATTGATACAGCTGGGTTTTAATTAGTTTGAATAATGAATCCCATAAAGTGCTCACATTATTTGAACTTGCACTACATATTTCAATTGAACTGGAACCAATGACCATATTTTGCATAATTCTAACTCTGAACGGTGCAAATTTGAATACACATGTGAGAATACTCACTCTACTAATTCAGGCTGGCACCCACTCTGCAACTTTTATGGTCTTAAGAGAGTTGCCTAGAGCACAGAGAAGTTAGATGACTTGCCCAGTGTCACACAGCCAGGAGGGGTCAGAAGCAAAACTTATCTCAGTTTTCTTGGCTTCAAATCGAATCCTCTATCTGCTAAGCCACGCTGCTTCTGGCATGGGTGGAAGTAGGGTTTGAAAGCTAAATTTGGGGGATAGGAAAAAAAAGGAAGCCCAACCAGTAAATTAAACTAGGTAAGCTATCTCCAAAAATATTACCATTGATATGTTACTTTCAACATAAACTTCATTATTAATCAATCAACGAGCATTTATTAAATACGTACTACACACCAGGCACTTTGCTAGGTTCTGGGTATACAAAGATAAAAATGAAACTGTGTCCAACCTCAAGGAGAGCATTACATTCTATAGGGGAAGACAAATGTACCACATTTACACATATAAAAAAATAGACACAAAATTAAAAGCAAGGTAACGGGGGGAAGAGCAGAAAGCACTTAGCAAGGTTCTCACTAAACCCAATAATAGACGACTGTAGAATGTTCCCTCTATAAGTGGATTATGTAATACTTATTAGAGCTTAATCAGCCCAAATCGTCTTTTTTAATTAAAATGAAATTTCAAGGCATATAGATTATGTGAAAAACAGCAAGGTATTGTGGAAAGAGGACCAGCCTTTGAATCAAGAAGATCTAGGTTCAAGTTCTACCTAGGTAACCCTGGGCATTATATTCTTTAAGCTCCCATTGCCCAAGGTACCTAAGACTGTTAAAGTTATAGGCTAGTTGGCCATCTGCAATGGGATGGGGAGTTTCTACACCAATGAAACCGTAGATCCAGCCCCCCAAAAATAAAAAGGGGGGCTCACATATCTGCTTGATTTCAATCTAAGGAGTCCAAAGTTTTATCCTCCTCCATGCAACATTTCTAATAAATACTGGCACCTAAATATATGGCCATGACAACATGTTATATTACTTTTATTCTGCTGAAGATACAGAGCAAAGGATTAATTTGTCTCACCACTTAGGAACCTAAGTGATGGATTTTTCCTTTATATTTCCCTAATGTGACCTTATCACTGTGGTCTTTCTGTAGGTGCAGGGATTCTGTCATATGAATGGAAGAACTAGGGGAAAAAATCTATTATGGTGGTTTGGCTTCCAAGGTTGATTGTCTTAATTTTTCAGCATTCTCTTATCACCTTATGTCTGTGTAGCATCTGGGAGTTTTCAAAAAGCTTTTATGTACCTCTTCTCACATGATGTACAGGCAGCAAGGTGACACAGTGGATAGAGGGCCAGGCTTGGAGTCAGGAGGACTCAAGTTCTGCTACTTTCTGGCTGTGGGGCCTTGGGCCAAGTCACTTCACCTTTGTTTGTCTCAGTTTTACCACCTGTAAAGTAGGGATAATAACTGCACCTACCTCCCAGGGTTGTTGTGAGAATCAAATGAGGTAATCATTGGAAAACAATGAGCATGGCGCCTGGCAAATTCTAAACGCTATCTAATGTTAGCTACTGTTATTATAGAAGGTCCTCCTAAATGACTGCATGAGGCCCAGCAGCTGGGCCCATTATTCCCATCCTGTAAAAGAATGTGCTGGTGTCTGGCAAGAAGATAGCTTTCATAAAGGAAAAGGACATACCTTGGACCTGGGATGGCCAAGCTTGTATCATCTGTACTTGATGGACAATTTTAGTGGGGTGATTTAATAATTATATTTTGACTTGATCTAGACATCCAAAGGCCAGGGCAGTAGAGCATCTTGAATGTAATTAATAATTTCTCAGTGGATAACGCATGGCATTAGTCACACTTCGTTATGTTCATTTGGGATAGCTATTGCCAATTCATATTCATTTCTATTCCTACCCTACTGGAAATTGGATAAATATATTCACAAACTGCACAGTTCCTGGTTGCCAAGAAATAACGGCCAATTACTGTAACAAAATGCAAGCAAAATGTACAAATAGAAGATTCTATCTTCCAAGACTATTCTTTCATTTTACAAAACAATTTGGTTACTCTCTGAAAGTCTGTTGGCTTTTTAATGCTCAGCTCAGCTCAGCAGCTCATGGGAACTGTCCCTCGATCCTTCGCATTCTCTGGCACCCCTCTGGGTTCACGCAAAGCTTTATCCTAGTGCAGTGACCATTTTTATACAGACTAGTATCCCTCAAGTGGCCAGTTTTACCGTAGCAATGAGCTCAAACAGGCCCAGACTGTACTAAGTCAGGGCAAGGGAGGGAAGAGAGAGGTTGGCCTCCTTCTGGAGGTGGGAGCCAGCTTCATTTCCTGTCCATTGGTGGGTAGCACCATGGTCAACCATATGGCTTGGCTTGTATTTTATCCCTGAAACAGAGCATCTAATTGTAGGTGGGTGAGGAAGAAGTGATATCTTTCCTGCGGAACCCTATACATTTCAGAACGGGTAAAGGAATCATTTATTTGGTCCCAGCCAAATTTCAAGCATAAGTAGTCCAAAGCAGCTCTCTGCTTTTGAGCTCCATAATTAGCTAAGGAAGAAGCAGTCAAATTGAACAAGATATTCTTTGATATTGATATTCTTGGATTCACTCCAGGAAAGAAATGTCTGGCATTCCTTGACTATGAGAAATGGAGAGTCTCCTCTCTTGTACCCCACCCTACGCTAACTAACAGAGGCAATAAAGGCGTTTCCACACATTCACAAAAAAATGCAGAGAAGTGTGTTTTGAAGCAGAGTTTTATAGAATGGATGACAACAAAAATATATCATGCAACGGTCATTTCAACTGGCTCCCTACTGTAGGTGGGCCTCTTTCATTCCAAATTTAAGTTAGAAGAAAGTGGAAGAGGAAAAAACCCTTTGAGGTGTTTTTTTGTTTAATTAGTGAATGACAGGAAAAATTATTTACAGAGGAAGATAGTGAAAAGCATACAAGGCTTGGTTGCTTTCATGCACTATTGTTCTTAGCAGGAGTTAAGGACGGCCACAAACCTAAATCTCCCATCTTAGAAAAACAGTGAAATCTTTCGTCTATGAAGTAGAACAGCATACGCCTATCACCTCACAGATTAGCTTGGAACTCAAGTACTAAACTAGGAATTCTTAACCTTCTGTGTTTCAGAGAACTCCTCTTACCCTTTCTCAAAATTGTATTTTTAAATGCATAAAAAACACAAAGGAAACCAATTATTTTAAAATACAGTTATCAAAATAATTTTTTAAGTTCTAAGAACCTTGTGTACTAAACTATAGAAAATCGGATGCTACCTTGAACTTAAACTATAATATTTCTAAGCTTCTTCCCATACATCTAAACAGGGATGTGCTGGTAAATGTTTAACAACCAGCTGGGGGTGAGGGGATGTATACACAACACACTTTTAAGTTTAGCCTGAATTACTAACATTTTCTTGACTGCTTTCTGAAGTCTAAACAATCACCAAAACAATAATCAAGCTAAAAACCACTTAGTATTTACCTAATTCCAAGGTATAAATGCTGAAACTGAAAATGTAACAACTGGCTCAATGGTTCAGCAGTCTCCAGTCTATCCCAGTTTCTAAGTACACCAATATGGATGGAGCATATCCTGATGTGAAATTGACCTTCCTAGGCTGCCCTGACAAATGAGGGTCTTATTAAGCCTTTCGCACAACTTAGATCTGGGGATCACATTTCCTCTACCTAGAATGATTTAACTCTCAATGAAAATGCAGAAAAGGCAAAGAAAAACTAAGTGAGAATTTGTATCCATTCAATGTGATTGTGGGAGGATGTTAGCTACTCCATGGAAACTGCATCCATCTTTGGTCCAGATGTAGGCTTTAGGATCATGTTAATTTGATGATGTATGGCTGGATGTGGCATGCCAACAGAACCTGCTACCAGGGAGGCTGAGGCTGGTGGCTCTCTGGAACTCAGATGTTTCACACTGTGGTGGGCTAAATTAATCTGACTTCTGTATTAATTAAGTCTGGCACCAATATGGTGAATCTTTGGGATTTGGAGTGGAGAGAGGGATAGGGCCACCAGGTTGCCTAAGGAGAGGTGAACCGGTCCACATTTGTAAACAAAGTAGTGGGATTGGGTCTGTAAGCAACCACTGCACTTCTAACCCAGGCAAGAGAGGAAGATCAAGCCTTTTAAAAAAATTTAAATTGAAAAACTGTGATGATATATGAAATAATCACCTTGTTTTAACTCCTTTGGTCTTCAAGACCATGGGATAATCAGTTTAAAAAAAAGTCAAAACAGGACAAAAACTCTGTAGTGCCCAAACAGTACAGAAATCTTTCCGGTGTACATTCAAAGTACATGGAACTTGAACTAACTGAAGGGGGTGGTGGTGGTGAGAAACTAGTCTGAATCAGTGGGAAGTCTAATATTTTAATAATACTTAACAGTTTAATAAAAATTAAATTATACCACACACATGTGACACGAACTAAGCTAACAAAGCATTGCCATGTACAAAACCCAATACATTCTGGTAGCCCAAGAGTGTTCCCAAAATACCAGCCATTGTTTTCATCACATGAGCAAGAAAGACAGACAGGCAGAAAGAGAGTCACTGTATATTTAGGAATATGTGCATATGAATAGGGCAGAGGCCTGAGGTTGAACTTTCACTTGTCTAATCTGCAGGTTAAAAGTCACTGAAAAGTTTTTTTCTCAATGTGCACTTGGAAGTAGGAAAGTGAGGGGAAAAAAGTAAAAATATTTTAGTACATTTACATAAAAGCAATTAAATTATTTGTCCAGTTGAAGATTAATTTGCAGAGATCAGAATTAGAAACAATATATATAACAACATATATACATCCTTCAATATTCTTTAAGTGCTTTAGAGATCAGATCTTATTTCAAAAATTAATTGATTTATATATTCACCTAGGTTATAGCAATATTTCTATCTTCTTATACTGAGCTGGAGAGCACATTCAGCAATCCAGTCATTGAAATTTCAAAATTATCAAACTCTGAAATTCCCTCACACTTCCCAGAAATCTACCCGATATATGGGGTATCCCAGAAGTCTTAGTGCCATTTAAGCTATTAAGGCTTTAAACTTCATTATGAGTTTGGGGATGCCCTGCATTTGTACTAGATTAAAAGAATCACCTCTTCCTCATCTGTAAAATGAGCTGGAGGAGGAAATGGCAAACCACTTCAATATCTTTGTCAAGAAAACCCCACAAAGAGTCGAACAGGCCTGAAACAACTCAACAACAACAAGTATCACCTTATTCTATCTTTGAGAACTGGAAAGTTCCATTATAATTACAAAATGGTACAATGAAAAAATAATAGCTGGATCTGGACTCCGAGGACCTGGGTTTGAATCCTGCCTCTGCTAGTTACTATCTGTGTGGCACTGGGCACTGTCACTTCATGGCTCTAGGCCTTTGTTAAAATTAAAAGGCTGAGCTCGCCAGTCTCTTCTGTCCCTTTCAGCTTGAAGAGCCTATGAAATTGATCTCAATCTTATATTTCACTGGCTCTATCTGCCTCATTCTGGTTGAACCTTCAAGTAAGAATCATAAGAAATCAACAAACAATAATGATCCTTCTTTTAACCAATGTATTGTGGAATTCTGTAAAATCTTAGTAGCAGTAAGATCTGGGAAGTTGCAGTCTAGCAGAGTTTCCCCCCAAGAGCAGCCGGCTTCCCTCAGCAGACCTGGTATAATAGGAATGCCCCCTCAGCTTGCTGACAGCGTCAACCTTTCACAAGGCCCCTTTATTTGTGCTGGCTTGTCATCAGTCCTTCTCGGAGTGAAGGGAGAGCTCAGAAAATTGGGCATGGCCTAACTGTTCCAGCAAATCATGTTTCCAAAAAGCAATAAACATGTCAAACTGCATTAGACTCAAAGGAAACACATTCTGTTGCTTCTCTTTCTTCTTACAATTCTTGTTTTCCCAGGCACATTGGAATCCAGAGATGTTAAAGACATCTTAAAAAATAAAACAAAGGCAAAAGACACCTGGGAAAATTCTGCCATTTATCTAGGCCCCCCCCATTTAGCCCAAGGGACTCAATTTCTTATTTTAGCATCAAAAAACCGAATTTTTGTGGTATTTAAAAATGTTGTGGCTTCAAGAAATAGCTCTTCCTGAAAGGGACAAGGCCTGGCAATTAAAATAACCAATAGCCTTTTCAAAAGAGTTGGTTGGTCAAGGAAACAACCATACCTTGTGCAAGGCCTGCTAAGCTGGGTTACTTAAACCCCTTCCCTTGTTTACTTTTTCATGACTGAAGCTAACAATGGAATGATCAGGGTAGCAATTTATAATCCCTGTTATTTCCTCAGTGTAGTAACAGCTTTAAGAAGCTTTCAAAAGGTCTGAATCCTGGGGTCTTACTGATCATCCTTGTCTGACAGCAAAGCATAGTCATTTTGAAATGTTTTATTTCAGGAAGAAAAAATAATAATCCAATTTGGCTATAGCAGACAAATGGACTCAGTGAGATTGTGCTTCCTTTGGAGGATGAGGAAAAAGGTGATTAACTGCCCCCTCCCTGCACAGATACAGCATGTACAGTAAATGGGGCCCATGGAGCCAATTTGAGGCATGAGTAGAATACCCAGTACAGGGCTCGAAAGCTCAACTCTGCCATGTCAAATAATTTCCCTGTTAGTGCCTTAGGCTTTTTTTCTGGACAGTGACCTCTGAGGTCACCTCTGGCTCCAAAGAAGCAATCCTGTAATCTAGGACCTGAAGATGTCAGACTAGGAACCACTAATATTCTCACAGAGCTAAAACAATCAGCCAGAGACAAGGAGGTGCCAATCATTTTGTTGAATGGATTTCTAGAGGAGTCTGGGGCACTACTGAAGAAAGTTCAATCCTTGTTCTCAGTGATTAGACCAATGTCAATTCCAATTTTATAAATGTCACTAGTACCAGAACATATACACTCACATATGTGAGTGTATGTGTATGTGTGTGTGTGTTACTGAATTGAGTCATTCAGTCAATATTCACCAAGAACCTAAGATAGACTGTAGGCATAGTAGTGGTATGGTCCCTGCCCTCAAGGAGTTTCCAATCTAATGCAGGAGACAAAACAGACACACATGAAAAAGTAAAACAAGAGACAGAAGATAGGGGATGACAGAAAGTGACAAGTTGATACTAAAGTTGTGACCTGTAACTTTGATGACAGTGGTGCTCTCCATGGTAACCCTGAAGCCGTGCAAAGGGGAGGGCTTGGGGATGGGGCATGCTGAGTTTGAGATTTCTAAGGTCAGGGGTACAGCGGTTCTCAACCTTCCTAATGCCTCAACCCTTTAATACTTGTATGTGGGCGTATCTTCGTGTGGGCGGACCCGCCTGGAGAAGGAGAGAGGAGGGGTGTCTCGGTTCCTAAGACCATTGGAAATATGTGTTTTCCAATGGTCTTAGATGACCTCTGTGACAGGGTCATTCAACCCCCAATGGGGTCACAACCCACAGGTTGAGAACCGCTGGGTTAGGATGAGATGAGAAGATCTAACAATATGGTACAGAGAAAGACTAATTGAATCCATGAAAGCTGATGAGATTTAAGCTGGCTCCCTTGCTTATAATGCATTTCCTCCTCACCTCTACCTCTTAAAACTCCTTTAAGGCCCAGCCCTGTGGAAGGCAGAAGTGCTCTCTTCAGGTTCAAATGAGTATGTATCTACTTATTATGTATATACTTATTTCCTTAATCCCAGTAGAATGTCAGGTCCTTGAGGACAAGAATTAATCTTTACTTTTGCCCGTACATGCTTAGTAACTTTGCACATAGTAGATAATGAATAAATGCTTGCTGGGGTGGGGGAGAGATGAGATTAGCCTTTGAAGCAGGAAAAGAACATGTTGAAAGTGCTAGGGGCAGCTACATGGACCAGCGAATAGAGCACCAGCCCTGAAGTTGGGAGGATCAGAGTTCAAATCTGGCATCATATACTTACTAGCTGTGTGACCTATTAAAAAAAGAAAGTGCTGTCTTCAGAAGATCATGCCGCATGGCCCAGTAAACGAGCAGGAAGCCAGTGGTGATTCTCCAGTGATAAAAAGCAGAGTCAGTTTGACCTTTTCTTCCACCTATTTTGCAGTTTTGCCTAGAGTTGATCCTGATCCCACAGTCCTCATTCAAGTCAAGAATGGGGATGTTAGCAAGGATGCTGCTTAATTTAGGCTGTGGACCCAGACCTAGGACTACTCAGTGAGGGAACATAATCTGAATGCCCATAGCACCGACTCACTGGAAGCAACCACAGAATCTGTCTAGCTGCTGCCTAGTGTGAAAGAAACAAATGAAAACCAGCCCCAGGAAGGAAGGGAGAGAGAGAGAGGTCATCAGGCCAAATGCACTATGGGATAATTTAATGCTGACAAAACTCTGTAACTACTACCTGAGCATATGCTGATGTCAATCAGATTTTGGCAAGTGCAGGTCTGATGAACCTTTCCCTCTTTGAATCTACAGACAGAAATGCCAGGCTGCTTCCTCTAGGCCTGTGAGAGGTACGGGGAAGTATATGGCAGAAGATTCTGCTCCATGAGAATCCAATAACTAAATGGATTCAGATCCACCACAGATGATCTCTCCCAAAACAGCAATCCTATACGGAGAGAAAAGAAAAGCAGGCCAACTGTTTTGTTGTTATTGAGTCATTCAAGTCATGTCTGACTCTCTGTGACCCCACTGGGGGTTTTCTTGGCAAAGATACCAGAGTGGTCTGCCATTTCCTTCTCCAGCCCATTTTACAGAAGAGAAAACTGAGGCAAATAAGGTTAAGTGACTTGCTCAGGGTCACACAGCTAGTAAGTGTCTGAGGCCAGAATGGAATTCAGAGAGATGAGTCTTCCTAACTCCAGGCCCACCTTACCACCACCAACATCCCCTGTCAAGCATAATAAAGCCCATGTATGATAAGTGGCCCAACTTCCTCCTCTGCTGGGCTAGGTATGCATCTGAAATGGAATCTGTCCTTCTTATCTGTGTTATGGAGTGAAAGAAGCTATGTATGCATGCATGTATGCATGCATGTATGCATGTGTGTAAGAGTATGTGTATGCACATGTACATATGTCTAGCTGAGACAGAGAAAGAGATCCAAAACGGAGCAAATAAATGACCTTTCCAAATACCATTTTGTCCAATATATGTTATCATTAGACTTCAACAGCAACTATTTCTCTTCCTATACTATTATTAATAGTAACAGAAACAGCTAGTATTTATATAAAACTTTACGACTGGCAAAGCACTTCACAAAGATCTCATTCTAACTGTTGTCTTGTTGACTCTATTCTTTATCTATAAATGTTTACTGACCTCTGTAGACACCACAAATGGGGTCTTTCAGTTCCTACTTCACTCTTCATAGAACAAAACAAACAGCCAAGCCACAGGTAAAGGCTGGACCAAGCTGCAGACTTGTTCCCGACTCAAATGTCCCAAATACTTCTGGTTCCCAGCTATCATTTCATGCCAAGCCAAAGTGTTCCTTTATGCTGACTGTTTACCGACTAATAAAATTAAGGTAGTAAGGCGGTACAATGGACAGAGCACTAGACATGGAGTCAGGAAGACCCGAGTTCAAATGTAGCCTCAGACATGTACTAGTTGTATGATCCTAGACGAGTCACTTAACCTGTTTGCCTTGGTTTCCTCTTCTGTAGAATAGAAGTAAAAACAGCACCTACTCCTCAGGATAGTTGTGTGCTTTATAAACATTTCAGCCCTGTATAAGTGCTAGGTATCATCATTAAAGAAAGCTGGGGGGCAGCTATGTGGTACAGTGAATAGTACACCAGCCCTGGAGTCAGGAGGACCTGAGTTCAAATTCGGCCTCACACTTGACACACTAACTAGCCATGTGACTTTGGGCAAGTCACTTAACCCCAACCGCCCTCCAAAAAGAAAAAGAAAAAAAAAAGCTGGAAACGTATATACCCGTCTTTATAAATAAAACTTATAACAAAACGAAACAAATACCAGTGCTGATATTAGCAGGAAAAAAGGATGCCTCTTGTACCTTCAGAAACATACTGCAAAAACACAGCTTCTCAAATCTGAAAAAATCCAATTGACTCTATTTGCAGCACTAACAGCTTTTCTGTTTATGTTAAGCATAACACCATAGCTTGGTAGACCTCACAGATGAAATAAACTATGGGGAATGCTGACGAAATGCTTTCATTACAGGCATCCCTCTACCCCACACGGACCCTGTCTGCAGCAGGCAGTAATGGTTGCAAAGATTTTTCTGCATTTTTACCTGCTATGCAGATTAGATGAGATTCAGTACTTTTCTTCATCAATACTCTAGAATTATTCATTTCCCATTAGTAATAAATTATTATTACAAACCAACAAAGAAAAAACACACATATAGACTAAGACCCTGATAGGTGAGACCAAAGGAATACAAATTCTCAGTCCTACTGAAGATACTTACCAGTGCAAGGCCAAATCATAATTGAAATAGCTCTTCTGGCAAGATGGCAAAGGAAGAAATGTATAGGCCCGGCTCCTCTTCATCCTGTCAAAAAGAAAGTAAGAAATTGCCAAAGAAAGCAAAACAACAACAACAAAAAAGGATGAAGGAGAGAAATCCTCACAAAGAAAACCTTGCAGGAGGAAAACACAACCAAACAGCAAGAGACTGAAGATGTGCTCAGGTGAGTCACTTAGTAAATACTTACCAAGAAACTAAGGCAGGCTTAGTATGGCTCTTGTCCTCCAGGAGTTTGCCAATCTAATTTAGGAGACAAAATATACACATGTGAAAAGGCGAGTCTATGGTGACACCGCGAAAGATGTCAGAAAGCAGCGCGTGCCCAAACAGTTCAGAAAAATAACAATGCACATGTATAGAGACTTACATGATCAGATCCCAAGAAAACTGCAAAAAGCCTGTCATTTAATAATGTATTAATTGGGAGATTAATAAAAGAATTCCAGAAAACTATAGAGAAATTAAAGCTCCTGAATTCTTAAAGAGGAATGTGAAAGGCCCAGCATGAGAATCAACAGCTTCTAACAGAGAGTGACAAAATGTGAATAAATCATCAGACCCCAGGAAAAAAAGACAATGGAAAAAGCCAGAGCCCCAAAATGCCGAGATGGAACAAGACAGAGCAGCAGTACCACTACACCACTTAATGCAAGCCTCCACACACCCAACAAAGTCACCAAAATGGGATCCATTTTTACAAAATGGCTGAGGAAAGCTGGGCTTAGATTTTATCTTTTTTGTTCCTATTTTTTACTTTTTACGTCACCTTCCTTTCTGAATATAGTGTGTCCCCTTTCCAGAAAGATTTCCTTGTAAGAAAGACTGAAAAGGAGGCAGATGGATAAGAGCATTGTAGCATTGTATAGGTGGCATCAAACTGAACCAGAACAGCTGCTTTTTTTTGCTTTTTTGGAGGGGCAATTGGGGTTAAGTGACTTGCCCAAGGTCACACGGCTAGTTTTGTGTTAAGTGTCTGAGGCCAGATTTGAACTCAGGTCCTCCTGACTCCAGGGCTGGTGCTCTATGCACTGTGCCACCTAGCTGGCCCCTGGAACAGCTTCTAAATTTACATCACCCATAGCAGTGATTAGAAACAACTGGATCCCCTGGAGGCACTGACAAGACCTGACGCTATTTCCTACTTGTGGAGTAGATGGCTTTCACTTTACCTCTAGTCTCCCTGAGGCCCTCCAACCATTCTGTGAGATAGTCACTACAGCTGCTGTGGTCCTCATTTTATAGATCAGGAAATTGAGGCCCAAAGACATTAGGTGCTTGGCCATGAACACAAAGCAATGAAATATCCAAGGATGGATTTGAATTCAGGTCTTTCCCTGCCCTTTTCCTATGACCCTGTGCATGTGACATTGGCTAGGACTACACAGCATTAAACCATTAGAAAGTTAGAGCTGGAAGGGACTTCAGAGGTCACCAATAATCCCTGACCGAGAGAGAGAAAGAGAGACAGAGAGACACAGGACTAAAGATTAAAGAACTTGTCCCAGTCACATAGGTAGTGAATGGTAGAGTCAGGATTCACACCAAGGTACACTGATATCGGATCCAGCCCTCGTCTCCACCATGCCCCAATCCAGCCCTGTCCAAGAGCCTCATCCCCTGTGCTGCTCTGGCCCAGTCACATTGGGAGGCGACGTTGATCACATTAGCATGTGTTGTCTTCTTTTACAGAAAACATCTCATTAGTGCATTCAAACCCAAACTATTATTAAAGTACTTGGTCAGGTTCCCAAATGCATTTAGAAGTGCTCTTACAGGCTTCTCTACTTGCACAGACGACGAGGAGAACAGAACTGTGCACCTGTGGTCTAGTGACTATTTATTCCTAAGTTCTGAATGTGTGTATGGAACTAAAAACACTTCGGTCCTTGGGTACACTAAAATCTTTGTTCACCAAATACCAGAATTTCAGAGAGCTTAAAGTGGGATACTTATGCTCATTCTGGCCTTTTGTGTTCTTGGGAGATGTACCCTTTTTTCCTATAAACAAAACAATGCAGATGAGCCCCCTTCAGAGAAAACCACATTAAGCTCATCTGGGCTTGATGGGAGTAAGTACTAGCATTTTTCATATCATTAAAATATGGTTGCCAATGGACACATCTCTCTGAAATTATGCTCATTATCTTGCATCAAACATCGGTGTATGTGACACTTGGAAAGACAGGAGGTTTGTGAAAAATATATTTTAGATAATGGAATTAATAGCAAAATAAGCCTGAAAAACACAGGCTTATTAACAACTGTTGACAAAAACATTTGTATTTGAGAAAAAAATGACTAAGAACGTCTTTTCTTTTTGGTGAACTACAAAAGTACCAAGTGGGCAGTTGCTGACAATAGCAGACAGAAATGGAAGGCAACGTGACGACCTAAGGCTGCTCTTCTGTTTGTCCAAGCCCCAAATCTCCCCTGAACTACTTCATTTTCCAACGAAGGACTTACTTTACAGGTGAAATTGATGGCGTCCAGGAGCTTTCTCATTGTTCTTCCCCAGCATTCACACATATACACAAAGCATGTGCACATGTGTGCATACACATGCATGCATGCACACACATATGCATACACACACACAAATTCTTGCTCCCTCCCAAGGTGAATCCTTTCATCTATGATCTGGATAGCACACTCCCTGACTTCTTCCTGTAGGCCTTTGCCCTCTTTCCTATCTCTCTACCATCTTCAATCTCCATCTTTTCTAGTTCCTTGCTCCTCTCCCTATTAACAATGCACAAGTGTCTCCTATGTTGAAAAACAAAAGAAAAACCTAAGGCAGCCCCAACCCTTTCTTTGACTGTGTTCCCTCCCACCTCCACCCCACCCCACCATCCTATTTCTCCCCATTCACTCACTGCCCCTACTTTGTCACCATCCGCTTATTCTGTAATCCCTTGGAATGGAGCTTCTGTTCCTACTCTGCATGCTACTGAAACTCCACTATGGAAGGGTACTTCATGAAACCTTTGGTTTGCTAACTCCCAGGAATACAGGATTATAGCATTAGAGCCGGAGAGGACCTTCAAGTCAACCAGCCCATTCTGAAACTTTTTTCACTCATGACACCTTCAGCACTTCTCACACTGTGGAGCATGACACCCACAGTTCAAGAAGCACTAATCTAGACCAACTCTCTCATTTTATAATGATGGAAACTCAGGCCCACAGAGGGGAGTGTCATGCTCCAGGTAACACAGGGGCTAACCATCAGATCTTCTGACTTTAGGGTCAATACTTATTCCCATGTAGCCAAGAATCAATCACTCAGTCCTCATTTTCCTAAAACTCAAAGCAGTTTTTGACAGCAATAAATCACCTGCTTTCTTGAAATTCTGTCCTTCCCTTTACCTCTAGAACACTCCACTATCCCGACTTTTTCCTACCTCTCTGACTGTTCATTTAATGAGTCCTGCTAGGTGGTACAGGGCAATCAGACTGTAGGCCTAGAGTCAGGAAGACCTGAGTTCAAATATGACCACAGATACTCTCTACCCGTGTGACCTTGGCAAGTCATTTCCCCTCTGCCTCAGTTTCCTCAACTGCAAAATGGTGAAAATAATTGCACCTACCTTGCAGAGTTGAGGATTAAATGGGATCAAATTCATAAAATGTTTAGCACAGGGCCTTAACAGATGCTTATTCCTTTCCCTCCACTTTTTTTTTGCTAGTTCCTCTCTCTCCTGCCTAACTACCAGCATCTTGAATGAATCTTCATCTCTCTGCTTTTCTCTCCTTATACTCTCTGCCTTGGATAATATATCCACTCTTATGGCTTCGTTTGTCATCTCTTATCTCTATACTACATAGTTCTAGCCCTGAGCTCTGGCGTCTCCAAATGTTGAATGGATAGATATTTCCTTGTCTGTCTCATCACCTCAGCTTTAACATGTGTAAAGCCCTACTCATCCTCTTTCCCCTAAAATCAGCTTTCCTTATGGACATCTGTATTTGATAAGTTATTTGAGGGGTGCTGGCTCAAAAACTGCTCTTTAACATTCAGCAATCATTGAATTTGGTCAATTTTTCCTTCCCAATCTCTGTCTGTCTTTCTTTCCCTCTCTGTCTGTCCCCACTCTCCTCTTTGTCTCTTTTTACCCCCTCTCCTCTGTCTCCCCCTGTCTCTGTGGCTTCCCTCATCTCCTAACTTAGAGACTATTGCACCAACCTCCTTCCCAATCACATTACCTAACTAATCTCTGCCCTCTAGAATCCATCTTGTACCCTCTTGGTTGAGCTGAGGTTTGTGATCTTCCACAGAAAGACATCTCCACTGAATCTGCTCTCCAGCTCCCCCACACTCCCATCAACACTGACAATAAGATACTGTGAATGACAACAGTTAATAGATGGCCTACTTGGCACAATCCAGAGAGGCAGGAATCTGAGTCACTCAGTCAATTATTGGTCTCCTACCCTAAGATCTTCCTCCCCCATCCACAAACTAGAAGTACTTATGGATGCTGGAGAACCAGGGCTGGAAATATGGCCAAAAGGAGGAAGGAGATAAAGTAAAAATTCTGCAAAGGCAGAAACTGTTTCAAGGTTGGTTTGTTTGGGTTTTTTTTTGTCTTCATGTTCCCAGTGATTAGAACAGAGTTGATACTTAATGAAAGAGGAAAGTTGACAATTATTAGTAACAGTAAAATTCTTTACCAATTTTCCAAAAACACATCCAGAATGTTAACGTCTGTGGAAGTAGCCCATCTACATGACGTTTCTTTTTTCACATGGGTGATCAATTTAAAGAAAAAGACAATTCATGGAACAAGTCAAACGTTACCATTGGACTTCAAGCCAAGAAAGCTGGATCATCTTCCTGGCCATGACATAAACTAGTCTGGCTGCCTGGGACTAAGTCATTTCACTCAATGAGCCTCATGTTCTACATTCTTCAGATTAAATAAGCCACATTGCCTACTTTCTAACAGCTTACTGGAAGCACAGGAACATAGGAAA
This sequence comes from Pseudochirops cupreus, assembly GCA_028627135.1. Classification (NCBI taxonomy): domain Eukaryota; kingdom Metazoa; phylum Chordata; class Mammalia; order Diprotodontia; family Pseudocheiridae; genus Pseudochirops; species Pseudochirops cupreus. Next base: position 45,295,978 of record CM053582.1, on the reverse strand, counting down.
GAGCACTGGACTGGGAGTCAAGAAGACTTGGGTTTGAATCCTGCCTCAGACACTTGCCAGCTGTGGGACCCTAAACAAAATACTTAACAACTCTGAATCATAGACTTCTCATATGTAAAATAGAGATAATATATCATCTGCCTCACAGGGCTGTTGAGAGGATCAAATACATTCTCTCTCTCTCTCTCTCTCTCCACACACACACACACACACACACAGAGACAGACAGACAGAGACAGAGAGATACTGCTTTGCAAACTGTAAAGCAGTGGTATCCAACCCAAAGAGAAATGGATGGATCCCTGCTGGCCACATACTGACTTAGAAAACCACAAATTAACATTTTCTATGTTCTCTTGTATTTCTATTTATTTTGTTAAACATTTCTCAGAGAAATTTTAATCTGGTTCTTCTACACTCAGGAGTTTTGCAGGCTAGCTCCTCCCTCCCTGCCTCACCTAAGTTTGATACCTCAGCAAACATTATATAAATAGTAACTCAATGAGATTATACAAAAATATAATACAACTAAGAAATCCAGACATACAAAGAAAAGTCCAGTAAATCTATATAAATGTTAGCTATTCAGATACATGGAGTGGTAAATACAAGAGAATTGGGATATTATAAATACACAAGAGGAATAAAACATTACTAACCTATTCATGGCTAAGGCAAGTTCTTCAGTGTCCAGATTTGTCACTGAGGAAGACACTACTGATCCCTTTGTCCAGTGGAGGAGTAGCTATAGCAAAGATGGCTGGTGAATGAAAGGAAAAGGTTAACTCTTTCTTTTCCTCAATATTGGAGCTAACTTTGTGTTAATTCATCTCCATTCTCCTACCCAGCCCTGTTTGTGGCCAAGAGGACAGATCAGAAGGATGATAGCTGAGGGTAAGACATGGGCTCTACTGCTCAAATTAATTAGTCTAGCTTTCAGTCCTCCAGTGGAGCTGCAATCTTAATGACGTGGACATTTCTCCCAATGGTACAGATTACCAATGCAGTTTTGCCATATAATAAGTTATGCCGCCATACATGCCTATACAATCCTTGTCCCTGACCTCCTTTAAATCCTTTCTAGAGACCTAAGCAATGGAAAGAGGTCTTCTGCTAGGTCTGTGACTATTCCATGGGTTTCAATGTGTGACTCGGGCTTTCTCCCATCATCACTCTCACTGGATAACCTGCCTGGCTCCTGGGAGGTCTTATACCAGTTCTTATCTTTAGGTGATCATAGGAACTATGAAGTAGTCTAGTCACATCTATCATGTCCCTCTTCCTTGCCCTTTGCAGAGATTGGGCGCTCCGTGGTTTGTTACTCTTTGAACTACAAAGAGAATGATGGCGTTAAAAAAAGAGGGGATCTTGAAGGGTTCAAATTTGTTATCTTTGCCTCATGAGTCCTACGCACTGACCACGTGAATGCTCTTGGTCACAGACGCTCTTGGTGACTGCATCCAATGTCTTCACAATCATTTCTAGGAAACTAAGTAGGAAATCTGATTACTGAACTGACACAAGTTTCTAAAATGTCACGGTACATTAATTGATTATCACATATACTAAGTGAGCTCCCTATGCTAGCAATTCTCTAACCACAAAATGTCATCTAGGAAATCTCTATCATATAGGAATATAAATACATATTACTAGATGCTCTAATTGTCTCCCCCATCAGAATGTGAACTCCTACAAAGAAGTAAATATCTTACTTTTGGATTTGTACTCCTAGACCTTGGCATGCAGTTGGCACTTAATAAATGCTTCATTCATTCATTTACTGAACATCCTTTCCTGTATAACATGCATGTTATGTGTCACCATCTACAGAGTTGTCAGAGTTAAGAGTTTCCTGAGTACTGTACTGTAAACGACCAACATCTGTTGCTCATATGGTTGTGAAGAATTCTATTTACTATTAATTACTGCTACGGTTCTTTCCAAGAAAGTAAAGTGGGAACAACATAAAAAGAATGACAAATACAAGAACATTTTTCTTTTTCGGGATCTACTTCTGATGATGAATCTTCTCAGATGACATTTTTGTGCATATCCAGTGTCTTAGAGGGGAGCTCAGAGGATAGTAAATTAATGACCTACAATGACATAAACTGGATGTGTATAAAACCGGATTGGTGGAGAAATGTTCTAAACTTTTTTGGCTATCTGCTGAGGTTGACAAGTGAGCTTGTAAATGTGGCAAATGTATGTATATTCAATGTAACAGAAATATTGCCAGGGAAATTTGACATTTCTGAAGAATTCTGAATTTCAACCCAAATACTTGAATGTCTGTTTGAAGTTAGCATTTAAAGGTCTTTGGGATGTCAGGGGAAAAAATTAAAAAGAACCTTCACTGTCTATACCATGAAATAAAAATAATGAGAGAAAACCTAGAAGGACAAAAGACATTTTTTTACTAGAAAAACTTACATTAAAAATACTGTCATGAATGGTGAATCATGGCTAGCACTATACTCAATCTCTGAATTGGTCATATACCTATAAACACGTATATGCACACACATACACAACGGGCATTTTCATTTTGCATCTGAGACTCCACCATAAAATGGCAGGATTATGATTCAGGCCTCAGAATTTCTCAGGCTGCCTTTTTTGGACTCTCCCAAACACTTGTCTCATGTAAAAATTAAAAATAAGTAAAGCAAAAACATCAGAATTCACATCTGGCTGAGTGTCTGGGAGCTTATAGTTCCATAAGCTCAGCTGACATCATTTCAACCCGTTGACATGTTTCCTTCCCAGCTGTAATCACTCTGCTTCAGCATAACACCTTTACAGATGGTGCGTTGACTCATTTTATATAGCAACCTGCGCAATTATACTGACATGCTGGACTTCATTTGGGAAATTGTACAATGGGCCTAGGCAATTTACTACTCTCGGAGTGTCCTCTCTTTAAAACCACTATTTCCCCAGCAACAGCATGAATCATAGAACACCATAAGCTCAGAAGAATCAAAATTGTGGGTGACTCAACTAGGAAAAGACAGGCTACTTTCACCCACAATGAATGTCTCCATTGGCCTTTGGGTCACCTACACTTTTGACTATGGTATTCTATGATTAGCATTTATATAACATTTTAAAACTATATATGGGCTTTTGAGTTAGGCAGCTAATTGGCACTACTTAAAGTGCCAAATACTTTTCCAAGTGCAACGTGGCCCAACCAACCAACTCTTATTCAATTCTGGGATCAACTTATTGTCCATCTTCAGTACTGGCCCTGATCTCTGCCACTGACAGATTAGCTCAATGGGCTTGAGCTCCGGCTTAAGATCATAACTTAGGTAACATACATTCTCAATACACTTGGCTTTTTTCTGGGTGGACTGCTGGATCAGTCTCTCTTAAGCAGGCTGTGTGGATCCCAATGCGAAAACCCTATAGCATTTTAGAACTTAATTCCATCACACAGCATCATCCAAAATGAATAATATCGGGAAAACTTTATTATCTATAAAAAATTCCTTACCTTTCACAATGGGGATGACACCTTCCAAACTGGCGGTGATATTCTAGTGGTTCCTGGGTCACTTCACTGGGGGAGTAATAATTTTCTATCAATTACACTTCTCTAAGAAATGGTGATAACCAGAATCAAGTCTTTATTCTTATCTGTTGTCTAGCTTTCAGTGTCAACAGCTTGTTTAAACAGATCAGGATGTAATTGCTTTAACTGTATTCAGGGTCTTCTCTTTATCTTTTTTTTCTTCAAGTTGGGATTGTTTTTACCCTTTGCTATTGATAAGCTAACAACACTGTGAGAGTTCATTCTGCAGGGATTCCCAGGTCAGTCATTTTCTTTCCAAAGACAAGTTGATTTCATTGTTTTCTGATGTTCCTTGGTGCTCACTGTATCTGGCACCTTTCCAATCCCTCCTTATAGAAAATATTTTTAATAGCTAGGAGCCTATGTTCTAAGTTGTCTCCAAGTCTTCCTTTTCTATTTGGGATAATATGTTTTACCATCCTCTTTTCTTTCGCTCAAACAGCAGCTCCTGAGAGCCAGGACTCACTGTTTTAATTCTACCCAGAACTTGGCACAGGGCACTGTGCATCATCTGGCCTTCATCAGCTACAGCAAAATGAACGGAAGCCTGATGCCAAGTTCAGAACTGCAACAATCTTAGCTTATATTAGAGTCATTTAAAAGAAGGCAGCACCCATGATAAGAAAGAATATTAATCAACATTTCAAGAGGAAATTTAACAGTATTTTAAAATATGTAAAATACTTGTTCCCCTATTTATGTCTAGGATTTCAAGAGAAATATGCAAGTGTATGCATGTCTGAGGGCATGCATGTGTACTTCTCACATATTTTGACAGGAAGAGGGAAAAGGTCCTGTGATTTGAGCCCCACAATAAGAACAGGAGGGAGACATGGGCCACCATCAAGCCTAACCTACAGTGGGACAGGAATTCTCTTTTCAATATCCCTAATTGTAGCATACAGCCCCCAAGGGGGAGAAGTCGTGGCTTCCCATGAGGACCAATTCCAACATCCAGTCTAACTTTCCCTCTTGGTAACTTCTACCCATCCCCTCCCATTTTTATTCTTTGAGACCAAGGAGACTGAGTCCTATTCTACCTGAGAACTCTCAGAGACTTTGAAGGAAGCTAGCACTATTTCTCCAAGTCTCCTTTTCATCCAGCAAATTCTTTCAATACAGTTGTGACACTGGGCAGATCACTAACCCTCTCTCACCCTTAGTTTATCTGTAAAATGGGAAAAAATAATTTTCCTTGAAGGGCTGGGGTACTGGTCAGGGGAGATAACATTTGGAAAACACTTTTCAGACCCTAAAGTACTCACTGCAGAAATGTGAGCTCTTCTTATTGCATAATACGGTTTCTAGCACCTTCCCTATTCTGGTCCTTCCATGTATGGGCAGCATGTCATTGGTCTGACTAAAATGTGGTACCTGGTAGCAGTAGCAAATGATGCTTTGTTACTACTTATGGCACTTCATAAGATGGACTTTAAACAGATTAGCCCCAGGTTCAGGCTCCTGCTTGAACTCAATAGCAAAGCCCGTAAGTATCATCAGCCAACATGGATTGACATGTAGGATGCTTTTCCTTCATCACTGGTGACCTGGCAGGACCACAGGCCTGCCACTATTGCCCAGAGTAGCAATAGTAACAGGAGGGAAATGGGGCCTCTGGGGCTCAACTCCAGCTACACTTCCCTCCAGTCATCTACTAGGTCCAGCAGCTTGGACACGACATCACTGGCAACCAAAATCAGGTCTCCAAAGGTGATAATGGATCATAGGTAGAAAAAGTGAAGCCTGATCCAGAACTGGAACAGCAAGGGTTAAGGAAGTGGAGCTAAAGGCTTTACTAGGTAAAGGTCAACGTTTCATATAACCTGGGGCAGAGTCTAAGCTAGGGGTGGGGAACCTGTGGCCAGGAGGCCACATGTGGCCCGCTAGGTCCTTGGGTGCAGCCCTTTGACCAAAGCCAAACTTCACAAAACAAATCCTTTTAATAAAGGGATTTGTTCTATAAAACTTGGGCTGGTCAAAAGGTCACACCCAAGGACCTAGCGGGCCACATGTGGCCTCCTGGCCACAGGTTCCCCACCCCTGGTCTAAGCCGACCCCAGAGAGTGCCCAGGTCCAAATTCCTGGGACAGCTGGAAGAGGAGGACACAGTTGTGGCTGCTAGGGCCCTGCCTGTCACTGGCAAACAGAGGCTTCAAAACAAGCTTAGGAAGATATCTAGAATTAGGGCTGGAGCAATAGCTGGCCTCTTATCCAGCAGAAATAAAGAGACAAGGCAGGCAAAGAAGGCTCTTCTAGCCAGAACCAACCCAATCCTACCTCAAAACTCAGTATCAGTACAGATGCCAATGATCCATGAAGGAAACTCTGGTGATGTGCTTGCTAGGAATGTCCACTGGAGGGAAAAAAGGGACTCACTACCTAGCATTAGCCCTTCTACTGAAGAAGCAAAGACTTTAAGGAGAAAATCACAGCCATTGACTGAACTAGCATCTCCACGATCTCAGGTACAAAGTTGCACCAGTGCAGCACGAGGAAACGAAAATGACCCGTGATCTCACATAAGCAGATGATGTGGAATACTGCTGAGCACTGAGGCAGAATGGAGCAGTACATAGTGCTATGTTAGTTAGTGCCTATGAAGAGCTTCTCAAATCTGCGATCTGTGGTCCATGGCAGTTCTGGGCTCTGGATGGGCCATGTGGGTTTCAGAAGATTGCTGGAGGTCCCCCAACCCACCAGGCACTCCAGGATCCCCAGATGGCAATGCTTCAACCACCCCAAACTTGCAAGATGGCCAACAGACTCTAGGCCTAGAACCACTCTCAGATTCCCCAAAGCCCCAGATCCCATCAGGATCTCCTCTTTCCAATGAAGCAACCCAAATACCCCCTACCTGCCCTCCTCCAGGTCTTGCCATCAAGCCTGCCACTGAACCCTAATGACCACTAGACCTTTCAACATACCCTGAAGCTAAACTCTTTTGCCTAGGTCATCTCCTCCAATTAGAATGGGAGTTCTGATGATGGAGCCTTTATCTTGGTATTACCATGACTTTGCAGTGTTTGGCACAAATCAGGGGTTTAACAAGTGCTTTTCCATTCTATCCCATAATAACCTGCATAGAAGGAATTAAACCCACATGAATGATGAACTAAGCAAGTGAGTGAGTATAGAGCCCAGCCTTAAAGGACTGTCACAGATGGAAAATATGAGATGGAAGAACCTGCAAAGGATGCTGAGGACTGATCAGGCAGGAGGGAAGAGAACCAGGGCAGAGGAAGAGAAGGTGGTCAACAGTGGGGAAACCAGCAGAGAGCTAGAGGCAGATGAGGACTAAGGAAAGGCTTTTCAATTTGGCAATGAGATCACTAGTAAAGTTGCAGAGAGCAGTTTTAGTTAAGTCAAGGAATGAGAAGTAAGA